>OY992891.1:58240972-58553472 GCA_963921405.1 Cepaea hortensis
TTTGTATTTAGATAATACGTCTGTAATACCTGTTCGTACTGTGAATACTTCATTTCTTGTTGAAAATACCACATATAAAAAGTTTGTTTGGACCTATCACGTTTCAAAGTCATCATTTACTTACAGGCGTAATTTGACATGTGTCGCAATCTACAGCGAGGTGAACTGCAACATATCGAAGCAATTCTTTGATGAGAATCAACGTTTACACAAATACTTACACCCCGCCCCGCCTATATTCAAGTATGAAAATGGACTGGAACTACAAGAAAACAAGGTTATTGTAGACAATAAGAAGAATATAGTGATTGTATGTGAAGCTGTAGAAATGAATCCACAAGATACGTCAACTACTATAACATGCCAGACTCTGTCGGCAAAAAAGACATTTAACTCGAGCGGATCCAGTGTGATGGTCAATATTTCATTGCAGGAGTCACCACAGTGGCATTGCGCTTGTTTGGCCGAGGACAAGAGTCGGTGTTATAGAATAGGGACTAACAAGACATTTCAAACATCCAACCGAAACAGATCGTTACAGGGAGATGAGAATAATAAGGAACAAAGAATATTTATTATTTTCGTTGCATGGATTAGCATCCTTGTAGTAATCATGGTGGTTGCATTTATTATACATTATAGAAAGTATATTGCTTTGGAATGCCGGCGTAGTGTGCAAGGCAAAATCAGAAGTCATCCTGAATATAAATTTAGTCAAAGAAATTACAGGAAGACAAGGACCAAGTTGATCTGGTGTAAGGGAAAACAGACAGACTTAGTAGATCAGAAGCAGGGAGTATGTGGCAGTGTTGCCAACAGACGGGTGACTAAGGAGATGGTCGACATCAGACATGACTTCAGTGACAGCACTACAGACGTCCAGCGTCGCGTCCATGTGATCTCACCAGACGTTAGGCAAAATGCCAGTGTGAACATACCTGATGCCAGACATGGTAATTTGAACACAGCAACAATTTTGGCCCACGCGCCACCTCCTTTGAAACCTTCTTCCATCTGTGACACCGTGGAACATATATACCCCACAGACACCTGCCGAACAGCCAGAATAGACACCAGAAGGCATTCCGAAGAAAGTAGTCCAAAGACAGGAGTCATTGACGACTGCGAATCTCTCCCACCTCCACCGTTACCACACAGGATGAAAACCGCCGCATCCTTAAACACGATTACCTCAACAAACACACTAGTCACAAGCGAACAGAGCAAGCATCCATTACTGGACACTATACATTCTTGGAGACCCAGCCCAAAACCTTGTCGAGCTAACACCCAAAATCAAGATGGCCGGTTCTCCAGGCGCATGCCAGAATCACCTGTACAGGAACCACCCTGGGAGAAATTAAAAGAATCATTGCCAAACAGCAGCGCTTCACAGAAAGATAGGCAAGATGCCCATGAGAGCAACACAGCTGGTTCAGACATTATCATCTATAGTGAATGCGCTAGCACAGATTTACCAGAGATCCCGCTACGCAGCCCAATCATGAGCTGAGCTTCATATGCCGAGGAAAACCGTTCGTTCTCTAGAAGTGTTGAGTTGCAGGTGGCTGTATTGAAGGCCAACAAGACAGCCTGTGGACTGACATAGAGAGAAAGGCGTGACCGTGAGGTTGCCCACCTCAAGCTCAGAACTTATTGGATTCAAACCCCAGCTAAAGAGGGATATTTTTGTGTTTTATGTTTTTAATTACATGAACCATTATTTCAGTTTATATCCCGTGCTCCCCGATCTCTAGGACAGTGTGATCAGATATCTAACCTCCCCGGATAAGAAATAAAAACTGGAAGTTCACGGACACGCTGCAGACCTTAAACTTCTCAAGGCGGTTTGAAATCGCAAAGAGTAGGTTGTAAGACAACTGCTCTGACAAAGTTGGTATGAAAGTAAACTTTCCCACGCGTAGATATTGATCGTTACCTTAGATGGAATCTGTCTAGAGGAAGTACGTCTTACACAAATGTGGGCAAGCGAGAACCAGGTGTGGCGAAATACCTTCGATAGATCAACAAATAAGCATGGCACTGACACACAATACTGAAACATTCTGGCCCTAATAACTAGTTGTACAGACATGGATATTATCATTACATGTATTTATAGCCATATTATGAGGTAACAATGTCATGTGAAAGATAATCTTCGTCGCGTTGCAGATCCTTTGCAGAACATCGCTCTCATTACTGCAAACCGAGAAGATTCTTGATCCCTTGTCAGCGCTCTTGCCTCTTGCATTTTCATGCCAAAGTGTCTGCAATGTAAGTTCTTTACCTCAAGAATTGTGATACCAAAGTGTCTGCAATTTCAGTTCTTTGCCTATAGCATTTTGATGCCAAAGTGTCTGCAATGTCAGTTCATTGCCTCAAGAATTGTCAAACCAAAGTGTCTGCAATTTCAGTTCTTTGCCTAAAGAATTTTGATGCCAAAGTGTCTGCAAATTCAGTTCATGGCCTCAAGAATTGTCACGGCAAAGTGTCTGCAAATTAAGTTCTTGGTCTCCAGAATTGTCATGCCAAAGTGTCTGCGCATTCAGTTCTTGGCCTCAAGAATTGTCATGCCAAAGTGTCTGCAATGTAAATTATTTGCCTCAAGCATTTTGATGCCAAAGCTTCTGCAAATTCAGTTATTGGCCTCAATAATTGTTATGCCATCGTGTCTGCAAATTCAGTTCTTGGCCTCAAGAATTGTCATGCCAAAGTGTCTGCAAATTCAGTTCTTGGACTCAATTGTCATGCCAAAGTGTCTGCAAATTTCGTTCTTGACCTCAAGAATTGTCATACCAAAGTGTCTACAAATTCAGTTCTTGGCCTCAAGAATTGTCATACCAAAGTGTCTGCAAGTTCAGTTCTTGGCCTCAAGAATTGTCATGCCAAAGTGTCTACAAATTCAGTTCTTGGCCTCAAGAATTGTCATGCCAAAGTGTCTGCAATTTCAGTTCTTTACCTAAAGCATTTTGATGCCAAAGTGTCTGAAAATTCAGTTCTTCGCCTCAAGAATTGTCATGCCAAAGTTTCTGCAATGTAAATTATTTGCCTCAAGCATTTTGATGCCAAAGCTTCAGCAAATTCAGTTATTGGCTCAATAATTGTTATGCCAACGTGTCTGCATATTCAGTTCTTGGCCTCAAGAATTGTCATGCCAAAGTGTCTGCAAATTCAGTTCTAATTGTCATGCCAAAGTGTGCGAAAATTCAGTTCTTGGTCTCAAGAATTGGCATGCCAAAGTGTCTGCGAATTCAGTTCTTGGTCTCAAGAATTGGCATGCCAAAGTGTCTGCAAATTTAGTTCTTGACCTCAAGAATTGTCATGCCAAAATGTGCGCAAATTCAGTTCTTGGCCTCAAGAATTGTCATGCCAAAGTGTCTGCAAATTCAGTTCTTGGACTCAAGAATTGTCATGCCAAAGTGTCTACAAATTCAGTTCTTGACCTCAAGAATTGTCATACCAAAGTGTCTACAAATTCAGTCCTTGGCCTCAAGAATTGCCATACCAAAGTGTCTGCAAATTCAGTTCTTGGCCTCAAGAATTGTCATGCCAAAGTGTCTACAAATTCAGTTCCTGGCCTCAAGAATTGTCATGCCAAAGTGTCTGCAATTTCTGTTCTTTACCTAAAGCATTTTGATGCCAAAGTGTCTGCAAATTCAGTTCATGGCCTCAAGAATTGTCATGACAAAGTGTCTGCAAATTAAGTTCTTGGCCTCCAGAATTGTCATGCCAAAGTTTCTGCGCATTCAGTTGTTGGCTGCAAGAATTGTCATGCCAAAGTATCTGCGCATTCAGTTCTTGGCCTCAAGAATTGTCATGCCAAAGTGTCTGCAATGTAAATTATTTGCCTCAAGCATTTTGATGCCAAAGCTTCTGCAAATTCAGTTATTGGCCTCAATAATTGTTATGTCAAAGTGTCTGCAAATTCAGTTCTTGGTCTCAAGAATTGTCATGCCAAAGTGTCTGCAAATTCAGTTCTTGGACTCAAGAATTGTCATGCCAAAGTGTCTGCAAATTCAGTTCTTGGCCTCAAGAATTGTCATACCAAAGTGTCTACAAATTCAGTTATTGGCCTCGAGAATTGTCATACCAAAGTGTCTACAAATTCAGTTATTGGCCTCGAGAATTGTCATACCAAAGTGTCTGCAATGCCTTGTGTGATCTGTGTGCTGGCATGTCTCTTCTTCCATGAACCACGCCTTCAGCCATCCCATCCCCCCCCCCTTTTTTTTTTCTCTCTCCAAGCCACTGTAACGTTTAATATGGCCAGTATATTTCAGTTTTCGAGACATGAATCTGTTTATGAGACAATTCTTTTGGATGTTCAGTTCTCGTAGAATGTCAGTATTTTGCTTCTGCTGCTTGCTAATATATTCTTTTAAAAAAAAACCAAACATTTAAGCTCATTAGGCCTGATTTTTTTCTTTCGTGCTTGCACTATAGTTCCTAATTCACATCCGTATGTTGCCACAAGAACGACGCCTGTTCTCCGACATTATACTTTCATGTATACTGATGTTGTGTCAAAGGTCCTTATAACTGTTTAGGTTATATATTGCTATTGCCAGTATGCGTCTGACTTCTTTTGAACAATCCTCTTTTGCTTTTGTTAGGGAGCCATGCTATGTAAAATGTGTAATAGTTCCATTTGATTTTTATTGACAGTGATGATCAGATGACATGTAGTTTTGTCTGGAACAGCGGTGATGTAGTGGCTCGACGCTCGTTTGCCGAGCCGGTGGTCGTGGGTTGGAATTAGCACCGAGTAGTCTTTTTAAATGTGCCTTAGGCTCCCACGTCAGCTTAAAATAGCGCCAGGCGATCTCTTAAAGTGAAGACGACCGCGGTGATTTTGACCACATCACACCCGAGGTGTTTAGTGGTCTATAACACTATCGATCCAGCACCATACGCCATTTCACCTTAAGGTTTATAAAATGATCATTGACTTACTGTGTGCTTCTGGCGGTGGATATTATTGTTATTATTATTATTATTATTATTATTATTATTATTATTATTATTATTATTATTATTATTATTTGCATATTCAGAAAAAGATTTTGACTATTACTATGTCTATTTACAGACATAATTAGCTTTTATACTCTCTTACAATCATGTGCTATACAGCAGTATGTCAGAACAGACTTGTGCAATGATATTACATTTGGAAAACTCGAACCGACCCACCGTAACTCAGTCATGAGGTCTAGGGGGTGCCGCCATGATGGAACCATAAACACTCTGTATAGGTTCATCACCATACTATTTCCCCGTACGACAGATCTATCCAGGATTACTCATTCCCCCTTACGACACATCTACACGAGAGTAGCCATTTCCCGGTAGGACAGATCTACATGGGAGTACCCTTTCCCCCGTGCAACAGATCTATATGGGGATACCCATTCCGCCGCACGACAAATCTACCGGGAGTATTCACTTCCCCGTACGACAGATCTATCCCGAAGAACTCATTCCCCTATAAGACAGATCTACCCGCGAGTTACATTCCCCAGTACGACATGTATACCCCGGAGTACCCATTCCCGCTCCATGCTTAATATAAATATTTATTTCAGCGGGGATTTCATTATTTAAAATTTTTGCCAGGGCTGCTGCAATCACAGCCTACTGTTTACAATTTCCGAATGCCAGAGAGTGTTTAACGTGGGAAGTCTGTGCACCGAAATCCTTTCTCTTACCCTAGCCCCAGAAGGCTTTGCAGCCGGAGGATCATAGGGGAACATGACATCATTTGGTTCAAAATAATGCATTTCCTAGAGAATTTAAACACAGAAGCCGTGAACTAAATATTGCACGATTTCTTGCCTGGCATATTTCACCGCATCTCGCCAGGTGTACACTGTAGAGTTATATATCAAATCAAGTGGACATAGAAATCATACTTTGACTGAAATATTTATTGCATAGTCGTTGATATTGTTCGAAGGCCGAGAACGTTATCCCCACAGAAGTTTAACACTTAACAAACAATGCAAACAGACGGACTTCCCGTTGAGTCCCTCGTCCAAATGCTCTCATAACATTTTCTGCGCAACTCCCTATGAAATACGCTTACGTCCCCGCTACTACACATTTCTTCTTCGTTGTTAATTATGTGTTGTTTCACTTCATTCGTAGTGTCCACATTCCATATTCGTACTTTTTATTTTTCTATTAAGCTTGACACAACATCCTTTCTTGGTGAGACAGTGGGAAAGACTTCCGTCAGAGCAATTCCATTTCTTGTGGCACACTCCTCCACTTAGTATGTATATATGTTTATATAACAAGTTGCTAACACGCACCATTTCAACAGTTTAGGACAGCCATATTATTTTCCCGGTTGGGTTACAATTTGGCGCATACAATCGACACATGTTATATTTGAATTGTGAAAAATGTCATGCTTCTATAATCATTATTAGCTGAGAAAATCAATGTGGTGCGCTGCTTTCTGAACGTCCCTCGTATATAAAATCATCTTGTCCTTGGGGTTCCACCGACAAAATTTCTTCTCTGTTCTTTCTATTTACATGTTCTCCATAATTCCGTGACAGCTACAGGAGCATAATCAATTCTCTATCGGTTTCTCATGTTTAACCCGCCATTTGGTCCGATGGTTTCACGCGACACTTGTTGAAACAAAGGAGTGCTTGAGGGGGGGGGGGGGGGGGGGTATTTATATATACAGAGAAATTAGTTTTATTTATGTAAATTCTATAAATGAAGTTAGTCTAGTGTTTTGTGATATGATGTAAAAGAAATTAGTTTACACGCATTATAATTACTATTAAAGACATTAGTTCCCGAATGAACTTCCAATAAATTAATTTAATTTCTTTATATAATATGAAAAAAGTCACTTTAGTTGCCTTTGATGTCGCGAAAGAGAAATTAGATTAGTTTCTGTACACACTGTCAAAGAAATTAGATTAGTTTCTGTACATACTGTCAAAGAAATTAGATTAGTTTCTGTACATACTGTCAAAGAAATTAGATTAGTTTCTGTACATACTGTCAAAGAAATTAGATTAGTTTCTGTACACACTGTCAAAGAAATTAGATTAGTTTCTGTACATACTGTCAAAGAAATTAGATTAGTTTCTTTCTTTCTTTGTTTTGTGTACATTGCGCTCGCTTTGAACTCACATACACATTCCCTATTACCAGTGTCCCTCGCCATAAGGGAAACCCACTCTGACTTCTTATTTACGAGATACTTGTAACTAACGTCCACAAGTCAAGGACGATAAGTCAACGTTTCATTTCAGCTGACCAATGTAGGGGTTGAACCCGCTACCTTGTCAACAGCACATCGGAAATGTATAAGAGCGAACTGCTTCTTTATTTAATTGGTATTTTCAACGAGAAAAACGCTTTCTGTGATCTCTTCTCGGATTGTTATTACTATCAATTGAATTCACACATGTATTTTGATATGATTGCGTTTGTTGTGATTATGTTTTGACATTAGTTTATGTGTTGATCTTCGCAAAAATGTGTATCGTGCATAATATGCTTGATAAAGGATAATTCGACACTAACACATTTGGTCCAATCATGGACATCTTAAATCCAGCCAATCACAACTCGAGTATTTTGAATTGCTAGTGGGGTGTGTTGTGTTCCGTATTATGTTTTGATGGTATTTTTCAATGCGAATTCAATTGCCAAGGTGTGTAACAATGTCAATGGAAAGAGAGGGCTCTTTATTTGAGACAATTATTGAGATACCGCGGATCGGTTAACCACCTGCTATCAATAGAAATTACTCACCGAGCAAGACAGGGCTGTCAAGAACATGCTGAACCGGTGTCAGAATTTCCCCGGCCAAATGTTTATACACGCTAACTTTTAAAAACTGTGTTACAGTGACTTTTAACAATACAATTCACTGCGAGGTATTTCGAGCTTGTCTGCTTAGATACTACCAATCTGAACATATCGAACACAGACAACACAGACACTGTGCATAAGTGGGAGATCTGATTGCAACGCTACTGCTTAGATCAATATATACAAAACCAAAAATTAGATATTGGCGCAAGGAAATGGCAAATATATGAATTCATGGCTAAAATAGATTTTAAGAAGCTTGAAAACTAGACAAAGGCAATGACATGCGGAGAAACGTCAAAAACACAAGCAATTACCAGCTTGCTCATCTCTAGTGAGGCAACAAAATCTAAAACAGCAACTGCAGATAGACTACACAAGCAAGCAACGATTTTCAACTAATACTTACTCCAGTGCACATGACAAAAACATCAACACGAGGCCAGCTAACCTATAAGTGCTCTTTACCATTGAATATCCAATGTAGCACCTCCAAAACTGCACAGAGACCAAAGAACAGGTGGCGGCATAATTGCCAGCTGTACAGAACACCATAACTATTGATGGCCATTAGTGTGATTTTCATCGACGCATTGAAGGAATCAACATCAACATCATGTGCCATGCCAATAAGTTTGCGTGGTAATGATTCACTATCAGACTCGATCAACAGATCAGTTAATATGGAAGTGAACAACAAGATAAGAAGTGACTACAGTGCTCTCAAAACAGAAGTCACGCTCCTGAGAGAGGAAAATGTGTTTCTAAGAGAAATTATTGAAACTTTACAACATATGTCCACCACTAAACTAACCGAACAAGGCAAGTAATAACCAAGCATCCTTGGGGAGGCTGGAAGTTCAGACTAACCAAAAACACATTATTAAACAATATAACCGAAAATAATCAACTCACAGAAGAAGATAAACAGCAACAAGCAATCTATCCTGTCTAAGTCAAAATAAGTAATAGGTTTGAAGTGTTACAAGAACATTCGCCAGAAAAGAAGCAGTGCTGTGTAACACCGCTAACAGGCAAAGAGCTGTTGCTTAATTTAGTTCTACTGTGAGTCAGGATAGTTCAGCTGCTTTTCTGCACACACACACACACACACACACACACACACACACACACACACACACACACACACACACACACACACACACACACACACACACACACACACACACACACAGAGAGAGAGATCATCATCATCATCATCATCATCATCATCATCATCATCATCATCATCATCATCATCATCATCATCATCATCATCATCATCATCATCATTCAGTTCCCTACCGGCTGGCGTATGCGTTCATGTTTCTCTACAGATCTCGATCTGTTGCTGGCTCAATGTCTTAGATTCATTGACAGATTCAACAGGAACAACAACGCACCATGAATACAAGCAAATAATGACGTCCTTGGTACTCTTCGTTTATTGTAGACAAATGTTACAGCAGAAATAAATTACATGGTCCCGTATATGTGGGAGGGCGTGTGATGAATCTTAGTAAATGCATATTCACTTCTGCTCTATAAAGCTTATAATTTAGAAGAGTCGACGGAATCGTTTCAATATAGCAAACAATCTATCGCATACAAAGTTGTCATTCTTATGACTAATGTCAACTTACAGCCTGATCTTGGCTTATGGTGTGCGGGGTCACTGGGCTGCCATTAATTCTGCGAAATGCAACAAACCTTCGTGCTGTGCATTCTCTTAGCCGCACTAGCTTGATAACACATCTCTGACTCTTGGTGGAAATTCAATATACAAATTACTCTGACAATTTTTCACGACTAAAAACCACTTTGACGTCTTGACTTCTCAAAACCCCTGACCTGACTGATTAGAACGATCAGAAGTTTCGTTCTCGTGATCTCTGATGGTATTCCTACATGCCACTGTCTCAGTCCAGCCAGCATCATTTCTCGTAGCCTGCCTCTGACTCTCTTTCCGTTGATTTCTGAGTTGTGATGATGTTATCCAATGCCTCTCTTCTCATAACAAAGAAAGCTGTATGTCTCTTTCTTATTTCTCATTGTTGTATGTACTGTTCTAGTTTTAATAGCCCTTTTCAGGTAATCGTTGTTAGGTACCCTGACAGTCCAAGGAAATCGCAACATGTGTCTCAAGAGCTCAGGAACCACATGTCTGTTGCTTCCAAGTTCTTCCTAATGTGTTCATTTACACACACACACACACACACACACACACACACACACACACACACACACACACACACACACACACACACACACACATATATATATATATATATATATATATATATATACATATATATATATATACATATATATATATACACACACACACACACACACAGATACATACACACACATTATTGCTTCTCTACACGTTAGGATGTGATTATAAAAAGTGATATACTTTGCTTTTATTTTATATTGTTACAATTTGTGATAACGCATAGATGCAATGTGTGGTAAACACATACACTTACTCAGTACAGATGGTCTTCGACTAGGCCATTTCAATGCTTACCATTTCCAAAGTAAAATCCCCGAATTGTCGATTTTTTAAAATTTACACTTTCACATGCTGGGCTTAAGCTAAAATCGAATAAATATTGACATCTTAGATGACGACATAGGAATTAAAGATTTTACAGTTATTAGTAGAGATTCTTAGGAGAAAATAAAAAGAGAAGATTAAATCTGTTTATATTTATAATTCTCTGAACGTTCTCCACAGGCAATATTTTGAAACCAGTGAAAATGAATAATGTGATTTGAGGTTAAACTTCAGAACAGCAAACCCATAGTAATTGGCTATCATTATCGAAACCCCAAAGCAGGGAAACACTTGGCATGAAAAAATCACATTCAATATGGATTTAGTAGATACAACAAATATTAAATATATATGGAAAGAAATTAATACATTGACAAACAAACATATATCATCACATTCATTACCATACAATCATTTTACTTATGATGAACTCAGTAGTTTCTTTCAAATTGACCAAGACAAGTTTAACCATGCAATATCAATTTCTGCTCATGGCTTATCGTTACTATCATCATTTTGAGAAAATAAATGCCCCAGAGACATTCTTTGCAAAACACAGCTAATGACGATCGCTGAAGTATTTATTCCTAACAGTATGCCAGTAACGTAAAAAAATAAAATAAAGAAAAACAACAATTTATTATCAGGAGTAGATGGATTCACCAATCGGTTTCCTCGTTGCACTGCACCAGTGATCTGCGAGTCACTAATATTAATTTATAATCAGTGCCTCGCCAAAAACCACTTTCCATCTTCTCTTAAAATTGCCGAAGTTTATCCTGATCTAAAATCTGGATTGTTGGACGATTGTCTCCTGAGCAACTATATATATTCTTTTTTTTTTTTTAGCATATCCTTTTTACAGGACTTAGCTGTCAACACCAGCATCTTTCAGCTGTATGTTGATCTCTTGGCAAGATTACGCTCAGTAGTTTGCCATTGTTTTCTGAGCGGCCGGCTCAGTATCCCGCAAGTCACGAGCGGGGGTCGAACCGCCTCAGCTCTCGCTCCGCTACGAGACTCTGCGTGATAAACGGGATTACAGAGAGAAAGTGTTGTAACCCCACAGCCAGAGAGACCGGCGAGCAACTATATTATCATTTGCTTATTATTATCAATGTCTAAACCACTAGAAAAGCATATTTACAAAGCAATACTAGATCATTTAGTCAGTCAGGGTTTCGGCCAAATTATTCTTCTCATGCGGCCCCAGCAAACACGATAGAAAATTAGCATACAAAAATAAACAACAATAATTTATGTGAAGCGGTGTTGAAGGACTTTACAAAGAATTCTCTTATGATAGATTATACTGCCAATCAATCATGTGCCATGCCGGAAAGTGTGGGCGGTCATGACTCGCCATTTCACTCGATCACCAGAGTCAGGGATCAGCTCAGTGTTCCTGTCTCGACCATGCCATGTGGCCAAGCCATTCAGGTATTTACTTCTCGGTCTCCCCCTTGGTCTGTTCCCTTCAATTTTGTCAGTTGTCACCAAGTTCTCCAATTCATTTCTTCTCATAACATGTCCAAAATTTGACTGGTCTACGTCTAATTTCTCTAATCACTTTACGATTTTCATTTGTCTGCTGTAGTACTTGGTCATTGGTTTTTCTGTCTGTCTATGGTATTCTTTAATTCTTCTCAGAAACCTCATTTCTGCAGCCATAAGATGTTTTTCATCTTGATTTCTTATTGTCCAAGTTTCACATCCATACAAAAGAACAGGCTCTATGTAGCACCTCAACACTCTTCTTCTCGTTTCAATTGGTCGTTTTTATTGGTCAGTATGTTTTTCATCTTGCTAAAGGCTATTTTCGCCATGGCGATTCTTGTTCTAATCTCTTCAAGGCATCTCCCATCAGAAGTTATGACTGTTCCGAGATAATTGTACCGATTCACTTGTTGAAGAATATTCCCATTTACTTGTATATTACATTGTGGTATTTCGTTCTTCCTAGTGACGACCATAAGCTGTGTCTTTTTACAATTTAATTCTAACCCAAGTTGTTCACTGTGTGCAACAACCGCATCTACTAATTGTTGCAGATCCTGCTCATTGTCTGCAATCAATACTGTATCATCTGCATATCTAATGTTATTGATGTTTCGTCCGCTAATGCTGATTCCATTTATGTCTTCTACATTTCTGAAAATTTTTTCACTGCATATGGAAAAAAGATCTGGAGACATTACACATCAATGCCTAACACCTCTCTTTATATGGAAAAAAGATCTGGAGACATTACACATCAATGCCTAACACCTCTCTTAATAGGCTGATATTGTACCACTTCATTATCAATCCTTATGGCAGCTTGTTGTTTCCAATATTTGTTTCTTATAAGTCTAATGTCTTTGCCATCAATTTGTAGATCTGCAAGCATATCTACCATGTTGACATGTCTTACTCTATCAAAAGCCTTTGTGTAGTCAATAAAGCACAGTTGTATAGCTTTGTTTACTTCGATAGAACGTTCAATAACTGATCGCAGCGTATACACGACATTTACTGTACCCTTTCTTTCTACAAACCCACATTGTTCTTCCCCTAAATCAGGTTGTATTTTCTTTCTCACTCTTTGCATGATAATGTGTTGCAAAATCTTTGTGATGTGACTCATTATACTAATTGTTCTATGTTGATCACATTCTAAGGCTCCTAATTTCTTTGGTATTGAAATAAATATAGAATTACATAATTCAGAAGGTATCAGAATTCCGGTATCATATAATGTGTTCAGCAGTCTGGTGACTTGATCTATTCCATATTCTTCTAAAGCTTTAATCATTTCTGTTATGATGTTATCTGAACCGTGGGTCTTGCCAGCTTTCATATGTTTAAGAACATTTCGAACCTCCATCTTCAAAATTGGCTGTCCTTTATTATTAACTCGAATATTAAACTGTTCATCTCTGTTATCATCATAAAGGTGTTTCACATAATCTGACCATACATGTAGAATCTGATCTTTTTCTATTATGATTTTGCATCTTTAGTTTTTAGACAGCCTGTTGATGTACTTGTTCTGTTATTCCTGAATCCTTTTGTGCACTAATTTGGTATTTTGACTGTTGTGTTGTTTTCCAATTTCTAAGCAATTTTTCTCAAGCCATGCTTCGTTTGCCTCCTTACATAATATTCTGACTTGTCTGTTAATTTCTTCATATTTGGCAGGATTATTTTGTTGAGTCTTCTTGTTTCCATTAGTTGTAAAATTTCTTCAGTCATCCATTTCTTACGACCCACCTTCTTTAATTTTGCAATAGTTGTTTCTGCAGCCAAATTGATTGAATTCTTCAACATTTCCGATGGATCATCCACATCTTGGAATAGGATCTCTTGATCAGACAATATATCAAATTTGTTCTGTATTTCTATGTGGAATTTGTTGTGTATTTCCTTGTCATCACTCAATGTACACAAATCATATTTAGTGTTTCCTGTTATATACATGACTTTCTTTAACTTTACCCTCAATGTACCTGTAAATAATCTGTGGTCACTATAATAATCAGCACTGGGAACTGTTTTTGCTATTGTTAACGCATGTCTAAATCTTATGCTATTCAGAATGTAATCAATCTGGTTTCTAATCCTGCTATCAGGACTCCTCCATGTCCATAATCTTCTAGGGTGTTGTTTAAACCAGGTGTTTCCTACAATCATTTCCTGCTCTTTTGCCCACTCTACAAGTCTGAATCCTCTTTCATTTCTCTCTCCTAAACCATAGTTTCCTACTGTGTATCTATCACCTTGATTTCCTACTTTTACATTGAAGTCGCCTATTATGATGTTTATTTCTGAATTTTTACATTTCTTTAAAGCAGACTCTTAAGTCATTATAAAATTCCTCTAGACTATGTTCACAGGATTCCCCTGCTGGAGCATATATTTGAATACTGTTTATGCTAAAAGGTCTGCCGCTTAATTTAATTAGTAGAACTCTGTCTGACACGGCACAACATGCTTGAACAGATTTTTATGTCTGCCGGTCCAAGATAATTGCTACTCTTTTGTTGATCTTCTTCTCCAGAATAAATAATCTTAAAATCCTCATCTGTCTTAATGCCTGCTCCTGTCCATCTCGTTTCGCAAATCCCTAAAATATTAATTTTCTCTCTTTCCATTTCTTGTTTGATGTTATCTTATTTTTCATCGTCGTTTAAAGTCCTAATATTCCATGTTGCTAATTTTAATGTCTCTGTCCTTGTCTTGCGATGATCTGTCTTTAGGCGAATCATAATTAACTAGTCACTTTTAAAGAAGGTAGTTTGCCGTTGCTTTCCTTCCTGGCAGTGAGCATACTGGTCGGTGACGCCAGCCATTGTCCCGTGAAAGAGATCTTCTGCCTACCGTCGTGAAACTTGAGACCATAACCAACAACTGTCTGTCGGCTGACCTCTAAATTTCATCCATTTCACCTGCCTTCCGTGGCTTTTTTTGAACACTTCCAATAAACGAATACGAAATTACACCACATAATCCACAGGAAAACACTAAAAACAGCGTCTCCCGAAGAATAAACGTGTCAGGTCGTCGCCATTTTACCGGAAGTGGATAGCATAGTATACTATATTAATCTATAAAAAAGAGAAGCTAGAAACAATGAGAGTTACTTTAATATGTTCACATTATCAAAATCATTTGTGTCAAACAGGAAACAAGTAGTATCATACCATAAATCTTTGTCTCAAACAATTACCTTATTGGATTACATCAGGGTCGATACTTGGTCCTTTAGTATTTGCCATTTATATTCCTTTTTATCTGTCATAGTCCTGCTATCTATTTGCTAACTACTGCACAGTGTATATAAACGCCAGCATCTGTAATATGCTGTAATTTTCCTTTCAAAAATAATTACATAATGTAAATAGAATCTGTAATAATGTAAATAACTGGTGTTATACAAACAGTATACACATGAACATTACTAAAACAAAATCTATATTAATAGCAACCAGGCGAAGACTTCATACTCCAAATTCACAGAGGACTCTTCAACTACACATTGGTAGCATACCTGTAGAAAGTGTAACTAAGCACAAAGCACTTTGTCACATCATTTATAGACATCTAACTTGTAATTCCCTTATTCAAGCGCTTGTTAAACAAACATCAAAGAAATATCTACCAGTCTGCTAAAATTAAAAATCTCTTTGACGAAAACATAGGAAAGACTATTACTTCCCAATTTTTGATAGTTGTTCCAATTAAATTATTAAAAGCCTTTACTCACTCCAGAAAAGGGATGAGGGTTTAATTTATTGACTATTACTTCCCAATCTTTGATAGGTGTTCCAATTAAATTATTAAAAGCCTTTACTGACTCCAGAAAAGGAATGTGGGTTCAATTTATTTATAGCAACAGGTTATCGATAATTCAAGCCTATATAAACGTCTTCAGCTACTACCACGCAGCAAATGCTTACTTTTTAATAAGGCCAAACTAATTCACAAAATTGTATATCAAAGTGCTCCAAGCTACCTTTGGCCATTGTTTACATATGACGCAACACATAGCAAACTACTAATCATATTACACGTTACTAAACCTAGAGTAGACTTATAAAAAACAAGCTTAGCGTACTCCACAGTTAAGCTGTGGAGCAATCTTCCACTACGAATCAAAGATACCATCCCGGGAAGGCTAACCCGGTCAAAAAATGCCCACAGAAGTCGGATGTGTCGGCCTAACGGCGCAAGAACGCAGCTGTGCTGTAAACAGGCACAACGCAATCACGTCCGAAAAAAAAAACTCCGGATGAACGCAGAAGAAGAAGAAGAAGAAGAAGAAGAAGATACCATCAATCTTTATATATACAATGGCATCATATTTGAATACTATCTCAGTGTGGACTATATGTCCCTTTACAAAAATAATAATTTCAAAGGACAACTAGTATTTTTAAAGAAAACGTTATCTTAACTGCGGTACGGTATATCTACCTTAGCTAATTGCAATTGTCATGTGAAAAGTTAGTTTTAGTGAGTTATGAATTATTGATTATTGCACATGGTCCATGCATTTATAATGCATATATTGTTGTTGTTGTTGTTGTTGTTGTTGTTGTAGTATCGTTGTCTAAAATTGGCTTCATATGTGATGTATAAGTGAAATAATGTATAAGAGCAAAGTGTCAGTCGGGCCTGTGTGTGCCTAATACTTAACACTTTGAAAATAAAGTTTCTTTCTTTGATTCGTTCGTTCGTTCGTTATATACTTTTTGAGAAATTAGTTCAGTTGTTTGTTGCTATAAAAAAAAACAACATATTTTAGTTTTTATATCTTCGCTTCCCCGGGAAGGTTAACCCGGTCAACAAATGACCGCAGAAGTCGGATGTGTCGGCCTAACGGCGCAAGAATGCAGCTCTGCTGTAAACAGGCACAACGCAATCACGTCCGGAAAAAAAAAAAAAAAACAACTCCGGATGAACGCAGAAGAAGAGGAAGAAGAAGATATCTTCGCTTTTATTTTAACAGGCCTCTTACTCTCAATATGTACCTTTCGCCCACTGTGGTCCACCATGTCCTGTTTGCCAGTGTTAATGGGTTGTTTTTGTGTATTTGGATGACCGCCTCTGCATTCTTTTATTTAAAGACCTCTTGTCCTACTATGGGCCGAAAGGCACATAGTAGTCCATCTAGGCCTGACTGCTAACGTTGGTGGTCAGTGATTTGGGGATTCGAGTTTGCAGTTTGGATGACAGCCTCTGCACCCTGGCCAGATTAAGTGCAGATACATCTACACATTGATTTAGCCAAAATGTATTCGATTAGATTTTACCATTACCGCTATCCTGTTCAACTTCATAGAGAAGTTATAGTTAGGGTCCATCACCGGCTCAGAATGATAGTCCTGTGACTGAGTTGCAGCTGCTCAAGGCTTTACCCTCAGAGGCTTATTAATCCGAAAGTGATTGTTGTCCATATGGTGTAATGAACTAAACAAATGAAAATGTTTCCATAGCTGCGGCGATGTTAAAAAGATATTTTAAAAGATATATTCTGCCAACCATTTTAAGCTAGGTCGACATGGGAGCCGAGGTCAATATAAAAACACCGCCACGGTGTGAAATCGAACAGATGGCCAATAGCCCGGCAGGCAAAGTTATTTAAAAAGACGAATATTTGCAATGCCTTTTAACATTACAACACTTGTCTTGATATGTCTTTATTATTTCCTATTTCTTGGAACATTACTTCCCCTGTCTTGATGTGTCTTTATTAAGAAAATGTCTCCAATGCATTTCTCACTTAATTCTACAGAAGTGTCTACTGGAGGAAGGTATTCCCAGACACAACATACGTGCCAATTGCCAACTGTCATTCGAAAGACGGTTATCTATGCAAGATGAAGTATCCTGGACACAATGCCACATACACTTCCAGCAATGACACCTTCAACTCCTCCTTAACTTTGTCGGTGAACATCAAAGAGAGGAACACGGCCTATAACTGCTCACTGTTCAACTACATTAATGACTTCTCCCGTTTTATTCGCACATGGAACTTCAGCATGAATTACCATCCCGCAGAAAAGGCAGACTGTAATGTTAGTCACGTGGACTTTCTTAACATGTCCATTAACTGCAGTGTACAGAACATATATCCTGGATTAGTTTGTGAAGTGTTTGAGATTATTGAAGACAAGAATTCGAAAGCTGAAGTCTCGGTACTACAATATAAGTCATTACACATAGACTCCAGAGGATATAGGACTGCGTTTTGTTATGTCGAGAGACAAATCCCCCACCCCGGGACATACAAATACCGGGTGAAGATCTACCCTGATGTCACATTGAAACATGTGAAGAACGCCGTTATAGAAAAAAATACAGATCAGGTTGTAATTTCAACAACAGTTGAAATGCAACTAGAGCCATGTCCTGACAATAGTAAAGTACTGATTTTTACATGCAAAGCCTACTGGTTACAGACAAAGCCAATATTTCAGTGGTATGTTGATGAAGAAGTCGTAAGAGAAACGAACAGTAGTGTTATTGTTGTAAATGAATACAAACATTTCGTGTCACAGGTTGAACTATTTCAAAACACGTCACATAATGGAAAACAAATAAAGTGCACAGCTATTAATGGGTCTCAACTACTTGCTATTAAAACGAATATCATACGCCATTTGTTTCCAACACCGCAACCACCACAATTCATGACAGATGATAAAAATATCATGGGAAGCTCTTTTACAGCACCAGAGAAAGAAGAAGAACAAATAGACATGTTCACTTGTAAAGCCATGGGTAATACAGAGAATATAACTCGCGTACATGTCACCTGCACCTCGGATGCAGACACATTAATTAATATAGAGGGATATAAGACGTCAATTTCTTTTAACATTAATTACACTATAGTCCAAAACTCGATACATTGTGTGTGTTCTGTTCTTTATTCAACGAAGTGTGTGTTTTTAAACCAGTTAACTATTAGCAAATGGAAAATATTCTCTCAGTTGCAGCGGTTTGACACTTCACAAGTAATCGTGTACATTGCCACCGGGTTTGTGTTGCTGATTGTTTTAATGTTTTTGCTCGGTACATTGATGTTCTTGAGGAATCATTGGAGTGAGCTGTACACATATGTATATAGTAAATTGTATGCTAGCCCTAGTAAAAACACTGGGCTTGGAGACGACATGTATACTTATGTTAGTGGAGTTGTCAAGCAGACATGTTCATCAAGTGTGTTTACACACAGTCCCAGTGGCCTGGATATTGAAACTGGGGAAGGCTGTATGTCTTCCGAGATGACTCATACTGTCTGCAATAATTCACAGCTTATACACGAAAATAACGACTCTGGTTGTTGTGAGGACCTGGAGTATTCACCTCCCAAGCTGCCTCCTCGTGACCCTCTGTCATCTGTGACGATAATACCTGCTACTCGCAACAGACACGCCTCGCATACGACAGAACCTGCGTCTTGCAACTTAAATCTCACCGATGATGGCTACTTGAAACCTTTGTCCATTCAATCAAATGTACACTATGTTACAAGGGACAATTTACTCTTCCGTAGACATCATGAACGGGGGACATTTGAACCAAATCAATCTGAGTATGACCCTACTGCCAGTTACCTACAAGTGCTTCCAGATCTGCCGCCTAGATATCCTTTGCTAGCAGGTCGGCTGATGAACGACGGGCCCCCTTTAGGACACGCAAGTCGACTCCTACAAGCAAGTCCTACACTGCCACCTCGTCAGCCATTGCGGACAATTGTCATGAATTCGCCAAAAAATACAGTTGTAAGCCATAGTAAAATGCCAAATAGAATGAACTGGGCAAACACGTAACAGTCTACAGTCCGCCTACTTATATGTATGTTACCAATAGACGGTAACACAGTTAAAAGACAACTTATCAAACTGTGTTCATGTGTATACTAAAATCTGCTGTTGAGAAAGCACAATTAGTTTCATACACTGCTTATGTTTGATTTACTATTTAACTGTCTCGCTTGATCGCTTTGTTTTAGTGTACGTCTAGAGAAGAAAGTCTGGAGACCAAATATAATTTAGTGTACATCTAGTGAAGAAAAAAGTAAGAACACGTATATGCTTGTGTACATGTGGTAAAGACAAAAGTAAGAACACGTATATTTTAGTGTACATCTTTTTTTTGGGGTTTTGTTTGCATATCCTTTACACGACATCGCTGTCATCACCAGCATCTTTCAGCTGTATGTTGATTTCTTGGCAAGATTACGCTCAGTAGTTTAGTGTACATCTAGTGTAAATAAATGTAAGTACAAGTATGTGTTAGTGTACATCTAGCGAAGATAGAAGTAAGAACAAGCATATTTGAATGTAAATCTAGTGAAGATACATGTAGGAACCAGTATATGTCAGTGTACATCTAATGAAGACAAAAGTAAGAAGAGCTATATGTTAGTGTACATCTAGTGAAGGCAAAGTAAGGACAAGTATATGTTAGCGTACACGTTGTGAAGGATATATGATAGTTTACATCTTGTGAAAACAAATGTAATGACAACTATATGTTCTTTACATCTAGTGAAGACAAAAGTAAGAACAGGTATAGGTTATAGTCTATATATAGCGAAGACACATGTAAGTACAAATAAAAGTTATAGTCTGTCCGGAAATTAATGCCGTCATTCACGATCAATTATTTTGAAAACTGTCTGTTGCATCGTTATGAAATTTTTCCAGCCGTCTTATATTTACCCCCACCCAAGGAATATGTCTTTGAAAGGTCCAAAAACAACTTAGATCATTGAAAGCGGCGACATTCCTTTGATCTTTTGCTGAACAACTAGTGATTTCTCGCTAACAAAGTTATTTTTACGGTAATGTGAGACATGTCAATTCCGTTGACACACAAAGGCGTATCCGGATTCGTATGAGAGTGGGTGCAATGAAAGAATTAGCTTAAAATCGACAGGGTCGGCTGCATTGCAACGGGTGTTTATCCCATATGGCTCAGTTTCTTTCCACAGCGCGGAAAGCGTCGCACAAAGCACGAACTCCGTAGCTCCAGCGACGACCCTCGGGAGTCTCCGAAAAAATGCACTCGTGAAATGAAGGACGCGGCCCGGAATTGAACATACAACCTTCGGAACCCGAGTCAGACGGCTTGACCACTTCACCACGGAGAATCCCGAGAGGGGTGCAATGTGTAATATTAGTAAAGACAGAGAATTTACAGAGGCACGGTGTAAATAATTTGTAAATTAACAGGAAAGTAGAAGGAATATATTTCTTACCTTATTTTTCATTGCCTTCTTGTTTCTTCAGCTGATGCTGATGCTGTAATGTTTAGGGCCTGCAATTCGTCTGAATAGTTGGAGCAAAATATCACAGTAAGTGTGTACGTAGATTAAGGTCTGCGATCTGCTCAAACCTTAATCTGTGTCGGACGATTCCAGTAGGTTGATGATTGCTCTCGGTTGCATAAAATTCAATCGATCCTTTCTCCAATAGTCCTCTTCCTCTTTCAACACATGGTCCTGACGTTTTTTCCCAGTAACTTTTATCAATATTTAATAGCGCGGACAGACAGACAGACAGACAGACAGACAGACAGACAGAAAGGTAGATAGGTAGGTAGGTAGGTAGGCAGAAAAGTATGCGGGTGGGTGGATGGCTGGCTGGCTGGCTGACTGGGTGGGTGGGCCTATGAATCGGTCGGTCGGTGGGTCGGTCGGTCGGTTGGTCGGTCGGTCGGTCGGTCGGTCAGCCGGCCTGCCGGCAGGCAGGCAGGCAGTAGGCAGGTAGGTAGGTAGATTAGATAGATAGATAGATAGATAGATAGATAGATAGATACATAGATAGATAGATAGATAGATAGATAGATAGATAGATAGATAGATAAATAGACAGATCCCCGCCAGGAGCCGGGCCGAGCCAGCTAGTTTATTTATATAATCACGTTTCATGAAAGAACCCACAGTTTGACGACACCTCTGAACCTACCCCATATAAATTCCCTCAGTCTGCCAAAAGCAAAACAGCGCAGACAAATTTCAAAAATTTGGGGGTGTGTCTTGTTGAAACGGTAATACTCTTAAAATGATGGAATGAGTGCGGGGGCAAACAAATATATACTGCATATAACCAAACATTGAAATCTGCTGTACAATCTCCAGAACAAAATTATTTTTTTGTTGGGTGGACATAATTATAAGGTTATATACTAAATCTCATCATTTTCCCTCAATTGGTTACTGAGATATTGAATGTTATATTGAGGCAAAAAAACAAAAAACAAAAAAAAAAAAACACACACACTATAGTAGTGTGTCTTGTGTAAGTTTATAAGAAAAGGACACTTTTACACGGCCTCGGGAGCAAAAGGTGCCAGACACATATGTTTAATAGACCAAACGGTGGGTGATGTGGTCAGTGTAAACCCAATCGCCTTCACTTCCCAACACTTTTTCTGGTATCCATTTAAGGCTGGTCCGACCTGGGAGTCCAGGTCAGTTTAAAAACTCCGCCCCGATGTGAATTCGAACCGATGACCAGTAGCTCAGCTAGCGAAGTACTTTAAATAGACGACTGTTTTTCAATATCTTGTAGTATTAATTCCATTGTCGTTATGTCTTTATTATTTCCTGTATCTTGGAACATCTTGTGGCACATTATTCCCTTGTCTTGATTTGGCGTTATTATTTTCTATCTCTACGAACATTACTTCTCCTGTTTCGATATGCCTTTATTCCCTATCTCTAGAAAGATTACTACCCCTGTCTTGATATGTCTTTATTATTTCCTATCTCTTCGAACATTACTTCTCCTTTTTCGATGTTTTGTTTCCAATCTCTTGGAACATTACTTTCCACATCTTGATATCTGTATTATTCCCTATCTCTAGGCCATTACTTCGCCTGTTTAGGTTTGTCTTTATTTCCAGTCTCTTGGAACATTACTTCCATTGTCTTCATATGTCTTTATTAAGCAATTGTTTCCAATGCATTTCTCACTTAACTCTATAGAAGTGCCTACTGGAGGAAGATATTTTCAGACACAACCTCCGTGCAAAATCGCCATCCTGTCATACGACACATGGTTATCAATGCCTCCTGAAGTATCCTGAATACAGCGTTACATATATTTCCAGTAATGACACCTTCAACTCCTCCTTGACTTTGTCGGTGAGCGTCGAAGAGCGGAACTCGGTCTTTAACCGCCCACTGTTCATTTATATCAGGACTCCTACCGTGTTATTCGCACATGGAACTTCAGTATGAATTACCATCCCGCAGAAAAGGCAGCCTGTTATGTTGGTCGCGCGGACTTTTTTAACTTTTCCATTACTGCAATGTAGAGAACATATATCCTGGATTCGTTTGTTAAGTGTTTGAGTTTAATGAAGACAAGAATTCGATAGTTGAAGACTCGGTAGTACATTATAAGTCATAACGCATCGACTCCCGATGATATAGGACTGCGTTTTTGTTTTGTCGACATACAAATCACCCATCCGGGGACGTATAAATACCGGGTGGCGATCTACCCTGGCTTCGCATTGACAGATGTGAAGAACGCCGTTAGAGAAATATAGACAGATCAAGTTGTAATATCATTGACCCCAACAGTTGAAATGCAGCAAGAGCCAAGTTCTGGCAATAGTAAACGAGTCTCCGTGGCGAAGTGGTCAAGCCCTTTGACTCGGGCTCCGAAGGTTGTGGGTTCGATTCCGGGCCGCGTCCTTCGGTTCACGAGTGAAATTATTTGGAGACTCCCGTGGGTCGTCCCTAGAGCTAAGGAGTTCGTGCTTTGTGCGACGATTTCCGTGCTGCGGAAAGAGACCGTGCCATATGGGATAAAAACCCGATGCAATGAAGTCGACCCTGTTGACTTTTAAGCGACTTTTTAATTGTAAAGTACTGGTTTTTAAGTGCAAAGCTACTGGTTACAGACAAAGCACGGATTCCGGTGGTATGTTGATAAAGATGTCGTAAGAGACACGAACTGTAGTGTTATTATTGTAAATGGAGACGACCATTTCGTGTCACAGGTAGAGCTATCTGGAAACTCGTCGTCACTCAATGGAAGACAAATAAAGTGCGCAGCCCATAATGGGTCTAAAATACTCGCTAAAGAAATAAAAATAATAAGTCATATTTTTCCTACGCCACAACCACCACAATTCACGTAAGATGATAGCAGTATCATGGGAGGCTTGTTTATAGCAACAGAAGAATAACAAAAAGACATGTTCACGTGTAAAGCCATGGGTAATACAGAGAACATAACTCGTGTACGCGTCACCTGCATATCGGATGCAAATACATGAATTAATATGGATGGCTATAAGGCTTCAATTTCTGTTAACATAAGTTACAATATAGCCCACAACTCAATACAATGTGTGTGTTCTGTTCTCTATACAACGGAGTGTGTGTTTTCAAACCGGTTAACTACAAGCAAATTGAAAATATTGCTTCAAAGGCAGCCATTTGTTACTACCCAAGTCATCGTGTACATTGTTGCCGGGTTCGTATTGCTGATTGTTTTCATGTTTTTGCTCGGTACATTAATGTTCTTGAGGAATCACTGGAGCGAGCTGTACACATAACATATATAGTAATTTTTATGCTAGCACTAGTAAACAAAGAAAATTGAAATATTTTGGTCACCTGAAACGTCACGAAAGTTTGGAGAGAACAATAATGGAGGGGTATATGCCTGGGAAGAGAGGAAGAGGAAGGCCAAAGAGAAGATGGGTGCAGGATGTGGCGGATGATCTCCAGATGGGTGTATCGGACGCGGGACATCTTGCTTATGATCGAGAGGTTTTCCGGAAGGTTGTTATGGGAGCTAGGTTCTGCAAAGGACATGCTATTGAATGAATGAATGAATGAGCACTAGTATAAACACTGAGCTTGGAGACGGCATGTGTACGTGTGTTAACGGAGTTGTCAGGCAGACATGTACATCAAGTTGTGTGCACACAGTCGCAGTGGCCTGGGTATTGAGACTGAGGAGGGATTTATTTCCCCTAAGATGACTTACACTGTAATAATTTACAGCTTATTCGGTAATATAGCCACTCTGGTTGTTGTGAGGGCCTGGAAGATTTACCTCCACAGCTGCCTCCTCGTGACCATCTGTCATCTGTGACCATAACCCCATTACTCGCAACAGGCACACTTCGCAGACGACAGAACCTGCCTCTGGCAACTTAAATCTCACTGATGATGGATACTTGAAACCTTTGCCTTAGACTACCAAATGTACACTATGATAAATGGGACACGTTATCCTTTCATAGACACAATGAACGAGGGACACTAGAACCCGATCAATATGAATGTGACTCTACTGTCAATTCCATCCAAGTGCTTCCAGATCTGCCGCCTAGATATCCTTTGCTAGCCGGTAGAATGAAGAACGATAAACCCCCATTAGGATACACGGGTAAATTCGTACAAGCAAGATCTCCACTGCCACCTCGTCAGCCATTGCGGACATCTGTCGTGAATTTGCGAACAGAGACAGTTCTTTCTTAGCCATAGTAAAATGTCAAACAGAATGAAATGGACAAACA
This sequence comes from Cepaea hortensis, assembly GCA_963921405.1. Lineage (NCBI taxonomy): Eukaryota > Metazoa > Mollusca > Gastropoda > Stylommatophora > Helicidae > Cepaea > Cepaea hortensis. The sequence continues at coordinate 58,266,429 of OY992891.1, forward strand.
TGTAGCAATCTACAATCTGCCTAGTCATATGTATGTTACAGATATACTCATAACATAGTTAAAAGATACTTTATCAAACTGTGCTGATGTATATGTTAAAACCTGCTGTTGATAAAGCACAATTAGTTACATACATTGCTATGTTTGATATACTGTTTCGCTTGATCGCCCTTGTTTTAGTTATGTCTAATGAAGAAAGTCGGAAGAAGTATGTTTTAGTGTACATCTAGTGAAGACAAAAGTACGATGAAGTATATTTTAGTCTACATCTAGTGAAGATAAAAGTAAGAAAAGGTAATTTTTAGTATACATCTAGTGTAGATAAAAGAACAAATATATGTTAGTGTACAAATAGTGAAGACAAAAGTAAGAACAAGTATATTTTAAAATACATCCAATGACACAAAGTAAGAACACGTATATGTTGATGTACATCTAGTATAGAGAAAGAAGAAATATTTGTTAGTGTACATCTAGTGAAGACAAAAGTGCCATGATGTTTTTGGTATGTCAATGGGCTTGTAGATAATGAAATACATTTTTGCTAGGAAATGTATTATAGCAGGTACTTTCACTGTGACTATTTACTTTTGCTTACCGATGCTCTCAACAAGTGGGCAGAACTTAGAGCAGCAGCTCATTGTATAGTTTTATTTAACGATGTATACCATACCGGCTTCAGTAGCCAGCCAAGCGATTCTCATATATTTTGTGCTGATTCTTGTCCCTGTCCACTACTGGCCGTCCGTTCAGTCGCCGTCTTTCTCTTGTACTTATACCTTCGCTGGTGCTTTCGTCAACTATTAGTCGCAATTCAACGTGTTACCATTTGTTAAGCAGGGTTGTCCTTAAACCATCTAAGTAAAGACTTACGGTGTTACGCCGACTGTTGGACTGAACTAATCGTTGTGTAAAATTGACAGCAAGTCTTGATTTCGCAAACTCTTCAAGTTCTTATCTCGTGGTTTGTATTGTATAATTACTGTTCTACTGACTAGGTCTGCAGTACCCATTTCTGTCCATGACATTATGTCCCCCCACCCCCCATTTGATAAAATGCGCCTGCACATTTTCCAAGAGCAGTTTTCTCAGTCGCTTTTGGTCAACTCATTTATACGTGGACATACTCATTTCTTTGGATGTTGATATTTGAAGTGACATGTTCTCAAACATCAAAATCAATGACATCACATAAATAAGTACATAAATTCAGACATGATGTACCAACCCAACCACCAGAGTCATCTTGTAGCCCGAGTCTCCTTTGCCTTCAGAGTGCTTAAGTCTTCTTGTCAGGAGTCACACATTTCCCGCGGAAAAACTCATGCGATCATTTCTTATACCTCATGAGGGGCATGAGACACTTGTCACCCTTCCACAAGTTATCTCGACTATGGGTGAATGTGTGCGTCTTAGCTGTTTATCTGATGAACTTCATCTTGCCTCCCTCTCTCTCCCCCTTTCCCTCCCTCTCGCTCTCTCTCTCTCTCTCTCTCTCTCTCTCTCTCTCTCTCTCTCTCTCTCTCTCTCTCTCTCTCTCTCTCTCTCTCCATATAGAGTGTTAGTATGCTTCATATTCCAAAATGACCGATTCTTTTCTCTTCACGATCTCTTTTTCACGACTTTACTGTTCTAACGCTTTGTAATGTCGGTGAGGGAAATTGGGTGGTATGCTCCATTTGGATTTCTCATATCATCCTTTTAGTGACTAAAAAGTGAACTCTTTGTTTTATGTACCAATTGTGGTGATATTACATGGCGATCGCATTCTGATATGAACCTAAGGCCTATCCACGTCAATATGGAAGCACTATACTCGAGTTTCGCCCTCATTTGAGCTCGTCAGTAGTGCATATCCCTGACCGGATCCGGAAACAGTCCCGGATCACGCGTGTGAAGCGGGTGTGTAACCACGCGGCACACACTGGACACACCAAATTATCACAACAGAACATCACAACGCTACCCATCGTAGGCTATGCTGGGTAGCGTTGTGATGTTCTGTTGTGATAATTTGGTGTGTCCAGTGTGTGCCGCGTGGTTACACACCCGCTTCACACGCGTGATCCGGGACTGTTTCCGGATCCGGTCAGGGATATGCACTACTGACGAGCTCAAATGAGGGCGAAACTCGAGTATAGTGCTTCCATATTGACGTGGATAGGCCTTAGGTTCATATCAGAATGCGATCGGCGTTGCCAGTAGTGGGTTGTGCTCAATATTTAAATTTCAAATCATGAAACAACCACATAATCGATATTACATGGAATAGTGTACATTCGAAATACTCAATTGCGAATTGCTATGTGTATTTATAAGAATGTTATTAAATAAATAGTTTGCATTCAAATTATACAATTGCCAAATATTTGTCTGTATTTCTATGTTGGTTAAGTCTCGTTGTCGCCTTCTTGTACGTTGTTTATCATATAGCGCCCAGTATCTTGTATTTAGACGCAAGTGTATTGTTGCCAATCTTCTTTTAGCGATATAATTCGCCTGTTGTTTACTATATGTTTTATATCCGTTGTGGACGTAAACTTGGGTTTATAACCGAATGGCTACACATGTAAGAAGTATTGAATTGTGTGTGTGTGTGTGTGTGTGTGTGTGTGTGTGTGAAATGTTGTTTTTCATACAAAGCAGTGTGTATTTACAATGTGTAATGTGTTTTTCTTTTGTTTTTGTATATCACGGAGCGTTGCCATTTGTTAGTGTTAAGTGACACATGTGCGAATAACACAAATATATGCATATGCATTTATGATAATATTACATTTATGGTAAAGTGCATGTACATTCGCATACTTTGTATATGCTTCCTTTCCACCTTTCCATTTAATTTTAAAATATTTTTATGCGTACTTAGTCTATTTAAACAAGTGTAAACGTATCACTGAATGCACCATGCATAAAACATCGCAAACGAGTCCCAATGTTGAAAGTAAATTTTAAAACATGTTAGTATGTGGCGTTTGTGGCGCGTGCTCGATAGAGAGAGAGAGAGAGAGAGAGAGAGAGAGAGAGAGACAGAGACAGACAGACAGAGAGAGATAGAGAGAGAGAGAGAGAGAGGGAGAGAAAGAGAGGGTGAGAGAGAATAGAGAAAGTTAAAGAAATACTGAGAGATGGAGAATTAGAGAGGGAGATGTAAGTGCGAGACACACACATAGAGAGAGAGAGAGAGAGAGAGAGAGAGAGAGAGAGAGAGAGAGAGAGACAGAGAGACAGAGAGAGAGAGAAAAAAAGGGAGAAGGAGAGAGAATGAGAGGGGGAGATAACAACGCCCCAACATACAATGATTGCGAATTTAGCTGCATTTAGTAGTAACTTTATCGCCAGCACAATGAATTTATTCTGGGTGGGCGGGGTTGGGTGGATGCTAAAAGAACTGTTGCCCTGGTTAAGTTACTTCCTGACTGACAGGCACCGTTGACCTATGAAATACAGCCTCCCATTATGCTGTGTAGCCTAATAAACTTTTGTCTCTTATTCATTCATCCATCATGTGCCATGCCGATAAGCGTGGGCGGTCATGTTCTGCCATCTCACTCGATCACTAGAGTCGTGGATCAGCTCCGTGTTTCTGACTCGACCATGCCACGTGACCAGGCCATCTAGGTATTTAATTCTTGGTCTTCCCATTGGTCTGTTCCCTTCGATCTTGCCAGTTGTCACTAAGTTCTCCAATTCATTTCTTCTCATAACATGCCCCAAAAAACTGTGACTGTCTACATCTAATGTCTCTGGCTGTGGTAATATTTCCCAAACCCTGGTAACAATGAATGCAAATGTGCTGATTCATTGCACTCGTGACGGTTATTTTGAATGGTTTTTAAGAGAAAAGTCAAATTTTAGCTATTATAACTATCATTCTAATAATTGGAAATGTCAAATTTTGGCTATTATAACTATCATTCTAACAATTAATTAACAACAAGTGTATAACATACTCAAACAATAATCCTAATTGCAAGAGAAAATGAAATTAATAAAAGTTTATACATTCCAATCAGGAAATATAATAGATAATGTATATTTGAACATTAATAAAAATAAGTTTCTGTTGTATGTAAGGGACTTTGAACCTGGCCTTGATTCTGCATGTCCAAACTAAGTTTCTGTATTCTGCTAGTGTTTGAAGTAGTTTTGTGTGTGTCTTTTGGGTGTTTTAGTAAGAGTGTTCAGAAAGATTGCCCTGTAAATGTCTGTTCGTTTGGCTGTATCTGTTTGTATTACTTGTTTGAGGGTTTCTACTGTGACTGTTTGACACGTATAGGATACGTCTTCTTCTGTGTCTTGTTTGGTGTTCCCGCATAGTTGGCATTTTTCTATTTGTCTGGACCTGCATGCTCATTTTAGGTATTTTGGGTGTCATATTAAAAAGCAGTCTTAAGTGACTTCTCGTGCTTTTGGCGTGTTGTGTTTGTCGTGTAAGATGGAAAAGGTGGATGTGTAGTCTGACGTGAAATATTTTTGTGCTCTTTTGATTCTCAGCTAAAGTGATGATGTTTGTTTACATTATAATCGGGTGTACAATCGTCTTTGCATTATAAACAGCATTCTAGTAATACAAACAAACAATGGTAAATTATTTGAAAATGATTAAACAATGTACAGGTAGCTATGTTTGTATTTATACATTGTGTTAAACTATGTTTTAGACTATCTATTCATTAATGTGTTTTAAATATTATTTGCAATCCTGCAATCAAAGCATCATTTCTGGTCTATCCCTCCTATAGTGGCCATAGTGTCTCTAATAAAAGCGGCCGGCAATCCATTTACAAATCTTTTCTGCATTTTTAGGATGCCGTTGGAGTGCTAGTGTCGTTAGCTTCTTGAATGGAGATGCCATGACAGCATGCTAGGTTTCCATTTTAACAGAATTCCATGGGGTACGACACTATGTCATCCATGTTACCTTGGGATTCGTCATCCGCGCTGCTACTGGATGTAGTTACAAAAATATGTCCAACTTTACACCTGTTCAAGTAGACATGTGGCTTTCAAATGTCAAAATTCTTACATGAACAACATTTAACTTGGTTTTGGTAAGCTGTACATTTATTTCTTCTCTGTATGGAGAGATTTTTAATGTATGCATTATAATTGGGGCTCTTGTCACACATTTTTAGAGATCCGTGTGAATTTTTACAGTAACGTTATTGGACCCAAGTACCATTCCTTGCTTTGTGGGCGGCTGTTTGCTGTTTAAACTTACCTTGGTATTGCTGGTATTGGGGTTGCTGGCAGTTTCAATGTTGTCTGTACTGGTTATTCTGCGTTCTGGTTTGTGAGAACCTGGCAGCTACACCTATTTTCAAATCTGAGAGCACTCTAAAAAATTTTCCTATGAGCATTATAATATGCTTCGCCTTTGGATGCCATTTCTACTTTGGGCCTACACTTGTTTTTAGTGTGGAATATTGCTTTTTTCTCTGGCACTTAGTTAGTTAGTTAGTTAGTTAGTCTTTCCTCTCGAGCCTAAGGCGGCGCATAGGGCAGAAGTCCTGTCTCTCCATGCTTGGCGGTTCGCTGCTACCTGTTGTAGATCTTGGATATTTACTTAGCCATTGAATGAGCCTTCTCTAATGATGGTTCTACGCAGGGTTTCTCTTGGTCTTCCCCGTTTTCTTTTCCCTACTGGTGACCATATGAGGGCTTGGTAGGGGAGTCTTGACTTGTCCATTCTGAGTACATGGCCGATGTAGTTCCAACGGCGTCTTCATATGAAGTTGGATACTGTATCTTGCTTAGTCTCTTGTCTTATTTGCGAATTGGTTCTGAAGTCTGTCCAGTGGATGTTTAGAAGTCTTCTAAGACATTTGTTCTCAAAATTGTCTAATTTTTTATCTAAAGCTACCGTTGATTTCCAACTTTCACATCCATACGTTAACACTGGAATCACACAAGAGTTGAAGATTTTAAGTTTTGTGTGTTTGCTGAGTGTCTTTGACTTCCAGATGTTTGACAGTTTATTGAAGGCACTAGATGCCAGTGCGATTCTAGATGATATTTCTGGTGTTGAGTCCCCTGTAGATGTCATTTTGCTTCCTAGGTATGTAAAGCTGTTGACTTTTTCAAGAACGAGCTGTTTAATTTGGTGTCATCTGAACTGTTGGTAAGATCAATAGTCTTTGTTTTTGTGGTGTTAATTTGGAGACCAATTTGCCCTGAAACATTTTGGAGGTGGTTTATTTTCTCTTGGGCATCCGGGTGTGTTGAACTCAAAAGCACTATGTCGTCGGCAAAGTCCAGGTCTTCTAGAATTTTGTCAACCCAATGGATACCCATATTTGTGTTGTTTGTGCATTTGCGCATGACCCAATCGATAGCTATTCCAAAAAGCATCGGTGATAAGACACAACCCTGTTACACTCCTGTTTCGACTGAGAACCAGTCAGAGTTGCCTGTTTCTGTTCTTACGCAGCAACGTGTTTCTTTGTAGAAAGATTTTATGACGTTGGTATATTTGGTAGGAAAACCATAGATGTTAAGTAGATTCCAAAGTGAAGGACGGTGGATACTGTCGAAGGCTTTTTGAAAGTCGACAAAGTTGGTGATTAATTTCGACTGGAATTCTACGGAGTCTTCAATGGTTATTCTGAGGGTGAAAATGTGGTCTATGCATGACCGTTTTGGTCTGAAGCCTGCTTGTTCTTCTCTGAGCATTTCATCTATCGCCTTTTTCAATCTCTCAAGTAACATGCTACAAAACAGTTTTCCTGGTACTGACAATAGAGTGATACCACGCCAATCATTGCAATCAGACATATCGCCCTTTTTAGGCAGTTTGAAAATTACACCATCTTTCCACTGTTGTGGTGGGGATTCGCTTTGCCAGATTTCATTGATCAGCTGTAACAAACATTGTAAGGTGTTCTCATCTGCTGCTTTGAGCATTTCTCCCGAGATTTCATCTTCACCAACAGCTTTGTTGTTCTTCAATTTTTTGATGGCTGCTTTAATCTCTTCCATGGTGAATGACTCGCAGGAGGCATCTAGTGGGGGCATAGTAATTTCTCCATCCAGGTTAGGAACAGTGTCAGGCTGCGGTCTATTTAATATTTCTTTGAAATGTTCTGCCCATCGTTGCTTTTGAAGGTCATCGGATAAAATTGATTGCCTTGTTTATCTTTGATGGGTATATTTGGTGTAGGTGAGTGATTGCATAGTTGCTTCATGATATGGAATACGGCTCTGTTGTTTCCAGTTCTGGCAGCTGCTTCGGCTTCGGAGGCCAGACTGTGAATAAAGTTATGTTTGTCTTTTCGTGCGCTTGATTTCACCTCTTTATCCAACATAGAGTATTTTTGCTTATGGGTATCATATGTAGATGCGTCTTTTGCAGAAAGAAGTGTTAGTTTTCCTTGTTTTCTTTCTTGTATCTTCGTCCAGGTGTTATCGCTTAGCCACTTTTTCTTCTGTCTTTGTACGTAGCCGACTGTGTTTGTTGCAGCATTTAGCAAGGTATTTTTTAGGAAATTCCAATTTTCTTCAATGTTGTTTTTAATATTCGCATTGCTCGATACACTTTCTTTGTTAGCATAGCTGCTTCGTACCTCTGAATTGAATGCGAGCTGGTGTTCTTTAGTCAGTAGGGACTGTGAGTTTATTTTCTTAATTCTGGGTGATCTGTGCAGAGTCTTGAGCTTTATTTTTAGTTTGGCAATGCAGAGATTGTGATCACTGCCAGCATCTGCACCTCTGTAGGCTCTGACGTCTTGTACTGATGAACGGAATTTGGCATTAATGCAAAAATGGTCTATCTGATTTTTTTGTGGTGTTATCAGGCGAGTTCCACGTGACTTTGTGTATATCTTTGTGCGGAAATAAAGAGTTTGCTACTATCAGATTTGCTATTTCACAGAATTCTAGTAGTCTCTCTCCGTTTTGGTTCATATCCCCTAAGCCGTGAATTCCCATTTATCTTTCAACACCCTTATTGTCAGACCCTGTCTTGGCATTGAAATCACCCATTACAACAACAATGTCGTGCTTGGGAGATGAGTTGATGGTACCAAGTAGTTGTTCATAGAAATTATCTTTGTTGATGTCTGTATCGTCGTTGGTAGGTGCGTAGCATTGTATGATTGTTAGTTTGAAATATTTCGTTTGGTAACGCGCTGTTATGATTCTATCATTTACTGGTTCCCAGCTGATCAGTGATCTTTCTACATTTTTTGACATGATGATAGCGACTCCGTTCGAATGATGGTTGTCGGTTCTTCCTGAATAAATTATGTGTCTTTGTTCACAGTTGAGAAATGTCTTACCTGAGTCAGTCCATCTGCACTCGCTAACCCCAAGAATTTCTAGGTTGTATTCATTCATAACATTACACACCTGAGTCGTTTTCCCCGTCTGGTACATAGTTCTGACATTCCAATAACCAATCTTGAAAGTATCCTTGGAGTTTAACATATTTGAGCGGCACATTATAACATTTACTGATCTTGAAGCAACGGAAAATGATTAGTCGGATCGTCGATAGAAGGAAACACGTCGAGAATGTCCCGGTCCTGTTGTAAACTGCTGAGATAATTTTATCTCTAAGCATGATGTCCCTCAGCTTCTGGTAGCTGCGTTTCACATTTGCTGATTTCAGCCACTTGTCGAAAACCGACATGATTTCTGACAAGAAATCAAAGATAGTTTTATTAGCTTTCTGTGACAGGACCGGCACGTCGTTCTAAAACCAGGTTTATCTAGGCAAAGTGCGCTAAGACACTTTCCCGAACATACTGATAGTGTGTTCTGAAGTCCGTGGTGATTACTTCCACAACCGTTAAAGGTTATAGTACCAGCTATTTGTGGAACAATATCGTTCACTTTTACTCGAGCATTTTATAGTTGTTTCATCAAAAATTTAAAATTTATGACCTATTTTGGTATGGAACCACATGATGTGATATGTCTTACTATGCCATGTTAACGTTTCTAGAATTCAAGGCGTTTGATGCTAATTTAGCTTGAGAAATGTCGCATCTTTTTCTTTCTGTAACAATTTTACTTTCTTTTTACTTTTAATTTCTTTGTCTTTCATTATTTATTCTGCTGCAAGGTTCTCTCTATTTAAAGTCAATTCATTCTTCCGAGCAGCCTGTTGTGCGGTACATTTTTCTATCTCTAGTGCCATCTCCTTATCCTTTGTGTCCTTTTCAGATAATAATCTGCCTTTCTCAAATGCCATTTCTAGTTCTCGTTCTTTCTCTTGGGCAGCTAGTTTCTCTTTATCTAGCTTAAAGACGGCTTCTTGCGTGGCAAACGTTTCTTTCTCAGCTGTTCAAACTGCTGCACTGTCACCACTTTCTTGTGCTTGGAAAGCTGTATAGTCTGCCTTAGCCCATGTTAATAATTCAGGGCCTGACAGACCACCTTTCTTACCAATGGCCATAAAGTCAGCTTAAGTAGACATTGTTCACTTTAATTTAACTAATTATTTATTTATTTGGTTATTTTAGATTTAAAGACTGAGCACAGCCCACAACTGGCAATGCTGATCGTATTCCGGTACGAACCTAAGGCCTTGGCCACGTCAATCTGGAAGCACTACACTCGAAGCATTCGAGGCCTTAGGTTCGTACCGGAATACGATCAGCGTTGCCAGTTGTGGGTTGTGCTTAATCTTAAAAGCTAATTAGTTGACAAGAGAGGATAAACAGTTATCAGCTATATGGATGTAACAGTTGTAATGAAATAAATAACAAACAGAACTAAAGTCCTTTAAAAATATAATAAAAATATAAATAAAATTTGGTGGAACTGCGATAAAGCTGTGAAAATGTAAACAATATAAAATGACACAAAGTAATGCAGCTTTACATACCAGAATTATAAGACATACATGACGTTGTGGCGACTAGCCTTCATCAGCAAACAAATACATACACAAAACACAACATATAGTCATGTAGAAGACCCTCCGGTGACTACATTAAAGCATAACGACGGGATGAAAATAATAAAAAGATGACAAAATGAGAGCAATGGAGAGAAAATGAAAATATGAGCAAAAGGTGTTCCTACTTACCCCAGAATCCCAAAATGTGTATTACCCAAATGTCACCGTTATCTTCTTTTATACTTAGTCGAGGGAGTTGGCAATAACACAAGCAACGGGTGATTTGGTCCTATAATAAGTGGTATAACAATCAACCTTTGTGACCCTATTTCATAGGGAACAGTATGAGTGAAGTCTCGTATTCGTAGACCGTCCTACTCCGCATACCACATGCGGCACATCACAGGAACTATACCTCTCTCTCTCTCTTTCTCTCTCTCTCTCTCTCTCTCTCTCTCTCTCTCGCCATATATACCATGCACATGTCTATGTATACTATTGTATAAATGTTTGTTGATGGTTGTAGATGTATGTATATGCGCTCACAATATCAGTTCACCCAGAAATCAGGACTCGCTTCTTAATAACATAAAGGAGTACAGATTATGAGTTTTGTTAGTATCACCATCCTACGTGGGTGCACATTTAATTGCTCTTCAACATTCGTTCACTTCATCTAGAATCGCACTGGCATCTAGTGCCTTCAATAAACTGTCAAACATCTGGAAGTCAAAGACACTCAGCAAACACACAAGACTTAAAATCTTCAACTCTTGTGTGATTCCAGTGTTAACGTATGGATGTGAAAGTTGGAAATCAACGGTAGCTTTAGATAAAACATTAGACAAATTTGAGAACAAATGTCTTAGAAGACTTCTAAACATCCACTGGACAGACTTCAGAACCAATTCGCAAATAAGACAAGAGACTAAGCAAGATACAGTATCCAATTTCATAAGAAGACGCCGTTGGAACTACATCGGCCATGTACTCAGAATGGACAAGTCAAGACTCCCCTACCAAGCCCTCATATGGTCACCAGTAGGGAAAAGAAAACGGGGAAGACCAAGAGAGACCCTGCGTAGAACCATCATTAGAGAAGGCTCATTCAATGGCCAAGTAAATATCCAAGATCTACAACAGGTAGCAGCGAACCGCCAGGCATGGAGAGACAGGACTTCTGCCCTATGCGCCGCCTTAGGCTCAAGAGGAAAGACTAACTAATTCGTTCACTAGGGCCAATCCATTCACAGGCATCCACTAACGCTTTGTAAGTACTGTCCACTGGGACTCCTCAGTTTCTATTCCCAGATAAATATCAGTTTCCCGACCTCCCTTCCTGCCTCCACCCACACCCCTTCCCTTCTTTAATGTACCACTTCCACTCATGTATCTGGGACGCTCACTGAACCATTACATCCACCACCACGATATCATCCTACACCCCACTCCTTCGACTGTGTAAAAAAGAACATAACGAGTGACATTCGGGTAATACATATCTTGAGATTCTGAGGTAAGTAGGAACACATTTTTCTCATATTTCATTTTATCTCCATTGCTCTCATATTTTCATCTTTTTATTCTTATCATCCCGTCGTTATGCCTTAATGCAGTCACTGGAGGGTATTCTCCGTGACTATATGTTGTGTTTTATGTATGTATTTGTTTGCTGATGAAGACTAGTCGCCGCAACTTCCTGTATGTATCGTAATTCTGTTATGTAAATCTGCATTACTTTGTGTCATTTTATATTGTTTAAAGTCCTTTAAAGAAAACTGTTGATGGCCTGTCTTTTGAATCAGGAATGAGTTTCTTATTCCTAGTCAAGAATATTTCCCGCTTTAGTAACAGCAGTGTTGCTGATCGTATGTGAACTCAGTGAATCAACAAATACAATTTTACGAACAATTTGAAAACAATCACAACTCACAAGAATCACACATAGCAGAGAACATATCTGCTATTTCTACGACACAAACAAATGCTGCACTACACTTAAAAGTTACACTGATGATGCGATAGCACAGCGAATAGACTTAAGGGTTTACAATCCATCCATCCATCCATCCATCCATCCATCCATCCATCATGTGCCATACCGGTAAGCTTGGGCGGTCATGTTCTGTCATCTCATTCGATCACCAGAGTCGTGGATCAGCTCTGTGTTCCTGTCTCGACCATGCCACGTCGCCAAGCCATCCAGGTATTTACTTCTAGGTCTTCTCCTTCGTCTCTTTCCTTCGATCTTGCCAGTTGTCACCAAGTTCTTCAATTCATTTCTTCTCATAACATGCCCAAAACTTTTTGACTACGTCTAATAAATCTAATCAGTTTACGATCTTCATTTGTTTCACAATTCACAGCTCAATATCGCGGACTCCAGTCGAGAAAAATAATTATTCGACCGTTTTCCAAGACACAACGTACCTTTGTGTGTTTCTTAATAGAGGACAGAAACACAAAGATAGCCCAACTAACCACCCTCACAAATAATAATGACACAGGAGAGAAAGAATGGCAGTTGCTCAGGTCGTTTCCTGCAACTCCTACGTTTCCCGTGAACCGATGAGCTCACAGAGTATTACTGACCCTGTCTTTGTCCCTGTGTTTTCCCAACATTAACCCTTGCTGTTCCTGCTCCGAATGTTGTGTATGATTACCGTTCTGCTAACTAGGTCTGCATTAACCCATTTCTGTCTATGACAAAAGTAATAACAAGTATGTTTTAGTGTACATCTAGTGAAGACACACACACACACACAAACGCACACACACACACAAAGATTATATATATATATATATATATATATATATATATATATATATATATATATATATACACTAGCTGACCCGGCCCGGCTTCGCCCAGTCCTTAGTGGGTAGCATCTCATTTAATTCATATAAGTAGTCATATAAGTTCCCGTTCCCGTTACCGACTGTCTGTCTGTCTGTCTGTCTGTCTGTCTGTCTGTCTGTCTGTCTGTCTGTCTGTCTGTCTGTCTGTCTGTCTGACCCGGCCCGGCATTGCCCAGCTCCTGGTGTGGAGCATCTCATTTAATTCATATAAGTAGTCATATAAGTTCCCGTTCCCGACTGTCTATCTGTCTGTCTATCTGTTTGTCTATCTGTCTGCCTGACCGTGCCCGGTTTCGCCCAGTCCCTGGTGGGGAGCATCTCATTTAATTCATATAAGTAGTCATATAAGTTCCCGTTCCCGACTGTCTATCTGTCTGTCTATCTGTTTGTCTATCTGTCTGGATAAATGGAGCAGCGGCAGCAGCAGCAGAAGAAGAAGAAAAAGGAGGAGTAGGAGCTGGGAGGAGGAAGAGGGAGGAGGAGGGAGGAGGAGGAGAAAGAGAGAAGAGGAGGATGGAGGAGGGAGAGGGAGGAGGGGGAGGAGAAGAGGAAGAGGGTAGGAGGTGGAGGAGGGGAGAGGGGGAGGAGGAGGAATATAACGCATATGCCTGTAGATTTAATAATGGCTGAGGTTGTTCCATGTCTTCTTAGAGTTGGCGACAGTGTAAAGAAATATAAAATCTTCAAACTTGATAGAGATAAGGTAACTATTATTTATTCATTCTTTAAGCAAAAAAAGATGAGTTACAATGTTATGCATTATGCATTATTTTTATGAAAACTTTGAAAATGCCTTAAAGATTGTATCATTATTTATTATAACTCATATGCCGGTACATAACTATGGACAAAGAGTTTATAAATCTTTGAAAACGATGCCACAATATGACTATAAGTTATACAGAAAAGTTATGCCCCTTGAAATAACTTTTACAGAGTTAAGTCCCCTGAGATAGATGAAATTATAATGAAAAATGAAATAATTTTGGGTAAGCAGCCGATTTCATACTAAAAAAATATGACAGTGGGCTGCGCTGGAATGAAAGGAAGACGTGTAAAAAATTTCATCTCAATGGGATGGGCCGTTCGCGATCGCATTAGGGACATATAGACAGACAGACAGACGGACGGAGATCGCCTTTTATATATAAGATATACCCATCCATGTTGGGTTTTCCTCTTGTCCGCTTACTCGTTAGGCCTCCCTCCATATACATCTTTTCCAGACTCTACACGCCCAAAGTATTTCATTTCCCTCACTTTCGTTTGTCTTAATAACCACATTTCTTTGACAATGAATCCCTGTTGAACGGTTCAGTGTGTTCTCTATTTCGCCCATGCAGTAGGAGGAGAGGGAGGAGGAGGGAGGAGGAGGAGACAGTAGGAGGAGGGAGGAGGCGGAGGGAGAAGGAAGAGGGAGGAGGAAGAGGGAGAATGAGGAGGGAGAAGGAGGAGAAGGAGGGGGAGGAGGAGGAGGGAAGAGGAGGAGGGGAGGAGGAGGGAGGAGGAGGAATGTGAAGGGAGGAGGAGGAGGAGGTAGAGGGAGGAGGAGGAGGAGGGAGGCGGAGAGAGGAGGAGGGAGGATGAGGAAGAGGGAGGAGGAGGAATGTGAAGGGAGGAGGAGGGAGGAGGTAGAGGGAGGAGGAGGGAGGAGGAGGGATTAGGAGGAGGAGGGAGGAGTAGGGTGGAGGAGGAGGCGAGGAGGAGGGATGAGGAGGAAGAGGGAGGAGGAGGGAGAAGGAGGGAGGAGGAGAACGCAGGAGGAGAAGGGAGCAGGAGGAGGATAGGGAGGAGGAGGGAGAGGGAGGAGGAGGGAGGATGAGGAGAGAGTAGGAGGAGGGAGGAGGCGGAGGGAGAAGGAAGAGGGAGGAGGAAGAGGGAGAAGGAGGGAGAAGGAGGAGAAGGAAGAGGCAGGAGGAAGAGGGAGAAGGAGGAGGGAGAAGGAGGAGAAGGAGGGGAGGAGGAGGAGGGAAGAGGAGGAGGGGAGGAGGAGGAGGGAGGAGGAGGAATGTGAAGGGAGGAGGAGGGAGGAGGTAGAGGGAGGAGGAGGAGGGAGGCGGAGAAGGGAGGAGGGAGGAGGAGGAAGAGGGAGGAGGAGGAATGTGAAGGGAGGAGGGGGAGGAGGTAGAGGGAGGAGGAGGGAGGAGGAGGAGGTAGAGGGAGGAGGAGGGAGGAGGAGGAGGGAGGAGGAGGAGGGAGGAGGAGGGAGGAGGCGGAGAGGGAGGAGGAGGAAGGAGGAGGGGGAGGAGGGAGGAGGAGGGAGGAAGAAGGAGGAGGAGGGAGGAGGAGTGATGGAGGAGGGAGGGAGGAGGAGGAGGGAGGAGGAGGGAGGAGGAGGGATGAGGAGGAGTGAGGAGGAGGAAGAGGGAGGAGGAGGAATGTGAAGGGAGGAGGAGGGAGGAGGTAGAGGGAGGAGGAGGAGGGAGGAGGAGGAGTGAGGAGGAGGAGAGGGAGGAGGAGGAAGGAGGAGGGGGAGGAGGGAGGAGGAGGAGGAGGGAGGAGGAAGGAGGAGGAGGGAGAAGGAGGGATGAGGAGGAGGAGGGTGGAGGAGGAAGAGGGAGGAGGAGGAATGTGAAGGGAGGAGGAGGTAAAGGGAGGAGGAGGAGGGATGAGGAGGAGGGAGGAGGAGGGATGAGGAGGAGGGAGGAGGAGGAAGAGGGAGGAGGAGGAATGTGAAGGGAGGAGGAGGGAGGAGGTAGAGGGAGGAGGAGGGAGGGAGGAGGAGGAGTGAGGAGGAGTTGAGGGAGGAGGAGGAAGGAGGAGGGGGAGTAGGGAGGAGGAGGAGGGAGAAGAAGGAAGGAGGAGGAGGAAGGAGGGAGAGGAAGGAGGGAGAATGAGGAGGGGAGGAAGGAAAGAGAGGTGGAAGGGGAGGAGGAGGGAGGAGGAAAGAGGTAGGGGGAGGAGGAGGTAGAGGGAGGAGGAGGAGGAAGGAAAGGGAGGAGGAAGAAGAGGAGAAGGGAGAAGGAGGGTGGATGGAGGAGGAGGAGGTAGGAGGAGGAAGAGGGAAGAGGAAGAAGAAGGGAGAAGGAGGAGGGAGGATGATGAGCGAGAAGGAGGCAGGAGGAGGAGGAGGGAGGCAGGAGGAGGAGGGATGAGGAGGGAGAGGGAGGAGGAGGGAAGATGAGGGAGGAGGGGGGAGGAGGCGGAGGGAGTAGGAGGGAGGAGGATGGAGGAGGAGGGGAGAGGAAGAGGGAGAAGAAAGAGGGAGAAGGAGGAGGGAGGAGGGAGAGGGATGAGAGGGAGGAGGAAGAGGAGAAGGGTGGAGGGAGGAGGTAGAGGGAGGAGAAGAGAGGGGTAGAGAGTTCGCCATTCCGAATTCATACTCGTCTAGTTCTTCCCTTCTACACGACTGTAGATAACTTCCTTACACATAAAAAGATGAATTGTTATTGATATTGCCCTGGCATGGAGGAATATCAGCAGCAGAGTTGATCCAAAAAACCAAAGACTGAGATCTACGGAGAGCCATGAACGCCTACGCCAGCCGGCACGGCACTTGATGATGATGATTGCCGTGTGACGATTCTGTGTAGTCACGTCATTTTCTTCCCTTTCCCTAGCGTTTTGGTTCGGGGATTCTTTCATCATCATCATCATATATTTACGTACGTATTTTGGGAGGGGGAGGAGGGAGGAGGAGGAAGAAAAAAAAAAAACTATGACAGTTGACAGCTCTGGAATGAAAGGAAGGCGTGTAGAAAATTTCATCTCAATCGGATGGGCCGTTCGCGAACAAATAAAGGACATACATATTTACATACATACATATATACATACATATTTACATACATACACTTTGTTTTATAAATATAGATGTGTGTGTGTGTGTGTCTGTGTGTGTACATCTAATGAAGACACAAGTAAGAACACATATATGATAGTAGTGTGTCACGTGTACGTTTATAGAGAAAGCACTCGTTCTACACGGCTTCAGGGGCAACATGTGCAGACCCATATTTGTATGAAGCAAATGGCTGGTGATGTGGTCAGTATCAAGCCAATCGCCTTTACTTCCCAAAGCCTTTTGTGGCACCCATTTTAGGTTGGTTCGACCTAGGTAGCCTAACGGCGCAGCCCTGGCAAAATTTCGAGTTTACAATCTACCCAAAGTATTTCAGGATCCTCGCCGGTGCTACGGAATTCGTGCACTAAGCTGAGACTCCGGACTTGGTTTGAGTTAGGAGTAGAACGGAGCATGTATGGGTTACGCCCGTATGTCGTGATGTTGACCCGTCGACTAAACTAAACTAAACTAGAATGGTAACAGAGTTAAAAGACACAATATCAAACTGTACTTATGTAAATATTAAAACTTGCTGTTGAGAAAGCACAATTAGTTTTATACATTGCTTATGTTTGATCTAATATTTGACTGTCTCGCTTGATCGCTAGTGTACGTATAATGAAGAAAGTCGGAAGAACAAGTGTATTGTAGTGTACATCTGGTGAGGGTAAAAGTAAAAACACGTATGATTTAGTCTATATTTAGTGAGAACAAAAGAAAGAAAACATATATGTTAGTAGTGTGTCATCTAAAAGTTTATCAGGAAAGGACACTTTTACACGACCTCATGGCAAAAATATGCCAGACCCATATTTTTGTTTATATACAAATGCTGGGTTATGTTTGAGTATAAGGCTACTCGCCTTCTCTTCCCCAAATGTTTTCTGGCACTCATTTTAGGCTGGATCGTTCTTGGAGCCTAGGTCAATTTAAAACCTCCTGCTTAATGTGAACTCGAACCAATGAAAAACAGCCCGGTAGGAAGAGTACCTTATGTTTTTTTATTTTATTTTTATTTTCTTTAAAAATTTTTTAGAAGACGTTTTGCTATACCCTGTAGCATTAATTCGCAATTATGATGTGTTTGTTATTTTCTGCCTCTTTGAGCATATCTTTCACCGTTTTGATATGTCTTTATTATTTTCTATGTCTTGGAACCTTACTTCTCTTTTTTCGATATGTCTTTATTTATTATCTCTTGTAACATTACTTCCCCTCTCTTGATTTGTCTTTATTATTTCCTTTCTCTCCGAACATTACTTTCACCGTTTTGATAGTTTGTTATTTCCTATATGTTATAACATTACTCCCCCTTTTTCGATATGTCTTTATTTCCTGTCTCTTGGAAGATTACTTCCCTTGTCTTGATGCCTTTATTATTTCCGGCCTCTTGGAACATTACTGCCTCTATTTGAAAGTGTATTTAGTTCCTATCTCTTGGAACATTACTGCCTCTAGTTGAAAGTGTATTTATTTCCTGTCTCTGTCAAAATTACGCCCCCTATGTTGATATGTCTTTATTAAGCAATTGTCTCCAATGCGTTTCTCACTTAACTCTACAGACGTGTCTACTGGAGGAAGGCATTCCCAGACACAAACTACGTGGAAATTGCCAACTGTCATTCGACACACGGTTATCTATGCAGCACGAAGTATCCTGGATACAGAGCCACATACATTTCCAGCAATGATACCTTCAACTCCTCTTTGACTTTGTCGGTGAGCATCAAAGAGAGGAACGTGGTCTATAACTGCTCACTGTTCATCTACATTAATGACTCTTCCCGTTTTATTCGCACATGGAACTTCAGTATGACTTACCATCCCGCAGAATATGCAGCCTGTGTTGTTAGTCGCGTGGACTTTATTAACATTTCCATTAACTGCAGTGTACAGAACATATATCCTGGATTAGTTTGTGAAGTGTTCGAGATTAATGAAGACAAAAACGCGACAGTTGAAGATTCGGTAGTACAATATAAGCAATTACACATTGACTCCCGTGGATATAGATCTGCTTTTTGTTATGTCGTGAGACAAATCACCCACCCCGGGACTTACAAATACAGGGTAAAGATCTACCCTGATGTCGTATTGAAAGATGTGAAGAACGCCGTTAGAGAAATACAGACAGATCAAGTTGTAATTTCATGGACCCCAACAGTTGAAATGCAACAAGAGCCATGTCCTGGCAATAGTAAAGTACTGGTGTTTACATGCAAAGCCTACTGGTTACAGACAAAGCCCAAATTTCAGTGGTATGTTGATAAAGACGTCGTAAGAGAATCGAACAGTAGTGTTATTGTTGTAAATAGATACCACCATTTCGTGTCACGGGTAGAACTATCTGGAAACACATCACAGAATGGAAAACATATAACGTGTGCAGCTCATAATGGGTCTCAAACACTCGCTAATGAAACGAAAATCATAAGCCATTTGTTTCCACCGCCACAACTACCACAGTTCACGAAAAATGATACATATATCACGGGAAGCTCTTTTACAGTACCAGAAGAGGAAGAACAAATGGACATGTTCACTTGTAAAGCCATGGGTAATACAGAGAACGTAACTCGCGTAAGTGTCACCTGCAAATCTAATGCAAACACATTAATTAATATAGAAGGTGATAAGGCGTCAATTTATTTTATCATCAATTACACTGTAGCCAAAAACTCGATACATTGTGTGTGTTCTGTTCTCTATACAACGGAGTGTATTGTTTTAAACCGGTTAACTATAAGCAAAAAGAAAACATCGTCTCAGTGGCAGCTATTAGATACTACACAAGTCATCGGGTACATTGCTGCAGGGTTTGTGTTGCTGATTGTTTTCATGTGTTTGCTTGGTACACTGATGTTCTTGAGGAATCATTGGAGCGAGCTGCACACATATGTATATAGTAAATTGTATGCTAGCACTAGCATAAACACAGGGCTTGGAGACGGCATGTGTACTTGTGTTAGTGGAGTTGTCAAGCAGACATGTTCATCAAGTGTGTGTACTCACAGCCCCAGTGGCATGGATATTGAAACTGAGGAGGGCTGTATGTCCCCCGAGGTGTCCTTTTCTGTCTGTAATTATTCACAGCTTATACAGAAATATAGCGACTCTGGTTGTTGTGAGGACCTGGAGTATTCACCTCCGCAGCTGCCTCCTCGTGACCATCTGTCATCTGTGACGATAATCCCTGTTATTCGCAAAACACGCACTTCGCAGAGGACAGAACCTGCTTCTGGCAATCTAAATGAAACAGATGATGGTTACTTGAAACCTTTGCCCCGGGTACCAAATGTACAGTATGTTACAAGGGACACTCTACCCTTACGCAGATATCATGAACGAATGGCATTTGAATCAAATCAGTCTGATTTTGACTCTACTGCCAATTACACCCAAGTACTTCCAGATGTGCCAACTAGAGATCCTTTGCTAGCAGGTGGGCTGAAGAACGATGAACCCCGATTAGGACACCCTGGTGGATTCGTACAAGCCAGGCCTCCACTGCCACCTCGTCAGCCGTTACGGTCAGCTGTCATGAATTCGCCAACAGAGACACTTCTAAGTTATAGTAAAATGCCAAACAGAATAAACTGGACAAACAGGTAGCAATCTGCCGTCACTTAGTCATGTGTATGTTACAGATTGACTGGTAATACAGTTAAATGACACGTGATCAAAATGTACTTTTGTAAATATTAAAACCTGATGTAGAGAAAGCACAATTAGTTTCATACATTGCTTCTGTTTGATCTATTATTCCACATGCCCGCTTGATTGCTTTGGTTTAGTGTGCACTAGTGAAGAAAGTTTGAAGAACAAGTATATTTTAGTGTACATCTAGTGAGGATAAATGTTTTTTTTTTAAAGTTGCATATCCCTTACAGAACGTTGCAGTCAACACCATCATTTTTCAGCCGTTGTTGATGTTCTTGTCAAGATTACGCTCAGTACTTTGCCATTGCTTTCTGAGCGACCGGCTCACATACCCCGTAAGTAACCAACGCGACGTAATCCGCTACCGAATCTCGCTCAACTGTGTTTCTCACGTGGATATACGGGATTACGGAGAAAGTCGGATAAATGTTAGAACAATTATATTTTAGTGAGCATGCAGTGAAGAAAAAAGTAACAAAAACAAACATATATGCTAGTAGTGTGTCGTGTGTACGTTTATCAGGAAAGGACATTTTTACATGGCTTCAGGGGCAAACATGTGCCAGACCTTTATTTTTAATATTTTTTTTTTATTGACAAACGGTGGGTGATGTTTCAGTATCAGGCCAGTCACTCTCACTTCATATAATATTTTCTAGAGCCCAGGTCAATATAAAAACTTCGCCCCGATGTGAATTCGAACCGATGAAAAATAGCGCGACATGCAAAGTACTTTAAATACGTGACTTTTGGCACTATCTTGCAGCATTAATTCCCCTGTCTTGAAGTGTTTATTATTTCCTATCTCTTGGAACATTAATTTCTCTGTCTTTATATGTCTTTATTAAGCAATTGTTTCCAATGCGTTTCTCACTTAACTCTACAGAAGTGTCTACTGGAGGAAGATATTCCCAAACACAACTTCAGTGCAAATCGCCAACTGTCATCCGACACACGGTTATCTATGCAGCATGAAGTATCCCGAATACAGTGCCACATACATTTCCAGCAATGACACCTTCAACTCCTCCTTGACTGTGTTTGTGAGCACCGAAGAACGAGGCTCGGCCTATAATTGCTCACTGTTCATCTACAGTGAGGACTCCTCCCGTTTTATTCGCACATGGAACTTCAGTATGAATTACCATCCATCAGAAAAGTCAGACTGTAATGTTAGTCACGTGGACTTTCTTAACATGTCCATTAACTGCAGTGTACAGAACATATATCCTGGATTAGTTTGTGAAGTGTTTGAGATTATTGAAGACAGTAATTCGATTGTTGAAGAATCATTTGTACAATATATTACATTACACATCGACTCCAGAGGATACAGGTCTGCGGTTTGTTATGTCAACAGACAAATCACCCATCCAGGGACGTACAAATACAGGGTGAAGATCTACCCGGATGTCGCATTGAAACATGTGAAGAATGCCGTTATAGAAAAACATACAGATCAGGTTGTAATTTCTCCAACAGTTGAAATGCAACAAGAGCCATGTCCTGGTAATAGTAAAATACTGATGTTTTCATGCAAAGCCTACTGGTTACAGACAAAACCCAGATTTCGGTGGTATATTGATAAAGAAATTGTAAGAGAAACGAACAGTGATGTTATTGTTGTAAATGGGAACGACCTTTTCGTGTCACAGATAGAACTATCTGAAAACACGTCACAGAATGGTAGAGAAATAACGTGCGCAGCCCATAATGGGTCTCAAACACTCCCTAATGAAACGAATATCATAAGCCATTTGTTTCCAATGCCACAAGTACCACAGTTCACGAAAGATGATACAAATATCACAGGAAGCTCGTTTACAGCACCAGAAGATGAAGAACAAATGGACATGTTCACTTGTAAAGCCATGGGTAATACAGAGAACGTAACTCGCGTACGTGTCACCTGCAAATCGGCTGCAAACACATTAATTAATATAGATGGCGACAAGGCTTCAATTTATTTTAACATCAATTACACTATAGCCCCAAACTCGATAGATTGTGTGTGTTCTGTTCTCTATACAACGGAGTGTATTGTTTTAAACCGGTTAACTATAAGCAACAAGAAAACATCGTCTCAGTGGCAGCTATTAGATACTACACAAGTCATCGGGTACATTGTTGCCGGGTTTGTGTTGCTGATTGTTGTCATGTTATTGCTCGGTACACTGATGTTCCTAAGGAATCACCGGAGTGAGCTGTACACATATGTATATGGTAAATGTTATTCTAGTGCTAGCATAAACACTGAGATTGGAGACGACATGTATACTTGTGTTAGTGGAGATGTCAGGCAGACATGCTCATCAAGTGTGTGTTCACACAGTCCCAGTGGCGTGTATATTGAGATTGATGAGGGCTGTATGTCCCCTGAGATGACTCATACTGTCTGTAATAATTCACAGAAAATACAGGAATATAGCGACTCTGGTTGCTGTGAAGGCCTGCAGTATTTACCTTCCCAGCTGCCTCATCGTGACCCTCAGTCATCTTTGACCAAAATCCCCATTATTCGCAACAGACAAAATTCGCAGACGTCAGAACCTGCCTCTGGCAACTTAAATCTCACTGATGATGGCTACTTGAAACCTTTGCACCGACTACCAAATGTAGAATATGTTACAAGGGGCACTTTACCCTTCCGTAGACATCATGAACGAGGGCAACTTGAACCCGATCAATATGACTCTACTGTCTGTTACATGCAAGTGTTTCCAGATCTGCCACCTAGAGATTCTTTGCCAACAGTTAGACTGACGAACGATGAACCTCCATTAGGACAAACGGGTGGATTAGTACAAGCAACTCCTCCACTGCCACCCCGAGAGCCATTCTGGACAGCTGTCATGAATTCGCAAACAGCGGCAATTCTTAGCCAAAGTAACATGTCAAATAGAACGAACTAGACAAACACATAACATTCTGCAGTGCGCTTAGTCAAATGTATGTTGTTGTTTGTCCATCAAGAATGATGATGACCATTCATTTCATCCAGTGGGGTTGAAAATATGGAACCGTGAGTTCTAAGATGGCCGATAAGGCCTATTTTGGTTCGAAATGTTCTTTGACAATGTGGGCAAAGAATGCTTGATGTTCCAGGAGGATCTCCTGCAGTGGTTTTTCCCCCAGCCTTTTCTTCACAGCTCTTGCAGTCCTGGTTACTTCATAAGTGACTGCACCCTTATGTAATGATGTATGCCACAAATTACGGTCTTTAGCAGCAGTCTCCCAGGTGTCAAGATGAATTCCAAAAGCTTTCAGTGAGATTTTCAGTGTCTTTAAAGCGTTTCCTCTGGCCGCCTTGGGAGCGTTTACCACAACGCAAGTCGCCGTAAAATATTTTTTAGGGAGCCTGTGATCTGGCATACGAGTTAAGTGCAGCCCAGCGAATCTTATTTTTCATTAGTTTAGTGAGGATACTGGGCATGGACGCTCTTTCTAGAACTTCAGTGTCAGAGATCTTGTCTTGACATTTAATCTTCAATCGCTTCCCGAGGCAGACTGTGTGGAGGTGGTTTAAGTTCCTAGCATGTCGCTGATAAACAGTCCATGTTTCACAAGCATATAGCAGTGGTATGTCAAATGTATGTTACCGATATATTGGTAACACAATTAACAGACGCATTATTAAACTGTGCTTATGTATATTTGAAAACCTTTTGTTGAGAAAGCACAATTAGTTTCATACATTGCTTCTATATGATCTACTATTTCACTGCCTCGTTTGACAGATTTGTTTTTTTTTTGTACATACAGTGAAGAAAGTGGGAAGAACAGGTATGTTTTAGTGTACATCTAGTGAAAAGAAAAGTGAGAACATTTAGGTTTTAGTGTACATCTAGTGAAAACAAAATTTGAGTTGAGTTAAGTCTGGAACCGACATCGCAGCACTCGGTACATTCCTATAAGTCCTTCTTCCACATCCGCAACAGCCACCTAAGAATTCCAATATTAATGGTACCAGTAGTAGTATGATTATGTGTCCGTCGGGCCAATCCTCGGAGTTATGAGTGTCGGCCAGATCCTCTGGTCACTCCGTGCAGCACCATTCTCGATTCCAAGGGTCACGAGGACATCTGCCTAATTATGCGCCATTACCCCACCAAGTGGTTCAGACATAGCTAATCTGTCCGCCTGCTCGTCTCGCACCACACCAGCATGTCCTGGGGAGAAAATCCAACAGATGCCCTCTACTTCTGATTGTTGAACTGAAGCCTACCTCTATGCCTGAAGCATGTACATCTTCATCTTTCTCATCATACCTTGTGAGTCCGTTACAATCACGACATGTGTCCCCCATCTAGTGGTACCTCGCCGTGACTTCCTCCACCACTATTCTTAGTCTATATGTTATGGTAGATGTGTCAGTCTCTCCTGCATCAAACACCGTCAACCCAACTTCAACCAGGTACTTCTGTTAACTGTATGCCCTCTATTTCTGAAATGAAAGAGTTGTATGAAAAATGAAATGATTGGTCGGCTGTATGAAATATTCCAAGCAATAAATCGTGCAATCTATTGTTTGTGTCTTCGTTATTCAAATTAACTACGTAAAAATATTGTTTTGAACTTCTGTTACCTTTTAGCACTTAGCCATCGGTGTCATGAATTGTCATGGAACAACTTGTGTACCTCTCATTCAGTGCAACCTGCCTGCCAATCCCTGCATTCCCAAGAAAATGTTATTATAACCATGCAGAAGTCTGACTTTTCCTCTGGCATTCTGACCCACTCCTCTCCTCTCCCAGTGGTCTCAAGCATTCACAAATCTCTGACTGTGCCTGAACCAGCTACGATTTTCATCTGATCGACTTGTGGCCCATAACTGAGTAGTGAAGACAAAAGTAAAAGCACGTATGCTTTAGTGTACACTTAGTAAAGAAAAAAGGAAGAACAAATAGGTGTTAGTGTACATTTGGTTAAAATAAGTAGGAAGAAAAAGTATGCTATAGTTGAAGAAATAAGTGGTGTCAGGAGATGGGATTTTCTTTTCATACTATTAACGGGATTTCCCAAAAGTGTATCGTATCAAGCGCCAGCGCCTTTTCCTTACCTATAGATCGGCTGTAGTGTGTTTAGTTTTCGCCATAAGCTTCACATTAGAGATGATCTGATGCCACTTTAACGCTTGTCTTCTGCGCTGGCACCAATTAATAAATGTTTGTAGTTTATTAGTAATTGGCGTATTCGTTCTCCAACTTTTTCCCTTATCCAAACAACAGTACTGATATGACGTTAGCGTTAAGTATTCTAAGCTAGGTACTAAATCTCATTTTTATTTCGACCGAATAGCTGTAATTTTTATTAGAAACTAGCTGACCCGGCCCGGCTTCGCCCAGTCCCTGGTGGGGAGCATCTCATTTAATTCATATAAGTAGTCATATAAGTTCTCGTTCCCGTTACCGACTGTCTGTCTGTCTGTCTGTCTGTCTGTCTGTCTGACTGTCTGTCTGTCTGTCTGTCTGTCTGTCTGTCTGTCTGTCTGTCTGTCTGTCTGTCTATCTGTCTGTCTATCTGTCTGACCCGGTCCGGCTTCCCCCAGCCCCTGATGGGGAGCATCTCATTTAATTCATATAAGTAGTCATATAAGTTCCCGTTCCCGACTATCTGTCTGTCTGTCTGTCCGTCTGTCTGTCCCACCCTCCCTCTCTGTCTGTCTGTCTGTCTGTCTGTCTGTCTGTCTGTCTGTCTGTCTACCTGTCTGTCTAATCATTTATTGGTTGCAGTTAGAACAACCTTAGATAAACGAAGACCAACTTACAAAAAGCATTAGGAAGAGCACTTGAAAGATCTTTACATCTTCCCCAACAATTAACTTGGGTAAATGGAGCGGCGGCAGCAGCAGCTGCAGAAGAAGAAAAAGGAGAAGTAGCAGCTGGGAGGAGGAAGAGGGAGGTGGAGGAGGGAGGAGGAGGGAGGAGTAGGAGGGAGGAAGAGATAGGCCGAGAGAGGAGGAGGAGGGAAGATGAGGGAGGAGGAAGGAGGAGGAGTAGTAGGGAGGAATAGGAGGGAGAAGGAGGGATTAGGAGAAGGAGAGAGGAGGAGGAGGAGGTAGGAGGAGGGAGGAGGAAGGAGGAGGGAGGAGGAGGAGGGAGGAGGAGGAGGGAGGAGGAGGAGAGGAGGAGGGAGGAGGAGGAAGAGGGAGGAGGAGGGAGGAGGGGGAGGAAGAGGGAGGAGGAAGGAGATGGAGGAGGAGGAGGGAGAAGGAGGGAGAAGAACGCAGGAGGGGGAGGAGGAGGAGGAGGAGGGAGGAGGAGAGGGAAAAGAAGGGAGATGGAGGAGGAGGGAGGAGGAGGAGAGAGGAGGAGGAGGGAGGAGGAGGAAGAGGGAGAAGGAGGAGGGTAGAGAAGGAGGGGGAGGATGAGGAGGGAGGAGGAGGAAGAGGGAGGAGGAGGAAGAGGGAGAAGGAGGAGGGTTGTGGAGGGAGGAGGAGGGAGGAGGTAGAGGGAGGAGGAGGAGGGAGGAGAGAGGATAAGGAGGGAGGAGGAGAAGGGAGGAGGAGGGATGAAGAAGAGAGAGGAGGGGAGGGAGGAGGAGGAGGAGGAGGAGGAGGAGGGAGGAGGAGGAGGGAGGAAGAGGGAGGAGAAAGAGGAGGAGGGATGAGGGGGAGGATGTAGGAGGAGGGAGGAGGAGGAGGGAGTAGGAGGAGAGAGGAGGAGAAGGGAGGAGGAAGGAAGAGGGGTGATTAGGAGGAGGGAGGAGGGCGAGGAGGTAGAGGGAGGAGGAGGAGGAAGGAGGAGGAGGAAGGAGGAGGAAGAGGGAGGAGGAGGAGAAAGAGGGAGGAGGAGGATGGAGGAGGGAGAGGGAGGAGGGGGAGGGAAAAGGAAGAGGGTAGGAGGAGGAGGAGGGGAGAGGAGGAGGAGGATTATAACGCATATGCATGTAGATAACTGCAGCGAAAATGTGGGTCTGTCTATCTATCTGACCCGGCGTGGCTTCGCCCAGCTCCCGGCGGGGAGCGTCTCATTAAATTCATACAACAAAAAAAAAAGTAACTTAAAAGAATGTCCTTCCACACACCATCCATTATTTTTAATGAAAACTGTTTCTAATCACCTACATGACTGTAGATAACTTCTTAAGCATGAAAAGATGAGTTACAATGTTATGTATTATGCATTATTTTTATGAAAACTTTGAAAATGCTTTAAAGATTGTATCATTATTTATTATAACTCATATTCCTGTACATAACTATAGGCAAAGAGTTTATAAGCCTTTGAAAACGATGCAACAATATGACTATAAGGTATACAGAAAAGTTATTAAAAGTTATGCCCCTTGAAATAACTTTTCTAGAGTTAAGTCCCCTTGCTATATAGAAATTATAATGACAAATGAAAAATTAAATAATATTAAGTAAGTATCCGATTTTACACTAAAAAAATATCACAGTTAGCAGCGCGGGAATGAGAGGAAGACGTGTAGAAAATTTCATCTCAATCGGATGGACCGTTCGCGAACTCATAAAGGACATACACACCCACACACATTGCCTTTTATATATAAGATGAAAAGGTTGGTTATGCATCATACTGACGTCTTTATGTGTATTGATAAACAAACTCGTTAAAGAAGACACTAGTTCTGAATGACTGCAAACAGAAAGAAAGTACATAGGAAACAAAAACAATCGCTGACCACCGCTGACCAGCTGAGTAGGTTCTTGATCCTCTGGCAGTTCCTTTGTCCCATGCAGTTTCATGCCCGGGGTGGCTTCAATGTCCCGTGTCCCTGTTTGTTCTAGTCCACCCCTGTTTCTTCTTCCAGGAACCACACTTTCAATCAATGTTCTTTCCGGAGGTCGACGTTGCTGAACGATTTAACACAGTTTAATTCTCTCTTCTTAACACGGCGTAGTGCGTTCGTTCCACATGATGCTCAGTAGAACTAAAATGTTGACTCCCGTTTCCACACGACAGTCACTAGGACTTAAATGTTGACTTCCGGTTTGTCGTAAGTAAAGAATGTCGTAGTAGTTATTTGTTCTTCTTTACTATTTTAGTGTCGTCCCTGGAGTGAGGGGAATCAACACCCACATTTATTTTAATTCAATATCACTATCCTGGAGATATCCAGCAGACTCCGTCCACAACACTCCCTCAATCTGAAGACACCTTCTTCTCACTCTTACTCACCCCTGGATCATGCCCCCTCTCATTCTTCCCCAACATAACATACTTGACAACTCTAGCTTCAACAAATAAAAACAAGAAATTTATTAAAGCAAAGAGTATATGTAGGAGAAGTGTGTGTGTGTGTGTGTGTTTGTGTGTGTGTGTGTGTGTGTGTGTGTGTGTGTGTGTGTGTGTAATGTGTAGAATGTGTGACGTATATTCTAAGGTGTATATAGACTCAGATCAGTGTTCAAGAGTATAGTCATTCTCATCACTGTGCTGAGAACACACTAGCACCATGTATTCCAGACAAACAACCTCACCGAGGTAATGCTTCTCCGGTCACGTGAAGAGTTTCTCCGCTATCTCTCGAGGCATCAAGATGTTTGGACATCCATGACAAACACTGTCTAATGAGAGTCTTCAATCTAATTCACACTATGCATTTCCTCTGTTATTAACTGTTTGTTACTCAGAGAATTCTAACACTATTGTCACTGTTACTTGGGAAATCTTAATTGATCTAGTGTCACTGGTTGTAAAGATTCCCCATATTAACACCACAATCTGAATGTTCCTGGTATTTCTATAAATTAAATGTATATGAATGTTCCTGGTATCAGTGTTGTATATATATATATATATATATATATATATATATATATATATATATATATATATATATATATATATATATATATATATATATATATAATGTTCTGACTGTTCAGTGATACAACTATCACTTGTTAAACATAAGTATCATCAGCATGTCCTGCTCAGCAGAAGCCAGGTTCCCGCAGACCAACTTGGGTATAAGCCCAATGTAGAGGCCTCTCAGCAACTTCTGTCTTCAAATCCTGAGCCATCATCTTCTAAACTGTGTTCTAGCTTCACTGTTGAATATCATAGCACACCTACGTGGAACCTGTTGAGTAGAGAATACTATGGTGAGTGTCAACAACTCAACTGACAGGCATCATCGGGTACTTCTGGCACACCATACAAGACAACTTGCAAGTCGTGTGCGAGGAAAATAAATGGTACATTTTATTGCCGTTGGCTCGCTACAATCAGTGAACAGTCGCTATTGAAACACACAACATAAAGCCACAGTATTATCTATCACGAGCTGCTAACCCCTATGCTAACTTTCTACACAAATAAACACAAGAAACCCCATCGCTACTCTAACGAAGTGTACACTACAAGTCCTGTCCTCCCGTCCGACAATCTTTCATCCCGTGGTCACACACCACGTAGATTGACCTTCACCTTGGTGCGTGTTACCTCACATGGCACGCTGATGGCAGACGTGGTACGTTGAGTGTATACTCAACTCCTCTGTGGCTACCACGAGGCGTGATGTTATCGTGATTAGAGTGCTAACTCTCTGAACATCGCCTGCGTGTCTCATGAGGGAATGGTTAACCCATCTCCCATTACCTCATCACCCCTGCCCTTACCTCGGGCACCGTATCACCTCCTGGCCTCTTTAAGATTGACTGCTCTTCCTGGCGGAGGGGATGCGGTCGAGTCTTTGACACACACCCGCCCCTCCTGTGTTGCGTCATCAACTTTCACTCATTGGTTGTGACGCAAGAGGCTTCTAAAAAAAATTTAATGTCTAATTTTTTTTTGTCAAAGACTCTAGATAACCTGGCTTTGGGCACTCTATTAGACTTCTACTGACTATTGTCACAGTGTAGCAAAACTTTACTTGGCTACTGGCAATCGCCACAAACTTGACTGGTTGGCGTGAGCCCTTTCTCACATGCTATATTATATTTATTAGAGGTATGTCTGAACCGGACCGTTGTCTTATAAGACCTGCCCTCACATAGTAAATTAACTTACTACCCATACAAAGTTGACTTTCTTAGGGTCAACACATGAATTGCTTCATGTCCCCCATATAATATTTAACAACCATTATACAAGAGTGTGTGCGACAGGCTTTACCTACATCGCTTCCGCGTGTAAAGTATTATTTCACTGTTAAGTTAGTTTTTCGTTGTCTATTGTGTCCCCTGACCTGAAGTTATCTCCCTTTGATCTAGAAAAAGTGTATGTAATTTATATGTTTGTTTTTCTGGTTGTTTGTGTGTTTGGATGTAATTAATCTACTAATCTAACTTCTAATCTATGTTTCTAACTCCTATGTGTATGTATGTTAGTTTTTTAAGTGTCATAATTTGGTTAAATGTGGCCATAAATAGTTGTATAACACTCATTCGTGACTACAGTCCCTTGTTATGAAACTCAAAATACTTTAATCTAAGTTGTAAACTATATTACCGACAACACAGTCACATTAGCCCATTTTCAATAACGAAAACCAACATTAACACAGACAAATATTAAAAGTCGAGCCAGACAGCAGAAGAATTCGCTGACTGATGTCGCTCTCTCCCGTCTATTTTCCCTTCGCCCTCGCTTTCACACTTCTGTCACACTCCTTTCACCCTTAATTCTGTCACACATCTTTTATCCTTCCACACTAATTCTTCCGATTAATTAAAAACCTTGGAGTGAAACTGTACAGGTTTGGCTCAGTTTAAGCTAGTTGAGCCCCATGACTGTGCGAAAGTCGCTGCACGAGTCATGTATTTACAGTATATTTACATTGATGAGAAAGGGTTGATGGTTTACCCCCTTGATCTTATCACACTATATTATACTAACATAAAACTCTATATTCTAACATACTAATCCTAATTCTATAATTAAGTATTTAATGTGTTCCCTAAAATTATTAAATTTGTTATGTTAATTATATCATATGTTTATATTACTTCTTATTTTTCTCTAATCTAAGGGATGTAATCTAACTATTTAAATGTAATTGATGTGATGTGAGTTATGTACCTTAATTACCTGGATGATGTGAACACAACTTATGTACTTTTCTAAATAGTATGCTAAATAATGTTTTTAAATGCACAAAGGAATTATATGAGTGATGTTCTTAATCTAAATGGTGTAAATGCTGTATGTTACCTTATCTACTCTTTTTAATCTATTATGATGTCAAATGATGATACTAATAAATGGTAATATTTGAAAGATGGTATGGTTTCATTAAGATGGAATAAACTAAACTAAAATGAAACTAAGTGAAATATAACAATCTAAATGGTACTATTCATATCATAAATTTAATTTAACTTGTAATAAACTATTCTTATGTCTAAACTAATATTCTAATTTAATTTTAAGCTAAGTAAATGGGTTAATTACTGTACTACTGCACTATTAAAATAAATGAGAACTATTATATTTCTTAACCTACCTCTACTTTATCACTATCTTACAATATTATATTACATATCACAATAAGTTTATATACATAGTATTCGGTTTCCACAGGTTAGTAGTTGCCTTCATGTATGTACAATGGTTGTATAGGCATAATATATCTACACACTTTGCCTGGGTATCTGAAATACATTGCACAGTCATCATAGTGTTCTATTGGTAGTGCACGTGTAGAGTTCGCTGGTGTCGTAGCTCAGTCTTTTCGTGTCTGTAATTAAGCATTGTTCTGACACTGTTTTCTGCGTTTCATATATATGATACACCGGAATGGAGCTTAGTTGGAAATGAGCTGTCCTAGTTCACACGGTGATCTCTACGTTTTGCAGCACAGTTCTTCACTTGATGTCTACGGACACATGATAGTTTACTGTTCTTGGTACATGATTAAGCACATAATGTCGATGTATATGTAACCTATTTTACATAGAATAATATAATATATTCATGTACTAACTATCACTCTACATTTATCTATGGGGTTTCAGGTATTTCTACCCCAGATGGTAAAATTAGTGACCACCTGTATATCCTGGTCATTTCGATGCACCCCACTCTGTATGACCATGATCGGGGAGTTGTCGGTCTGGACAATGCAGTGAACATCCGTCAGAACTCGATGGAGCTTTCTCACCGCATAGATGACGCTTAGGGTCGCAACTGTGATATGGAATCTCTGGACTCAGCAGGTGTGATCTTACGGCTCACGTAGCAAATCGGATGGAAGATGCCCTCACAAAATTGGCCTAGTACTGCTGGCATCTGTCCTAGAATAATAAACAAGCCTAGGATTAGGCAAGCGGAGGATTGGAATATTTACAAAAAAGGATTTTCATTTTTGACAATGCAGAAATTAATAATGCATCTTTGACAATTCATTTTACAAATGCTTTTAAAACATTGGAATATAGAATTATAATTTCTGAGTAATTTACTAATCCCAAACGGTTTCTGACCTGCTTCTTTCTAGTAGACATGGTCAGCTTCATAATTTTGGTACTAATTTTCTGGTCAGTCTTTAGTTGACCTTGAGAACTGACGTGACACAAAATCTCATTTCTTTTAGGCCCATTGCAACTTTGC
Source organism: Cepaea hortensis (assembly GCA_963921405.1). Taxonomy (NCBI): domain Eukaryota; kingdom Metazoa; phylum Mollusca; class Gastropoda; order Stylommatophora; family Helicidae; genus Cepaea; species Cepaea hortensis. Next base: position 58,299,100 of record OY992891.1, read on the forward strand.
TCGGTTTGACAGTGAGACCGAAGAGTCGCAACCTATGAAAGACATAACTTAGTTTCAGTAAGTGTGTTGTCCCGTCATCAGTCTTCTGATATATTTATGCGTATTTTGTAAGTTCACTAAATGTATGCACATTGTCGGATTTGCCAGTCTCACTCACTGGTGTAGTTGCGTTGTGTATGTCTGTCGTTTGATCACTAGATGTTGTGCACTGTGTTCGTCTGTCTCTACTTCTGTCTCTTGTCGTGAAAAGTAAAGTTTACGCATGTTGACATGGAATATCTCTAAATGTCTGATTATCGATATTTCATAGTCAACATGTACCATGGTTATGTACCACCTTGAATGGTCCTTGACATTTCGTTTGTATGGACGTAGCCTAAATCTGTCTTGATCAAGTTCAAGATCACTTGTTTTTGCACCTTTGTTTGTGTGTTTGTGGTGGAAATGACCCTTCCTCTATCAAATGGCTTGGGAGCCAGTGTAGAAGGTTGTACTTCAGCTGTAGGGTGTCTACCCTTAAACTTATGTACTAATTGTTGACAGACATTACAAGCAAATACATTATGACAAAATAATCTTATATTATTGAAAAAACTTGGCCTGGTGTTGTTGTATGCAGGATGATCAGCAACCGGTGTTTTATGTGCATTCTTTAGTACAGTTACCCGGTGTTGTTCAGGTAACACCTGTTCATGGTTACCAGTAGTATAACATCTAGTTGAAATGCCATTACTACATTAAAAAAACCATGATGCATTCTTGGTCACTTTGGCTTTATCTTTCAGCATTTTTAAGTATGGAGACACACTAGAATCAGCTTTCTGCTGTTCTATAAATTCCTGTCTGCTGGTGTCATCTGTGCCAGTTGGAGAAAGCAACAGTAGTCTCTCATCTTGTAGTGTGTCTTGATGTTTCACACTGTCTGCTCTTGTTGTTGCATTAGCTGCATTCAATTTCTCCCATGCAACTATTTCTTCACTAGTACATTGTTTCAGTTGAGGTAAGCACCCCAAAATTAAATCAGTACAAGGGTTGTTAAGTATTGCACAAGTAAAGGTACCGGAAAGAAAAGGAGAATCAATACGGGCTTTTGCCAAAGGGTAAATTTCAACGTTACCCGAAAAGGTTCGGCATTTCACAGTGTCACCTGTGTAATAACCCGGACTCACTAGTTCTTTTCGAAGACCAATAAGGGTGCTGCCGCTATCCAGCAAACATTGGCATGGTACGTCATTGACCATTGCATTGTGGAACACTAAACTGCCTCTGGAGGCTAATGCTGCATTTACATTCTCAGATGAGAATGGTATTGTATGTCCACATTCTAATTTTCCGTCTGCATGGAATTGGTGACAATGTTCACAGCTGTCAAAGCTTAGGATATCGTTTGCACCACACACATCTTCTGCTTGGTTAGTAGGTAAGTCGCTTTCAACCTCACACTCATTCTCACTACCACTATCTGACGAGGTGTCAATCAAAATAGCATTGTTAGCTTTTAAACGTTGGCGGCCAAGGCACTTATTAGAATAATGGCCAAAGCTGGAACAAAAAAAACATTTGATTGCACGCCTGTATGCAGATCTTTTGCTTTGCTGCTTCTTGATAACATTTTCAAGATGCGCCGGATAATTCGGCGATTTGTCGCACATCGAATAAGTGTCGTGCATAAGTTGACAATACATGCATTTGGAAACTTTCCTGTCTTTCTTGTCATACTTCTGAAAAGGTTTTCTGTTACTCTGATAGTTTTTTGGTTGGTCTTTCACAAAGGAAACTATCTCAGAGTCATTTGAAGTTTTAAAAATATCTCTGTTGGAAGAAAAATATGCCGAACCTTTTTTCTCAAATTGCTGGATGTTCTCAATGTCTGCCTACTGTAAAAATTTAGCAAAAGGAGAAGGTATGGTGGATATTACCTTATCCATAGCTATTAAGTTTTTTAATCTATCAAAGTCTTTTCTTATGTTAGCTGCTTTAAGCCACCTGTCTAGTACACTCTGTACATTTGAAACATAATCAATAAAGGTCTCACTAGGTTTAGGTTTTAGATTTGAGAATTGAACCTGATACCCAGGGGCATCAAGTAAAAAATGCTGCATAATCCTGTCATGGATGTATTGATAGCTAGATCTAAGGTCAATTGGTATAGATTCTATTACTTTAAGGGGCTCACCACTCAGATTCTTCATATAAATAGGAGCCCACATCTCTAAAGGAACTTGGTGATATTTAAATTGATACTCTACATTCTCTGTCCAGGCAGATATGGAGTCCTCTTTACAATATGGTTTGATAATATTTTTGTATTTGTTGAACTTATTTTCCTCTTGTTGACTTCTTAGTTTAGTGGCAGAGATCTCTGCGTGTGAGTCTACATCCATGCTTTTCATCTTTAATTGTGTCTCTGATTCTACTTGAATTTGTTTTTCTTTGACTCTTGCCATTTCATCTATCTCTTTTTGCTTTAGATCTAATTCCTTTTGTTTTAATTCTTTCTCTTGATCTAATTGTTTTTGTTTCATTTCTATTTCTTTTTGTTTATTTATCTCAGCTAGTTGTATTTGGTGTTGTCTTTCCCGTGCGCGTTCATCTCTCTCAGCATCTTTTGCTTCTTTAAATTTCCTATCAGCATATTCTTCTAGTTCCTTACCTGTGTATTGTAAATCTTTACCTGCTTTTATAAAATCAGCTAAAGTAGCCATGCTGTTTAGTAATTTAACTCGCGTTGACCTATACTGATTTGTTTGATTACCTATTTATCTATGATGTTATTTATTTGTTCCTCATTAAGGAATATTAATTTTATTTACAGTTTATATGCTGAACACAATTTCTATGTTGGCAAATCAGAGCACAAAAAATATGCTAGTGTATCACAAGCTGAAAAAGAGATGCACTATTAATCACATTGCATGCCAAAAATATAGTTATACTCAACTTAATGTTCCCGAGAATCAGGGAACGGAACTCCGTTGACACAGGTCACCTTGTTTGGTACTTTGGGGTGGAGACACGTTTCGTACGTAGGACACTATATTTGGCACACCGGCGTATGTACTCAGCTGTTGTTTGCCCTCTGATATGCAGGGCAGCAGTAAACACGCCTACTGCACGATATGATTTACCCGACAACTAAGGACAATGACTTAGACAATGACAGACTCACGAACAACTAGAACATGTATTAATTAAATTTAATGTCACTGTCCTGTCTTTGTTCTAAACAGTAATTGCCTTTCGTTACTAACCTAGTTAATTTCTGTAAGCGTTGTGCAGCCAAGTCTCGTATGCTTGGCCGAAAATAGTTCCATCGTGACGATAAACAGAGAAAATAGAACCAAAAATATGAATAAATGCTTTTAAATAAATATAACTAACATAATAATGTTTAAATAAATAAATATATTCATTTAGTAATTTAAATAAACAAATAATAAATAATATAAAGCACAGATTCAGGCGAGCCGCCGCTAAGCGATCTTGTAAACAATTGACTGCTTTATGCTAATGACGCCGAACAACTGTTTGTCAATCATTCTACGTCACAGGCGCAGCGCTATTTTTAGTTTTCAAAAATCGATATTGTCGGCTGACAGTGTATCGCTCCGCTTTGAATCATGTTTGGTGCTTATTCAAGAATAAATTGGTAAATATATAAATCAATATAAGAAAATAAGAATATTAATACTTACAGCTTTGAAGAATACATGATTTCATTAAATAAACATTTTATAAGCACATTTATACACTATTTCGTCACGATAGGCACATTTCTAGCCTGCAAATTGCACTTGTCTGCACAAATTACCGTTACTACAAAAATTAAACCCTAGTCTGGAGCCCGTGGATGAGTGGATTAGCTTGAACTTTTCGTTCAAGCTTCACTTCTTGACACCACAATTACTCTTGCCTGTCAACAACTCAACTGACAGGCATCATCGGGTACTTCTGGCACACCATACAAGACAACTTGCAAGTCGTGTGCGAGGAAAATAAATGGTACATTTTATTGCCGTTGGCTCGCTACAATCAGTGAACAGTCGCTATTGAAACACACAACATAAAGCCACAGTATTATCTATCACGAGCTGCTAACCCCTATGCTAACTTTCTACACAAATAAACACAAGAAACCCCATCGCTACTCTAACGAAGTGTACACTACAAGTCCTGTCCTCCCGTCCGACAATCTTTCATCCCGTGGTCACACACCATGTAGATTGACCTTCACCTTGGTGCGTGTTACCTCACATGGCACGCTGATGGCAGACGTGGTACGTTGAGTGTATACTCAACTCCTCTGTGGCTACCACGAGGCGTGATGTTATCGTGATTAGAGTGCTAACTCTCTGAACATCGCCTGCGTGTCTCATGAGGGAATGGTTAACCCATCTCCCATTACCTCATCACCCCTGCCCTTACCTCGGGCACCGTATCACCTCCTGGCCTCTTTAAGATTGACTGCTCTTCCTGGCGGAGGGGATGCGGTCGAGTCTTTGACAGTGAGAGCAACTCAATCCTGGCCAGAATTAGGTGAGTGTAGGCCAATAGCAGCACTCAGAACCACAACAGAGATCCGATCTCTGTCATATGGCCAAATAGCTCATCACATGGTCTGAGACATGGCAACACCAGGAAAGAATAAAGGAACGGGTAGTAACCCAGCAGATGCCCTACTGGAAGATCTACCATTTCACATTCCCCTCCTCCCTCCCAACCATCCCAAATCTCTCTAATTATTATCCCACTACATTGTCCTCAACTCCCTGAGTAAAATGATATATCACACAAGCTAGTTAAAGTCACACAATAGGATACTAGTGCCGACGCTCCTATGATACTTCTAGCATCGCATTTAAAGAACATTCTATCACCACACCTATAATACATTACATCAAAGCACAGTACTGTACTCTATTCCTAATTATACTCTAAGTTAGATATGATTAATAGAATACCATATGCCTATTCTGGTTGCTGATTGAAACTATGCAATCACAGACTGGATCTATGTCCGCCGATAAATATCAACAATTTGACACTATAGTTTCTTTCGAAAACACAACTCGGAAACTGCACCGATCCTTCAAACTTCAGACATCTTGGTCGACTAACTCCAATTGTTTACCGCAACGGGCTTTATATCGGGCTTGAGTGACGTCACCAAATTGTCTAGACGCTGATCAGTCCAGAGTCTGGTTTTCTCCTCTTGTTTTAGACTAACTGGAGTCAATCTGCCGTCAAGTTTGCTTTCATCTGGGGAAATCCTTTGTTTCGTACAACAATAGTTCTGTCTGTCTGTGAACCAGAGAATTACCCACATCACAGAATCCTCTCAGCTGTCTGTCCAGACATTCCGTCTACACTTCAAAGGCTAACTACTGCCTTGGAGACGGATGGCGTTATTATTCGTTTCTCGAACAACCCACATCATAAAGAATCGGCGACTGTGTGTAGACATTTTGACGCGACGTATTTTTGTTCCTCCGTCTATACACATCAAAGGGTTGCTTGTTTGTGCAGACGAATGTCTCCTTTTGTCATCGATCGAAACTAGCAAGTTTATTTTTCGTGACACGGTTACACACGACAGACACTAGAACTTAAATGTTGACTTCCGTTTCCACATGACGGTCAGTAGGACTTAAAGTTGACTTCCGGTTCCACACGATGGTCACTAGGACTTAAATGTTGACTTCCGGTTCCACACGGCGGTCACTAGGACTTAAATGTTGACTTCCGGTTCCACATGACGGTCACTAGGACTTAAAATGTTGACTTCTAGTTCCACACGACGGTTAGTAGGACTTAAATGTTGACTTATGGATCCCCCCCCCCCACCCCCACCCTCCGGGACTTAAGTTACAAGTACATTACAAGAAGTCGGAGACAAGTTGACTGTTGGCGAGGAACTCTGGTAACAGGGAAAGCTAACACTGATGCGAAAAATCAGTCCAGTGCCTTCACGAGCAGTAACAACCACTAGCAGTAGTAAGCCGCGTGTAGACTTCGTTCGAGTTCAAAGCGCACGGACGCCAAAAAAATAAGCAACAACTGACTGAAGTTTATGATGACTACGATGGCAAACATTGCTGACTACCATACTGAATTCTAAAACAGAAAAGCATAGTACAAATTATGGCAAACATTGCTGACTAACATACAGAATTCTAAAACAGAAAAGCATAGTACAAATTATGTCAAACATAGCTGATAACATACTGAATTCTAAAACAGAAAAGCATAGTACAAATTATGGCAAACATTGCTGACTAAGATACTGAATTCAACAACAGAAGAGCATAGTACAAATTATGTCAAACATAGCTGACTAACATACTGAATTCTAAAACAGAAAAGTATGGTACAAATTATGGCAAACATTGCTGACTAACATACTGAATTCTAAAACAGAAAAGCATAGTACAAATTATGGCAAACATTGCTGACTAACATACTGAATTCTAAAACAGAAAAGTATGGTACAAATTATGGCAAACATTGCTGACTAACATACTGAATTCTAAAACAGAAAAGCATAGTACAAATTATGTCAAACATAGCTGACTAACATACTGAATTCTAAAACAGAAAAGCATAGTACAAATTATGGCAAACATTGCTGACTAACATACTGAATTATAAAACAGAAAAACATAGTACAAATTATGTCAAACATAGCTGACTAACATACTGAATTCTAAAACAGAAAAGCATAGTACAAATTATGGCAAACATTGCTGACTAACATACTGAATTCTAAAACAGAAAAGCATAGTACAAATTATGTCAAACATAGCTGACTAACATACTGAATTCTAAAACAGAAAAGCATAGTACAAATTATGGCAAGCATTGCTGACTAAGATACTGAATTCAACAACAGAAGAGCATAGTACAAATTATGTCAAACATAGCTGACTAACATACTGAATTCTAAAACAGAAAAACATAGTACAAATTATGTCAAACATAGCTGACTAACATACTGAATTCTAAAACAGAAAAGCATAGTACAAATTATGGCAAACATTGCTGACTAACATACTGAATTCTAAAACAGAAAAGCATAGTACAAATTATGTCAAACATTGCTGACTAACATACTGAATTCTAAAACAGAAAAGCATAGTACAAATTATGGCAAACATTTCTGACTAACATACTGAATTCTAAAACAGAAAAGCATAGTACAAATTATGTCAAACATAGCTGACTAACATACTGAATTCTAAAACAGAAAAACATAGTACAAATTATGTCAAACATAGCTGACTAACATACTGAATTCTAAAACAGAAAAGTATGGTACAAATTATGGCAAACATTGCTGACTAACATACTGAATTCTAAAACAGAAAAGCATAGTACAAATTATGTCAAACATAGCTGACTAACATACTGAATTCTAAAACAGAAAAGTATGGTACAAATTATGGCAAACATTGCTGACTAACATACTGAATTCTAAAACAGAAAAGTATGGTACAAATTATGGCAAACATAGCTGACTAACATACTGAATTCTAAAACAGAAAAGTATGGTACAAATTATGGCAAACATTGCTGACTAACATACTGAATTCTAAAACAGAAAAGCATAGTACAAATTATGTCAAACATAGCTGACTAACATACTGAATTCTAAAACAGAAAAGCATAGTACAAATTATGGCAAACATTGCTGACTAACATACTGAATTCTAAAGCAGAAAAGCATAGTACAAATTATGTCAAACATAGCTGACTAACATACTGAATTCTAAAACAGAAAAGCATAGTACAAATTATGGCAAACATTGCTGACTAACATACTGAATTCTAAAACAGAAAAGCATAGTACAAATTATGGCAAACATTGCTGACTAACATACTGAATTCTAAAACAGAAAAGCATAGTAAAAATTATGGCAAACATTGCTGACTAACACACTGAATTCTAAAACAGAAAAGCATAGTACAAATTATGGCAAACATTGCTGACTAACATACTGAATTCTAAAACAGAAAAGCATAGTACAAATTATGTCAAACATTGCTGACTAACATACTGAATTCTAAAACAGAAAAGCATAGTACAAATTATGGCAAACATTGCTGACTAACACACTGAATTCTAAAACAGAAAAGCATAGTACAAATTATGGCAAACATTGCTGACTAACATACTGAATTCTAAAACAGAAAAGCATAGTACAAATTATGGCAAACATTGCTGACTAACATACTGAATTCTAAAACAGAAAAGCATAGCACAAATTATGGCAAACATTGCTGACTAACACACTGAATTCTAAAACAGAAAAGCATAGTACAAATTATGGCAAACATTGCTGACTAACATACTGAATTCAACAACAGAACAGCATAGTACAAATTATGTCAACCAGCACCAGTTACGTTTATTTACATTCCATTTTGAGAAAGGGTATCAGGCGAGGGACATACAATGTTGGAGATCCATTGTATTTTCCCGTGGATGCGAAAATGGCAGCTGCAATCATATGATGCAATGCGCGTAGTGTGACCAAATATTTCACTGTGCGAGAGATCACGCTGTTTATGAGATGTTTTCTTCAATGTTCAGATCTCGCAAAATATCAGTAGTTTTTTTTTCTTCTTGGTTTACGGTATTGTAAGAATAGTTCTTAACATTTCAGACTAAAAGCCCCAGCTGCCTTCCCTATTGATTGTGAAATATTCTAATACTCACATCTGTATGTTGCTGCAGGAAAGAAGTAAACGTTCAGAAATGTTGCTTTCATTGTGTTTGTTTGTTATTTATTTAGTGTTATTTAGTTTACCGTCGTTGCCGCTAATACCCGAAGGTTGCTACAGGAAAGATGAAAACTTTAAGAACACGTTGATTGTATTTGTTTGCTGGTGTTCTGCAATAGATGCTTCAAACTGTTGTTTAATATTAAACTACCAATGCTTTACATGACATGTTTTTTCGATAGTTTAATGTGAAATGTACACCACTGTATGTGAACTGCAGAGCATTTGTACATAGAAGGTTATAAATACGGACTGTTTAGATAACCTGTATAGATTACGAGTTTATTGTATGAATGCAAATGTTGTATGTATACTATTATACTATATGCAGTAGTGTAGACATGTTTGTGCAGAATCTTGCTCCTTGCATTAGTTCTTGCTTTTCCAATATGTAATGTTTGTAATAGTAGTGTGGGGATATTTATCTCTTAATGACGACCATTAACATACCTCTACTATCATTTAGTCCCCCAGTGGATCACAGAATCTCTACCATTGCAAGCAAGGCCTCTAATCATTTGCAGTTCCGTCTCTGACATTCTCTTTATGCTCACTGCTGTCTATAATTATCTTTGTGCTTGTCTTTATTTTATGCTACAGTTACATCTACCTAGAATTTCTATTGTCAGATAAATTCCAAAATTACAGTCTACTTATGATACAACTTGATTTCTATGTTGTAACCTTAGCGACCCAACAGTCGGATACGTGGAGCAGTTGTCCAGCTGTGCTATAAAGATGTTTATGTGAATCAACGTTCACACTGGGGATACATTGTTTCTTTACTTGTAATCACCAGGTCTGTTTACTGGAGGGCTGCCAGGTTCAACCAGATATCGTTCAACATATCCAACTGCAATGCTGTAAGCAACGTGTGTGAGGAGAATAATGCATTCAAATACAATACTACAATTGAAGCCACAGAAGGAGAAATGTTTAAAAGTTCACTGAAAATAAGCAACATAACTTCTGAAGATGGGTATTATAGTTATGAATGTGTGGTTGAAAATCCATCAGAAAAAATACAAGCGTGGAGCTTGTCCAAAGTCTTCTACGGACCTGATGATTTAAACTGCACAGGGAACTATATGATCCTATCTAGTGAAATAAACATAACTTGTTTCACATCAAAGGTTTATCCGGGATTTATGTGCGAATTTGTTCAGTTGTACAACCAGGCAGTTATTACAACCGTGGCTTCACACGATGTTTACCACCAACATTTTAAAAGCCGTGAAAGATATCTTTCAGCTATGTGCTCAGTTGCTGTCCCTATCTCATTCCCGGGTGTATACCAGTATTATATTACAGGATATGCTGGCTTTGATGTGAGAGATCGTATTGCTAAGAACTTAAAATTCTACAAAACAAATGAAGTTAACGTGTCTCCATCTGTTGTTGTTGAACAGCAAACAACCAGCCGCTGTCCAGAGTCAGAGACTCATTTGTCATTTAGGTGTACAGCTTATTTGGAGTCACAACCAGCTACATTTCTGTGGTCATTCTCCAATGGCGGCAAGACTGAAGAAATACACAGGCCGGCTAATAAATCAGGACACAATTACATATCCAGCTTTGAATTGAAGAACTTTGAACCACGAGACAGAATGACAATAACCTGCACTGTAAACAATGAGGCAACCTATCGGAACAACTCTTTAAAGCATAGTATTAGTCTGACATTGCCGACGATGCGTCAGCCATACTTCACACACAACGATGCAACGATCACCGCTAATGTATTCAGTCTGAATAAGGATGCTGTAAGCAGCACCTTCAAGTGCCAACTCCACAACCACAAATTGCCTGTACAGATTGGTAGGTCGGCTAACATTTCATTGAACGTTTCATGCCGTTCTAAGGACGAGCCACAATTGATAACAAACATAACCAACGGTGGAGATTCTGTAGCATTCACAATACAACACAGAAACATTAAACAAGGACTATGCAAATGTTCTGTCTATCAGAGTTTTCTAGATCCTAAGTGTTACAACTCGACAGCAAATTTCTTCTTTTTTATTTCTAGCGAAATAATCATTGAAGATGAGGGACCTGGTTTAATATATGTCATTTATTACACCGTGGCTGGTACAATTGGCATAATTATGTTGATTTTCATCATGGGAATATGTTTATTTCTCAAAAGTAAATGGTCAGAACTGTACACCTACATGAACATCTATTTTAGTGTTGCCGCAACGACTCAGAGTAGAACATCAAAGCGAGATTATGAAAACGTAAACGGCTTCTTCCGTGGCCTTTCATCAAATCAGAATGACCGGAGTCGAGCGAGTGAAGAACTCTCACATTCCCTTCATGGCAACAATGCCAGATCTCATGGAATGACTTCTCCACTACGGGTTCACACTTGCGCCGATTATATTTCTGATATAAATCCGTGTCTGGATAACCGTGGCTGCACAAACCATTTACATAGCAATGCCAAGAAAATGACTCTACATCACGAAGTTAACCAATATCACATGCAAGAGCAAACTGTGGTTTTAAGTGAGGACGATCCAGCCACTATAAGACTAATTCATAACCGACCGCCTCCAATAGGCGGTCCCCGTGACCACACATCACCGATGCGAAAGGGTCACTTAGCTAAAAGCCTAAAAAACCAAGCATTGGATGAATCGTCTTCTTTCAGCCACTGCCACGTGAGTAAGCCTCGACCTTGCATGGCAAAGAAAAATGGCCGTGCCCTGCCAACAAACTGTCCGCTTCTGTCTTCAAGTTCATGTTCAGATGTAAGCCGTATCCTGGATCGTGATTACCAGACAACTACTTGTCTTGAGACATCCGATCCAGAAGCATCATTTTATAAGAGGAGCATGTTTGCACTTCCATCTTGTGATCCAGAAAAGTACTTTGTCCCAATTTCTAGCCCATCTCATAACCAAGTAGCTCAACATTTAAACGCGGGCAACAGGCGTCTGCAAAGCCAACTGATCAAACCGCGAGTGGAACGGTCCACATCGAACGAACCGTTAACGGAAGACAGTCAGTGCATATATACACCAGTGTACAGCAATGTCCACACAGGTCTGGATATGAAATCGTGCGGAGCTGACGATTCAAATATTGCAACCGTCTCAAAGCGTTCATCAAAAACTGTGTACTCTTCAGATAATTCATCTGCAGTGTCTGAATATATGAATACAAGTTCGAAATGTTACACTCGCCGACTCAAACTGAAAACTTCCTCGCGCCTGCTGTCTGCACCTGACCTATATGAGATACCAGCTGTGCTATCAGATGGATCACACAGGTGTAGAAAAAGAAAACAAAGGAAAAGGCGCACGCAAAGTGGAGAATACTCAAACATATATCTGGAGCCACACAATTCTAAATCCAGAGCACACTCCAACTTTTCAAACGTGTTTCAGAAAGGAAACCTTAGAAGATGCAATCGTGAAAAAGAGTGTGCGTACGAAAGCATTCAGACCAATCCCTCAGGATGTCTCTATTTGGAAACTCGCTCATTAGACACTGACTGTCCGTAAGCCGGTTCAAAAACTGCCGCCTTCTGCATCCTTCACTAAAAGAACAAGCAATATGACATTGTCAAAGAGAAGCGGCAGGAACACGGGGAATGTCGGTTTCAAATCAATTACTTCCACAGGAGATGTCAACACTAACATAACATTAATCAAACGCTTTCACGTCTATGGGATTATTTATTACAATATATTTTTCAATTCTCTGGGCTGAGAATGACAATTATTTGAAGCATGTCGAATTGTTTAGCGGTAATAAACTGTTTCACCAATTAACCCATATCAGAGCTTTCATCGAATCAAGGAACTCATGGATGTTATAATAATATGGCAAAGCATCGTACAGGTCCGGAAAAAAAACAAAAAAACTTCCACCTCCTGTCAACCATCCTCAGCGGCGTTGCTTGTAATCGTGGTTGTTCATGATGCGGGATAAGTTTGTCTAGTTTTCTGCGCCAGGCTTAATGATTTGCAGAGTTTGTGCTTGTGACGTCAGCTTGGGAATTGGTCAGCCGGCATGTTTTTCTTTGAGTCCGTCTCCTCTGGTGGTGTCTATTGTCAGTGTTGGCTACTTGTACTTGTGCGTGTCGCCTGGATAGATACGTTTGGTGGAGAATGGCGATTTGTAGACCCATAATCCGCGTCGTGTTCTTCTTTACTGGCCCCTCTCATCGAATCTTATCCGCCCACTTCAGTTCGGCAATTAAGGTTGCTTTGACTTTTTCTTCTTGGCTCCGGTTGTCTTGCGTGTGTCGGTTTCATCCTCTGGGCTTTCTTCAGGTGTCTGGCGGGATTCTGGTATCCCGTTGAGCTACTTGGGCATCGTGGCTGGACTATTGGTGTTTGCTTGCTGTTTCTGATTGGTCTGTGTTTTGGCTCCATCGTGCGTCTTTTTGCCTCCTTTTTTGTGTATTGTCTTTAGAAGCTTTGCGATGTTTTCTGGTTGGGTGTCATCTTGCTGCTTCTCTGCGTTCTTTTCCATGTCTTCTGCTGGTTTGATTAGGGTTGGCTCCCTTTCAGATTTTAGCATTTCTCTCTCCGCCTTGATGTCTCGTAGAATCTCTTCATTCTTCGTTGACGTCTGGATCATGTGTTCCACCGCTTGTTTGATGTTTTGTTGCATCTCCTTTATTTCAGCAAGCGGTTTATCATTGTCGCTGGATTCTGCTGGTGTTTGAAGTAGCTTGATTTGATTTATTGACTCGTCTATCTGGCTTTGTAGTTGAGATCTTTCCGCTTGCGAGATGCACGTGGCTGTCTCGCACCTCCGCATTGAGTCATTATATATTGTCTTTGGTAATGGCGATCGTTAAGACGTCTCTGTGTCTTTGGAGGTTCGGACAACCAAATAGTTTAATTCAAGTACCACTCTTCCCACTTCAACTTCTTCTCCACATCCTCTTCCTCCTATTACTTCTTGTTCTGTTTCTTATTCTACAGCTTGTTTGCTTCTGCTGCTGTTGCTATTTCTATTGCTGCTACTATTGTTGTTGTTGTTGCTGCTGCTATTTCTATTGCTGCTACTATTGTTGTTGTTGTTGCTGCTGCTATTTTTGCTGTGCTTCTGCTTCTTCTTCGTTTTTGTTTGTTTGTTTATTTTTTTTATTTGACAATCCCTTCTCACCCTACTCTTATCTTTCTGTTTATTGTGCCTGGTCTAAAGCAGACACCGGCAATTATGACTCTCCATTGTTCTCTGATTTCTAATATTTTAATAAAGTTCCTGTTGCCTTTATTATCATGTTTTGTTGATATGTTTAAGCTGAACACATACTTCTTTCTCTGCTGTCATCTGTTCCTCTCGCTTAGTATTATTCCAGATTAGGCTCTATTCATTCTCTATGGTTGATATGCTCCATATTCATGTTTTCATTAAAGTTATTATGAACGATCTTGTAATCCCTGATCTCATATTTGCAACATTCATCTAAAAACAACTTTTCCGTTATGTATATATACTGTCGTCACAATTTCATTATTCATCTTCCAACTTTCGCATCAATACGGATAAACAGATTACACACACCTTTTCATTTAGAGAATGTGTGTCCTTGTCATTAATACACTTTTCCTTCGCAAAATACAAAAATAAAACATGATATATTCCTGTCGCGTGTTGGCCAGGATAATGGTTCGGTTTCAATCCTCACCAGTGGCAGGATTATTTGTTCCCAAATTGCATGGCTATGTGAACAAACCAGCTGAGGAAAATTGGTACAGACACAATTTTATAATTTTCTGGGGATTAGTTGAGAAGATAATGATCCAAGCAAAAGAACTGTTTACCGCACAACATCATATCGTGTTCTGGAACATGTCCAGGCCTAAGGCCTCAAACTCCAACGGTAATATCTGCCACGGTAAAACATAAGTTCAACATGGACAGATTTTGGAAAAGCGCGTATTAAATATAAACACTTCTCTGTTAAAGACTTACATGGTTACACTGCCCGGGTCGTGCTGAAGTGCGAGGTAACGAACGAGCAGATCTGTTGGCTACCAAAGCGCCTATTGTTGAAACACTCACGGTGGATATGACAGACATTCTGAAGACTGTCTACAAACGACCACTACTTGAAGATACAATAACAGAAGGAATAGCAAATTTAAGGATATTTTAGTCTAGGGTAATGTGCTTCCAGCCAGGAGAGAGGTATTATGAGACGAATCGCAAGTGGCCACAACTATTATGTTACTGGAACGATATGACCAAATTGCCAGCGCACCGACAGGCCGTTTTTCACGTGAATCTGCAGATCATTGTCGAAGGTGACAGCTTTTTGAGGAACACACAAGCTGTGTGCACACGCATTATCACATAATGTTACTGCCGGCGCACCGGTAAGCAAACCGTCCGCCATTTTCTAAAAGCAAATTAGTTCCAAGTGACGTTTGCAGCTCACAGTGTCGCACCAAGCACTTAACCCAGCAGCTAGGCAACGAAACCTGGTTCTTCAAGTTCAAATAAGGAGAAAATGCACTTCTACATCGCTCCAAGAGGCAATTAAGGAAGTTCACACACATTCGCTCGCTCGTGAGCGCGCGCGCGCGCGCACACACACACACACACACATTGGCGCACACACTATTTTATAAATTTAAATCGCATGTAAGTATTTTGTACAAAAATTGTTACGCCGAGAAACTCGACACAATTACTGGGCACAAAGCACCGTTTTGGATTCAGTTACTGAATGTAAATATCCGATTAAGAATCCTGAACAATGCATCATGTTAGTCAGCTGTTAGTCAGTCTCATCTAGGGGAGAATACAATGGATCTCCAACATGGTCTGCCTCTCGCTTAATATCCATATTCAAAATGGAATGTAAATACATGTAACTGGTGCTGGTGAACATAGTTTGTACTACACTTTTCTGTTGTTGATTTCAGTATGTTAGACAGCTATGTTTGACATCGTAACCATCATAAACTTCAGTAACACAAGTAAAGGACTCTCTCTCTCTCTTCTCTCTCTCTCTCTCTCTCTCTCTCTCTCTCTCTCTCTCTCTCTCTCTCTCTCTCTCTCTCTCTCTCTCACGCCTTGTTGTGTAGTGGGTATAAGGTTCTAGTCCCACACTTGTATAGACACATCGACAAATGCTGACAAGGGTAAGCAAGGCGTGCTTTGTGCAGAGTGGCATGTTTCAAATAAAAAGTAAAAAAATATCAGCATTCGATGGATTCTTTCCCCCAAGACACGCTGGTGTTGTGGGCCATCACAGATTCATTAGGTCTGCACTGCTGGGTGCGGAACTGATGAACTATAAGACAGATATATTCAGAGCCCTGTGGAATAGTGTGAGTAGTCTAAAACAGATAAATCATTCTAACCTGGAGAGAATGGTGCGGCTTTGAGCGGCCATAGGATCTGGCAGACACTCAAAACTCCATGGAAATGCCAGAAGGACACACATTCAGACTAAACCGGGTACCATTAGAAATGAGACTCTTCGCTGATTGGTGAAGGTGTGTGCAGACAGTGTATTAGGAATGCCCCGAATGCTGTGATGTCGGTTCATGGCTTAACTCAACTTATAGACAAATCGGCAATTGACGAATGATGTGGCCAATATAACTCCGGCCGCCGTTACTTTCCTTTACATTTCCTGGTACGCATTTTAGGTTGGGTAACATTGGAGGCCAGGTCTATAGAAAAACATCTCCCTTGATGAAGACTCGAACACATGTCTACTGGGCCGGCAAGCAATATTATATATATGTGTAGCTGTATGTGTATGTTACTGTGTTACGCACTGTTCATAAATAAACTAAAATATGAAAAATTCATCACCATAATGGATGTAATCGATAAACACATATTAAAGACATATGAAAGGCAATAAATACTTGACAAACAAATATAATTCATTTATTATCATGAAATCATATTACATGTGGTCAATTCAGTAATTTCTTTCAAACTGACTTAGGCAGTGGCATCAAAGACACCATCAATCCCAATACATACAATGACAACCTATTTGAACAATATCTCAGTGCAAACTATATGCCCCCTTAAAAACATAATTTCAAATGACAATTAGTACAACACACATTCTCATAACTGTGCTATGATACATCTACCGTAGCTAATTATAATTCCTATATCAAATATTAGTTTCAGCGGGTCATGTATTATTGATTACTACACATGTTCCATGCGTTTACAATGCATAGTTTGCTTCCGTTGTTGTTGTCGTTGGCTCTTCCTATCATTGCCAAGCAGAATAGGGTGTGTTTTTAATGGCTGTGCAGTTTTTGAAAATATTGCTGTTCCAAGTTTTGTATTTATCTACTGTCGATTTCGTGCAACATTAATCGATAAATACAAAACTTGGAACGGCAATATTTTTTCCTACTGTGGAGTTCATGCAACATAATTTTTTTTTTTTTTTCATATCCTTTACAGGACATCGCTGTCAACATCAGCATCTTTCAGCTGTCTGTTGATTTCTTAGCAAGATTACGCTCAGTAGTTTGCATGCAACATAATGGTAAATATAAAACTTGGAACGGCAATATTTTCAACAACTGCACAGCCATTAAAAATACACCATACTATCTAAGAATTATTTCAATTGTTGTATACTAACAAAGAAATTAGTTTGTATCTATACCGTCATCATAATCAAGTGCCCCGCAAGCTGAGGTAAGAGTTCATGCCTCTCCATAGATCTCGGACTTTGGTGTTCTGGATCAACTCTGCTGATGATATTTCTTCATGCCATCATCTCAAATCCATCCAGCATCATTTCTCATGGTCTGCCTCTGCCTCTATTCCCCTTAAACTTTCCAGTCGTCACGATGTTCTAAAATGCCTCGCTTCTCATCACATGACCAAAGAAAGCTGTTTGTCTCTTTCTTATTGTTGCATATAAAGTTCTAATTTCATTATCATCTGTCAGGCAATCGTTGTTAGCTATTCCGGCAGCCCAAGTAATTCGCAACATTCGTCTCAGAAACTACAGCTCTGTTGCCTTCAAGTTCTTCCTAATTGTTTCATTTACATTCCAAGATTCACTGCCATTCAGCAAACCAGATTGTGTTTAGCACTTCAGCACTCTGCTTCTTACATTCAATGACAGTGACTTATTATATAAGATACTTTTCATTTTCTAAAATGCAACTTTTGTTTGTCCTATTCTGCTCTTAATCTCCGTTGTGCACCTTCCATCTGATGTTATAAATGCCCTTGGTATTTAAAATTATCAACTTGGTTAGGAATGTTCCCTTAAATGTCCATTTCATATTGTGGTGTCACCTTGTCGTAAGTTGTCCTTCCTTACTTTAGTGTCTTGAGAGATATTACTTCTATAGTGTCGTCCATGGAGTGAGGGGAATCAACACCCACATTTTTTTCCAGTTTCAATATCACTATTCTGGAGATATCCACCAGACTCCGTCCACAACACTCTCTCAGTCCAAGGACACCTTCTTCTCACTCTTGCTCACCCCTGGATCATGCCCCCTTTCATTCTTCCCCAACATAACATACTTGACAACTCTAGCCTCAACAAATAAATACAAGAAATTTATTAAAGCTAAGAGTATATGTGGGAGAAGTGTGTGTGTGTGTGTGTGTGTGTGTGTGTGTGTGTGTGTGTGTGTGTGTGTGTGTGTGTGTAATGTGTAGAATGTTTGTCGCATATTCTAGGTGTATATGTAGACATTAGACCACGAAGCTCCGGATCACATTCTGATCATCATTGTACGAGTTACACCACATCATCACGGGTCAGTAAACAAAAACCTCACCACACGCCGTGTCCCTCTTGTACGATGTTGACTCTCTCCGGTAGCCCCTTTGATAACTCAGATACCTGGTCACCAATCACGAATATAGTCCGATATTGATCTGGCAGCGATCATACACCCTGTTAATAAATGTCTACATGGTTCCGAACCATAAACCTTCCTGGCCTATTGAAAACAAGTAACACGGTTCCTGGGAATAAATGACTCATCCTTACAAGTCCTATCGTTTTCACTGTTACACTGTTATCGTTCTTTGGATTAATTCTTATTAATATTTCACCGGTGGTGTGAAAATGTTACAACACTCTAATGTTATGTCACTTGTAGTGTGATACTCAACACTTTAATGTTAGTTCACTTGTATTGTGATAATCAAACACGATATTGTTCTTACACCCGTGGTGTGACATAATAACACTCCATTATTTCTTTCACGAGTGGTGTGACATAATACACCATTTTCTCATGGGCCAAATGCACAGGCCACTGAACAGATCTCCTCGTACCAAGTTCTCCATGATACGAACAATTCAGCATCTGTTCTTTGAAATCCCGAAGGGAACCTGTGAAAGAGACACAACAGACTCGGTGAGGGCAATCTGATACTGACTCCTATTAGATGAGTGTAGGTTTACAGTCTTACTCAGATCCATGACAGTGAACCAATCTCTGTCCTGTCAGAAGAGCTCCTCCCCCTGGCCTGAGTTAGGGCAAGACAAGGAAATACCAATATACAAAGTGTAGAACCCCAGTAGACCCCCACTGGAATATCCCACTCTTGGACATTTCCCCTATCCCCCCCCCCCCATTCCCAATCACACTAAATATCATCCCCTTTCACTAACCTCAACTAGCTGAGCTAATTTACATCTCACACTAGTTAGTTTAACACTGCGACTGTCTATTGTCGCCGACATTGTTTTTATACTTGACTACAAAGCAACCACTACGTTAAATTTCTAACTCTAACTATCATTTTACTATTCCACATTATTAACATTTAAATGTTAATTGTAGATACCCTATAAATTCCTAGCTCACAATCCGAATTGAATCTCCAAATTGCCATGAAAGACACATGTTTTATTCTCAAATACACTGATAGTAAACATGCGGGATTCTTTTCACTACGAGCACTGAGCTAGTCAATACCTGAGCCTAGGTCAACTTTATTGTGCACTCCCGACAACAAGCTTGTTTTTTATATATCATCTGGGATTGACCTCGTGACGTCATTCTCCTGTCAACAACATGTGGCAACCAAATCATGACGGCGCTTTCCCTTTCATCTTGAGTCTGTTTTAAGACAACCGGGAACTCTTTTCCCGTTTCTCCGGGGAATCATCATAGACCAGCGGCGCCTTTGATCTGACGGGAATGTGCTCCCTAGTTGCAAACAATTTGTAAGTTCGAATATTGCCTGCCTCTGTTGTTTCATCATCTATCGTGATTATAGTGGTTTCATAACACACCTTTTCCTTTGATATCACCATTGTTACTGTTTTCTTGATATTCAAGGAGAGTCCTTTCTTTACACTTTCTATTACAACAATGTCCAACAATAGTTTTAGATGTTTTGCTTTATATGCCACCAATACCGTGTCATCTGCATAGCGTATACTGTTTGTATTATAACTTCCGATTAGTATTCCCTGATTTACTTTGATATCTCTCATTGTTACTTCGCTATAGAGGGAGAAGAGATCCGGTGACAAAACACATCCCTGTCGTACTCCTCGCTTTATTTGTTCATAAGTGCCCTCTTTATTTCCCATTTTAATTGCTGCTACTTGCTTCGTTCCAGTAAATATTTTTTTTATTATTCTGACATCTTTCCCATCAATGTTGATATCTTCTAACATGTTAATAAGTTCATCATGTTTTACTTTATCTAATGCCTTGGTGTAATCTATGAAGCACAAATATGTCTTTTTGCGTCTCTATTGACCTTTCAATTAGTGTTTGTAATGTATATATTGCATTGTTTGTACCTTTTCCTAAAACAAATCCATACTGTTCTTCACCAATTTCAATTTTTATTTTCTTTCTTGTTCTTCTCATTATAATAGTGAGCAGACGCTTAGTTACATGGTTTATGAGGCTAACTGTACGAAAATCTTCGCATTCATTTGCTCCTGGTCTTTTTTGGTATAGCTATAAATACAGATGTTAGCTTATCACTCAGTAAATATCCACTGCTGTAAATATCATTCAACAGTTTGTTTAATATATCAACACCACATTCTCCCAGTACTTCTAACTCTTCTATTGTAATTCCATATGGCTCAGATGTGTTTCTCTCTCCCCCCCCCCCCCCCCCCACATGTTTGACAACATCAGCGACTTCTTCTGTTAGAATAAGTGGACCTTCTAAGTTACTTTCTTCTGTTAATTCTTTCCTTTCTGTATCATATAGTTCTCTTATATACTAATTCCACCTCTTTATTGTAACACCTTCCTCCAGTAATGTCTTCTCCGTCTTTGATTTCACACGCCCTATATTTACTCTTATCTTTCTTCCCGTGAGCTTACTGATTTGTCTGTGCATACTTTTTTGTATCTTTAACAGAATTTAATTCAATTTTCTTGCACTGCTCGTTTAACCGACTTTCTTTTGACTTCACCCATTTATCTTTTATTTCTTTATTTATCTTATCATATTCTTGTTTGTCATGTTTACTCTATTTTATTTTGTCTAACAACTGTAAAATTTCTCAGTCATTCATTTCTTCCTAGCTGTTTTAGCTCTTCTCTGGTAATAAATCTTTGCTTGTTTGTTGACTGGAGTCCCTTTACATTTCCCATATTTCATTTATACTCTGTATTTTAACTATTGCATTGTACCTATTTTTCACAGTCACTCTATATTGTTCTTGAATTTCTTTATCTACTTCCAGAACATTCTTTTTTTATTAAGTCGCATGTCCTTAACCACTTTTTTTTTCGTCTCTTCAGTCTTATTTGTCCGCATAGTGATACATGATCACAATTACAGTCAGCACCGTCATTGTCTTAACATTAATTAACTCATTTCTAAATCTTTTAATAATAAGTATTAATCATTTCGGTTTATTATTTTCTTATCAGGGCTTTCCCGTATATAAAGCCGTCTTTTGTGATGTTTAAGCCAAGTGTTTAAAATCATCATATTGATATTTGCCCATTTTATTAGTTTCTCTCATCTTTCATTTCTTGTACCTATCCGGATCCGGTCAGGGATATGCACTACCGACGAGCTCAAACGAGAGCGAAACTCGAGTATAGTGCTTCCATATTGACGTGGATGGACCTTAGGTTCATACCAGAATACAATCATCGTTGCCAGTAGTTGGTTGTGCTCAATATTTAAACCATAATTCCACACTACATCCTTCATTGTTCCCTTTCCTACGTATGCATTAATATCTTGTAGCAATAGTTTTTATTTCTTGTGATTTAATGTGAGTCATCGCCATTTCTACTTCATCTTTAAAGTGTTGAATTTCTTCGTTACTACTGCTTGTTGTTGGTGCGTATACGTGTATAATATATATATATATATATATATATATATATATCCGCATAAAGAGAAAAGGTGATGATATGATAGGGACAATGCTGACTACTTATGGGCCATGGGAGAAATGAAGAATACACAGAAGACAAAGAGAAGCTCATTTTATCTCCACGGTTAACAAGAAAAGAATAGGTAAAAGACAGAAGAACTTCAGGATTCCAGCCGAGAACTATGCCTTAGTGCATATTCCAGACAATGGATAACTGAGATGGGCTGAACCAACATTAATGAATGGAACAAACAATGACCAACATTATTAGAACAACAAAGACTAAACATAACACAACAGCAAGGACTAGATAAACAAGATAAAAACAACACGCATCAGCCTTTATTTTGTACAGTCCCGTAGCACATATTCTAAACTGTGCGGATACAAAAGTGAGATTTCTTATAGGCAAGACAATCAACATTTCACATCACTTGCTATCATATAGGCAGTCTGCCGCATATAGCCAGACCTCTGCCCGTTGTGGCCGATCCTACAGGGTGCTCCTAAAACCCTGCTACGATACATATACAGCCAGCTGACCAGGACTGGACAACAGAGAGACCATCACTAGGAAAATAATAAGAACACAACTCTAAATCTGGGGATAAGCCTTACAGTACGGATACGAGACTCACCATCCTGAGACACACAACACAACACTATGGATCACTGTAGTTCACAGCAGAAATCAGTGATTGGGCTCCAGATTTTACCAGACCACTGTGCCTCAGCCAAATCCAATATTGTGCCTAATGCCACCAGAGAGTCACGTCCCGGAACTGACTAGGACACATTACTATAACAGGACCACCATTTACTAAATAAAAATCTTTTCATGAGCATGAAAACTCAAATATAATCAAACTAGATACTGTAGTCTTTACCATGCAGTCACAAACTAAGATATGAAAAACTAGACTATTGGATCAGCTGGGAGGGGAGGGGGAAAATGTGAGGTAAGGGAAAATGGGAGGTGAGGAAAATGGGGATAAACAAAAAACCCAGGAATGTTCGTCCCTATTGCTATGTTTGAGGTGTTACATCTTGCAACAAATGTAAACAACACACCCTTTAGAATAATAATACAGATGCTTATGAATTAATAATGCACATATACATTCTCCTGGTGTTCATTCAGACAGTTTGTGACAATGTTCACACTGGCCAGCTGAAGCCCTGCGCCAGCCACACACACTGAGTACAGTTAGAAATCACATCTGAGCATTAGTTTGATTCACATATCTCAAACAACACATCATCTATGTTCTGACAACCATCAAGTGACAAGACAACATCATGATGCATGTGACAGCCAGGAAACAACTGCCAGTCACATACCGTAAACACAGCCTCAACAAGACAACAAAACCACCAGTGCTACATCTGCACCGACTGTAAGTCAGACATGTGCTGTGCCTGGCTCAATGGGATTACAAACACAACACAATTTCCCATTAACACAAGATTCAAATAGCAGCACCATACTAAACCCACAGACCGCATACATGAATGTATATCACTCTTCTAGATGCTCATAATGTGCTGTCTACTTAGCACCAATGCTGCTATCATTCAAGGGTACCAGTCCGACATACATGATTAATTACATGATGTGGGTAACAAATGGCATGTGAAATGCAATCACAACAACAATCAGTTTTCTATGTGCCCAGAACAATGCTGCTGCTTTTGGCAGCATAAATACCTGATTTACCCCACTTTAAGTGAACCAAGCTGATCATTAATTATTAAACTACACCAACACATATCCCTGTACATATAGATGTTACTTACACCTAACAGGAACTTCTTATTTTAGCTAAAACACTAATCTTGGCCTTTGTTTACATTTTCTTTCCTGCCGTCTGCTTAATTTTTGCAGCAGTAAAAACCAACAGGCAATCTATTAATCGGTATGACCTATTCGCTGTTTCCGTTTTGTTCGGGGGAATCTCATTTACATCATACACAGAGCCTTAAACATTATTCTAACACCTATCCCTTAACTTTAACAACTATTCTAAATATCTGTTACAAAATCTTAGGCAATTAATAAATGTGGGGCTAGTTATGGCCCAAATCTCTTATGTTGTTTAATAAAAGCAAGCCACTCGATGTGCCAACGTACCTCAACAATCGTGCATCAGGAATGTTTCTGCAGGCCATATTTCAGACAGCCTGCGCGACCGCCTTTCATTTTTGCAGGTTTAAGCACCCGACAGATGGACATCCGTGACACAGTCCGGTCGACTCCTGTCGCTCATATAGTTCTTGACTGGAGATGGTGTGAGGGGGACGATTACATTCCCCCTCTTTACTTGGGCTGATACGCCAGCAAGTAGCGAAGGCCGCCTCAGAACTGACTTCCCCGGGCGAAATGCGCGCTCAATTTTGACCAGCTAAATTATCCATGATGCTCCAGGTGAGGGGGAGGGGTTCTGGTCGTTGCATCAGCCAAACGTCCTGTAGAGACGTGCGACACTACTTCACACACACTCACACACACACACACACACACACACACACACACACACTCACACACATATCGTTTTGCCTTTGATTTTGACTATAATAACTCTATCTGAAACACACTATTAATAGACTTGGTTGTTCTTTTTTTAAAAATACCGTGTTCTGTAAAATTGACCAGTAAATTAACCTCTGAGACGGG
Organism: Cepaea hortensis; assembly: GCA_963921405.1. Taxonomy (NCBI): domain Eukaryota; kingdom Metazoa; phylum Mollusca; class Gastropoda; order Stylommatophora; family Helicidae; genus Cepaea; species Cepaea hortensis. The sequence goes on from OY992891.1 coordinate 58,323,864, forward strand.
CTTGCTGCAAAGGACAGGCAATATTCGGTGTATACTGTCAAAGAGATTACTTTAGATTCTGTGTATACTGTCAAAGAGATTACATTAGTTTCTGTACATACTATCAAATAAATCAATTCACTTGTTTTATATACTGTCAAACTGAATAGAAACGACATAACAGAAGGCCAGTAACGCCGGAATGTCAAGTGTAGGTTTATAAGGAAAGGACACTTTTCTTGTTTCGATCGTTCGCTTTGAACTAGAGTGTAATCAACGCTGGACTGATCTTTGCGTGTGGGCTAGCTTCCCCTATTGACATTGTCCTTCGCCATTAGACGAACCCACTCTGATTTCAGAAGTACCTGTAATTTACTTCCCCAAGTCAAGGACGACAGGTCAAGATTTTAGTCAATCGTAGATTGATTAGAGAAATTAGACGTAGACAGTCAAAATTTTTTGGACATGTTATGAGAAGAAATGGACTGGAGAACTTAGTGACAGCTGGCAAGATCGAAGGGAACAGACCAAGAGGAAGACCGAGAAGAAAATACCTGGATGGCTTGGCCACATGGCATGGACGAGACAGTAACACTGAGCTGATCCACGACTCTGGTGATCGAGTGAAATGGCGAATCATGACCGCCCACGCTTTCCGGCATGGCACATGATTGATTGATTGATATACAACTTCAGAATGAAATATATGTTAATGGGGAAATATTGGATGTGGTGGAACATTTCGAATATCTTTGGTCTTTAATTGCCGAAAATGGTGACACAATGAAAGAAAATAAAAGGAGCATATTTATTGCTCTTATTTCTAAGGCAACTGAATAAATTGTGGAGTGGGACAGATAGGACTACAAAAGTTAGATTTTTAAGAGCATGCATTACGCCTGTGAGACCTGGATGCTTTCTATCATATGGAACACTCTTTCCTCTGTCTTGATGTGTCTTCATTAAACAGTTGTCTCCAATGCATTTCTCACTTAACTCTACAGAATTATCTACTGGAGGAAGATATTCCCAAACACAACCTCCGTGCAAATAGCCGTTTGTAGCCCGACACAAGATAATCCCTGCAGCACGAAGTCTCCTGAATACAGGGCCACATACATTTCCAGCAATGACACCTTCAACTCCTCCTTGACTTTGTTTGTGAGCACCGAAGAACGGGACTCGGCCTTTAACTGCTCACTGTTCATCCCCAGTAAGGACTCCTCCCGTTTTATTCGCACATGGAACTTCAGAATGAATTACCATCCCGCAGAATACGCAGCCTGTTATGTTGGTCTCGTGGGCTTTCTTAACATGTCCATTAACTGCAGTGTACAGAACATATATCCTAGATTAGTTTCTGAAGTGTTTGAGATTAACGAAGACCAGAATTCGACAGTTGAAGATTCGGTAGTACAATATAAGCCATTACACATCGACTCTCGAGGATATATGTCTGCTTTTTGTTATGTCGACAGACAAATCACCCACCCCGGGACGTACACATACCGGGTGAAGATCTACCCTGATGTCGCATTGAAAGATGTGGAGAACGCCGTTATAGAAAAACATACAGATCAGGTTGTAATTTCTCCAACAGTTGAAATGCAACAAGAACCATGTCCTGGCAATAGTAAAGTATTGGTTTTTACATGCAAAGCCTACTGGTTACAGTCAAAGCCCAGATTTCGGTGGTATGTTGATAAAGAAGTCGTAAGAGAAACGAACAGTCATGTTATTGTTGTAAATGGATACGACCATTTCGTGTCACAGGTTGAACTATCTAGAAAAACGTCACATAATGGAAGACAAATAACCTGCGCAGCCTATAATGGGTCCCAAACAATCGCTAATGAAACGACAATCATAAACCATTTTTTCCCAACGCCACAATCCCCACAATTCACGAAAGTTAATAACAGTATCATGGGAAGCTCGTTTACAGAAGAAGAAGAACAAATAGACATGTTCACTTGTAAAGCCAGGGGTAATACAGAGAACATAACTCGCGTACGTGTCACCTGCAAATCGGATACAAACACATTAATAAATATAGAGGGCTATAAGTCTTCGATTTCTTTTAACATCACTTACACTATGTCCCAACATTCGATGTATTGTGTGTGTTCTGTTCTCTATAAAACTGAGTGTGTGTTTTTAAATCACTTAAATATTAGGACATTGAAAACATCGTCTCAGTGGCAGTCATTTGATACAACAAAAGTAATCGTGTACATTGTTGCCGGGTTCGTGGTGCTGATTGTTTTCATGTTTTTGCTTGGTACGTTGATGTTCTTGAGGAATCACCGGAGCGAGCTGTACACATATGTATATAGTTATATAGTAAATTTTATGTTAGCACTAGTATAAACACTGGGCTTGGAGATGACATGTATACTTGTGTTAGTGGAGATGTCAGGCAGACAAATTCATCAAGTGTGTGTACACAAAGTCCTAGTGGCCTGGATATTGAGATTGAGGAGGGCTTTATGTCCCCTGAGATGACTCATACTGTCTGTAATAATTCACGGCGTATACAGAAATATAGCGAATGTGGCTGTTGTAAAGCCCTGGAGGATTTACCTCCCCAGTTGCCTCCTCGTGACCATCAGTCATCTGTGACGATTACTCGCAACAGGCACACTTCGCAGGCGATAGAACCTGCCTCTGGCAACCTAAATCTCACTGATGATGGCTACTTGAAACCTTTGCACTTACTACCAAATGTAGAATATGTTACAAGGGACACTTTATCCTTCCGTAGACACCGTGAACGAGGGCCACTTGAACCCGGTAAACATAAGTATGACTCTACTGTCAGTTACATGCAAGTGTTTCCAGATCTGCCACCTAGAGATTCTTTGCCACCAGTTAGACTGAAGAACGATGAACCATCATTAGAACAAACACGTGGATTCGTACAAGTAACTCCTCCACTGCCACCCCGTGAGCCATTCCGGACAGCTGTCATGAATTCGCGAACAGCGACAATTCTTAACCAAAGTAACATGTCAAATAAAATGAACTATACAAACACGTACAGGCCTGTGGGAAAACAGGAGTTAAATGGCTAACAAGACGTTTAAATATAGTTTGGGAAGAAAGAAAAGTCCCAGATGATTGGCAACAACAACAACATCAACAACAACAACAAAACTTTATTTTGAAAGGGTTAAGAATTGGGCACGCAGGCCCGTCTAACATTCTGCCCTTTTATCAACAAGCAATAATAGTACCAACAGGGAAAAAGGGCAATATGAGAGAGTGCGAAACATACAGAGGTATATCACTCCTGAGCCATATAGGGAAAATGTTCACAAAACTATTGGAACAAAGAGCTAGACCCATAGTTGAGCAACAGTTAAGCAAAGTACAATTTAGTTTTTCGGATAGGTAAAAGTTGCACTGATGCACTATTTACACTTAGACAAATATATGAACACACTATCGAATATAGTGATCAGCAGAATATTGTGTTTGTAGATCAGGAAAAGGCTTTCGGAAGGCATTCTGCTGTGCGCCTAGTCAAATGCATGTTACATATAAATTCACAGTTAACAGACACATTATTAAACTTCTTATGTAGGTTTAAAAACCTTTTGTTGTGAAAGCACAATTAGTTTCATACATTGCTTCTATTTGATCTACTATTTCACTGTCTCGTTTCACAGATTTGTTTTATTGTACTTATAGTGAAGAAAGTGGGAAGAACAGGTATGTTGTAGAGTACATCTAGTGAAAAGAAAAGTAAGGACAATCAGGATTTAATGTACATCTAATGAACAGAAAATTTAAATTGTGTTAAGTCTAGAACCGACATCGCAGCACTCGGTACATTCCTATAAAGTCCTCCGTCCTCACCCGCAACAGCCACGGAAGAATTCCAATATTAATGGTACCAGTAGTAGTATGATTATGTGTCCGTCGGGCCAATCCTCGGAGTTATGAGTGTCGGTCAGATCCTCTGGTCACTCCGTGCAGCACCATTCTCGGTTCCAAGGGCCACGACGACATCTGCCTAATCATGCGCCATTACCCCACCAAGTGGTTCAGACATAGCTAATCTGTCCGCCTGCTCGTCTCGCACCACACCAGCATGTCCTGGGGAGAAAATCCAACAGATGCCCACTCTCTCTGATTGTTGAACTGAACCCTACCTCTCTGCCCGAAGCATGCACATCTTCACCTTTCTCATCATACTTTGTGAGTCCGTTACAATCACGACATATGTGTGCTGTGTGTCCCCCATCTAGTAGTACCTCGCCGTGACTTCCTCCACCACTATTCTTAGTCTATATGTTATGGTAGATGTGCCAGTCTCTCCTGCACCAAACTCCGTCAACCCAATTTCAACCAGGTACATCTGTTACCTCTTAGCACATAGACATTGGTGTAGATAATGACACCACCTGGTAGTGAATTGTCATTGAACAATTCTACATGGAAGGGGCTGAGTATCAGACACTTAAACCTAAGACAGGTAATACAGACCTACATCTGAACAATTACTACTGTCCAAGTGACCGCCCACATGCACTGGACACACTACCATTAAAAGAAAAAATGATTGTGTGAGGCGATTTCAACAGCCACTCGCAGAGCTGGGGCTATGATCACACAGACCAGAGAGGAATAGATTCATCTTGATTAACAAGCCGTCCGACCCACATACTTTCTACTCGAGATCATGGCACACTACAACTACACCTGACCTAGCTTTTCATTCACCAGACCTGGAGTTGAACATTACACGAATTGTTGGGAAACAACTTGGTGGCAGTGACCATCGGCCAGTCTTTCGATCCGTAGAAAATGAGCTTGTAGGTGAAAGCAGCACCCTCTCGAGGTGGAACTACAAGAAAGCAGACTGGGCAATGTACAAGCATCGCACCAGCATACTGGTTAGAGACCTGAACACTGAGAAAGACATAAATAAAGTAGTTGAAGAGTTTGGGAAATGCACACTACAGGCAGCGCGAGAAACAGTACCAAGAGGAGCTCGTAAACAATATAAATCCTACTGGAGTAGTGAACTGGAACAGATGCATAACGATGTGGAAATGTGTAGAAAGCAAGCAGAGGCCACACCCAGCCAAGAGCACCACAATAAATTCCAGCACGCAAAAGCCAAATTTCAAAGGGCCAAGCTGCAGGCTAGACGGAAAAGCTGACAGGAGAAGACGGAGTCTCTGAACTTTGAAAGAGACACAAGGAAATTGTGGAAGCTAATAAAACAACTTAACGATGAGGACACAGGGAGAAATCAAAAATTGCAATACTTAAAGATGGAAACATCTTAACAAGAAAGCAAGCAGCTGACCATTTTCCGGACTCCTTCGCACAAGATAACAATATCAAAATTAGTACAGAGAAACAACAAGAGATTCGAGAGAAACGACAACATACAGGACATAAGGAAATAGTACATGAGGTTCTGGAGGCACCCATCACAATCAGCGAACTGGGGCTAGCAATATCAAAACTGAAAATGAGAAAGTCACCATGAGCTGATGGTATCTCCAATGAAATGATCAGGAACCTCGGAACAGAGGCCAAAGCAAAGCTGTTGCAGATCTTCAATAACAGCTGGACCTTGGGCAGTGTTCCACAAGCCTGGAGAGAAGCAATCATGATACCCCTCCTAAAATCAGGGAAAGATGGTTCCATTGCCTCTAGCTACAGACCAATTAGCCTCACCAGCTGTCTCTGCAAAACACTGGAGCGCATCATCAATCACAGACTGCAGTGGTACATTGACAGTAAAAACATCCTTGTGCCAAAGTAGGCTGGCTTAAGGCAGTGCTACTCTACGGAAGATCAGACAACCTACCTCTCTCAAGAAATTGAGGATGCATTCCAAGAGAAGAAGCTGGTGCTTGCGGCATGGATAGATCTGAAGAAAGCCTTTGACAAAGTCTGGAAAGAAGGTCTGATGAATAAACTGAGAAACTGCAAAGTCAATGGAAGAATGTACAAATGGAAGAAAGCATACTTGCACAACAGAAGAGCCCGAGTACAGATAGACGGACTCAAGAACAAGAAAGTACTACTGCGTCACGGTGTTCCTCAGGGCGGAGTCTTGTCCCCCACACTTTTTCTAATCTTCATCAATGATCTCGTTGTTAATCTACCGCATGGAATTAAAGCGGCAACGTACGCCGATGACCTGGTTTTATGGAGCACAAATGAACATGCATCAGTGGCCACCAAATTGCTACAAGGAGCTGTAGATACATTTGCTGCATGGGCAAATAGATGGTGTGTCAGCATAAACACCTACAAGTGCAGCACCACTCTATTTACCTTCTCTTCAAAACAAAAGGCAGGGATCATCCAGATAAATGGAACACTCCTAAGAGAAGATAAAGAACCAACATACCTTGGAGTAACATTTGATGACAGGCTGACATGGAGAAAGCACATCAACAAAGCTGTAGCAAAAGCCAGAAGGAAAATAGCCATCCTGAGAAAGCTAAGTGGAACCACATGGGGAGCCAGTGGGAAAATACTTAGCAAAGTTTACCAACATAGCATACGACCACACCTGGAATATGTGTCAACTGCGTGTTGTTCAGCATCAAAAACCACACTACAAGAGCTGGACAAGGTGCAAAATCAAGCACTTAGAGTCACCACCGGAGGGATGAGATCAACCCCCTATAGTGGAAATGGAGAAGATGGGGAGGACACAAGCACTGAGTGAGCGCAGAGATACGAAAACGCTAATACAAGCAGAAAAGTTCCTCAGCTTGCCAGGCCACCCTTTGAAGAACAGATTTGAAAACCTAGATATCGAGCGGTTGAAAAGAAGTAGTTTTATCCACCAAGCCAAACGACTCTGCAGAGAAACCACCGATCACCCCACAGTTAGTATCACCCTAACAACAATTCCAGAGCGAACTCCATGGAAAGATGAGCATAGACTATCATTACAAATCCAGACAAAAGTGAGAGGAATATTTGACAAGGAAGAACAAAACAATGTGCAGCGCATAACAGCCACTCTCAGCTTCCTTGATGAAGAATACACACATGACCTCTGGATCCGAGTTTACACAGATGGGTCGGTTCAAAATGCTGTTCGAAATGGAGAAGCGAGAGTGTACATAGAATACCCAAATAATACTAGGGACACAGCCAGAGAACCGACAGGAAAGTGCTGCCATAACTATGATGCTGAAATTGAGGCAATCAAGATAGCAACAGAGAAATTACTAAACACCAGCAATGGTACACAACCTGTGGTGCTACCGACAGATGCAAAATCAGTACTCGAGGCGCTCCTGTCTGGGAAATTGCCAGTACTAAGGACACTACTTTCTGAACTTAGCAGTCAGCATAAGGTCACCATACAGTGGATACCATCCCACTATGGAGTACCCTGAAACGACAGAGCTGATCAACTGGCTAAGGAAGGAGCCAAAGAAGAACAGCCTGATGTGCCCGTTACATACCACCAAACGAGAAGAATGATCAAATCAGTCAGAAAGCCACCAAAACCTGCTCAAGATGACTACTACGTAATGGACAGACCAGAACAGGACACAATAGATTACGCAACCACATGTATACAAAATTCAAGATTGGTGAACCAGTCATGTGCACATGTGGATTGGCCTCGCAGACAGCAGAGCACATACTCCAAGACTGCCCAAAATATAACATATCTAGGCAAACCTTCTGTTCTAGAGAGACGACAGTGGAAGATAAACTCTATGGACCACTGTGTGAACTGAAAAAGACAGTTAAATTCATACAAGAGACAAAATTGCAGATATAGACATATTTCAAGCGAACGAAAGAAGAAGAAGAATTGAAAAATTATTGTACCTCCCATTCAGTGCAACCTGCCTGCCAATCCCTGCATTTCTGAGTAAATGTTATTATGACTATGCAGAAGTCTGACGTTTCCTCTGGGATTTTGACCCACTCCTCTCCTCTCCCAATGTTCTTAAGCATTCACAATTCTCGGACTGTGCCTGAACCATTTATGATTTTCATCTGATCAGCCTGTGGCTCAAAACTGAGTAGTGAAGACAAAAGTAAGGGCACGTATGCTTTAGTGTACACCTAGTAAAGAAAGAAGGAAGAACAAATAGATGTTAGTATACATTTCGTTAAAAAAATGTAGGAAGAAAAAGTATGCTATAGTTGAGGAAATAAGTGGTGTCCGGAGAAGGGATTGTCTTTTCATACTATTAACGGGATTTGCAAAAGTGTATCGTAGCAGGCTCCAGCATCTTTTCCATACATACAGAACGGCTGTAATGTGCTTAGTTGTCACTTGTCGTCTCTGGGGGGAACAGTAGAATAAACAAGCACACTTCAACTTCCCTTTTTCCAATGTTGGGTCTATTGCCAGACCTTTGTCTACACACACCCCGTTCCAATCTTCTCTCTCTAGTATCTCTAAGCCATACCCCTCTTCACTTTCCTTCAGAACATACCCACACAACATTGTCCTCCAATAATTACTAACATATTTAGTGAATAAAAAGTGTCATGGGTGTGTATAGAGTGTATGTAAAGACGTTGTTGGTGTGTTTTATCTTGTAGGTGAGATAAGATTGACAGTCCAAGATTCATCTCACTGTGCTCATCACACAACGGCATAGACTGTCACCACAGCACAGAACTTGTTTACTCTCACCCAGTATAGTGTCTCTCTGAATGATGTTGATGAATTCACAATATCCTTGACAACGTTAAAATTAAACAGTTTGTTCACCACCACGTATTGTTAGTAGATCATGTCTTTCCTGGTGAAATATCCAATATTATGAATGTTTTTTTTTTAAATCCAGGGAATGTTTACACATCCGATATAGTTAATGAATTAGTGTCTATGGATGTAGGACTAATCACAACCCTGTGTATATATTCCACTGACACACTGTTTGTATGAGAGTCCAAGAATGTTCTATTCCCCATAGGAAAAGTTCTGGTATTACAGTTTGTTTGTATTTATCTTATGGTCCTGTGAACCATATTGCGAATTCGTTCTATGTGGAGTTGACTTTATTCTTCTGTAAGTCTCTTAGTCAGAATGCCTTATAGGTATCCGTAAATTCTAGAACATGCTGACCTGTATGTATGATATCAGACTTCAATCTGGCCGATATTTATCCCTGTACCAGATAAGAGTCCATTCTTTCTTTTCAGGAGTGTTGCTATTTCTTTGTTCATGGGAACCTGTCGAAAAGACAATATCAGGTGCTATCAACCTAACTCAAACTCATTAGAGGTGAGAGTAGGCTTATGGCCGTTATCAGTTATTTTTTTTTTTTTTTTTTTTTTTTTTTTTTTGCGTATCCTTTTACAGGACTTAGCTGTCAACAGCAGCATCTTTCAGCTGTCTGTTGATCTCTTGGCAAGATTACGCTCAGTAGTTTGCCATTGCTTTCTGAGCGGCCGGCTCAGTATCCGCAAGTCACGAGCGGGGGTCGAACCACCTCAGTTCTCGCTCCGCTGCGAGACTCTGCGTGATAAACGGGATTACAGAGAGAAAGTGTTATAACCCCACAGCCAGAGAGACCGGCTATCAGTTATTACTCATATATATTCAGAAAAATGACCTCTGACATAAGACATAGGAGTTATACATATAACTTAAGACTAGGTAAAGAATGAAATGTCATAAGAAAGCTCAGAAATCCCAGTAACCATCTATACTAGAATCTCCTTATCATCGAATTATCCTATATTATCATAGTACTTATTCTATCGAGTGCACTGATACTTTACACAATCCACTACGTTACTTCTCAGCTAAATTCGGCCGACGCTCAATATTACGGTCTCACACTCAAATACACTATGTTAGATTTAGACTCTACACCACAACTACCTTATAACTATCCTCGGCTGAATCGGGAATACTTATGCACATAAGTACAAAATGCTCGTCGGTTTCATCCAACTTGAAACATCGTAACTCCCTTTCCATAATCACTCAAGAATAAAGCCCCACTTCTCTCGTGGAAGCCAAGTAGCACATTAAATTCAACTAGAATATCCAGCCTATTAATACTCTGGCTCTGTACGACTATATGGGCCTATTCCACCAATTTCCCCCCTGTCCTCTTCATCTTTTTTTCAATAACAACCGAATTTCTCCTTTGATGCACGGTCATTTCGGGACATCAATCATTATCTACTCGTTTCTTCCGACCACAGATATTCGTCTCCGTTATTACAAAAAGCTGTGATACGGCGTGATCGCGAATCTCCGTTTCCCACTTCAAAGGTTAGTGAAATACTTTATTGCGAGTCATCGGTGTTCAAAGTGTTGGACATCGTGGTATTCCGTCGTCCGTCCTCCAACAAACACGCGATATCTCTTTTGATCTTGGAGTCAATGACTTGTATTCACCTCAAGACCGAAGTGCTCGCTTGTTGTCATGATCCAAAGGTCAATAACCTTCCCAACAACTATCACTGTCCTTGCTCATCCGGTCGATGACCTCCAGTCTCCAGCATCTCGTGACATTAGTATTCCCCATAAGCTTCGCGTTAGTGATTATCTGATACCATTTTAACGCTTGTCTTCTGCGCTGGCACTAATTAATAAATGTTTGTAGTTTATTAGTAATGTTTTTGTCGGTCTCCAAACTCTTCCCTTATCCAAACAGCAGTACTGATTTGATGTTAGTGTGGAATATTCTAAGCTTGGTACTCAATTTAATTTCTTTAACCAAGTAGCAGTGTTTATGATTGAAAATTAGAAGGTTGGTTATGTACCATATTGAATTTCTTCTGCGTATCGACTGCACAAAGACAGATAGTACATAGGAAACAAAAACAATCGCTAACCATCGCTGACCCTCTGAAAAGATTCTCGATCCTCTGACAGTTCCCCTGCCCTATGCAGTTTCATGCCCGGGGTGGCTTCAATGTCCCGTGTTCCTTTCGTTCTAGTCGGCCCCTGCTTCTTCTTCCAGGAACCTCACCTTCAATCAGTCTTTTTCCCGGAGGTCGACGTAGCTGAAAGGTGTAATGCAGTTAACTTTCCTCTTCTGATCACGGCGTGGTGGGTTAGTTCCACACGACATTCAGTAGGACTTACATGTTGACTTCTGGTTCCTTGACTGGGGGACGTAAGTTACAAGTACGTTACAAGATGTCGGAGAAGGGTCGACTGATGGCGAGAGACACTGGTAACAGGGAAGGCTAACCCTCACGCGAGAAATCAGTCCAGTGCCTTGACTAGTAGTAACAATCACTATAGTCTGTCCGGAAATTTATGCCGTCATTCAAGATCAATTATTTTGAAAACTATCTGTTGCATCGTTATGAAATTTTTCCAACCGTCTTATATTTACCCCCACCCAAGGAATATGTCTTTGATAGGTCCAAAAACAACTTAAATCATTAAAAGCGGCATCATTCCTTTGATGTTTTGCTTAACAACTAGTGATTTCTTGTTTAAAAAGTTATGTTTACGGTAATGAGGACCTGCAAATTCAGATGACAAACAAAGGCGTATCTGGATTCGTATGGGAGTGGGTGCAATCAAAGAAGTAGCTTACAGTCGACAGAATCGGCTGCATTGCACCGGGTTTTTATCCCATATGGCTCAGTTTCTTTCCGCAGCGCGGAAAGCGTCGCACAAAGCACGAACTCCGTAGCTCCAGCGACGACCCTCGGCAGTCTCCGAATAAAATGAATGACGCGGCCCGGACAGACAGACAGAAAGGTAGGTAGGTAGGTAGGTAGGTAGGTAGGCAGAAAGATAGATGGGTGGCTGGCTGGCTGAGTGGGTGGATCGGTGGGTCGGTCGGTGGGTCGGTCGGTCGGTCGGTGGGTGGGTGGGTCGGCAGGCAGGCAGGCAGGCAGACAGACAGACAGATAGATTAGATAGATAGATAGATAGATATCGGTAGGTCGGTCGGTTAGTGGGTGTGTGGGCCGGCAGGCAGGCAGGCAGACAGACAGACAGATAGATTAGATAGATAGATAGATAGATAGATAGATAGATAGATAGATAGATAGATAGATAGATAGATAGATAGATAGATAGATAGATAGATATCGGTAGGTCGGTCGGTCTGTTGGTGGGTGGGTGGTCGGGCCGGCAGGCAGGCTGATAGATAGATAGATAGATAGATAGATAGATAGATAGATAGATAGATAGATAGATAGATAGATAGATAGATAGACAAACAGATAGATAGATAGACAGATAGATAGATAGATATCAGTAGGTCGGTCGGTCTGTCGGTGGGTGGGTGGTCGGGCCGGCAGGCAGGCTGATAGATAGATAGATAGATAGATAGATAGATAGATAGATAGATAGATAGATAGATAGATAGATAGATAGATAGATAGATAGATAAGATAGATAGATAGATATCTGTCGGTCGGTCGGTCGGTCGGTATGTGGGTGGGTGGGCCGGTAGGCAGGCAGGCAGAGAGACAGACAGACATACAGACAGACAGACAGACAGACAGACAGACAGACAGATAGATAGATAGATAGATAGATAGATATATAGATAGATAGATAGATAGATAGATAGATATCGGTACGTCGGTCGGTTGGTCGGTGGGTGGGTGGGCCGGCAGGCAGACAGGCAGACAGACAGACAGACAGACAGATAGATTAGATAGATAGATAGATAGATAGATAGATAGATAGATAGATAGATAGATAGATAGATAGATAGATAGATAGATAGATAGATAGATAGATAGATAGATAGATAGATATCGGTAGGTCGGTCGGTCTGTCGGTGGGTGGGTGGTCGGGCTGGCAGGCAGGCAGGCAGATAGATAGATAGATAGATAGATAGATAGATAGATAGATAGATAGATAGATAGATAGATAGATAGATAGATAGATAGATATCGGTAGGTCGGTCGGTCGGTTGGTGGGTGGGCCGGCAGGCAGGCAGGCAGACAGACAGACAGATAGATTAGATAGATAGATAGATAGATAGATAGATAGATAGATAGATAGATAGATAGATAGATAGATAGATATCTGTCGGTCGGTCGGTCGGTATGTGGGTGGGTGGGCCGGTAGGCAGGCAGGCAGAGAGACAGACAGACATACAGACAGACAGACAGATAGACAGATAGATAGATAGATAGATAGATAGATAGATAGATAGATAGATAGATAGATATCGGTACGTCGGTCGGTTGGTCGGTGGGTGGGTGGGCCGGCAGGCAGACAGACAGACAGACAGATAGATTAGATAGATAGATAGATAGATAGATAGATAGATAGATAGATAGATAGATAGATAGATAGATAGATAGATAGATAGATAGATAGATATCGGTAGGTCGGTCGGTCTGTCGGTGGGTGGGTGGTCGGGCTGGCAGGCAGGCAGATAGATAGATAGATAGATAGATAGATAGATAGATAGATAGATAGATTGATAGATAGATAGATAGATAGATAGATAGATAGATAGATAGATAGATAGATAGATAGATAGATAGATAGATAGATATCGGTAGGTCGGTGGGTCGGTCGGTCGGTGGATGGGTCAGCCGACCGGCAGGCATTCAGACAGACAGACAGGCAGACAGGCAGACAGACAGACAGACAGACAGACAGACAGACAGACAGACAGACAGACAGATAGATAGATAGATAGATAGATAGATAGATAGATAGATAGATATCGGTACGTCGGTCGGTTGGTCGGTGGGTGGGTGGGCCGGCAGGCAGACAGGCAGACAGACAGACAGACAGACAGATAGATTAGATAGATAGATAGATAGATAGATAGATAGATAGATAGATAGATAGATAGATAGATAGATAGATAGATAGATAGATAGATAGATAGATAGATAGATATCGGTAGGTCGGTCGGTCTGTCGGTGGGTGGGTGGTCGGGCTGGCAGGCAGGCAGATAGATAGATAGATAGATAGATAGATAGATAGATAGATAGATAGATAGATAGATAGATAGATAGATAGATATCGGTAGTTCGGTGGGTCGGTCGGTCGGTGGATGGGTCAGCCGACCGGCAGGCATTCAGACAGACAGACAGGCAGACAGGCAGACAGGCAGACAGACAGACAGACAGACAGACAGACAGACAGACAGACAGATAGATAGATAGATAGATAGATAGATAGATAGATAGATAGATAGATAGATAGATAGATAGATAGATAGATAGATTGATTGATTGATTGATTGATTTCCACCAGAAACCGGGCCTTGTCAGCTAGTTTATTTATATAATCACGTTTCATGAAAGAACCCACATTTGGAGACGCCTCTGAATCTTCGCGCTGATTGTTTGAAAACGAAAGTCACGTGAAAATTTTGAATAATTTGGGTCGAATCTTGGGGAAGCTGTAAAACTGTTAAAATCATGGACGTAATCTTTAAGTCATAATTAATATACCGTATATAAGCTAACTTTAAAATCTGCTGTAAAATCTCCAGAACAAAAATTTTTTTGTTGGGTGGACATAATGATAACGTTATATACTAAATCTCATCATTTTATCTCAGCCAGTTACTGAGATATTGAATTTTATATTGAGGCAACCAAAAAAAAAAACACTATAGCAGTACTAACCCTGTGTAGACTACGCACTAGTTCAAAGCGAACGGACGTAAAAAGAAGCAACAACTTCCAAACCAGTGTGACGTTTAAAATGACCTAATATGTCACTTTCAGAGATGTGATGCTGTTTGTGAGCTATTTTCTTCATGTTCAGATCTGTCAAAACATCAATTTTCTTCTTCTTAGTTTACGGTATTCTAAGATTGTTTTATGTAACATTTCAGTCTAAAAGCCCCGATTGTCTTCCTTAGTGATTTGAAATGGTCGATGACTCACATCAGTTTGTTGCTACTGGAAAGATGTAAACTTTAAGAACATGTTGATTGTATTTGTTTGCTGGTGTTATGATATAGATTCTTCAAACTGTTGCTTAATATTAAAATATCAATGATTTACATGAAATGTTTTTCTATAGTTTTATGTGAAATGTATAACAATGTATGTGACCTGCAGAGTATTTATACACAGATGGTTATAAATACGGACTATTTAGATATCCTGTATAGATTATACCTCTCGGCCAGAGAGACCGGCAAGTAAAGACTACTCAAACATATAACTGGAGCCACACAATTCTAAATCCAGATCATACTCCAACTTTTCAAACGTGTTTCAGAAAGGAAACCTTAGATTTTAGAAGATACAGAAATACCAGTTGTGAAAATAAATGTGCGTACGAAAACATTCAGACCAATCCCTGTGGGTGTATCTATCTGGAAACACGCTCATTAGACACTGACTGTCTGTAAGCCGGTTCCAAAACTGCTGCCTTCTGCATCAGTCACTACAAGTACAAGCAACATAACATTGTCAAAGAGACACGGCAGGAACCGGGGAATGTCGGACACACTCACGGTTTTAAATCAATTTCTTCCGCAGGAGTTGTCAACGCTAACATAACATCATACGCTCCCACATCTATTTGATTATTTATTAGAATATATTTTTCAAATTTATGGGCTGTGCTTCACAATGACATTTATTTGAAATATGTCGAATTGTTTAGCAGTAATAAACAATTTCACCAATTAACCCACACCAGAGCTTTCATCGAATCAGCATCAGCCGATTCCGATTCCGATGTTGGTACGAGTACCCCCCGCCCCCGCCCCCCCCCCCCCCCAGCCTTCGATTTCCGACTTGGCTATGTAGGGTGTCTATGGCGCAGCTTGTAGTTTGTCTTTCGTACTTTGGGCTGCTTGTTATCAGCTTCCCGGCTTCTGATGGGTTAATTGCGTTCGTTTCTTTCTTGATGATGTTTTACATGTCTGGTCAGGTTTGCGCGCTTGTTGAGGCCCGGCGTGATTGTGGTCCCACCCCGTCATATGGTGCTGTTTCCTTCAGGGAGTTTTACCAGTTGTCGTCTCTCCTGGTGTTCCTCCTATTTCCCCGTCTTGGCTTGCCTTCGAATCTTCTCGCTGTTCGCCAGTTCGGGCTTGGTGTAGAGTGCCATTGTTCTTGATTTAGGCTGCCGTTTTCATCCAGTTCTGCTTCTTCTTCTGTTGCATTTTCTGGTTCGGGCGTTTTTGGTATAACTTTGCGCCGTACGAGTCTTCACAGATTACCTCGTACGTGGGTCAATCCTCCATTGCGCTTATATGCCCAATATCCCGGCATCATTTCTTCGCCGCTGTCGCTGTGGAATTCTCTTTCTTCGTATGTTAGTCCTTTTTCTGTTTGGGACTTTGCATCTTCTGCTTCTGGTGTTTCGGTCTTGCACTTGAGTAGTTCTATCTGTGCTCTTTCTTCTTATATCTGTTTGAGAGTTTCTTCTGTCTTGACTCTTTCCTCTTGGATTTTTGATAGCGTTTTGTCAGTTTCAGCTTTTATAGCAGTCATTCGGGCGAGATCTTGCTCTATCTTCTGCTGGACTTGCTTCAGTTCGTTCAGGATGCGCTGAGCGGCTGTTATCTGTGTTTCTTGCGTCTTGACGTTTTCTTCCTCCATGCTGTTGAACTTTGATCGCAGGTCCTTCAGTTGACCTTCAAGTTGCGCTTTGTCGCTTTTTGTAAGCCGATTTGTGACCTCGTACTGCCTCCTAGCTTCTTTATAGGGCAGGTTGGTCTTGATGGCGATCTTCATGGCTTCCTTGCTGTCTTGGTGGCATGGGCAGCCGAAGTGTACCTGGCACAGTGGTTGCCGAGGCAGTTGGCGCACTTTCTGTTAGTGTTAGGCCTCCTGAAGTCCTTGTCGATCTTTGCATGCTAGCACTGACTGTATGGATGAGGTCCAGAGCAATATCTGCAGACTTCAACCTCACTCTTGCAGGGGTATGTAGTGCTCTGGAACTTGGTCTCTCTTGTCCCATCTGATCAATCAGTCCTCTGATGTTACGACGACGACAGTAGAGGGGATGTTGTTCTTTCAGATGATCCTCTCGGCACTGGTGATCTTCAGTTTGTGGTTTTCCCTTGTTAGCAACTCCCTGATCTGGTCGTTGGTGAGATGGGTCTTGACTCGTTTAATGACCCATCATTTCATCATGTTGTGTCGGCTGGCTTCCAATAAGATGCCGTGGTGAAGCTTGATGTCGGCTTTCTTATCTTGTGTTATCTTCTTCATAAGTGCTGTGGTCTTTGGGTTGTTGTTGAGGGAGACCACTACTCCCTCATGAGTTTTGCGCAGCTGGTTGATGCTGTGTCTTCCCAGCTCGTTTTCCAACAGACTGATTATCTTGTCTGTTGGTAGCGCCGACAGTTTAGCTTCACCCACGCTTGTCTGTTTGAGCAGTATTCTGCCGGTGAAGTCCTCAGATGTTGCTGTTGTTTCCTCCTGGGTGGAGGTCACTGGTAGATTGGGCTGCATCGTCTTGGAGCTGGTTGGAACTTCCCGGCTGCTGCTGGCTTGTGATGTGGTTTCTTTATCAACTGGGTCGGCTTCAGCTGGTGTAGGAGCCGGACTGTTGTTCGTAGATACAGCGTCAGCAGTAGTAGCGGCCTTCCTCGCCTCTACTTTCTTCTTCCCGGCTGTATATAGCGCATGTCTCTGCGTGGCATTTTTAACCTGAGGCATCCTCTGCGTTAACCGATAAGGCGACTTGATCTCGATAGCGCGTCGAGTCGACTGTGATGATGATCAGCATCAGCGAACTCATGGATGTTATAATAATATCTCAAAGTATCCTGAAAGTACACAGTCAAACAGTTTCATTCAGGTGTCTTCTCTTCCTCCTTCAACTGCTTCTCCTCATCCTCTTATTCCTATTACTTCTTCTTCTGTTTTTTTTTTTTTACATCTTCTTTTCTTCTTCTGCTGCTATTGCTGCCACTACTGCTAATGTTGTTTGTTTGTTTGGTGACACCTCTTTCTCATCTTCCTCCTATCCTTCCTCTTCTTATAGTGCTTGATCTCAAGCAGACACCAGCAGTCATGACTCTCCATTGCTCTCTGATCTCCAATATTTAAATCAAATTCGTGTTGCCTGTATTATCATTTCTTCTCCAGCTGTTTAAGTTGTACCTATACTTCTTTCTCTGTTGTCCACTGCCCCTCTTGCTTAGTATTATTTCAGATTAGGCTCTATTCCTTCTCTTTGGTTGATATGATCAATACTCAGGTATCTTTTCATTAAAATTATGATAAATGATCTTGTAATCCCTAACCTCATATTCCCAGCATTCTCCTAGCAACGACATTTCCCGCTTTTTGTAGTGCCTCCACCATGTTATTATTCATCGTCCAACTTTCGCACCAATACAGATAAACAAGTTACACACACCTTTTCAGTAAGCGAATATGTGTCCCTGTCACCACCTTGTCAAACTTCAGAACGAAAAGATTTACCTTCCTTCGTGTGCAAAAACACGCATGGCAAACAAGATTACACATGAAAACATGATTCGAAATTGATTTTTGTGATTCGAATTTTTGTGACAATACCTTCTGGTGAAAGACCTCATATATTTTAACATTTAAACAGTTTTATATTATAGTTATTGTGATGTAAACGACTTTGTGATAGATTCGAAAACGAACCTGCGCAGTAGTGAGATATTTATGTAGAAGACGGTCATAATATAGAAAAAAAATCTAACAGTGAAATTTACTAAGAATATGATGGATTTTCCATTTTGTGTGAAAATGATGTACTTCATAATGTTATGATTTCATTGCGTTTTATTCGTGTTATGGAGCAGTTCTTGTGATATTCTAGAACCAAACTGGTGTGTGTAATATAATTCACTAAATTTAACTTGATTAGCGGCTTCGGATATAAATAACGCCTTGGTAAGTGAATTTATTTCATAATTTTGAACACTTTAATTTCAATTGTTATTACTAAAACTCTCATTATTGTCATAATATTTGTAACCTATCAATTTATTATTAACACTGTCATGTTCCTTGTGCAATCCCTTTAATTTGATATATAGTAAAATATATCTGCTACCATTTTAACCATTTTAAAAGCAAAATTGTGGCATACCCCTAGTTCAAATTTTCTGCCTTGAATCTCTGTTTGGGTATGACCACTTTTTTGTTTGGCAGGCAATCAGTTTTAATGCATTTTTCAATCGCAAAATACAAAAATAAAACATGATGTAATCCTGTCGCGTGTTGGCCAGGATAATTGTTCGGCTTCAATATCCACCAGCGGTAGGATTATTTTTTTTCGAATGGTATGGCCATGAAGACGATACAACCTCGGAAAATGGGTACAGACACATTTTTATAATTGTCTGCGGAATAAACAAAGGAACTGTTCACCGTAAAACATCATATCATGTTCTGAAACATGTTCAGGCCTAATAATTCAAACTCCTACGGTAATATTTGTCACGTCGCTACCTTCAACTTACACATAAGTTCAACATGGACAGATGTTGGATAAGCGCGCACCAAATGTCGACACTTCTCTCTTAAAGACTTACATGGTTACACTCCCCGGGTCGTGCTGAAGTGCGATGTAATGAACGAGCAGATCTGTTGGCTACCAGAGCGCCTATTGTTGAAACAATCACTGTGGATATGGCAGACATTCTGAAGACTGTCTATGAACGACCGCTACTTGAAGATACAATAACCGATTGGTCGGTTCCACCACCCCATTTTGGCACCCGTGAACCGATAGGTCGGTTCGGTATATATAGTGCGTTTATTGATCCATTTCTCCTGTTTTATTCCACAATTTTTAGTGTCCCATTGAATTAAACTTTACAACGAAAGATTTCGCTTCCGCCCGTGTGCAAGAGCACGCTTCTTGTTAGGAGAAATTGAGTTTGGTGTGATTCGAAATAATTCTTGTGATTCGAAATTCGAAGTGACAATACCTTCTGGTTCTGGACCTCATATATTTTAATAAAATTACCGTTTTAAACAATTTTATATTATAGTTATTGTGATATAAAGAACTTTGTTAAAGATTCTAAAACTTCTACCATGTGCAGTAGTCAGTTAATTTAGAAGATGGTCATTATTTCAAAAGAAATCTAACAGTGAAAGTTCCTCATATTATTATAATGGCAAATGCCGACTTATGCTTGCGCTAATAGGCCACACTTGTGCCACTAAATTTACTTTGCCTATCACAAAGTATGTAAGGAGTATTTAAATAATTAAATTTAGAATAATAATAATTATAACTAAATAGAATATAGTGTTTATTTTGTTTCTCAGTACTCTACTCCGCAGTAATCTGCCTGGTGTGTTCCTGACATTTTCCATTTTGTGTGAACATTATGTGCTTCAAAATATTATGCTTTAATTATATTTTATTTGCGTTGCGGTATTATTGAACAAAAGTGGTGTGTGTAACAGTATTCAGCAAATGTAACTGGATTAGCTGATGTGGAATCAAAATAAAGCCTTAGTAAGTAAAATGTTAACATATTTTTACCTTTTTAATTCAATTGTTATTACTAAACCTCTCATTATTGTCATAACATTTCTAACCTATCAATTAATTATTAATACAGTCATGTTTCTTCTGAAATCCTCTTTAATTTCATATGTAATACAATACATCTGCTACTATTTTAACCATTTTAAAAGCATTATTGTGACACACCCCTACTTCAAATTTTCTGCCTTGAATTTCTGTTTGGTCAGGACCACTTTTTTGTTCGGCAGGCAATCAGTTAAGGATATTTTAGTCTAAGGTATTGTGTGGTTCCAGCCAGGAGAGACGTTTATGACACAAATCGCAAGTGGCCACAACTATTATATTACTGGAACAATAAGGCCAAATTGCCAGCGCACCGACAGGCCGTCTTACAAGTGAATCTCCAGTTCATAGTCGAAGGTGACCGCTGTCTGAGGAACATACAACCTGTGTGCACACGTATTATCGCATAAGGTGACGGCCGGCGTACCGGCAAGCAAACCGTCCGCCATTTTCTGAAAACAAATTAGTTCCAAGTAACGTTTACAGCTCGCAGTGTCGCACCAAGCACTTAACCCAGCAGCTAGGCAACGACACCTGGTTCTTCAAGTTCAAACAAAGAGAACCTGCACTAATACATGATGTCAGGAGACAATGCAGGAAGTTGACACACATTCGCTCACACACACACACACATATATACACACACACACACATACACACACACACACACACACACACACACACACACACACACACGGGCGAACACACAATTTTATAAATCAATCGCATGTAAGTAATTTTTACAAAGATGGTTACGCCGAGGAGCTAGTCACAATTACTGGGCACTAGTGCACTGTTTTCAAATCAGCTACTGAATGTAAATATTTGATTGAGAATATTATTGCAGCTGCCATTTTCTCATCTAGGGGAGATTACAATGGATTTCCAACATTGTCTGTCTCTCGCCTGATACTCATTCTCAAAATGGAATGTAAATACATGTAACTTGTGCTGGTGAACATAATTTGTTCTTCGCTTTTCTTTTGTTGAATTCACTATGTTAGTCAGCTATGTTTGTCATCGTAATCATCATAAAATTCAGTATTAAAAGTAAAGGAATATCTCTCACGCCTTGTTGTGTAGTGGGAATACGGTGCTAGTCCCGTACTTGTATAGACACATCGACAAATGCTGACAAGGGTAAGCTAGGCGTGCTTTGTGCAGAGTGGCATGTTTCAAATCAAAAATCAAATATAGGGAGCATTCGATGAATTCTTTCCCCAAGACATGCTGGTCTGGTGGGTCACCACAGGTGGACCGTGTCTCCACCGTTGGGTGCGGTACTAATGAACTATAAGACAGAAGTATGCAGGGCCTTGTGGGATCGTGGTGGGTCACCACAGGTTGACTGTGTCTCCACTGCTGGGAGTGGTTCTGATGCAAAGAGAGAGATACGAAGAGAGAGAGAGAGAGAGAGAGAGAGAGAGAGAGAGAGAGAGAGAGAGAGAGAGAGAGAAAGAAAGAAAGAAAGATGGACAGGTGTAACATGCATTCCGCTTGTGGAGGTGGAAATGAAGCATATGCAAGGAACGTGTGTTTACATGCACTATGCCATAAATGTCATATTATTATAAATGTATATGTAGTTGTTTTATTTCTCACATATGACACTTAACACTAACAAACGGTAACTCTCTGTGATATAGACGAACAAAAGAAACACACATTATTCCTTGTAAATATACATTGCAATGTATGAAATAAACGTTTGGAAAAAAGTGTTGTATTGCCCTTTCAGTACTGCACTTTGTCTGGTCAGGGGCCGAGATGATCATCAAACAACACACCTCCTCACAGCCGCTGTGGGTCTGGTGGACCACTGTGGGCAAATGCTTATAGTCAGAATAAGGGCCCCTTCCCCTGCGACCCACTTCCACGTCGGCCTACCCCCCCCCCCACCCCACCCCCCCCCCCCCCCCCCACACACACACACACACACAGTAGACATGGACCGGAATAGAAATTATTTCGTTAATATTTACCTTTTAATAATTAAAGTTTAAATATTGAGCACAACCCACTACTGGCAACGCCGATCGCATTCTGGTATGAACCTAAGGCCCATCCACGTCAATATGGAAGCACTATACTCGAGCCTCGCCCCCGTTTGAGCTCGTCAGTAGTGCATATCCCTGACCGGACCCGGAAACAGTCCCGGATCACATAGCCTGCGATGGGTGGCGTTGTGATGTTCTGTTGTGATAATTTGGTGCGTCCAGTGTGTGCCGCGTGGTTACACACCCGCTTCACACGCGTGATCCGGGACTGTTTCCGGGTCCGGTCAGGGATATGCACTACTGACGAGCTCAAACGGGGGCGAGGCTCGAGTATAGTGCTTCCATATTGACGTGGATGGGCCTTAGGTTCATACCAGAATGCGATCGGCGTTGCCAGTAGTGGGTTGTGCTCAATATTTAAATTTCAAATCCCGAAACAACCACATAATCAATTGATTATTGCTCACTGGATTTAGGAGGCCTGGTGTTCCTTGCCAGTGAGAGGTCCTGATCGTTCGGGTCCTATCGATTGACGGACGTCGGTCGCGGCGATTGGGCAATCTTGAGCATAGCCTGCGGTGGGTGGCGTTGTGATGTTTTGTTGTGATAATTTGGTGTGTCCAGTGTGTGCCGCGTGGTTACACACCCGCTTCACACGCGTGATCCGGGACTGTTTCCGGGTCCGGTCAGGGATATGCACTACTGACGAGCTCAAACGGGGGCGAGGCTCGAGTATAGTGCTTCCATATTGACGTGGATGGGCCTTAGGTTCATACCAGAATGCGATCGGCGTTGCCAGTAGTGGGTTGTGCTCAATATTTAAATTTCAAATCCTGAAACAACCACATAATCAATTGATTATTGCTCACTGGATTTAGGAGGCCTGGTGTTCCTTGCCAGTGAGAGGTCCTGATCGTTCGGGTCCTATCGATTGACGGACGTCGGTCGCGGCGATTGGGCAATCTTGAGCATAGCCTGCGATGGGTGGCGTTGTGATGTTCTGTTGTGATAATTTGGTGTGTCCAGTGTGTGCCGCGTGGTTACACACCCGCTTCACACGCGTGATCCAGGACTGTTTCCGGGTCCGGTCAGGGATATGCACTACTGACGTGCTCAAACGGGGGCGAGGCTCGAGTATAGTGCTTCCATATTGACGTGGATGGGCCTTAGGTTCATACCAGAATGCGATCGGCGTTGCCAGTAGTGGGTTGTGCTCAATATTTAAATTTCAAATCCCGAAACAACCACATAATCAATTGATTATTGCTCACTGGATTTAGGAGGCCTGGTGTTCCTTGCCAGTGAGAGGTCCTGATCGTTCGGGTCCTATCGATTGACGGACGTCGGTCGCGGCGATTGGGCAATCTTGAGCATAGCCTGCGATGGGTGGCGTTGTGATGTTCTGTTGTGATAATTTGGTGTGTCCAGTGTGTGCCGCGTGGTTACACACCCGCTTCACACGCGTGATCCGGGACTGTTTCCGGGTCCGGTCAGGGATATGCACTACTGACGAGCTCAAACGGGGGCGAGGCTCGAGTATAGTGCTTCCATATTGACGTGGATGGGCCTTAGGTTCATACCAGAATGCGATCGGCGTTGCCAGTAGTGGGTTGTGCTCAATATTTACATTTCAAATCCCGAAACAACCACATAATCAATTGATTATTGCTCACTGGATTTAGGAGGCCTGGTGTTCCTTGCCAGTGAGAGGTCCTGATCGTTCGGGTCCTATCGATTGACGGACGTCGGTCGCGGCGATTGGGCAATCTTGAGCATAGCCTGCGATGGGTGGCGTTGTGATGTTCTGTTGTGATAATTTGGTGGTTCCAGTGTGTGCCGCGTGGTTACACACCCGCTTCACACGCGTGATCCGGGACTGTTTCCGGGTCCGGTCAGGGATATGCACTACTGACGAGCTCAAACGGGGGCGAGGCTCGAGTATAGTGCTTCCATATTGACGTGGATGAGCCTTAGGTTCATACCAGAATGCGATCGGCGTTGCCAGTAGTGGGTTGTGCTCAATATTTAAATTTCAAATCCTGAAACAACCACATAATCAATTGATTATTGCTCACTGGATTTAGGAGGCCTGGTGTTCCTTGCCAGTGAGAGGTCCTGATCGTTCGGGTCCTATCGATTGACGGACGTCGGTCGCGGCGATTGGGCAATCTTGAGCATAGCCTGCGATGGGTGGCGTTGTGATGTTCTGTTGTGATAATTTGGTGTGTCCAGTGTGTGCCGCGTGGTTACACACCCGCTTCACACGCGTGATCCGGGACTGTTTCCGGGTCCGGTCAGGGATATGCACTACTGACGTGCTCAAACGGGGGCGAGGCTCGAGTATAGTGCTTCCATATTGACGTGGATGGGCCTTAGGTTCATACCAGAATGCGATCGGCGTTGCCAGTAGTGGGTTGTGCTCAATATTTAAATTTCAAATCCCGAAACAACCACATAATCAATTGATTATTGCTCACTGGATTTAGGAGGCCTGGTGTTCCTTGCCAGTGAGAGGTCCTGATCGTTCGGGTCCTATCGATTGACGGACGTCGGTCGCGGCGATTGGGCAATCTTGAGCATAGCCTGCGATGGGTGGCGTTGTGATGTTCTGTTGTGATAATTTGGTGGTTCCAGTGTGTGCCGCGTGGTTACACACCCGCTTCACACGCGTGATCCGGGACTGTTTCCGGGTCCGGTCAGGGATATGCACTACTGACGAGCTCAAACGGGGGCGAGGCTCGAGTATAGTGCTTCCATATTGACGTGGATGGGCCTTAGGTTCATACCAGAATGCGATCGGCGTTGCCAGTAGTGGGTTGTGCTCAATATTTAAATTTCAAATCCCGAAACAACCACATAATCAATTAAAGTTTAACTTTTTAAACTCCCAAAACCGGAAGTAGTTAAGTACCAAAGACCGCGAGATAAAAAAAAAAACTAGGTGAAATCTGATGCAGCTTTTTGAAGGTTTTTTTTTAAATTTATTTTGGCGTTAGACCCTTCATATAGTAAAATATGCCATGACCTAGATGATGCTGCACCAGATTTTCGACGTAGTTACCTCCTCCCCTACTACTAGTATGTACCAGACGAGATTCAGCGAACTATGCCAGGCAATAAATCGTGCAATCTATTGTTTGTGTTTTCGTTATTCAAATGTTGCTTGTATTCGGTTGCTGGCGTTGTGCCACGGGTTCTTAAAGCAGCAGTTTAATATTAACATATCAATGCTTGACATGAAATGTTTTTCGACAGTGTAATGCGAATTGCACACTACTGCAAGTGGCCCCCGGAGTATTTATACATAGAAGGTTATATACATGTAACCGGCTTCGTGGCGATGGCTTTGCGCTCGAAACACAGAGTGACTGATTTGACAGCAGACCGTACTGCGTTGGATGTAACGTGTTGGTATGGGAGCCGGTCGTTCAGAAAGCAATGCCAAACTACTGAACGTAAAACTTGCCAAGACATCAACAAAGGCAGTAAAATGCTGGTGTTGACTGCAACGGCCTGTAAGCGATATGCAACTTTAAGGGGTGAAAAATACACATTTAAACCTGCACACGGACTGTATAGATATGAGGAGTTTGTTGTATGAATGCGAAGGTTTTATGTATACTGCTAGAATCATATGCAATATTGTGATGATATTTGAGCAGAATGTTGCGCATGTCAATAGTTCTAGCTTTTTCAATCATCATCATCATCATCATCATTATCATCATCATCATCATGCCGGCAAGCGTGGGCGGTCATGTCTCACCATCTCACTCGATCACCAGAGTCTCGGATCAGCTGAGCGTTCTTGTCTCGACCATACCACGTGGCAAGCCATCCAGGCATTTACTTCTCTGCCTTCCTCTTGTTCTTTTCCCCTCAATATTTTCAGTTGTCACCAAGTTCTCCAATATATTTCTTCTCGTAACGTGGCAAAACAATGCTGACTATCATCGTCTAATTTCTCTAATCAGCTTACGGTTTTCATTTATTTCTTGTAGGACCTGTTCATTGGTTTTTCCCTTTCTCCATCATAGTATTCTTTGCATTCTCCTCAGAAACCACATTTCCACAGCCATCAAAAGTTTTTCAGCTTGACTACTCACTGTCCAAGCTTCATATCCATACAAAACAGAGGTTCTATGTAACACCACAACACTCTTTTTCTCGTTGCATATGACACATTTTTTTTTTATTGGTCGGTATGTTTTCCATCTTACAAAAGGCTACCTTCGCCATGGCGATTCTTTTTCTAATCTCTCCAAGACATTTCTCATCAGATGCTCTGACTGTTCCGAGATAATTGTACCGATTCACTTGCTTAAGAATTTTTTCCAATATGTAATGTTTATAATAGCAGTATGGGGATATTTCTGTCTTAATGATGACCACTAACACACTTCTATTATCTGTTAGTTCCCCAGTGGATCATAGCATCTGTACCGTCTCAAGCAGGGCCTCTAATCATGTGCAATTCCGCCTTTGCCATTCTCTTTATACTCACTGCTCTCTGCATCTTTTCGTTTGTCTTTATGCTATCAGAATTGCTATCCATAATGACAGACTAATTATGATATAACTAGGTTTCTATGTTGTATACTTAGACATCCAACAGTCGGATACCTGGAGCAGTTGTCCAGCTGTGCTAAAATAATGTTTATGTGAATCAATGTTCACATTATTTCTTTACTTGTAATCACCAGGTCTGTTTACTGGAGGGCTGCCAGGTTCAACCAGATATCGTCCACCTTATCCACCTGTAATGCATTAAGCAATGCGTGTAAGGAGAATAATGAACTAAAATACCATACTACAATTGAAGTCATGGAGAGAGAAATGTTCAAAAGTTCACTGACAATTCGCAACATAACTTCTCAAGATCGGTATTTAATTTTGCAATGTTGGATTGATAATCTACCAGAAAAAATACAAGCGTGGAGCTTGTATAAAGTCTACTATGGGCCTGATAACTTAAACTGTACAGGGAATTACGTGATCCTATCTAGTGAAATAAACATAACTTGTTTCACATCAAAGGTTTATCCGGGATTTATGTGCGAATTTGTTCAGTTGTACAACCATGCAGTTATTACAACCGTGGCTTCACACGATGTTTACCACCAAAATGTTAAAAGCCGTGAAAGATATACTTCAGCTATGTGCTCAGTTGCTGTCCCTATCTCTGACCCGGGTGTATACCAATATTATATTACAGGATATGCTGGCTTTGATGTGAGCGATCGTATTGCTAAGAACTTAAAATTCTACATAACAAATGAAGTTAACGTGTCTCCATCTTTTGTTGTTGAACAGCGAACAACAAACCGCTGTACAGAACCAGACACCCCTCTGATATTTTGGTGTACAGCCTATTTGGTTTCATCACCAGTTACATTTCTGTGGTCATTCAACAATGACAGCAAGATTGATGAAATACACAGGCCGGCTAATAAATCCGGAAGCAATTACAGATCCATCTTTGAACTAAAGAATGCTAAACTGCGAGACGGAATGACAGTAACCTGCATGGTAAACTATGAGGTAAAATCTCCGAACAAATCTTTGAATCATAGTATTAGTCTGACATTACCGACTATGCTTCGGCCATACTTCACACACAGCGGTACAGCGATCACCGCTAATGTATTCAGTCTGAATAAGGATGCTGTAAGCAGCACATTCAAGTGCCAACTCCACGACCACAAACTACCTGTACAGAATGGTAGGTCGGCTGAAATTTCATTAAACGTTTCATGCCATTCTAAGAATGAACCACAATTGATAACAAATATAATCAACCACGGAGATTCTGTAACTTTCACAATACAACACAGAAATATTAAGCAAGGCCTATGCAAGTGTTCTGTCTACCAGAGTTTTCTAGATCATAAATGTTACATCTCGACAGCAAATTTCACCTTTATCATTCCAAGCGAAAGAATAACTGAAAATGAGGGACTTGGTTTAAAATATGTCACTTATTACATCGTGGCCGGTACAATTGGCATAATTATGTTGATTTTCATCATGGGAATATGTTTATTTCTCAAAAATAAATGGTCAGAACTGTACACTTACATGAACATCTATTTTAGCGTTGCCGCAACGACCCAGAGTAGAACATCAAAGCGAGATTATGAAAACGTTAAAGGCTTCTTCCGTGGCCTTTCATCAAATCAGAATGATCCGAGTCGTGTGAGTGGAGAACTCTCACATTCCTTTCATGACGATAATGCCGGATCTAATGGACTCACCTCCCCACCACGGGTTCACACAAGCGCAGAATGCATTTCAGATATAAATACGTGTCTGTATAACAGTAGCTGCACAAAACGTTCACGTAGCAATGTCAAGAAGACCACTCTACATCACAGAGTTCACCAATATCACATGCAAGAGGAAACCGTAGTTATAAGTGACGAGGCTCCAGCGACTGTAAGACTTATTCATAACATACCTGCTTCAATAGGCTGTTCTTTTGACCATAAATCACCGATGCGAAAGCGTCGCTTTGGGAAAATCCCCAAAAGGCAAGCATCAGATGAATCGTCTTCGTTGAGCCACTGCCACGCAAGTAAACCTCGACCTTGCATGGCTATGCCAACAAACTGTCCGCGTATGTCTTCAAGTTCATGTTCGGATATAAGCCGTATCCTTGATGATAATTACCAGACAACCACTTGTCGTGAGACATCCGAGTCAGAAGCATCATGCTATAAGAGAAACATGCTGTCACTTCCATCTTGTGACCCAGAAAAGTACTTTGTCCCAAATCCTAGCCCACGCCACAAACAAATTTCTAAACGTTTGAACGCGGCCAACCGGCGCCAGGAAAGCCAGCTGATCAAACCGCGAGTGCAACGGTCCCAAGCGAACGCACTGTTAACGGAGGACTGTCAGTTCATGCATACACCAGTGTACAGCACCATACACACAGGTCTGAAAATGAAATCGTGCCGAGCTGACCATTCAAATATTGCAACAGCCTCAAAGCGTCCACCACAAACAGTGTACTCTTCAGATAATTCATCTGTAGTGTCTGAATATATGAATACAAGTTCGAAGTATTATACTAGCCGACACAAACTGAAAACTTCCTCGCGCCTGCTGTCTGCACCTTGCCTATATGAGATACCAGCTGTGCTATCAGATGGATCACACAGGTGTAGAAAAAGAAAACAAAAGAAAAGGTGTATGCAAAGCGAAGATTACGCAAACATATATCTGGAACCACATATTTCTAAATCAAGATCACACTCCAACATACACATTTTTCAGAAAGGAAACCCGAGAAGATACAGAAGTACCAGACGTGAAAAAATTTGTGCTTACGAAAACATTCAGACCAATCCTTCAGGCTACCCCTATCTTGAAACCAACTCATTAGACACTTAATGTCTGTAAGCCGGTTCCAGAATTGCCCCTTTCTGCCTCCTTGATCACACGTGCAAGCAACATAACATTTAAAGACATACAAAAATCAAAGAGACGCCACAGGAACACGGGGACATAAGGATACAGTCACACAATTTCGAAAGAATTACTTCCACAAAAGTTGTCAATACTAACATAACAATAATCATTCGCCTTCATATCTATGGGATTATTTGTTACGAGAAGGAACCGCTAAGGAAGTCGCTTCGGTTTACGTCGTTTGGGACGTCACAATGGGACAAACTTCACTTTACGTTACTAGGTTCCGCTATAACGTCGTCACCTGTGTTGCTATGCTACGTTAACGTTGCCATTTTACATTTTGTGTAGTGCGTTTTCCCAGGATTTTATCGTGTAATCAGTCACCCATCATTATGAGTTCAAAGCGCACAGTAAGTGCTGATAGTGTGTCTGGTTGTAAGAGAACCAGGAAATGTGTTACTCTTGAGGTGAAGTTAGATTTGTTACGTCGTTTTTAGGCTGGTGATCGGGCTGCTGATATTGGTAAAGTCCATGGTTTACCTCCAACCAAGGTAAGGACAATTCGTGTAGGTGCTGACAAAACCAAAGAGGTTGCTGAACACGTAACAGCTTTGAGTGCTTCCAAAATCACTCGTACCAGAAGTACTGTTATGGAGAACAAGGAAGCACAGTTGGCCGTCTAAACTGAAGACCAGAACCAATGGAATATGACTGTGAAAAAAAAAGTTGGCTATCCAACAGAAAGCAAAGTCTCTCTATGAAGCTAAGAAAGCGGATGTGAGCAGTATTAGTAGTGCTGATGATATTTTTGGACTGACTCGTGGTTTTAATACCTCTCGTCCCAATAATTCTACCACTCGCCCTCCAACCCACCTCTATCTAGCCAATAAATATCAACATACATCAAAATAAACATTACATAATACACTGTATTTCATTTAATTCTATGGAAATAGTGTTTCGCTGTACGTCGTTTCACTTAAAGTCACGTTTTCCAAGAACGTAACCCCGACGTTAACCGGGGGATTCCAGTACAATGATTTTTTTTTTTTTTCAAATCTATGAGCTGAGCTTCACAATGACTTGTATTTGAAGCAGGTCGACTTCTTTAGCTGTAATAAACAGTTTCAGCAGTTAACCCATATGAGAGCTTTCATCGAATCAACGAACTCATGGATGTCATAATAAGATCGTAGTATCCAGAGAGTACACATTCAAACAGCTTCATTCAAGTACCCCCTCTTCCTCCTTCTTCTGTTTCTACAAATTCTCATCCTCCGATTACTTCTTCTGTTTCATATTCTTCATCTTCTTTTCTTCTTCTGCTGCTGCTATTTCCTGCTGCTACTGCTATTGTTGCTGCTTCTGTTATTGTTGCTGCTGCTTCTGCTTCTTCTTCGTCTATTCTTTTTCTTCTTCCTTGTTTGACACGCTCCTTATCATCCTCCTGCTATCTTTCTTCATCTTATTGCCTCTGATGTAAAGCAGACACCGGCAATCGCGACTCTCCATTGCTCTCTGGTTTCTAATATTTTAATACAGTTTTGTGTTGCCTTTATTGTTATTTCTTGTTAAGCTGTTTAAGCTGTACATACACTTCTTTATTTATTCTCCTCTGTCCTTCTTGCTTAGATTGTTCCAGATTACGCTCTAATACTTGTCTTTGTTGATATGCTCAATATTCATGTGTCTTTTCATTAAAGTTATGATGAATGATCTTGTAATCCCTGACCCCATATTCCCAGCATTCTCCTAAAAATATTTCCCGCTATCTGTAGTGCTTACTTTTTCATTATTCATCGTCCAACTTTCGCATCAACAGAGATAAACGGGTTATAAACACATTTTCATTAAGAGAATGTGTGTCCTTGTCATTAATACACCTTTCATTAGCAAAATAACAAATTAAAACAAGATATATTCCTGTCGCGTGTTGGCCAGGACAATGGTTCTGGATAATTTCTAACCAGCATCAGGATTATTTTTTTCTGAATAGCATGGCTATGTAGACGACCCAGCGTCGGAAAATGGGTACAGACACATTTTTTAGAATGTAATGGGAGTTAGTTGAGAAGAAAATGTCACAAGCAAAGGAACTGGTCACCGTACACCATAATATCGTGTGCTGGAACATGTTCAGAATTAAGACTTCTAACTCCAAAGTTAATATCTGCCACGCGGCTACCTTCACCTTATACATCCATGCATACAATTTAAAAGGGACAGATGCTGGATGAGCTCGCACCAAATATAGACACGTCTCTCTTAAAGACTTACATGATTACACTGCCCAGGTCATCAGTTTAGTACAGCGGCCATATTCTCACCCAAAGGAGAGTACAATGGAACTCCAACATTGTCTGTCTGTCACCTGAAACACATTCTCAAATCAGAATGTAAATATAACTGGTGTTGTTTGACTTAATTTGTAGTACGCTTTTCTGTTGTTGAATTCGGTGTGTTAGACAGCTATGTTTGTCATCGTAACCATCATAAAACTTCAGTAACAAAAGTAAAGAACCCTTTCTCACACCTTGTTGTGTAGTGGTTATATGGTGCTAATCCCATACCTGTATAGACATATCGACACATCGACAAATGATGAGAAACGCGAAGAAGGTGTGCTCCGTGTGGAGTGGTATGCTTCAAATCAAACATCAAAGACGGAGGAGCATTCGTTGGTTTTCCCACAATGCCATTCTGGTGTGGGGGGCCACGAAAGACTGACTGGGTCTGCATCGCTGGGTGCGGTACTGATGCACTATAAGACATATTTACTCAGAGCCCTGTGGGATACAGTGGTGCCATTTTGACGCTTTCCGCACCAAATTTAGTGCTTTTTGAAGTCATTTGGTGCCAAAATGTTGCATTTAGCGCGGCCGCGCGAATTTGGTGCTTCACAATGTTTTTGGGTGCTTTTTGGGGTGGGTAAAAATTACTTTAAAAATCATTTTGGGAACACTAAAAAGCCGAATTCGAACTGAAGCAAGGTAGTAAAACAGTCTTAGTACATTTTTTTTTTTTTTTTTTTTTTTTAGCATATCCTTTTACAGGACTTAGCTGTCAACACCAGCATCTTTCAGCTGTATGTTGATCTCTTTGCAAGATTACGCTCAGTAGTTTGGCATTGCTTTCTGGGCGGCCGGCTCACATACCCCGTAAGTTACCGATGTGATTCAAACCACTGCTGATTTGAACCGTCATCACGTTACCTGACGAGAGTATACGAGATTACGGAGAAAAGTCATAACCTCTAAGCCACGAAGCAATGCGTTAAAAGATTGTTTAAACAAGAATGGACTTGCAAATACTAGTTTCACTCGGCACTGACAATGCATCTCTCATAACAGGTGTAAACAATGGAGTATATACAAAATTAAAATCCGAAGTTCCTCATCCGGTAAGAGTTAGGTGTGCATATCATTCCCTTCATCTGGCAGTGTCACAGGCTGCAGCTGCTTGTCTGCCCAAGAAACATATAACTGGTTTTTTCACTCAAGTCTTTGTCAAGCAAACTACAGGGAGGTTTTTGCTTCAATAAATGATGGACAACATCCGCTGAAGGTTGTTCAATTAAGCCAGATACGATGGATGTCCATTCAATCTGCCATTGTCAGAATATTGCAGCACGTGGGTTGAGCTCAGAACTTATTTTGATATAGCAAGACTCAATGAGGATCCAACTCACTGATTCTATCAGTTCAAAGATTGCTATTCCTGGGGGGAAAAAATAACAGAAAATGATGCTATTCAAGATTATTTAGATTCTAATCCCAATCTAGGTTATGCGTTTGAGAAAGAAATAGCAAGCTACCAGTTTCCCGATGAGAAAGAAATTCGTGGAAGGTTCATCTAGTTTTTAATAGAGTTGTTGACACAGAATATTTGTAGCAGATGCAGCTACTCTCACCCGCATCTATTTCCAATGGAGAAAACTTCATCATATGCAGTGGACACAGACCTCTGACACACTTGGACTGTGGGCAGAAATAGCCTCATACAGGGATGCCACCGGTGAAAATCCTTTCCAAGATCTTACAGATATAGCTTTAACTGTGCTCATTTTACCTCATTCTAATGCGGACGTGGAGCGTATTTTCAGTCAGATGGGAGTTATAAAATCAAAATTGCGGAACAGACTGAGCATCAAGAGGTTTATAGCTGTTTTGATTATTATAGATATGGAATGAAAAGATATGGCATATGCTGTCATGATTATAAACTAGCAAAGGATATTTTACGAAAAATTGGATCACAGAAGGCATATACATGTTTTTTCAATCATCATCATCATCATCATCATCATCATCATCATCGCAGGAGCAAACACTGCAGGAAATAGCTACAGAAACTGAAGAGGAGTTGTCTGACTGGGATTTGGCAGATCTGGAATAAACTTCATTCTAATATTCAGTGATAATAATAAATTATAATGTGCTACTTTATGACATTTTGAATGAATACCGCCAGTGCTTGTTTTAGTGCTTTCCCAAAAAAATTTTATTGCAATTTATTGCTTTTTTTGCTCGAGAGTAGTTATGATTGGTATTTGGCGGATCTGGAGTAAAATTCATTGTAATATGCAGTGTTAATAATAAATTATAATGTGCTACCATGTTATATTTGTAATAAAAACCGTTGATGTTTTTTTATTGGTGCTTCCCAAAAATGTTTGGTGCTTTTTAGGTCGATTTTTGTGCTTTTTCATCAAAAGGAGATGGCAACACTGGTGGGGTAGTATGCGTAGCCTGGAACAGATAAATCATTCTAACCCTGAGAGAATGGTGCGGCTTTGAGTAACCATAGAATCTGGCCGACACTCAGTATTCCAAAAAGGGCGAGTAGGACATATATTCAAACTACAACGGGTAACATTTGTAATGGGATTCTTCGCAGATTGTTGAAATTGTGCACAGAGCTAACTGGGAATGTCCCGAATGCTGTGATGTCGGTTCATGACGCAATGTAACTCAACTTATATACACATCGGCACTCGATGAGTAAGTAATGTGGCCCTTCCAACTCCCATCACCGTTATTTTCCATTACATTTCCTGGTACTCATTCTAGGTTGAGTTAACATTGGATTGCATAGAACTAATGTTGACACACGGCTGCGAATCCTGGACAATTAGTAAACGAGCAAAAACATCCCCAATAGTCTTCGGTATGTGGTTTCATAGAAGACTGCTGAAAATTAATTGCACAGCCAAAATAAGTTTAATAAGAGATCTTGGCATTTCGAAGGAGGCTAAGTCACAAAGACAACGTACCACAAACATCAGAAAGAAGCAGTCATCATATTTTGGTCACATTATGTGAAAGATAAAAACTGGAACATAATGCAACAACCGGAAAGATTTGTGGAAAGACAGATAGAGAAAGACAGCCTGAGAAAATGCTTGATAGACTTGTGCTTTGGCACGGAAGGGAGTCAACACACGAACTGATCCATGACGTCGGAGATAGCAATTTGTGGAGAGGCATGATCGTCCACGTCAGCCGTCATAGTACTGGATGATATATATATATATATATATATATATATATATATATATATATATATATATATATATATATATATATATACATATACATATATATATATATATATATATATATATACATACATATATATATATATATATATATATATATATATATATATATATCCATCCATCCATCATGTGCCATGCCGGTAAGCGTGGGCGGTCATGTTCTGCCATCTCACTCGATCAACAGAGTCGTGGATCAGTTCCGTGTTTTTGTCTCGACCATGCCACAAGGCCAAGCCATCCAGATACTTGTTTCTAGGTCTTCCCCTTGGTCTGTTCCCCTCGATCTTACCAGTTGTCACCAAGTTCTCCAAATCATTTCTTCTCATAACATGCCCAAAAAATTGTGACTGTCTACGTCTAATGTCTCTGATCAGTTTACGATCTTCATTTGTTTCTTGAAGGACTTGTTCATTGGTCTTTCTGGCTGTCCATGGTATTCTTTGCATTTTCCTCAGAAACCACATTTCTACAGCCATCAGATATTTTTCAGCCTGGCTGCTCATTGTCCAAGCTTCACATCCATATAAAAGTACAGGTTCTATGTAGCATCTCAACACTCTTTTTCTCGTTTCAATTGACATCTTTTTATTGGTCAGTATGTTTTTCATCTTGCTAAAGGCTACTTTTGCCATGGCGATTCTTGTTCTAATCTCTTCAAGGCATCTCCCATCAGATGTTATTACTGTTCCGAGGTAATTGTACCTATTCACTTGTTGAAGAGTATTCCCATTTACTTGTATATTACACTGTGGTATTTCGTTCTTCTTAGTGACGACCATAATCTGTGTCTTTTTACAATTTAATTCTAACCCTTGTTGTTCACTATGTGTAACAACCGCATCTACTAAATTTTGCAGGTCCTGTTCATTGTCTGCAATCAAGACTGTATCATCTGCATATCTAATGTTATTGATGCATCGTCCCCCAATGTTGATTCCTTCCATATTTTCAATATTTCTGAAAATATTTTCACTGTACAGGGAAAACAGATCTGGAGACATTACACATCCCTGTCTCACACCTCTCTTAATAGGCTGATATTGGCTTACTTCATTATCAACTCTTATGGCAGCTTGTTGTTTCCAATATATGTTTTTTACAAGTCTAAGGTCTTTCCCATCAATTTGTAGATCTTCAAGCATCCTTATCATGTTGACATGTCTCACTTTATCAAAAGCCTTTGTGTAGTCAATGAAGCAAAGGTGTAGATCTTTGTTTACTTCTATAGAACGTTCGATTACGGTTCTCAGTATATACACAGCATTTACTGTACCCTTGCCTACTACAAACCCACATTGTTCTTCTCCTATTTCAGGTTGTATTTTCCTCCTAACTCTTTGCATGATAATTCTTAGCAAAATCTTCGTGATGTGACTCATTATACTAATTGTTCGATGTTGATCACATTCCAAGGCTCCTGATTTCTTTGGGATTGCAATAAATACAGAATTACATAACTCATGAGGTATGTTTCCAGTATCATATATTATATAAATATATATATATATATATATAAAATAATAATAATAATAATAAACGATCTGCTGGCTTTTCCACTATTATTTCTTTACTGTTATTGTACATACTATTTACATCTTGTGATATTTTAATGTGTTATTGTCCTCTATGTATTTCTTCTGGAGCTTTTACATATGTTTGCCTTATTAAATGCATGTTTTAAAAGACAATGCTCACTGTTTCATT
The DNA here is from genome assembly GCA_963921405.1 of Cepaea hortensis. Taxonomy (NCBI): domain Eukaryota; kingdom Metazoa; phylum Mollusca; class Gastropoda; order Stylommatophora; family Helicidae; genus Cepaea; species Cepaea hortensis. The sequence goes on from OY992891.1 coordinate 58,360,939, forward strand.
GCCATTCTTATTAATCAACATTATTATGATTTTCGTGTGGTGTTTATTGATATATGTATATATGCACCTCCGTTAATCAGTAGTATAATGATTACAATGTGGTGATTATTTAGGGAGGTCTATACGTACCAATTTTGTGGCGAAGGTGTTACGGACGCAATTCGTAATTCCGCATACCACGTTCGACACATAGCTGCAGGCGATTTGGCAGCAGACCGCCTTGCGTTGGTTTTCACACAATGGTATAAGTTCCGGTCGTTTAGAAAGTAATGGCAAACTACTGAACGTAAATTTCCCAAGAAATCACAAACAGCCAAAATTGTGTAGACTTTAGTTAATCAGCAGTTTACTGTTTGGCATATAGTGGCGTAGTATTTATTTAGAGAAATGCCTAAATAAATTTCAGTTAATCAACAGTATGCTAAATAACGAGCAATGAATAGTAAGAAGTTTATATACATTTCAGTTACTCGGGAGCTGAGGGAAAGACGCTGTCCTTATGGTGATCAGGAAGACATGTGTAAACACTCTAGATAATCAGGTGATGACAAAAACACGATAGCCTTGTGGTCGCTTTAAAAAAAGTCGCTTGAAAGTCGACAGTGTCATCTTCATTGCACCGGGATTTTATCCCATACGGATGCTTGTGTTCATCATGAAGACATATGTAAGCACTCCCGATTATCATGTGATGACACACTGGGCCTGAAAGGAACACCACTTTTTGAGATAACGAGAAAGTCACTTCTCTCGAATTTTGAAATTATTCATCATCATCATCATCATAATTCAGTGTCTTACCGGCGAGCGTGGACGATCAGGCCTCTCCGACAGCAGGAATCAATTCGTGTGTTGACTCTGTTCCGTGCCATGACACACGACTATCAAGGATCTTCTCACGCTGCCTTTCTCTATCTCTCTTTCTTCAAATCTTTCCGGTTGACAATACATGCTCCAGTTTTTGTCTTCTCATAATCTGGCCAAAAACGATTACTGCCTCTTTATAATGTTTGTAATAAGTAGTCTTTGCTACTCAGCTTTCCTCAAAATGTCCAGGTTGCTCATTTCGGCTGTCCAATTAATTTTCAGCATTCTTCTATAAAACCACATCTCCAAGGACTCCATCGACTTTTTTGTCTGACTAATTGTCCAGGATTCGCAGCCGTGTGTTAACATTGATTCTATGTAACATGCAAGAACTCTTTTTTCTAACTTTCAAGGACAGTGACGTATTGCACAAAACGTTCTTCATTTGATGGAATGCAGATTTTGCTTGTCATATTCTGTTCTTTATCCCAGTAATACATCTTCCATCTGATGTCATCCACTAAATAAAGTCGCTTAAAAGTCGACAGGGCCAACTTCATTGCACCGGGTTTTTATCCCATATGGTTCTCTCTTTCAGCAGCGAACTGCCAAAAGCGTCGTACAAAGCACGAATTCCGTAGCTCCAGCTTCGACCCCATGAGTCTCCGAAAAAAAAAAATGCACTCGTAAACCGAAGGACGCGGCATGGAATCAAACCCACACCCTTCAGAGCCCGAGTCAGACGGCTTGACCACTTCGCCACAGAGACTCCCTGTCCACGAACCTAGATATCTGAATTATGCACTTGCCCCAGAAATTAAGGCAATTGAAATTATTAGTGGAAGCAACAATTGTACGAGGATGAGAAATTAAGGTAAAGATACGTTATGTGCGAGAAATATCGGCTATACTACAAAAGATAATGGAAGATAGGAGTACATGCAATGATTGATGGTATGGGTTATATTTGGAGATGAAGAGGAAGAAGACGAAGAAGAAGAGGAGGATAAAAAAGAAGATGAGAATGATAAAGAGGAGGCGGAGGAAAAGGAAGAGGAAATGAAGTATAAGAAGAAGGAAGAAGAGGAAGAGAAGGCGAAGGAAAAAGAAGTAGAAGTGGTAGTCGTGGAAGAAGAGGAGAAAAATTATGTTGAGGAAGATGATAAGGATGAAGATAATAATGACATTTACAGAAAGAGAAGGCGGAGGAATATAAGACGCCGGAGAAGAAGGCGAAGAAGAAGAAGACAAAGAAGAAGAAGAAGAAGAAGAAGAAGAAGAAGAAGAAGAAGAAGAAGAAGAAGAAGAAGAAGAAGAAGAAGAAGAAGAAGAAGAAGAAGAAGAAGAAGAAGAAGAAGAAGAAGAAGAAGCCGCAGCAACAGCAGCAGCAGCAGGAGGAGTAGAAGAAGAAGAAGAAGAAGAAGAAGAAGAAGAAGAAGAAGAAGAAGAAGAAGAAGAAGAAGAAGAAGAAGAAGAAGAAGAAGAAGAAGAAGAAGAAGAAGAAGAAGAAGAAGAAGAAGAAGAAGAAGAAGAAGAAGAAGAAGAAGAAGAAGAAGAAGAAGAAGAACAACAACAACAACAACAACAACAACAACAACAACAACAACAACAACAAAAATTAACAACAACAACAACAACAATAACAACAATAACAATAACATTAACAACAAGAAAGCATAAGAGGAGCAAGAAAAATAAACAAACAATTGCTATCACAATTTGTATAAGAAATAATTTGACCACAATTATAACGAAACCAGGGAATCCACATGTGGTTGGCTGGAACTATCCAGCCTTCAAAAGGGCGCAAAACAACTATTGTGGGTGCATTGTGTCGGGAGATTACCCTGTTTGGCCAGCCCACTTTCTGTCACACCTCTTCATATACTATCTTGAGAAGAAGAATGGAATACAAACGTTGTTGTGCTACGGTCGTTTATTATATTGACCACCAATTGTCTACACACCCGAGCTGAGCAGCCGGGAAACTAGCATTAGCCTAGCAAGCTAACAGAGGATCCGATCCATCTTGCACGCCTTTGTGAGAAAGACTGCCGAAGACTAAATACTTTTGTCACGCTGTGAAATTTCAAGACAGGCACAACACTTTCCCGTGATGAGGATAGAAAACCAACTTTAATTCTCATACCGGAATAATAGTCCATTAAGCTCGTGTTGCTCAGCGATGATCCAGCCTTCAAACTCTGCTATGCTTCTTCATTCTGAGCCCCTTTCACACACTATTCTCTCCAGACCCCTTCAATTCTTGCACATTCATTTGCGTCACCCCTGGGACCAAAGAAGAACACACAAAGAGGAGAAGAAGAAGCTACTACTGCTACTGTGACTACTACTACTACTACTACTACTACTACTACTACTACTACTACTACTACTACTACTACTACTACTACTACTACTACTACTACTGCTGCTGCTACTGCTGCTGCTGCTGCTGCTGCTACTAGTACTATTGCCGCTGCTACTGTTGCTGCTTTTGCTACAGCTGCTACCGCAACTACCGCTACTACTACTACTATTACTACTACTACTACTACTACTACTACTACTACTACTACTACTACTACTACTACTACTACTATTACTTCTACTTCTACTACTACTACTACTACTACTACTACTACTACTACTACTACTACTACTACTACTACTACTACTACTACTACTACTACTACTACTACTACTACTACTACTACTACTACTACCACTTCTACTGGTGCTGCTGCTGCTACTACTACTTCTGCTACTACTCATATTACTACTACTAAGAAGAATAAGATCAGAAGCTGCTGATGATGAAAGGAATTTGGGGAGCAAAAGCAGAAGTAAAAGAATAAAAAGAAGAGCGAAACAGCAGAGCAACAGACCTATCCTGCTCTTACCTATCACCCCAACAACGTTATTGTTTAAAATATCCTCTTCAGGATACTACTACTTCTACTACTACTACTTCTGCTACTACTCATATTACTACTACTAAGAAGAAGAAGATCAGAAGCTGATGATGATGAAAGGAATTTGGGGAGCAAAAGCAGAAGTAGTAAAAGAATAAAAAGAAGAGCGAAACAGCAGAGCAACAGACCTATCCTGCTCTTACCTATCACCCCAACAACGTTATTGTTTAAAATATCCTCTTCAGGCATCTCACCATTCTTCGTGCTGACCCTAGCACTCTCGTGGTTTTCTCAGAAGCACCCTTCTGGTGTCCAGTGTGATGTAATCTCAAGGACATACTAGCCAAGAGTAGATTACGTCAACCTTCTGTGTCTCTTTCAGACATCGCGGCTTGTCTTTGACCACTGTGTGAATAAGGTCTGCCCGTGTGTGCTTCAGACTGTGAGGGTGGAATTCCCTAATATCACTTTCTACGCCTGTGAGGGGTTTTATTGCAAGTGCCGAGATGCCATTTATGCCATCATATGCAAACGATGAAACCGTCTTACACTTGCCTGACAAATTTATGCAACATTTCTTGGACGTCGGTAATAATAATAATAATAATAATAATAATAATAATAATAATAATAATAATAATAATAATAATAATAATAAACATTATAATACACTAGCTGACACGGCCCGGCTTCGCCCAGACTCTGGTGGGGAGCATCTCATTTAATTCATATAAGTAGTCATATAAGCTCCCGTTCCCGACTGTCTGTCTGTCTGTCTGTCTATCTATCTGTCTGTCTGTCTGTCTGTCTGTCTGACCCGGCCCAGCCCATGGTGGAGAGCATCTCATTTAAATCATATAAGTAGTCATATAAGATCCCGTTCCCGACTATCTGTATGTCTGTCTGTCTTGGGTAAATGGAGGAGGGAGGAGGAAGAGGGAGGTGGAGGAGGGAAGAGGAGGGAGGAGGAGGGAGGAGGAGACAGGAGGAATAGGAGGGAGGAGGAGGGATTAGGAAGAGGAGGGAGGAGTAGGGTGGAGGAGGAGGGGGAGGAGGAGGGAGGAGGAAGAGGGAGAAGGAGGGAGGAGGAGATCGCAGGAGGAGGAGGAGGAGGATGAGAGGGAGGAGGAGGAGGGAGAGGGAGGAGGAGGGAGGAGGAGAGAGTAGGCGGAGGGAGGAGGCGGAGGGAGCAGGAAGAGGGAGGAAGAGGGAGGAGGAGGGAGGAGAAGGAGGAGGGAGGAGAAGGAGGAGGGAGGAGTAGAGAGTGGGAGGAGGGAGGAGGCGGAGGGAGGAAGAGGGAGGAGGAAGAGGGAGAAGGAGGAGGGAGGAGAAGGAGGGAAGAGGATGAGAGGGAGGAGGAGGAAGAGGGAGGAGGAGGAATGTGAAGGGAGGAGGAGGGAGGAGGTAGAGGGAGGAGGAGGAGGAGGGAGGAGGATAGAGGAGGAGGAGGGATGAGGAGGAAGAGGGAGGAGGAGGAATGTGAAGGGAGGAGGAGGGAGGAGGTAGAGAGAGGAGGAGGAGGGAGGAGGAGAATGGAGGAGGAGGGATGAGGAGGAGAGGGAGGAGGAGGGGGAGGAGGGGGAGGAGGAGGGAGGAAGAAGGAGGAGGGAGGAAGACGGATGAGGGGGAGGAGGGAGGGGTAGGAGGGGGAGGAGGAGAAGGGAGGAGAAGGGAGGAGGAGGAGGGAGCAGGAGGAAGGAGGAGGGAGGAGGAGGAGGAAGAGGGAGGAGGAGGGAGGAGGAAGAGAGAGGAGGGAGGAGGAAGAGAGAGGAGGGAGGAGGAGGGAGGAAGAGATAGGCGGAGAGAGGAGGAGGAGGGAGGAGGAGGAGTAGGGATGAATAGGAGGGAGGAGAAGGGAGGAGGAGGGATTAAGAGAAAGAGGGGGGAAAGGGGAGAAGGAGGAGGGAGGAGGGAGGAGGAGGAGGAAGAGGGATGAGGAGGGAGGAGGAGGGAGGATGAGGAGGAGGGAGGAGGAGGAGGGAGGATGGTGAAGGAGGAGGAGGAGGGAGGAGGGTGAAGGAGGAGGAGGAGGGGGAGGAAGGAGGGGGAGGAGGAGGGAGAAGGAGGAGGAGGGAGGAGGGAGGAGGAGAACGTAGGTGGGGGAGGATGAGAAGGGAGGAGGGAGAGGGAGGAGGAGGGAGGAGGAGGAGAGAGGAGGAGGGAGAAGGAGGAGGGAGGAAGAGGTAGAAGGAGGAGGGAGAAGGAGGGAGGAGGAGACAGGAGGAATAGGAGGGAGGAGGAGGGAGGGAGGAGGAGAGAGGAGGAGGAGGAGGAGAAGGGAGTAGGAGGAGGGAGAGGGAGGAGGAGGAGGCGGAGGAGAGAGTAGGCGGAGGGAGGAGGCGGAGGGAGCAGGAAGAGGGAGGAAGAGGGAGGAGGAAGAGGGAGAAGGAGGGAGGAGAAGGAGGAGGGAGGAGGAAGGAGGAGTAGAGAGTGGGAGGAGGGAGGAGGCGGAGGGAGGAAGAGGGAGGAGGAAGAGGGAGAAGGGAGGAGGAGGGAGGAGGTAGTAGGATGATTGATTGCCATCCCACCAGGTTAATATGTTATCGCGGACCTCAGAGAGAAGTGTCTATGTAGAAGACCATTTCCTGGACGTACGTATTTTGGGAGGGGGAGGAGGGAGGAGGGAGGAGGAGGAAGAAGAAAAAAAAAACTACGACAGTTGGCATCTCTGGAATGAAAGGAAGGCGTGTAGAAAATTTCATCTCAATCGGATGGGCCGTTCGCGAGCGTATAAAGGACATACATACATACAGAGATACGCACATCCTAATTTATATATAAATAAATGTTTTGCGTATCCTTTTACAGGACTTAGCTGTCAACAGCAGCATCTTTCAGCTGTCTGTTGATCTCTTGGCAAGATTACGCTCAGTAGTTTGCCATTGCTTTCTGAGCGGCCGGCTCAGTATCCGCAAGTCACGAGCGGGGGTCGAACCACCTCAGTTCTCGCTCCGCTGCGAGACTCTGCGTGATAAACGGGATTACAGAGAGAAAGTGTTGTAACCCCACAGCCAGAGAGACCGGCAATTTATATATAAGATAATACAAATAAAACAGCAGCTTAGCTTCCAAAGCTGTGGTCCTGGAGACATCTGACACCCAGAGGCACATACATGCAACTGTGTCATGCAATCTGTAGGTCAGCTGACAGGAAGTGACATAGTGAATACAGTGTAAGCTACGGTGAATTGGATGTTGCAAGTGCGTGGATGAGAAAGGTCTCTATAGGATATTATAACATCATTCGCAGACCATAGAAAATTATTGACTTAAAAATACTTGTTATATTTGGCCAAACATTGAATTAACTCACCCCCTAATGTGATGGCTCTCTATGTAAAAAAAAAAAACACAAAACAACAACAAAAAGAAGCCACTTAACGGTAGGCGTGGATATTCCTTGGAAGCCACGTGGCTGTCGTATTTATTCCAGCACAAAATCCCATGACTATCCGCTATGAGATTACCAGGTCATTTGACAGGAAATGACGCAGTGAAGGGCGTATAAGGGAAAAGAATTGCTCGAGTGTTACTGGATCCCACACAATAGCAATGAATAATAATACTGTGAATATCGGTGAATATCGTAAGAGGTGTCTTTGAAGGTTGGAGGTGAGTCTAGCTACCCGTTATATGGACCTATATGTTGACTTCTTCTCCGTGGCTTGGGATCTTTAATTAAAAGTACCTCCAAAGTTGGATTGGGATTACCTGAAAACGAGGACACCGGTTAAACAGGGAAAAGTAACCCTTACTAAAAAAAAAAAAACAACAACAACAATAACAACAAAGAAACAAACAAACAATCCCAGTAAAATGCACTGACTAGCAGTAGTAACTATTACTTGTGGTAGCATGTGAATGGACTACACTGTGGTTCAAAGCAAGTGAACGCAAAGAAGACAAATAATACCGTAGAAAACTCTAGCTGCAATATCCATCCAAATATGACCAAGTCTACAAAATCCACCCAAATATGACCAAGTCTACAAAATCCACCCAAATATGACCAAGTCTACAAAATCAACCCAAATATGACCAAGTCTACAAAATCCAACCAAATATGACCAAGTCTACAAAATCCACCCAAATATGACCAAGTCTACAAAATCCAACCAGATATGACCAAGTCTACAAAATCCACCCAAATATGACCAAGTCTACAAAATCCACCCAAATATGACCAAGTCTACAAAATCCAACCAAATGTGAACAAGTCTACAAAATTCAACCAAATATGAACAAGTCTACAAAATCCAACCCAATATGAACAAGGCTACAAAATTCAACCAAATATGAACAAGTCTACAAAATTAAACCAAATATGACCAAGTCTACAAAATCCAACCAAATATGACCAAGGCTACAAAATCCAACCAAATATGACCAAGTCTTCAAAATCCAACCAAATATGACCAAGTCTACATAATCCACCCAAATATGCCCAAGTCTACAAAATCCAACCAAATAAGACCAAGTCTACAAAATCCAACCAAATATGACCAAGTCTACAAAATCCAACCAAATATGACAGTCTACAAAATCCAACCAAATATGACCAAGTCTACAAAATCCAACCAAATATGACCAAGTCTACAAAATCCAACCAAATATGACCAAGTCTACAAAATCCAACCAAATAAGACAGTCTACAAAATGCAACCAAATATGACCAAGTCTACAAAATCCAACCAAATATGACCAAGTCTACAAAATCCAACCAAATATGACCAAGTCTTCAAAATCCAACCAAATATGACCAAGTCTACATAATCCACCCAAATATGTCCAAGTCTACAATATCCAACCAAATATGACCAAGTCTACAAAATCCAACCAAATATGAACAAGTCTACAAAATCCAACCAAATATGAACAAGTCTACAAAATTCAACCAAATATGAACAAGTCTACAAAATCCAACCAAATATAACCAAGTCTACAAAATCCACCCAAATATGACCAAGTCTAAAAAATCCAACCAAATATGAAGTCTACAATATCCAACCAAATATGACCAAGTCTACCAATCCAACCAAATATGAACAAGTCTACAAAATCCAACCAAATATGACCAAGTCTACCAATCCAACCAAATATGAACAAGTCTACAAAATCCAACCAAATATGACCAAGTCTACAACATCCAACCAAATATGATCAAGTCTACAAAATCCAACTAAATATGACCAAGTCTACAAAATCCAACCAAATATGACCAAGTCTACAAAATCCAACAAAATATGACCAAGTCTACAAAATCCAACCAAATATGACCAAGTCTACAAAATCCAACCAAATATGACCAAGTCTACAAAATCCAAACAAATATGACCAAGTCTACAAAATCCAACCAAATATGACCAAGTCTACAAAATCCACCCAAACATGACCAAGTCTGCAAAATCCAATCAAATATGAATAAGACTACACAAACTCCAACCACACATGAACACGTTTACAAAATCCAACCAAATGTGAACAAGTCTACAAAACCCAACCAAATATGAACTAATCTACAAAATCCAACCAAATATGAACAAGTCTACAAAATCAAACCAAATATGAACAAGACTATAAAAATCCAACCAGATATGAACAAGTCTACAAAATCCAAGCAAATTTGAAAGGGTCTACAAAATCTAACCAAACATGAACAAGTCTACACAATCCAACCACACATGAACAAGTCTATAAAATCCAACCATATATGAGCAAGTCTACAATATCCAACCAAATATGAACAAGTCTTAAAAGGATGCATGAGCTGTTTGTGGACAAATATGAACAAGTCTACAAAAGATGCATGGCAGTTTGTGGGCATATAAGCATCGGAAGATTAAAAAAACACACCAGCAGCACCAAGGAAGAGATATAAGGGAGTGAAGCACATTGTGAGAGGGGGGAAGAAAGGTCATCTCCTACAGAAGGACCGAGGGGATGGGATAAAGAAAAGAAGGGTCGATACACAACTCAGTTAGTCAGTTAGTTAGTTAGTCGACAGATCATCCTCATTGCACATCGAACCATTCAGTCCATAAGTGCTCGGACCATCTCCTCAGTAAATCCCGCAGCGTGAAGCGGCTAACGACAATAGTTCTGTGTTGATGTATTAATCTTCTTAGGCTTCCTGCATAGTGTTCTTGTTTTGCCACGCCTCTTTTAACTTGCTATTCTCGTAGCCTGACCATGGTTGTAGATTCGCAGCTATCACTTGGTTCTCGCAAACGACTTGCTTCTCGTAGAGCATTCAGAATACACAACTAGAGAGGAGTAAATGATTGATGAGTGATGGAAGAAAGATTAACTAAACGTTAACAGAACTGATGTAAACATTCTAAAGTAAATTGACAAAATATTGATCACTAATGCCATATGACGATAGACACTCCAAATGCGGTTTCAAGTCTAATCGTTCTCATGAGTTGCACCGTCAGCCATCAACGAGTCAACATGGACAAACTTCAGACAGATAAACTTGCACACATGAGAGAGGAGAGAGAGAGAGAGAGAGAGAGAGAGAGAGAGAGAGAGAGAGAGAGAGAGAGAGAGAGAGAGAGAGAGAGAGTCGAGTTCTTAGACAAACTGGATTCCAGGGACAGTGCACACAAGTGCCAGTCGAGTTCTTGGACGCACTGGATTCCAGGAGCAGTGCACACAAGTGCCAGTCGATTTCTTAGACGCACTGAATCCCATGTTCAATACACACAAGAGACAGTCGAGTTCTTGGAAGTACAGAACCCCATGTTCAATGCACACAAGTGAGAGTCGAAATCTTGGACGCACTGGATTCCAGGGAATGTGCACACAAGTTCCAGTCGAGTTCTTGGACGCACTGGATTCCAGGGTCAATGCACACAAGTGCCAGTCGAGTTCTTGGACGTACCGGATCAAAGGAAAAGTGCACACAAGTGCCAGTCGAGTTCTTGGATGACTCCAATAGATCAAATATTGGTAATGTGAAAGTCCCAGTTCGTGAGGGTGACATCCTGACACTTATGGAGTCTGAAAGAGAAGCTAGAAGATTAAGATAAAGATATCAACTTAGATTTCAGAAATAAAGGCATCCTTTTACTGTATTAGATGATGCATCTAATTCTTTTTGTGAACTATGTGTTCCATCCATCATGTGCCATGCCGGTAAGCATGGGCGGTTATGATTCGCCATTTAAATCGATCACCAGAGACGTGGATCAGCTCAGTGTTCTTGTCGCGACCATGCCACGTGGTCAAGACATCCAGGTATTTATTTTTCTCTCTTCCCCTTGTTCTCTTCCCTTCGATCTTGCCAGTTGTCACCAAGTTCTCCAATTTATTTCTTCTCATAACATGGCCAAACAATTTTGACTGCTTACGTCTAATTTCTCTAACCGCAGGTCCGCAAGTCCGAAAGGATAAGAACGCGTGTTCTTAAACATCCTGTTCAGCCACCTACTCCGGACAGCTGGACTAAAAGGTTGACCTGTCATCCTTGACTTGGGGACGTAAGTTACAAGTACATCTGAAGTCGGAGTGGGTTCGCCTGATGCCGAGGGACACTGTTTATAAGGAAAGCTAACCCACACGAAAAATTCAGTCCATCACTACTATAAATAGTCTGTATGGCCTACGCTTCAGTTCGCTTAAAAAAAGTCGCTTAAAAGTCGACAGGGTCGACTTCATTGCACCGGGTTTTTATCCCATATGGCTCGGTCTCTTTCCGCAGCACGGAAAGCGTCGCACAAAGCACGAACTCCGTAGCTTTTAGCGATGACCCATGGGAGTCTCCGAAACATTTAACTCGTAAACCGAAAAACGCGGCCCGGAATCGAACCCACAACCTTCGGCTCACGAGTCAAACGTCAAACGGTTTGACCACTTCGCCACAGAGACTCCGCGCTTCAGTTCAAAGCGAGCGAGCGGGAAAAAAAATAATCTACAACCAGTTTTCGATTTTTATTTGTTTCTTGTAGGACTTGGTCGTTGATGTTTCTGTCTGTCCGTGGTATTCTTTGCATTCTCCTCGGAAACCACATTTCCTCAGACATCAAATGTTTTTCAGCGTGACTGCTCATTGTCCACGCTTCACATCCATGTAGAAGTACAGGTTCTATGTAGCACCACAACACTCTTTTTCTCGTATCAATTGACACCTTTTTATTGGTCTATATAATTTTCATCTTGCAAAAGGCTACTTTAGCTATGACGATTCTTGTTCTAATCGCTTCAAGGCATCTCCCATCACATGTTATGACTGTTCCGTGATGATTGTACCGATTCACTTGTTTAAGAATATTCCTAATATGTATGTATGAATATTCCCATGTGTTACTGAACACATTAAATATGTATTATCATTTTAAATGAGTTGCACAAGTAAAAATTCAAGGACTTTTTTCCATGCTATGAGGCCAAGTGGGTATAGAGTGACTCATATTTTTATTGACCAAATGGCACTGGATGAGCGATGCAGTCGACCTAACATCACATAAGTTTTCTTGTGACCTATTTTAGGCTCAGTCGACTTGGTAGCTCAGGTCAATGTTTATTTTAAATAACAAGTTCAAGTGGGATTCGAACACACGAGCACCATTCCAGCAGGTAAGTGTTAACCACTCACTACTGCGGGTTCTTTCCATAGTTGTGACCTGGAAATCAGAACCGCTACAGTTGTGCACCCAGATGAAATGTGTAGAAGCCAGTTTATGGGCACCACTAATAATGTTCAGGTATTGTTAGAATCTGTTGACTAGCGTCTTATCGATGCACTCACTTCACGTCAGGATGTTGTGGCGTAGTGAATATGCACTCACGTCACGTCAGTGTGTGGTAGTGTAGTGGATGTGCATGGGCGGATTTGATTTTTAAAATTGACAGCTCGAGCCAGCCTAACAAGAAATGCATTTGGAAGTAAATGTAACCACATAAAGAGAGAGGAGGTGATGATGAGATGGGCGCAACGCTGACTACGTATGGGCCATAGGAGAAGAGAAGAATACAAAGAAGACAAATAGAAGCTCATCTTATCTCCACGGTTAACAAGAATAGATATAAGACTGAAGACCTTCAGTACTCTAGCGGGGAACTATGCCTTAATGCATATTCCAGGCAATGGGTCACTGAGATGGACAGGACCAACATTAATGAATGGAGCAAACAACAACCAACATCACTTGAACAACAAAGACAAAACATAACACATCATTAACAACTAGAACTAGATAAACAAAATCAGAATAACATGCATGGATCTTTATTGTCCACTCTCGTAGCTTATATTCACAACTGTGCGGATACAAAATAAGATTTCTTATAGGCAAGACAATCAACATTTCGTATGACTGACATTCATATAGGCAGTCTGCCGCATATAGCCAGACCTCTGCCCGTTGTGGCCGAACCTACAGGGTGCTCCTAAAACCCTGCTACGATACATATACAGCCAGCTGACCAGGACTGGACAACATAAAGACCATCACTAGGAAAATAATAAGAACACAACTCTAAATCTGGGGATAAGCCTTACAGTGTGGATACGAGACTCACCATCCTGAGACACACAACACAACACCATGGATCCCTGTAGTACACAGTGGAGAATCAGTGGATTGAGCTCCAGGTATTATCAGTCCCCTGTGCCTCAGCCAAATCCAATATTGTGCCTAATGCCACCAGAGAAAGTCCTGTCCCCAAACTGACTGGGACACATTACTATAACAAGACCGCAACTTCAAAACTAGAAGTATAAACATGAGTGTGAACCGCTCAAACAAGTCGAACCGGAACCTATAACTTTAACAATACAATAACAAACTAAGGTATGGAAAGCTCGACTATGGGATCAGTTGGGAGGGGATGGGGAAAATGGAGGAGGAGAGGAAAATTGGGGATAAACAAAAATAGAGGTAGCTTGTTCGAGGTGGCTGCAAGTTGGTGCACTTGTCCACCAAGCATTCTATGACCCAACGTGGTCATGCTTGTATCTCAATCAGTCTTCTGTATGAAGGTGGTGTGAGGGGAACAGTTTCTTTTCTCCCTCTTTACTTCAGTTCGGGCTGACACGCCCGCCTTCAGCGGTGGCTCCCGCTCAACTCTCCTGTGGGCAAATAGTGCGCCAATTTACCGCCGGGTCTACTACCCAGCATGCACCACCTATGGGGGAGGGGTTCTGGTTGTTGCGTCAGTCAAACATCCTGTAGAGCCGTGTTGCTCTACTTCATAAAGGTGAAAATATGATACTGAGAGGTACTGTACACACAACAGTAATCCCACGTTAGGTACTATACACACAACAGTAATCCCACGTTAGTTACTGTACACACAACAGTAATCCCACGTTAGGTATTGTAAACACAACAGTAATCCCACGTTAGGTACTGTACACACAACAGTAATCTCATGTTAGGTATTGTAAACACAACAGTAATCCCATGTTAGGTATTGTAAACACAACAGTAATCCCATGTTAGGTATTGTAAACACAACAGTAATCCCATGTTAGGTATTGTAAACAAAACAGTAATCCCATGTTAGGTATTGTAATTACAACAGTAATCCCACGTTAGGTACTGTACACACAACAGTAATCCCATGTTAGGTATTGTAAACACAACAGTAATCCCACGTTAGGTACTGTACACACAACAGTAATCAAACGTTAGGTACTGTACACACAACAGTAATCCCATGTTAGGTATTGTAAACACAACAGTAATCCCACGTTAGGTACTGTACACACAACAGTAATCAAACGTTAGGTATTGTAAATACAACAGTAATCCCATGTTAGGTACTGTACACACAACAGTAATCACACGTTAGTTACTGTACATACAACAGTTATCATAAGGTAGGCACTTTTCAAGCAACAGTAATCTCAAGATAGGTACTGTACACACAATAGCAATTCCATGTCTAATGTCACAGATGCCGGGACAATGAAGCCGATCCCCCTACTTTGAATCCCTTGATACCATAACTCATTGAATAATGTTAATGTAGACCAAGTAAGATGGTTCTGTCTATACTTGTATACACATAACACAATTATCAGCAAGATTCGACGAACCGTGTTTTCACATGTGCACGTAGAAAACCGCTGATTCGAAATTCTAAAAATAACCTGGGATTCCCGGGTTGACTCGATATAAAATGGGTACCAGGAAATGTCTTGAGAAATAAAGACGTCATACGGACAACAACAACCCTCACCGAGCGCCGATTGGACTATTCACATACGGGTCGTTTACTATACACCCAATGAGCCTTAAGAAGTGTAAAAAGGTCTTTTACTGACTTTGTACTTTACAAAGCAAGAGTTCCAGGAAGTCACGCTTGCGGTCCCTCGAATTGTTACATTTGTCTGATAAGCGTTAATCCACCCAAGGTTACACTCCACCAAATGATTCATAGGCAGCATAACGACCAGTATGGTTTTCTAGTGAGATGTGTGTTAAAGTTCATTTGAGCCGTTAGTACCGTCAGGTCAGAGAAATGTGTTTATGAACCGATGAAGGGTTGTAATAACAGTTAACAACAACAACAACAACAACAAACAAACAAACAACTGTCATTAATGCCTATAAGCATTGAGGTGTAGGACACGAGAAAGTGGGGTGGGAGAGGGGGTGTTTAGAGCTAGGGGGACTCAAAGGCGCCTGGCTAGTGCAGTCACCGCGAACTGTGCAGGTTAGGGGTTTTCTCCCCCTCCCTCCCCCCGACAGAAAATTATTCATCACCTTACCGAATATTCGATTGGGAACCGACATTATAGCCATTCGGCCAGCGCTGCCCAAGGGTTGCAATAACTTGAGATCTAAATTGTGTGCCAGGCTATGGACTACATGAACTGGGCTAGAAATTAGAAAAGGTTGTAGCACAATGGATCCTCTTATACTGCATCATACATTGGAAATAAAGAAGCTGACAGACTGGCAAAGGAAAATGAATGGCTATTTGAACCTGATATATACTTAGCTTATAATGAGGTAAAGAGGTTATGTTTTTTCATTCGCTACCTTTGAACTGAGGTATAGTCCACACACGTGCTACTTCTAATTGTAACTGATACTACTAGGAAGTGCACTGCTTAGATTTTTGCGTATGTGCTAGCTTTCCCTGTTACAAGTGTCCCTCGCCATCAGTAAAACTTACACTGAGATACCAACGTCCCGAAGTCAAGGACGAGAACTCATCATTTAAGTCCAACTGACCGGTACGTGGTTTGAACCCACTACCCCACCACCAGCGCACCGGATGTTTAAGCGAGAGCACTTTAATCCTTTCGACCACGGGGACTAAGAAATGCATAGAACCAAGTGATAATAAGGTCATCTAGGCCACCAGAACGATGATGCATATTACCAGTTCTATGGAAGAGAACCAGTCACAATCGTCAGACTCCGGACTGGACACAACAGGCTGAACTATCACACGCTTAAACAACTAATGATTTGAGGTATGGATGAATGCATCTGTGACCTTTTTTTTTTTTTAAATTATTTTTACATTAACTGTATTTCTTTCTATCACAGAAATAACCCACAACTGCCAAAATATCCTGGCAGCTCTATGTGGCACTGTCCTCATCTGCCCGTAAACTTTGCTAGGAGCACTTCCTAGGATAAGGTTGTTGATGGTTCTCCTTGCTATCTTAATGTTTTGATATGACTCCAAAATGTGGATTTTACTGTCCGCAAGGACGATTCTGGTTGTAGTAACATTTTCTTTTGTGAACTTTTTCTTTCCGTTCTTGCCAGTCAATCTTTGAATAGCTCAAGCCATGTGGTCATCTTTCATAGGTTTAACATTTTTGGTGTCAAAACTCTCTAGATAAATATGATCTAATCGTAACAGTGCCGGTCTCTCTGGCCGAGGGGTTACAATAATTTCTCCGTAATCCCGTTTATCACGCAGAGTCTCGTAGCGGACGAGAGCATGAAGCGGTTCGACCCCCCGCTGGTGACTTGCAGGATAACTGAGCCGGCCGCTCAGAAAGCAATGGCAAACTACTGAGCATAATTTTGCCAAGAAATCAACAGACAGCTGAAAGATGCTGCTGTTGACAGCGGTGTCCTGTAAAGGATATGCGAAAAAAAAAATCGTAACAGTGCTAGAGAATCATCAATATCAAAACGAAGAATGAAGGCTTTGACAAAATCTTCAGCCTCTGCAAGGCACCAATTTCCAACGTTTCCTTCCCAGCCTTTATGTGTACTTGCCGCCTCTTTGCAACAAATCTGTTCCACAATCCGCGTAACAAGTTTGATCCAGTCTTTCTGCAAAGGGGAATAACGATATGGAGGAACTGATACCCTCCTTATTTCTGCTTTAGAACCAGATCCAACAAGGGTTTAAAGCAGTGTTTCCCAACCTCTTTTGTGCTGTGGCCCACCAAAGCCTTTCTAAAATTCTTATGCCCCCCCCCCCCCAACATATACATAATTTTTAATATTCAGAAATTGAATTATTCACTAAAGAAACTTGAATGATAGGTTTTAGGAAGAAACCACTAGGAAACTATTGAACAAACATAGGAAGTAAATTTTCAAAACATATAATGGAGAAATGAACGATCAGGACTTCTCACTGGCAAGGAACACCAGGCCTCCTGAAAGCATAGCCTACGAAGGGTGACGGTGTGGTATTCTGTTATGATAATTTGGCTGTGTCCAGTGTGTGCCGCGTGGTTACACACCCGCTTCACACGCGTGATCCGGGGCTTGTTTCCGGATCCGGTCAGGGATATGCACTACTGACGAGCTCAAACGAGAGCAAAACTCGAGTATAGTGCTTCCATATTGACGTGGATAGACCTTAGGTTCGTGTCAGAATGCGATCAGCGTTGCCAGTGGTGGGTTTTGCTCAATATTTAAATTTCAAATCCCGAAACAACTAAATAAATCAAATTGATGGTTTTATTAAATTTTCCCCTATAGTGAGACTTTTCCCAGATTTAGCGATGAGTAATGAAATTTGATAACTAGCCTCAAAAGTACGATTGATAGTTGCGTTATTAGCAGTAAATAGAGACTTTAATGTTACTCTGTTTTTCAACATTTTTCTTTAAAGTTTGAAATTAATTCAAATCTTAATTAATATGAGCATTATGTATGTCTTGTCACCAGATCTCTGCTCCCTATATAGCGAAGTAATAATGAGAGAGATCAAAGAGATGTCAGGAATACTAGTTGGAGGTTATAAAATAAATAATGTACGCTATGCAGATGACACAATATTGATGGCGGATAAATCAACAGACCTACAACAATTGTTGGACACTGTAGTAACAGAGAGTGCAAAGAAAGGACTCTCATCGAATATCAAGAAAACAATAAATGTCATGTCAAATGTCATCATAAACTGTCAGTTTTGCTGTATGGCACTGAATCTTGGAATGTGAATGAACAAGTTAAGAAGAAATTAGAAGCAACAGAGATGTGGTTCCTGAGACGAATGTTGCGAATTCCTTGGACTGCCAGAGTAACTAACAATGATTGCCTGAAACAGGCTAATGAAACTAGAACAATGTATACAATAAGAAAGAGACAAACATCTTTCTTCGGTCATGTGATGAGAAGAGAGGCATTGGAGAACATCGTGACAACTGGAATGATCGAGAGGAAAAGAGGCAGAGGCCGACCAAGAGAAATTATGCTGGATGGATTGAGACGTTGGTATGGAGGAATATCAGCAGCAGAGTTGATCTAGAAAACCAAAGACAGATCTGTGGAGAGTCATGAACGCCTACGTCAGCTGGCAGGACACTTGATAATGATGATGATGATGATGATGATGATGATGATGATGATGATGATGTTTCGCCATCAAATGTGCCTTAAGATAACCTAGTTTCATTGATTCGTTGGTCAAGTATTGTTGGCATAAAAGATAAAAAGGTGACCGTTCATCGTGGACAGCGGGTATGAAACCAAATTTTAAATATTCCTCCGAATACTGATGAATTTTGTTTTCTTGCTTGCACCACTCATTTCACTATGGGATGAAATAAATAAATATAAGATCAATTCAAAACTAAAAATCTAATAACATGAACTGGACGTAGACTAACAACGCATATTTAAATATGTATAGCACATTTACCCCACCGCAAAAATAAAAATAAAATAACATACTTTTTCATTTGACAAATGTTTCTGGAAAATGATGCTTTTAAGACTGAAATTAATAAAAATTATCAATTGAATTTACATACCATTTATATATCACTTATATTTATACAATGTATATATTTTTAAAAGAACGAGATTTTTACAACAGTTTTAACGGACGCTTATTTCACATTAATACCAACAATGAATGCTGAGCATTTGTGCTTTTGTATGGATGTGAAGCGTGGACAATAAGCAGTCAAGCTGAAAAACAGCTGATGGCTGTGGAAATGTAGTTTCTGAGGAAAATGCAAAGAATACCATGGACGGACAGAAAAACCAATGAGCAAGTCCTTCAAGAGACAAATGAAGATCTTAAACTGATTAGAGTCATTAGACGTAGACAGTTAAAATTTTTTGGTCATGTTATGAAAAGAAATGACTTGGAGAACTTGGTAACAACTGGCAAGATCGAAGGGAAGAGACCAAGGGGAAGACCGAGAAGTAAATACCTGGATGGATTGGCCACATGGCATGGTCAAGACAGGAACACGGAGCTGATCCACGACTCTGGTGATCGAGTGAGATGGCAGAACATGACCGCCCACGCTTACCGGCATGGCACATGATGGATGGATGGAATGCTGAGCGTTACTGCGAAACACTGCAGAAACTGAGATTCCGGCACTAAGCATTTCGCGCCATTCGGAACAAATAGAGTTAAATGCTTAGTGCCGGCCTAGTATAACCAGTAGTTGAACTCTTTAACGTCTAACAATGAAATCACGGCTACTAATATGGCGGACAGAAGTTACTTATACTGGACGCTTACCCAGCTCGAGTAGCGACTGAGAGTCGCCATACGGTTAACTTAAACTCTGGACGAGTCCATTTTCAAATTGCCCCCCTTAACAATCGAATTGCCCCCCTGTGGGGCATGGGCCCCACGTTGGGAAACACTGGTTTAAAGGGACCCTTACAAGGGAGTAAACATTTGGCCGTTTTGAAATAAGATCAGTAATCTCCCGTGTATCTTTATCTGGCTGTTTTCTTGTTCTGGATTTAGTCGTTGGAAGAACAAATTCTCCCTGCTGTCCATGTGCTGTGGTAGTTTCAGTATCCATGTTTAGCACCGACTCTCTCAAATGACATCTAGACATTTGTTGTAGGAGTGTCCAACATATGCAGAACTGATAAAATTATTATGGCATGTACACGCCCTATTTAAGGACTACATTTTATGTAGATGTAACGAACTCAAGCTGCTTTCTTTGCATTTATGCATTTGCCATGGTCAAAACCCCATGACAGAAATTAAAAATACTGAAATTTGACAAAAGCTACCAACATTATTTCATTACCATAAGACGGCGCAGTCTTCTTACTGCTGACACAAATTATATGTTATCTCCCCTTCCAAAACAAAATACATATGCAATTGAAGAATTAAAAGTAATGTGAGAATTTGGAGTAGATATATTAATCAAAATGTTGAATGATATTTATAGCAGTGGATATATACCAAGAGATATGTTGAAATCTGTATTTATAGCTATACCAAAAAAGACCATGAGCAATTGAATGTGAAGATTTTCGTACAATTAACCTCATAAACCATATCACTAAGCTTCTACTCAGAATCATAATGAGAATAACTAGAAAGAAAATAAAAATGGAAATTAGTGAAGAACAGTATGGATTTGTGGAGGGATAGGGCACAAACAATACAATATATACATTACGGACACTAATAGAAAGGTCAATAGAAAAACAGAAAGACATATATTTGTGCTTCATAGATTCTGCTGAGGCATTTGGTAAAGTAAAACATGATGAACTGATTAAAATGTTGGAAGATATTAACATTGATGGAAAAGATCTCAGAATAATAACAAAATATTTACGGGAACCAAAAAGCAGCAAGTAAAATGGGAAATAAAGAAAGAAATTATAAACACATAAAGTTAGGAGTAAGACAGGGATGTGTTTTGTCACCGGATCTCTTCTCCCTCTATAGCAAAATAATAACGAGAGAGATCAATGAAAAGCCAGGAATAATATTTGGAGGTTATAATATAAATAATGTACGCTATGCAGATGACACAGTATTGACAGCGGATAATGCAACAGATCTACAACAATTGTTGGACATTGTAGTAACAGAGAGTGCAAAGAAAGGACTCACCTTCAATATCAAGAAAACAGTAACAATGGTGATATCAAGGAGACAAGTGACACCCAAATGTGAAATAGAGATAGAAAGGAAAATTCTTCACCAAGTGGATAGTTTTAAAATTCTAGAGACATTTATAACATCAGTTGGAAGATGCACAACAGAGATCAAGAGCAGAATAGGGCAAGCAAAGGCTGCATTTCATAAAATGAAGAATATCTTATGCAATAAGTCACTATCATTGAATGTAAGAAAGAGAGTGCTGAAGAGCTATAAAGAACCTGTTTTGCTGCATGGGTGTGAATGTTGCAAAATAAATGAACAAATTAGGAAGAGATTGGAAGCAACAGAGATGTGGTTCCTTAGACGAATGTTGCGAATTCCTTGGACTGCCAAAGTAACTGACAACGAATGCCTTAAAGAGGCTAACGAAACTATAGCATTATATACAACAATAAGAAAGAGACACTAGCTTTTTTTTTTTGGTAATGTGATGAGAAGAGAGGCGCTGGAGAATATCGTGACAACTGGAAAGATCGAGGGGAAGAGAGGCATAGGCAGACCACGAGAAATGATGCTGGATGGATTGCGACGGTGGCACGGAGGAATATCAACGGCACAGTTGATCCAGAAAACCAAAGACCAAGATCTGTAGAGAGTCATGAACGCCTACGCCAGTCGGCACGGCACTAGATGATGATGATAATATTCTAGTGAGAAACAGAAAGTATGGTTGCTATTTTAAAGTTTCAAGCTTAGACTATTAGACAAGGTACTAGAATGAGTAGTAAGAGGGGAGTTAACTTAGTCCCAACTGAGGGCCGCGTCGCGGATCCGCTGCTGGTAAATCCTTCTCTGTGCGTTATAACGCCCCAGCGGACCCTCTCAAAAACGAACCTCGATTGACCTAGTTTTTGTAACTTTGCTATTTTTATTGGTACTTTTGGTGTCTCCGGGAAAGGCGAACCGGCGTCGAACCTGACGCCCGCGCAAACTGGACGGCGCAGGGTGCGGTGATCAATTATCGAAGTTAATACGATTTACAGATCAATGACCGATAATGGCCTATTACTCTGTTGTAGAGCAAATCTGACTTTTAGATCATTACCCCTACCCCATTCAACGTCAAGAAGTTATAGGTCATCACCGAATCAGAATGATAGGTCTGCGGCCTGTTAATCCGCCGGTGAATGTTGTCTATGTAGGGTAATGTTAAATTGGACTTGTCACAACCTCATTAAATAAAGTGAAATTCCAGCATGGTTTAAATTATTATCGAAGGAATAGAATAGCATACCGAAATAATCTAATTAACATAGAAAAATGTCTTATTCCGAGTACGTTTACCATAAATTATTATTGTAATTAATAAGAAAATAGTCAGTTGAATTAACATATTTGGTGACCATTGTAAAATAATTATTAAAATATAATAGCATAATAATGTGAGTTATTTTCCTTGGGCAAACGAGAATAAATTGTTTCCTCTAGATATTTTCTCCAGTAAAAACTTACACGCAATCGAGCAGGGTTAATGAAAGGGCAACCCGCGCTCCAGGACATGTGTCTCACTGATAAGAGTGCCTCGGGATAAAGTAGATAGTATTAAGTCAACATGCTGCGCGCCAAATGTTCTAAAGATTTATACCACACATCTCTGTGCACGCAAGATTCTGTCTATCTTTTATGGCTGGGGTTATCTCTCTCTTTCTCTCTGTGTCTCTCTGGCTCTCTGTCTCTCTCTCTCTCTCTCTCTCTCTCTCTCTCTCTCTCACACACACACACACGCTATTTCTCCCTGTTTGCATATGTGATGTCAATATTTTTTGACTGGGGGTCTATAAAACGGTAGGAAACACAAACGTATAGTCCTTACATTGTTAGAACAGAACCGCTGTGTTACCCAGCCCCGCTGGCGACCCTGACGGACAGCACCGTGTCTAGACGTGTCGGGGAAAAAAATCAACGACCGCACACGTGCCATTTTCCTTTTACCTTTTAGGTAAAGCCGCAGAATGCGTGAACTTGAACAAAATTATTAATAAGTGTAGTGACTAATCAAGGCATTACTATCATGGTCTTCATCATCATCAAATGCCTTGCCGGCTGGTGTAGGTGATCATGCCTCTCTGCAAAGTGCGATCTCTAACGGCATGGATTAATTCGTGTGTTGACTAATTTCTGCCTACTGTGCTATGACACAAGACTGTCAAACATCTTCTCATGCTGTCTTCCTCTATCCCGCTTCTCACAAATCTTTCTGGTTGTCACAACAGGTTCCAGTTTTTGTCTTCTAACTGGTAATTCCGCGGAATGCATGACCTTTAACAGAATTATTAATACGTGTAGTGATCAATCAAGGCATTACTATCATGTTTTTCATCATCCAGTGCCTTGTCGACTTTCGTGGATGATCATGCCTCTCTAAAAATTGTGATCTCCGACGTCATGGATCAGTCAGGTGTCGCCGTGGCTGTGCGGATTTATAGGTGGTCGAGGAGTAAAGGATCAACAGTGTGTTTGCTCGTGTGAGGTGGGGCAAGCTGGACTAGCAAGCCAATTGGAAAAGGAAGAGAGGATGGATGTACTAGCGAATCACAGCGACGGATTCGAACCCGTAAAATACGTGACTTGGGTATGTACGTGGGCAAGTACTCTGAAATAATACGCATTTACAAATTTAGCACTTTCACCAAAACTCAGGAATGTGCTAGCCGTTACTAATGGACGGATTATGTTTCATTCACCACAGATCTTAGAAGATTCTCGTGAGATAACAATAAATACATTTCTTTGGTGGTCTGGCCATGGCTGAGTACTTGTTAGATTATTGATTGTGTGTATGTGTGTGTGCGTGACTGTCGGTGTGATTCTACCCTTCTGTCTATCTATCTGCTAATTGTTTATATGTCTATCTTTCTATATATCTGTATGTCTCTATGTCTGGCTGTGTTGGTCTCTGTGTATAGCTGTATATATGAATGATCGTTTTCCTCTGTATTCGTCCGCGGGTGACAGTGATGTCAGTATGTATCCTCCAAATGGTTGTGTGTGTGTGTGTGTGTGTGTGTGTGTGTGTGTGTGTGTGTGTGTGTGTGTGTGTGTGGCGAATAATAATTAATTACATGAGCTTGTCGAAGGTAATTAGCTCGCGGGAAAAAACGCATGTGTCAAAGTAAGTAGTATGGAAGGTAGGTGTGCATCATTATTTCAGAAGCCTGAACCGAACCTGAACAACTTTCTTATATGTGTTTATATGTCCTCACAACAATGCTTACGGAGATGCATTTTTAAATATATATGCGCTAGGATACCTTCCTACGTCCGGTTTTTATATTTTAAAAGGTAACCTTTACTCTCCCCCGATGGTGTTTCCACCTTGTCGTGGTGGGGGAGCTTGAGTTTCTCAATGACCCTGAGAGCTATGCCGGCGGTAGCTTAGCTACCAGCAGGGCCTCCCAAGCCGGACAGGTCAAAGGGTAGAGAACAGACAAAGAGAAACACCCTGGTCCTCCAGGTTTGGGGGTTGAAGCGTGGGGTTAACATCCCCACCTTTGTAAAAACCTTTCTTTGTTACGAAACAAATACATGAGCCTCGATATCGGACTGAAAAAGTGGCCGGTATGGAAAGCCTACATACAACTTCAAATGATAATGGATGGAGAGTCATCAACCTGGCAGAAGCCAAAGGACTGCAGGTTAGCAGTACCAGACTACAAAGAAAGGATATACACAAACAAACTTGGAAATCATGTGACAAGAGAACCTATAATCAAATAGATCACATTTTAATTAACAACAGAAATGCATCAAACATACAGCAAGTCAGAAGTTATAGAGGTGCTGAGTGCCACAGTGACCACTTCCTCGTTGGAGCAAAATTTAAAATAAAACTTAAGAGAGCTTTCTATACTAAATTACAAAGATTACACCCAACATATAACAGAGAAAAACTGCAAGACATTACAGTCAAAGAGAAATTTACAGATGAAATAAAATGTAAACTTGAAACTCTGCAAAACCCTTTGGAGGAAAGCATTGACCAAACTTGGTTGAACATCAAGAATACAATTCAGTCTACCGCAGAAGAATGTCTCGGTGTGTTAACCACGCATAGAAAGAACAGATGGTTCAATCAAAAATGTGAAGAAGCAGTCATTAGGAAGAAGAATGCCAGACATGTATGGTTAAATGACATCAATAACATCCAAAAGGAAGAGCATTATAGAAATGAATGTAAAGAGGCTACAAAAATAGTCAGACAGCAGAAGCGAGAATATATGAGTAATATAATCAAAGATATGGAAACTAATCACCAGAAAAATGAATCCAGAAAATTTTTTAAAGAACTGAAGTCAATGAAACGAGGGCACCAACAAAACACATATGGTTTAAAAGACAAAAATGGGAATATGATAAATACCAATGAGGAAGTGTGCAACACATGGAAAGAATATTTTATTGAATTACTAAATTGTGAAGCTCCAAGTAACATTTTCTCACAAGAAGAGGTTCTAACATGCGAACCACAAATTGAAGAACCTACATTTGAAGAAATCCTATATGTAATCACACGACTTAAAAACAATAAGGCAACTGGGACTGATGGAATTGCTGCTGAATTTATAAAGGCAGGTGGCCATGCATTACATCTAAAGCTATACGAACTAATAATAAAAATCTGGAGGACAGAAGAATTACCCCATGACTGGAAAGAGTCATTATTGATACCTATCTTTAAGAAAGGAGACAAGTTCCAATGTGGAAATTATAGAGGAATATCACTACTGTCCACAAGCTATAAGATACTATCCGCAGTATTACTAAATAGACTAAAACCATATTCAGAAGACATATTAGGTGACTACCAGGCGGGTTTTAGACAAAACAGATCAACAATAGATCAGATATTTATCTTACGACAAATAGCCGAGAAACATTGGGAATATAAAAGAGATCTCCATCACATTTTTGTGGATTTTAAAAAGGCTTATGATAGTGTCCATAGGAATAGTCTATGGAATGCTATGCAGGAATTTGGAATACCAAGGAAGTTAATCAACATGACCAGACTATGCATGGAAGATACTTATAATATAGTAACATATAAAGGCAGGAAATCAGACCCCTTCCAAATAACATCTGGCTTGAAACAGGGTGATGCACTATCGCCGCTACTCTTCAATCTGGCTCTAGAGAAAGTTGTAAGGAAGGTAAAGGAGGAATGTGATATTGGAGGAACATCCAAGCTGCTTGGTTATGCAGATGATATAGATATTATAGGGCAAAGTGAACAAAAGACATTGGAAATATTGACTCACTTAAAGGAAAAAGCCCAACAGATGGGGCTGGTTATCAACCAAGATAAGACAGAATATATGGTAATTTCAAGAGACGGAATGGCTAGAAACTCTGGCCACATACAAATAGATAATATGACCATTAAAAGAACGGAAACATACAAATACCTGGGTACGATCTTCAACTGCTCCAACATCATAAGGGAAGAAATACAAACTAGAATCAACTCTGCAAATAAGATATACTATGCACTACAACATCTACTAAAATCAAAGGCGCTATCTCGTAACACCAAAATCACAATATACAAAACACTGATCAGACCAGTTGTGCTGTATGGCTCTGAAACCTGGAGTACAACGAAAGGAGACGAAGCCTTGTTACAAACCTTTGAGAACAAAATTTTAAGACGCATCTTTGGACCCATTAGGGATACACAAAGTGGAGAGTGGAAAAGAAGAAGTAACAAAGACATTTATGATCTGTTTAAGTCCCCGCTAATCACTGGTATCATGAAGGCTAATAGACTACAATGGCTGGGGCATATAGAAAGAATGGAAGATAATAGGGAAACAAAACTCGCTTACACTCAGGAAATAAATGACCGTAGACCCCGAGGTAGACCAAGAAGGCGGTGGAGAGATAATACATGTACAGACCTACAAGCACTTGGAATCAACGACTGGCAAGAGAAGGTCCACCAGAGAGACGAATGGAGACGGATTGTATTTGCAGCAAAGAACCTCAATGGCTCGGAACGCTGAAGAAGAAGAAGAACCTTTACTGAATGTAATAGTATATACCAGATAATATTAAAAATAGTATACATTGATGTGTAAAGTAAAGATGGCGACACGGGCTAGGAGGTATACTATCAAAACTTTTGATGCATGTTTGCGGATCTGATTGTCAGAAGACATTATATTTTCGATATATATATATATATATAACAATGAGAAATATATAATGTTTACTGCCGGTCAAGTATGGCGATGCAGCTTGTCACGTGTGTAAGGGTACATTCGAGACAGTATGGCAATGGCTAAGACGGGATCACGTGGGGCGCTGCTTGCGGTAACATGCATAAGGATACATCCATGACACGTGGATAATGGTTACATCAGGTCAAAGATGGCGTCGCATCCAGTCACATGTGTAATGGTATATCCGAGACACGTAGTTAAGAGGGATACTACAGAAAAATGATGTCCTGTTGGATGCCAAACCAGGGTACTTAACCCATGATGATCACTATGTACGGGAGTGATTCCACTATATCGTCAACACTGCATCGGAATACTAAAATAGTCGCCCTTCTATCTTTTATATGACCGTGTCGGCATAGGATCACCGAGTAACACCAAACGAAATCTTGGCTTCACTACAAAATAAGACGGTTTCGTCTGTAGTATAAATAATTATAACCAAATCATCACTGTGTCCGACTAAGTCTATCGGATAGGAGAGATATGATCACTGACGAAGGTCTAGTAAGGCTTGTCTTTAATTAACAGAAGAGGCTCATACGGCGACGAGTGTTTAGCGCATTTGATCAGCTGTACACACGAACACAACAAGTTGTCTCGACTCAACCTTAGGCACGTATGTATCACGAAACTTCACGAGCTGTACTGACCACCGAAGTTATCACGACTCAAATAAGGCATTTACACTGTCATTACCTATCTATGTGTCCATGCAGGGCTTTGCATCTTTCCCCAGAAACACATTTCCAAGACCATTATATCTTTTTCAAATAGACTGCTCGTTGTACCGTATCACACCCATACAAAATTACAGGTTCTGTGTAGCACTTCATCATTCAAATAAGAAAATATGTTAGCCAGTTGGGAAAATATCGGTCAAATTTATAAATACCTCCACCAAATTTATGAAAAGTAGGAAACGTTATTAACCAAGCGTGAAAAAAATATCCGTCAAAAAAGAGAAATATTTCACATAAACTTATAAATAGGCCAGTCAAACTTATAAAAAGTAGGAAAGTGTGTTAACCAGATGGGGGAAAATGTCGGCCAAACACAGAAGTGTCTCTTCCAAACTTATGAAAAGTAGGAAACTTTGTTAAACAAAGGTGAAAAAATATAGGTCATCCAAAAATATTTCAACCAAACGTATAAAATAGGAAAAATTGTTAGGCAAAGTTGAAAACTATTTTATAATTGCCAACAGGCTACTCCAGAACTATCCCCATCCAGTGTCGTGTGATCACTGTTACCGATAACAACCTTCGCCTTAAGTCAATCCACATTAATGAATGGGTCCTAAACACCTTATTAAAAACAAGATGGTTGTAATATACTTACAGTCATGTCTTCAATATCTGACCTGTCCTCAATACGAAGAATAATACAGTGGGTGTGAGGAGACTGTATGTGTATATATTTGTTATTCTGGATTCACAGACTGTAGCTCACAGTGACTACAAGGCAAGTTACACTACGCCCTCTACGATACGTTTTCATCATGTTGACAAGTCATTAGGCGAGCATGACCTGCATTCACAAACTCAGCTCAAACATACGACGTGTCAACGAACGGGTAGTAGATCGTTTAATCACACCATACGGACAGCCACATTAGAGTAATCTGAGCCGCTTGACCTAAGAAACTGGCTGAAAACGGATTTACGCGTGGCTCAAATTCTAGTATATAAACCCGAGGCTGGTAAAAATAACTCACTGTGATCCGAAGATAACTACAGAACTCAAGACTGTGCCTTTTAACTAGGTTAACATGACTCGTATTGGTGAGACTGTTAGACCAGTGGGCGCTGTTGATAAGACCGTGTTTGTTTCATCCTAAAGAGGAACGACCACGTTACACATCCGTCGATTCTTTGGCGAGACCGACAAAAAGTTTCCTACCAAGATGGTAATGACAGTTACTCATCAAGAATATGAACAGTTGATAGCTATGCAGCGCTAGATTCTAGCTGCCTTTGATTGACTCAACCAAACCAAGCAGCCCAACCAAGTCAGTAACCAAGTCAAACAACGCACTAACCGAAGCAATCAAGTAAGTAACCAAATCTCTCATGTCAGTGTTCAAAGCAAACAGGGTACTAAACGAAACCACCACGTAGACGCATACTATATTTCCAGTTTTCAACCCAGCTACAGTCAAGGGTGTGATGACGCCAACAACCAACAGTGTGATGAGCCCAATAGCCAGATGTTTATTGTGCCTGATACCCAGTTGTTTGGTGTGCCTGACATTCAGATGTTTGATGCACTATTTGTCTACAATACTCAGATGTCAGCCCACCAAGCAGAAGAGCAGTCTTATGACTACAAGCTAAGTGACATATATTTACTAGGCTAACAGGCGGAAGAACCAACCTACTCAAACAATGGTGGGAATCAATCCAGATGTGTATTACTCTTCATGTGAATAAATGATGTGATCATACTATGTATACCAGCTCATACCGCATCATCCATTTCGAATGATGACATTATGCTTTTTTATTCTTGTAAAAATGTACCGAAATACTGTAAATAAACATGTATATATTATAACTACGTCTCAGTTCTTGATTTTTTAGTGTTGACGGTATATATAGTTGTTATATGGTGAGAGAATGTTACATATTGATGACAAATTCAAGAAATATGAGAAGAAAACTAAGGAAACGGACTAAACAAAGAGGAGAAAATGTTGCTCAAACCAGAAAAATATGAACCAAAGTAGGATAATTTGTTATCCAAATCGGGAAAAACATTGGCCAAGTAAAGACATATCTCATCCAAATATATGAAACGTAGGAAATATTGTTAACCAAATGGGGAAAAAATGTTGGCCAAATACAGAAATATCTCGACCAAATTTACGAAAGGTATAAACATTTGTTAACCAAATGGGGGGAAATATAGGCCAAGTAAAATACATATTTCAACCAATCTTGAAATATCTCGGCCAAACTTGTACAAATGTAGGAAACTTTGTAGGCCAAATGGGAAAAATATTGGTCAAACATAAATATATCAGCCAAACTTATAAAAAAGTAAGAAAATTTGTTGGCCAAATGAGAAAAACGTTGGCTAAATACAAAAATATTTCGACCAAACTTATAATCATCTCGTCCAAACTGAGGAAAAGTAGGAAACTTTGTTAACCAAAGGTGAAAATATTGGCGGGGTAAAAACATATTTCAAGGAAACTTGCAAATATCTCAGCCAAACTTATAAAAAGTAGGAAACTTTGGTAACCAAATGTGAAAAATATTTGCCATGTAAAGAAACAAAATAGGAAACTTTGTTAACAAAACATGAAAAATATGTGCCAAGTAAAGAAAAAAGTAGCCGCTACATATCTACCTCCAACGACACACAGGGAACACACGTCAGCTGCCATAGCTCTCACAATGCTGTACTTGTTCGTGTATGATGCCACTGTGTTGACACTCACAAGGGAAAATGTAATTCTACATATGTTCCATGCATTATGCAGTGCTACTATGCAACGCACAAACGACCTAATATGTTTCAAATGCATCCCAGACCATATTGTTCTGTGTTGATCTGACAACCTCAGTGTAAGACGTGTTTCCTGTAAATCATAATGGCTAGCAGCATCATTCTGTGACCACCCCATTCACAAACGGACATCCAGGACCAAACTAATCCGTCTCACATGGGGCACCAAAAGAGCAGCTTCCATCCTCAAAGTCACGGATGTCATTATAACACTGACATTGGAACATCCTTGTCCACACCGTCCATATTACAATTTTATTGTGTCGCTGTTAGAGACAGAACTGTCACTGTACTTCACACATTGAGCTCTGTAGTACTGACACAACACCATAACAATGGTAATTACACAGCAGATCCTGCTGTAGAGTTGTACCAGACACAATGAATATAACCTGAAGGCTAGTTACTTATTGTGCTGCGTCTTCATCCACATCATTAAAGTCAATTGAATGGATTTCCCATGCTATCTAACGTATGCGAAGGTGCCGCTAGCGATACACAGCACTGATGTTCACCAAGACACACTTCCATTTGTTCACTGCCTTGCCACGTTCCTCTGTGACAAACCAGGTAACGATGACATGAGTTCTGCTGATGTTGACATAAGTGTAGTCAATGTTTGGGCACTAGTAGGAACACAAGGTGACGATGATCTAGTAACAAGACTGCTGCTAAAAGAAATAAGTGTTAAAAGTTTACCGGCACCGTTTAGAACGTTACTTACCTTGCATCCTATGTTCACACTGTTCACCCGTGGTACAAACTCGTACGCCATGACTGTTTGAATGTTAGTTATGTGTACAAGTGTCCACTGCAACACCGTGTACTGAAGAATGTCCTTGCTCTAGACAGATTTGGCATCTTTTCTTCTGGCTGGGAACAGAAATTCGTTGATCTCTTGAAACTGTTGAGGCATTCCACTGCCGGAACAAAACAAACTAAAAGAAAATACACATCTTTCCGCCTAACGGGCGGAAAGATTGAACACCATCTTGCCCCAAGGGCGGTCACTGTTTCTAGCGTGAGGAAATTCTTGACAGACTTTTTTCATGGCACAGAAAGCAGTCAAACAAACTGATCCATGCAAGGCACAGGATGATGATGATGACGATGATGATGATGATGGATGATGATGATGATGATGATGATGATGATGATGATGATGATGATGATGATGATGATGATGATGATGTTGATGATGATGATGATGATGATGATGATGATGATGATGATGATGATGATGATGATGATGATGATGATGATGATGATGATGATGATGATGATGATGATGATGATGATGATGATGATCAGACTGTGTATCTTATTGTAACACCCCACCAGTGCGATCCTACTACGAATAGATTACCCGGGATTATAATATGGAAATAAACGGGAAGTTGAAAACATTTCTTCGCACCAAGATCTATGAGAAAGAACTAGCCACATAAAAAGTAACCAGTCATCAACACCATCATGTTCAGTGCCGATAAGCATGGGCGGTCATGACTGGTCATCTTCTACAATCACCATACATGAATCATGCGTGTATTTTTGTCCCGATGATCCCTTTCGGCCAAGTCGCCCAAATACTGGTCTGTTTGTCTTCCCTATTTGCCCATTTCGCATCTAATTTGCCAGTGGCCACTGAACCTGCAAATATGTTTCTTCCCATAACGTGCCAATAAATCTTGACTTCTACCTAACAGTTCTCTCAAATATTTTCATGTTTTTCGTTTCATTCTTGACGGACTGTCCCGTTTACTTCTGGGTCTGTAAATTATATTCTTTATAATTGTTAACAGAAATCACATTTTATTGGTATTACATGTTTACAAGCTTGCCTGCACATCGTCCTTTGGCACACACACACTCATTTTCTCACTGCAGTAGAAAGCTGTATAATGGTTGGTTCAGATTCCATCTGGTAAAAGAATACTATTGCCATGAGGATTCTTGTTCTAATTTTGAAAAAGGCATATTCAGTCAGACGATATGACTATTCAAGTGCATACCAGGGGACTGGTGTTGTGTGTACAGTACCGAACATGGGATTACTGTTGTGTGTACAGTACCTAATGTGGCATTACTGTTGTGAGTACATTATCTAAAATGGGATTACTGTTGTGTTTACAGTACTAAACATGGGATTACTGTTGTGTGTACAGTACCAAACGTGGGATTACTATTGTGTGTACAGTACCTAACATGGGATTACTATTGTGGGTACAGTATCTAACGTTGGATTACTATTGTGTGTACAATACCTATAAATGGGAGTATTGTTGTGTGTACAATACCTAACATGGGATTACTGTTGTCTGTATAGTACCTAACATTGGATTAGGGTTGTGTACAGTACATCCCATGGAATTAGTGTGTGTGTGTGTGTGTGTGTGTGTGTGTACTGTGTGTGTGTGTGTGTGTACTGTGCCTAATTTGAGATTAAGTTATATCTATAGTAGCTGCAAACTAGTGAGCGTAATCTTGTAAAGAAATCAACAATCAGCTGAAAGATGCTGATGTTGACAGCGATGTCCTGTAAAGCATATGCGAACAAAAAAACCAAAAAAAAACAGTCGCTGCAATGTTATTTCTGTTGTTTATATGCAGTACGTATCTTGATATTACGTAGTGTACACAGTACCTACCAAAGCATGACTGCTGTGTGTTCTCATTAAAAGTATACCTTATAAATAGAAGAACAGACAGAAGGTGAATATATAAATATGAACAAGAGAGGTATATTTTTCCTGAACGGTCCAAAACAATTTGACATGTTGACTTTTATTTCAATCGGCGAAGGACAATTATATTTAGATAAACAGGCGCCATATGTCACAGCACGTCGGCTCACCAGAGCGTGGTATAGTTCCTAAAAATAGACATTGACAGGTTGGGTAGCAAAACAAAGCCAGAACACCGCAGTTCATGGAACAGGAAGGACTCTGTGCTATCTGTATTACTTCCTGTACACGTATCAAGTTATGCAGTCCATAGACTAGTATGTGATGTGTCAACATGTCACGACAATATATTAGCTGGGTAACTACCTGTAGCCGCACTCCGTGACAGTGGCGTTGCGGACGCGATTCATAATGCTGCTTACCCACGTTCGAAACACAGCGGTGACCGATTTGGCAGCAGACCATGTCGCGCTGATTTTAACGTGTTGGTATGGAATCCGGTCGTTCAGAAAGCAATGGCAAACTACTGAAAGTAAAATCTTGCCAAGACATAAACAACCGCAGTAAACTGCTGGCGTTGACTGCAAAATCCTGTAAGGTATATGCAACTTTAAAAGAAAATAATATATGTAAGATCAAGGTTAACAACGGTAGCGCAGTGGCTCGCTTGCCTCGCGACCCTGTGGTCATGTTTTCGAATCACCCTTGAATTGGAGAATTAAAAAAACATAAATTAATTTACCTGAGCTTCCAGGTCGACGCAGCATAAGCTGGACACCAGGGAGTTCTCTGGGAAGTGAAGCGACCAGCGTGAGACTGACCATATCATCCGTCGATTGCAGATTGATCTACAATATGGGGGATAACCCCATACTTTTTGTTTTCGCTCGCTCGCTTTGAACTCAAGCGTAGTCCATACTCACTATTTTTACAGTAGTGATGGGCTGAATTTTGCGTATAGGTTAGCTTTCCCTATTAACAGTGTCCCTTGCCATCAGGGGAACCCACTCCGACTTCAGAAGTACTTGTAAATTACGTCCCCAAGTCATGGACGACAGGTCAACATTTTAGTCCATCTGTCCAGTGTAGGGGATGAACCGCTAACCCTGGCATCAGAACACCCGATGTTTAAGAACACCGTTCTTATCCATTCGGCCATGCGGACCTGTGCTAACACCATATAATCAATAGTCCTTATGGCGTGATATTGGGCTCTTTACCGACTGACTGACTGACTGACTGACCGCATCGTTAGGGCTTCATTCCCCACACCGGTCAGTGGGACTTAAATGCTGACTTCTTGGGGAGGTACATTACAAATACCCCTGAAGCCTGAGTGGGTACTCCTGATAGCGGTGGGCAAGGGGGAGGGTAGGGGAGGGGGTTGTTTGGTCCACTGGTAATAGGGAAAGCTAAACCTTCACTCGAAATTAATTCAGTGCGCTCACTAGTGGTAGAAATACTACTGGTAGTAGCACTCGTGTGGTCTACGCTCAAATTCAAAACGAACAAACGCATAAAGACAATAAAACATATTTACTTACTTACTTAATTACTTATTTACTACCTACAAATTTATTCTTATTAAATTAATGTTGTGAGTTTCCCTTTTGAATGTGAATGTTTTGCTTGTTGTTCCACGTTCAATTCTATTGCTTTGTAATTGTAAAGGATTAATTGATACACCTTCAGTCGTATGGTCCATATGGTGCTAAACCCATACTTGTATTGACCAATCGGCGCTCCAGGCTTGATGTGGGCAATATCCCGCCAGCCCCTTCACTCCCTGGTACCCATTTTAGGTTGATAATTAATTTACATACTCTAAATATTCTAAAGTGCTTAGCTTTTATCATCATCATTTCATCAGCATGATCATCATCATCATCATCATCATCATCATCATCATCATCATCATCATCATCATCATCATCATCATCATCATCATCATCATCATCATCATCATCATCATCATCATCATCATCGTCATCGTCGTCATCATCATCATCATCATCATCATCATCATCATCATCATCATCCACTTTTGACGTCAAGCGTCGTCGGGATGTATAACTGGCGTGCAGCTTTTATTTTTTATTCCCGCGTTTCCATCCTGTTTCAGGATATTGCGGTCAACACCAGCATCTTTCAGCTGTATGTTGATTCCTAGGCTAGATTACGCTCAACAGCACGCCACGACTTTCTGAGCAACCGGCTCCATACTCTCATAAGTCACCGGCGCGACTCGAACCACTTCTAATTCTCGTGCGCTCACGTCAACCACGAGAGTATTCGGGATTAACGGAGAAAGCTGCTAACTCCTCGGCCAGGGAGCCGGCTGCAGCTTTTATAATTTTTGAAATTTCTGCCAGGGCACTTGAAAATAACAGCCTGCTTACAGCTGCTTTAAAAAGAGTTACATATTCTTGCACTGATAGTTTTAATTTCAGAGGATTACCGCGCTCGCGCTTTAACATTCTGAGGTAGTGGGTTCATTTCACAAACCGTTCATTCGGACTTAAACATTGACTTCTCCTTCAGGAAGAAATTGTTAAATAATGGTAAAGCAAATGATAAAGCAATAGTTAACTTGTTGTAACACAAATGGCAAAGAAATGGTTGAAGAAAAACCGAGTGGGAAGTATAGAAATATATGAACTGTCCTGACCACAAAGCGTCCGCGTCGTGCATTCGCAACTGCGAGCGCTATCAAGCAAGTCACCTGAACAAGTCAAGAAGCCTGATACAGGGGAAAATGGCAAGAACACCAAAAGACACGTGGCATCCAAGATGTGCAGCTTGGGAACCGACAAGACCGTCAAGAAGACGAACGTGGAGAGCCTGCACGCGATCGTCAAAGAACCTGAAACTACAGTCACTACTGAAGCCACCACGAGGAAGATCGACGACAACCCACCACACACAAGTGTGAACACAGCTGAGAAGGAGGAGAAAGACACCAGAGTCGGACACAGCGACTCAAAACTGTCAGATGGGTTGTCAAGCGTATTCAAGTGGAGCTGTCAGACGAACAAATCACGAAGCAGCTACAAGAAGAGAATCCCAACATCCGAAACTTGAAGGCGGAGCGGATCCTGACGTACTCAAAGATCCCTACCAGGCTGGCGGTGGTGACCACTGAGGGCAGCAAAATGCCGATCACAGTATCAATCAACAAGAAAGCACAACAGCCAGACAGATTCATCCCAAGAATCAATCAAATATTCAAGATGTCAGAGGGCCGGCCACAGCAGAGCAGCATGTCGCAGTAAGACGGAAATCTGCAGGTACTGCGCCGATCATCACGCCTTCAAGGAGTGTCCACTGGCCAAGCTGGACACAGACTTCCGAGCACCCAACAGCAAGAGAAAGTGCACCAACTGCCTGGGCAAGCATGGAGCAAGATACTTGGGCTGTCCGTACCTGCAACGACACAGAGACGTGTTAAAGTTCGCCATCAACACAAAGACACCATATAAGAACGCAATGCGGAGGTGCGAGACAACCAAGGGCAGCTCACAAGCACAAAAAGCTCAACTGCAAGACCAGGTAGATGAGCTAAAGAAGCAAATCAAGCTGCTTCAAACACCGGCACGGACCAGCGACAATGAAAAGCTGCTTACTAAAATAAAGGAGATCCAGCAAAACATTAAGAAAGAAGTGTAACATATGGCTGAGATGAAGAAGGAAAACGAAGAAATGCTATGCAACATTAAAGCGGAGAGAAAGCTGCTGAAAGCTGAAATGGAAGTAATCCGAAACAAACCAACAGAAGCAATGCAAGAGAACGCAGACAAGCCGCAAGATGAAATCCTGCAAAAGACCGAGCCAGAACCGCAAGCAGAATACCCACCCGGACTCTCCCTGGAGGAGTGCCTAGAATCGATAAAATTGGAGGAACGCAGGCACCGGGAATTCAAAAGGCACTGGGAAGAAAGAGAAAAGAAGAAGCCCAAGAAACTCAGAAGACCGGTAGTATACCCAGAGATAATTACTGACTTCGAGGATGGACCCGGCTACACGTACTACACAGAAGACGGAGAGATGATCCCATGGCTGACCGCGGATGAAGAAATCTAAAGGCAACAGCAACTCAAACTCGACAGTGAAAACAGGCACAAGGAAGAAAATGAAAACATCGAAAAGCTGCTACAGAAAATACACAAAAAAGGTGGCAAAAAGACCAAATAAAACGTCCTTATAAGGACTACAACCAATCAAGCCAGGAGCCTTCACTAACCAAATATACCACTAGAGGAGACGGGAACAAAGGACATCCGCCGACCAATTCCTCAGCTGACGTCACAGACACACACCAACATAACCAGTCCTAGATAGGACTCACTCGTAAGAGCGCAAAAGACAAGAATTAGGGTGAATGAACCCACAGAAACCACGGCTCTCAACAATAACCACCCTGAGGAAGCAGGTTAGACGAGACCGAATTTGGAATTTTTTTTTTCAAACATTGGAATTGGGAATTGGACTACAAAGACAGCGAAAGTCATCTGACACCGACGGACTAGAACACATTTTCCAGACTTCGAACGCAACATATATCATCGTGTAAAGATGTAAAAATAAATTGTCTCGGGATTTGTAGCACAATTAATGGTCAATGTTTAGTAAAGGAGAGGTTGGTTAGTTAGTTAGTTAGTTAGTTAGTTAGTTAGTTAGTTAGTTAGTTAGTCGAGGTTCAAACTTCACGGCAACGGTCGTCCCCATTATGCTCCGTTCCTGTGCCAGTAAATATAACACAAAATGCTCCTCATTGCTCAATGTGAAAAGTGGAACAGACAGGAGTCTCGGCAATCCAACAGCCCGCACAGGTACACTGTGCATAATGCCGCCGCCAGAATGCCAACACAAAAGTCATCCATGAAAATTACAGTTCATCGTCGATGGAATCGGCAGTCACCAGAAAGACTTCATTGACCCGGGTTTTCTCACATGGCTCGGTCTCTTCCCGCAGGGCGACGAGCCGAAAGATCCGCACAAAGCACGAACTCCGTAGCTCTAGCGTCAACTCCCAGGAGTCTCCTGAAACATGCACTCGTGAACCGAAAAGGCAAATCAGTCAATTCAGAAACAGTCGGCAGTCATTGTTCCGAACATGCAGTTCACTGTACAAACAAAAGCGGACACACGTAAAAGCATTCCACATGAAATTCACAGCTCCCAGTGTCGCTCCACGCACTCACTCAGCAGCAGGGCGACGGAACCACATACTACCAGTCCAACATGAGGAGAATGCGGATGCAAACCGCAGCCACACGGATTAATACTCTAGAGGCCCTAGCGGTCAATGCCTAATCGCCATGCTGGGGACCAGAAGGAGAGCTTGGTATATAACACCAGTGTCAGATCTCAGCTAACCGTGGGGTTATATCTAACTATCCATGAAGATTGCATCAAACTAACCACAAGGGTTGAATCAAACTATCCATGAGGATTACATCAAACTAGCCATGACAATTACATAAACCTACCTATAAGGGCTGATTTTAACTATCCACGAGGGTTGCATAGAACTATAAATGAGGCTGCATCAAAATAGTCATTGCTGTGAAGGTTGCATGGAACTATCCATGAGGATTGCATGGGACTATTCACGAGGGTGCATGGAACTATCCATGAAGTTTGCATCAAATTATTCATGAGGATTGCATCAAAATAGACATGGCCATGAGGTTGCATCAACATATCCATGAGGGTTGATTATAACTACCTATGCGGATTGCATCAAACTACCCATGAGGGTTGATTTTAACTATCCACAAGGATTATATTGAACTATCCATGAGGATTGCATCAAACTATCCTTGAGGATTGCATAAAACTGTCTATGAGGATTGCATCAAACTATCCATGAGGATTGCATCAAACTAACCTTGAGGATTGCATCAAACTGTCCATGAGGATTGCATAAAACTATCCATGAGGATTGGAAACAAAAAGCTGCCATCAGAATTGATAATGATGAAGGTCAATGGCAGCCTATTAAAAGAGGTGTGAGACAGGGATGTGTAATGTCTCCAGATCTTTTTTCCCTGTACCGTGAAAATATTTTCAGAAATATAGAAGTTATGGAAGGAATCAACATTGGGGGACGATACATCAATAACATTAGATATGCAGACGATAAAGTAATGATTGCCGACAATGAACGGGATCTGAGACATTTAGTAGATGCTGTTGTTGAAGACAGTGAGCAGCTATGGTTAGAATTGAATAGTAAGAGGGCACAGATCATGGTCATCACTGGAAAGAAGGAAATACCACAATGTGATGTACGAGTAAATGGGCATATTCTTAAGCAAGTGAATTGGTACAGTTATCTCGGAACAGTTATAACATCTGATGGGAAATTTTTTTTTTTTTTTTTTTTTCCCGCGTTTCCATCCTGTTTCAGGATATTGCGGTCAACACCAGCATCTTTCAGCTGTATGTTGATTCCTAGGCTAGATTACGCTCATCAGCACGCCACGACTTTCTGAGCGACCGGCTCCATACTCTCATAAGTCACTTTTGCGATTCGAACCACTGCTAATTCTCGTCGCGTCACGTGACGAGAGTATTCGGAGTTAGCGGAGAAAGCTGCTAACCTCTCGGCCACGGAGCCGGTTATCTGATGGGAAATGCCTTGAAGAAATTAGAACAAGAATTGCCATTGCGAAGTTTCAGAGTCCTAGTTTTCCTAGTTGTCCTAGTTTGGACAGCAACAGACCAAGCAGAGGTCAAAGAAGTAGAGTCTTACGCAGGACAAACACGACACGGACCGTATGAACAGAGTTCAGACGAGAGACCCGTGACAAGGGAACACGTGACAGTAAAGACTGGACAGAGGTCAAGACAGAATGTGTGCGACTATCCACGGGGACAGACGTGTTGTGGAATACGGAGAGAGATTGCAAAGCGAGATAAATGAATGCGACCTTGTTATGCTAGTTGGATAACTGTAATAGTTTGAGAGGCGGCAGCGACAGGTTACAAGATAGGAGAGTGTTATGACTATTTGAGAGCCGAAGTTCTTAATGTAGATATACCGACAGGGCGAGACCGAGTATTGACGGTTTGCAGAGCATGTGTAAATAGAGTATTAACTGTAAATCTTGTTTGTCCATCTAGAATGATGATGACCATTCATTTCATCCAGTGGGGTTGAAAGTATGGAGCCGTGAGTTCTAAGATGGCTGATAAGGCCTATTTTGGCTCGAAATGTCATTGACAATGCGGGCAAAGAATACTTGACGTTCCAGGAGGAGGATCTCCTGTAGTGGTTTTTCTGCCCAGCCTTTTCTTCACAGCTCTTGCAGTCCTGGTTGCTTCACAAGTGACCGCACCCTTATTTAATGATGTACGCCATGAATTACGGTCTTTAGCAGCAGTCTCCCAGGTGTCAGGATGAATTCCAAAAGCTTTCAGTGAGACTTTCAGAGTGTCTTTAAAGCGTTTCCTCTAGCCGCCTTGGGAGCGTTTACCACAACGCAGCTCGCCGTAAAAAATTTTTTAAGGAGCCTGTGATCTGGCATACGAGTTAAGTGACCAGCCCAGCGAATCGGATTTTTCATTAGTAGAGTGTGGATACTGGGCATGGATGCTCTTTCTAGAACTTCAGTGTCTGGGACCTTGTCTTGCCATTTAATCTTCAATAGCTTCCTAAGGCAGACTGTGTGGAAGTGGTTTAATTTCCTACCATGTCGCTGGTAAACAGTCCATGTTTCACAAGCATATAGCAGTGTAGATAATACAACTGCTTTATAGACTTTCAGCCTTGTTTGCAGGCTTATTCCATTTCTGTCCCATACATTCTTGTACAGTCTGCCAAAGGCCGCGCTGACCTTGGAGATTCTTACATTCACTTCGTCATCAATTGTGGCAGTTTGTGACACGGTGCTGCCAAGATAGGTGAATTTGTCCACAACACTTAGTCTATGACCGTTCACCTTGATATTCGGCACGGTGTGATTATTTCCTGGAGCTGGCTGGTACATAACTACAGTCTTCTCCAAGTTGATATTGAGCCCAAAGTTGGCACAGGCATATGAGAAAGCTGAAACATTGTGTTGCATGTCTGCCGCTGAGTTGGCATATAGAGCGCAATCATCAGCAAACAGCAGTTCTCTGACGGTGTCGCTGTAAGTTTTGGTTTTGTCTTTCAGTCTTCTGAGATTGAACAACTTTCCATCCATGCGGTAGTTGATGTCTATTCCAATATCACTGTTCTCGAAGGCATTCGTCAGCATAGCTGAAAACATAAGGCTGAACAGTGTTGGTGCCAGGACACATCCTTGCTTCACTCCATTGGTGACAGGAAAGGGCTCAAAACTGTAAATGTATATATGACATGGATCATGTGTCAAGCACCCTGTGATACAATTTATGTGTTCGATCACGTCTTGAGCACATTGTCATAGAGA
This sequence comes from Cepaea hortensis, assembly GCA_963921405.1. Classification (NCBI taxonomy): domain Eukaryota; kingdom Metazoa; phylum Mollusca; class Gastropoda; order Stylommatophora; family Helicidae; genus Cepaea; species Cepaea hortensis. The sequence continues at coordinate 58,402,824 of OY992891.1, forward strand.
TTCTGTGCTCATGTTTAAAGTGTAATAAATTTGCCCGAAAGGGATGACTATTTCGCCAGTCTCAGAGTGGAGTGACTCTTAGAAATACAAATTACCTGCTAGAGATAGGCATGCAAGTGTATCACGATTATTATGTCTCTGACGCGAAGGTAGCCTTTTGCAAGATTAAAAACATACTGTCCGATAAAAAGATATCAAATGAAAAGAGAAAAAGCGCGTTGAAGTGCTACATAGAACCTGTACTTTTGTATGGATGTGAAGCGTAGAAAATGAGCAGTCAAGTTGAAAAAAAAACATCTGATGGCTGTGGGAATGTGGTTTCTGAGGAAAATGCAAAGAATATCATGGACAGACAGAAAACCAATGAACAAGTCCTTCAAGAAACAAATGAAGATCGTAAACTGATTAGAGACATTAGACGTAGACAGTAAAAATCTTTTGGGCATGTTATGAGAAAAAATGACTTAGAGAACTTGGTGACAACTGGCAAGATCGAAGGGAAGAGACCAGGGGGAAGACCGAGAAGTAAATACCTGGATGGCTTGGTCACGTGGCATGGTTGAGACAGGAACACGGAGCTGATCCACCACTCTGGTGATCGAGTGAGATGGCAAAACATGACCGCCCACGCTTATCGGCATGGCACATGATGGATGTGTGGATGGGGGATTGCATCAAACTATCCATGGGGATTGCATCACACCATCCTTGAGGGTTGCATCAGTCTATCCATGAGGGTTGCCTCAAACTCCCATTAGTATTGATTTTAACTATCCATGAGGGTTGCATCAAAGTACTAGTATCTAAATGGCTGCATCAAATTTTACATGAGGATTGCACCAAACTATCCTTGAGAGTTGCATCAAACAATCCACGATGGTTAACATCAAACTGTCCATGAAGGTTGCACCAAATTAGCCACGATCGTAGCCTGGAAGCACAAATCTGTGAAAATACATTTTCGCGCAGAAAGGGATTCGAAAAAAAATGACCATCGGGCCGATAAACAAGAGAGCTAGTCACTGAGCTACATGCGATATACTCTCCGGACATGACATAACCTATATAATAATAATTTACCCCAGCAGTTTATCATACACACTGCAGGCTGGTGATTGTGTAGCTGCTAAGCAGTAAAGGATCTCTTCCAGGTTTTGACAGTGACTTGAGATAACAGATTACTAGTCCTCTGGTGACTTGGATGTCTGTTTAATGACGATGAGATCTTTCTGATGAATACATTCTCTAGTGTCTTGTCAGAAATGATGTGAATGAGAAAGGATGTGAGGAATGTTTGCACTACTCATTGTCGGTCTTTAGCATATCTACAAAAATTCCCTGGAAATTGCTTAGAGCAATTTTGGCGACTATCATGACATTGTTAGTGTGCTAGGTGAGCAGTCCGCATCACAGCGCTGACTAGAGTATGTGATCCGGTATGCCTTGCATGGAATTGAAGAAAGGTTTAGGTCAATATAACACTCCATACTGGTGTATAATCTCCCCTGAATTTGGATTGTTATCTTATATTGAGTGATGAATGTGTCAGTGATGGATGTGTCAGTGATGGATGTGTCAGTGATGGGTGTGTCAGTGATGGATGTGTCAGTGATGGATGTGTCAGTGATGGATGTGTCAGTGATGGATGTGTCAGTGATGGATGTGTCAGTGATGGGTGTGTCAGTGATGGGTGTGTCAGTGATGGGTGTGTCAGTGATGGGTGTGTCAGTGATGGGTGTGTCAGTGATGGGTGTGTCAGTGATTGATGTGTCAGTGATGGGTGTGTCAGTGATGGGTGTGTCTGTGATTGATGTGTCAGTGATGGATGTGTCAGGGATGGGTGTGTCAGTGATGGGTGTGTCAGTGATTGATGTGTCAGTGATGGGTGTGTCAGTGATGGATGTGTCAGGGATGGGTGTGTCAGTGATGGGTGTGTCAGTGATTGATGTGTCAGTGATTGATGTGTCAGTGATCGATGTGTCAGTCATCACTCACCACTTGGTTATAGCTTGATCTGAGAATTATCTTATCTCTTCAAATATTATCTTCAGTACAACATTTATAAGTTGGAAGCAGCGATAGAGTAGTGTTTAGTTTAGTTTAGTTTAGTCGATGGATCAACATCACGGCACACGGGTGTAACCCATAAGTGCTCCGTTCTCCTCCTAACTCAAACCTGAGTTTGGAGAAACTCAGCTCAGTGCACGAACTCCGTTGCGCCAGCGAGGATCCTGAAATACTTTGGATAGATTTTTAACTCGAAATTTTGCCCGTCAGTGCCGTTAGGCTACTCTTTTTCGATTTCCAACTGCGAAGGAATTTTTTACGTGCGCAACAATACACACAGGCGTCCGATCTCACTACCCAGAGACCAGGGGAAATGTTATTACTAGAAGTCCACGTGAGAAAATGGGCTTGAACCCGGGACCTCCAGCACTCGAGGCGGACACCATACCTCGAGACCACGCAGCCCCCCCCCCCCCCCCCACCCCACCCCCGATAGAGTAGTGGCTAGACGCTGCCCCGTCGGCCCGCTAGTCGGGACAGATTCGAATATTTTTAAAATGCATGATCAACCCAGCCTAAAATACGTTCGTGGAAATATCTTAGGATGTAAAGGCGGCAGTTTTTATATTGACCACATCACTCACTCAGGGCCAATATTTAGCAGCATTTGCCCAATGCGCTATAAAGCTTGTAAAATGGTTTTGTTTACTTGAAACCAAAAAAAAAAATGCTCATGAAATTGGCCAGTTCACGTCACCAAGAATCTACAGACTTCTGAAACATGAAGTGTTTTCCAGGAAAGTGGCATTTCACTGTCTGCATTATGACCTATTTAACAAATACACGAACACCCGGAAAGCACTAGAGATGCGCGAGCGGAAGGCCATCATTGTTAACTTCAGTGCTTTCTACTTGGTTCATGTCACTGTGAATTCAAAATGTCATAATTTCCAGAGAGAATTCGTAAACAATGCTGTACTTGTACTAGCTTGCTAACAACTATGCACTTTTGATATGTAGTAAACCGCACTGAGAAGCCGTGATGGCGCAGTGTGTGATTCATTCATTGTTATTTACATTATGTCCACCAACTGATTGGTTTGGAGTTGGTAAGCTTTAGCAGAACACGATAATTTGTTACATTGTGCTTCAGTGAGGCTTTAAAAAACTACAGCCGATGGCGGTAGCGAATGTGACTAATCAGACTAATTCGTGCTGTAAATGTTCGTCCGCAATGGATGCATGTGAACACATGGTCATTTCCACCATCACGTAACATCTTACATCTCACACGCACAGTGTGTGACCTATCTGCAATAATCTCCTCTTTGTCTTTATTACATTTCTGATCTTTGCCCTCTGTAGGGTGGTAAATATAATAAATTAGAATAAGGACAAGTTTCGCTAGGGGTATTCAGTATGAATGGGGTCTAAAACCCAAACACGCCCTCTATAGGAATTAATATATTGGCTCGTAACCCCCAAGTATTGAACAAGGCAGAAAAGGGTGCAAGTTCAACACTAACATAGAAGAAATGTTTCCCATAGAAGGCTGGGAGATCCGGGAAGTTCTACCACAGACACCCGAGTACTAATCACTCTACCCAGAAGGTGTGTCTATGTGTAAGTGCCCCGCCCCACCTTTAATCTCCTACATATATATAAACATTGACAAGTATCCACTGTCATGCACATCCACAGTATTATACAACAGAGGGACAACAACCAATGTTAGACGCAACAACTGGATTACATGACAGAGGAAAACAGCCATTGTTAGACAAAAACAGTACAATAACTCACTGTATCACATAACAGTAACAATAACTCACTGTATCACATAACAGTAACAATAACTGGACTATAAACATCAATTTTGGAACAACAGGTTAACAATGAAGTAACTGCAAGGCTTTGTTAAACCAAACAAACAAACAATTGTATTGTGGAAACATTTGGGTTCTGGAAAACCCTGTTGGCTACAATATGGTGACATGGACATGAAAAATTATCATATTTCAGGCAATGCACACAAAGTATACAACCAAACAGAAGTCCCCAAAAATATTTCCCCCAAAAATGTTCACATCAAATACATGTGTCAAACACAAAACAAAGTAAATAATCCATACAAAGAACTAGATAAAGAAAATCTATCTAATCTGTCTGTAGAAATATCCTAGGGGTCTGATGATGACTCCTTCTCCTTCAATATCCACTAGAAAAGTCTGGCCATAATCACACTCTCTATAATCCAAGGAAAACAGCTGCTTTGCATATATCCACCTATTCAGAAAATTGGGGATTGCACACACACACACACAGAGCTTCCACTTCTGGATCATATCCATCCATCCATCATGTGCCATGCCGGTAAGCGTGGGCGGTCATGTTCTGCCATCTCACTCGATCAACAGAGTCGTGGATCAGTTCCGTGTTTTTGTCTCGACCATGCCACAAGGCCAAGCCATCCAGATACTTGTTTCTAGGTCTTCCCCTTGGTCTGTTCCCCTCGATCTTACCAGTTGTCACCAAGTTCTCCAAATCATTTCTTCTCATAACATGCCCAAAAAATTGTGACTGTCTACGTCTAATGTCTCTGATCAGTTTACGATCTTCATTTGTTTCTTGAAGGACTTGTTCATTGGTCTTTCTGGCTGTCCATGGTATTCTTTGCATTTTCCTCAGAAACCACATTTCTACAGCCATCAGATATTTTTCAGCCTGGCTGCTCATTGTCCAAGCTTCACATCCATATAAAAGTACAGGTTCTATGTAGCATCTCAACACTCTTTTTCTCGTTTCAATTGACATCTTTTTATTGGTCAGTATGTTTTTCATCTTGCTAAAGGCTACTTTTGCCATGGCGATTCTTGTTCTAATCTCTTCAAGGCATCTCCCATCAGATGTTATTACTGTTCCGAGGTAATTGTACCTATTCACTTGTTGAAGAGTATTCCCATTTACTTGTATATTACACTGTGGTATTTCGTTCTTCTTAGTGACGACCATAATCTGTGTCTTTTTACAATTTAATTCTAACCCTTGTTGTTCACTATGTGTAACAACCGCATCTACTAAATTTTGCAGGTCCTGTTCATTGTCTGCAATCAAGACTGTATCATCTGCATATCTAATGTTATTGATGCATCGTCCCCCAATGTTGATTCCTTCCATATTTTCAATATTTCTGAAAATATTTTCACTGTACAGGGAAAACAGATCTGGAGACATTACACATCCCTGTCTCACACCTCTCTTAATAGGCTGATATTGGCTTACTTCATTATCAACTCTTATGGCAGCTTGTTGTTTCCAATATATGTTTTTTACAAGTCTAAGGTCTTTCCCATCAATTTGTAGATCTTCAAGCATCCTTATCATGTTGACATGTCTCACTTTATCAAAAGCCTTTGTGTAGTCAATGAAGCAAAGGTGTAGATCTTTGTTTACTTCTATAGAACGTTCGATTACGGTTCTCAGTATATACACAGCATTTACTGTACCCTTGCCTACTACAAACCCACATTGTTCTTCTCCTATTTCAGGTTGTATTTTCCTCCTAACTCTTTGCATGATAATTCTTAGCAAAATCTTCGTGATGTGACTCATTATACTAATTGTTCGATGTTGATCACATTCCAAGGCTCCTGATTTCTTTGGGATTGCAATAAATACAGAATTACATAACTCATGAGGTATGTTTCCAGTATGGATGGATCATATATCCATCGCGAAAAACATGTAGGAGTAATCCATATGAATCCAATGTGGATATACTGTAATCTCTCAAGTCACAGTTGCTAAGTCACTGGGCTAGGAGCGTTCCAGGGTGATATAACAGACAGGTATAAATAAGTCTGAAGCGTTCTGGCGTGGCGTGACACACAGGAGTCCATGTGATTGATTTGATCAGGATCAGGCACAAACACTTTCAGTATCTCTTTGGATGAGGAGTGACATCACATAATCCATTAGAATTTCCTGACAGAACTAACTTGAATTGGGCCTGAATATTTCAGCCCTTTTCTTGGTTAAGATGTAGGTTATTCTTTCTTCAGCTGAATATACGACTTGATTGACGGGAGTTGGTAATGCTTGATTGTCCCTGTCTTGGATATGGTGGATGAGAAGATTCAAAGGAAGCTGGTAGTCCACAACATCAGTTGGTTAAATCCATACTGGTAAATGATGGTGAATTCCAGACTATCCCTGAGCCTCTGGAATATGACAGTTGAACGTGGAATTAGGCGGTGACTTTTAGAGAGGATATACGCTGAAAACCATCTAGGCCAGCCATGCCTCATGTCTTTGCAGACATTGAAAAGCTTAACACCGTCTGTAAGTTCCCAGAGGTAGGGAATCCACTTCCGCATATTCAAAATCCGTTTCGTATCCAGGCATTGACATTCAGGTTCAGGGTGAGTAGCAGTAACCAGCACTCTTTGTAGAATAATAGAGGAGGCTGATATCCCAGTTTCCTGCCTCTAAATCCAAACAAGTTGACTATAAATCCAGTGCCAAGCATGGTGACTAGTGCCAATACTCCACTGCCATCTCTAGCGCCTATGTAGAGTGAAGAAGAACAGGGTCGATATAGATTAGTACTACAACCCAAACATTGATAAGTGTATCATAATAAAATATACATTCTTATAACAATGGATCATAATAAACCATACATTCTGATACCAATGTATCATAATTAAATATATATTCTGATATCAGTTATCATAATAAAACATATATTCTGATATCAGTGTAAATAACAAAATAAACATTCCGATACCAGTGTATAATAATAAAAATAGAAGAAACAAAAGGGGTGAAGAAAGAAAGGTGACAATAGGTTCCTAGCACTTGTCGCCTACTGTAGAGTTTGGTCTCACTCCAAATGTGAGTGAGATATCTACTCAATAGGTACATTTCTTCGGGACTGATACTGGAGCTTCCTGGGAGGTTTTTTTCACCTCCTGAATATGCAAACATCTTTTGATAGTACTGCTGTCACATCATGGAAAAAGTTCCTGAGACAATGTCCTCATGTACACAATTCATAAATCTCCTTTCCATAGTTACAAACAGCATTATGTGACTACCACTGACAAATGGCAAAAAGGCTAGCTACCAATCAGTCATCTCCTCCTGCATCATCATCATCATCATCATCATCATAATCATCATCATCATCATCATCATCATCATCATCATCATCATCATCATCATCATGTGTTTGTCCCCAATTGGGGTGGGGGGGGGGGAGTTAAAAGATCTACTCCAACAGTAACATCATGAATAGAATATACATATGATGAATAACAGAAAACCTTGTTAGTCTTTTACTAAACATGGTATGAACTCTCTAGTGGGTATTACCCAACATCTCAAAGTAAAAACACAAGAGCATGGTGTCATTTCCCACTCCCTTGAGATTATATATAGATATATCATACCAAATGACAATCTTATAACCGCATTTATTACAGCATTAAGCAGTAACAATCATGAGCATAAAAGGTAAAATACTCATAAAAGAGAAATCATGGGAATCTTTTCCCATACACTTGAGATTATGTATATCATACCACATGAAAATCCCATAACATCATTTATGAAAATAAAAGACTACAAGACAATCTCTGTGTATTTACAACCAGGTAAACAAAAGATTAACTCCTAAGTGCATGAAAAAGTCAAGCGAGAATATATCTCTCTCTCTCTATCTAACAACCTATATTAAAGTTGTACACAAATGTGAGATAGTAATATTTCTCCATCATAAGAGCAGAAATACAAAATAAGCACTCAGGAAAAAAACACTTTATAACACAGAGACCAGTTGTGAAAAATAAGTATTTAGGAATAAAGTAAGTTCACAAAATCATCTCAGAAGAATGACTCTTAGCAAGATTATATTGTAAGCTTTATGAAGGCTGACTGGACAACATGGCGATGTCCAGGCTGGTGACGTAAACCAACATTTCAATGAAAGCGATTCTCCTAATTTTCACACACACAACTTCAATCATGATATTAGTTGCCACAAAGCATTTATCCTAATACATAACATGATATGTTGTATATAATATAATGCTCACCTAAAACGCAGAGAATAAGTGGGCTTTAAATTAACCCATTAACAATGGGTCACCCGCTAACATTGGAGAAACATGGCGATTGACCAGACCGCTTTGTCTACCAAGCCTTTGTCTAGATTAAGCCTGTGTTTCCGGGGCGCGGCCAATCAATTGTCTTAAAACGAAACGAAATTTCGTTTCGTTAATTCTCCCGTCGGGCTTTTTAATAGCCTCTACTCTTCAGATAGCGTGTCCAAGCAACGTCTGCTGGAAAAGACTGCGAGATGATGACATATATGTCACAAGTCTCCCACCTAGACAGGTCTATCCCATAGGAAGAGCTGCTACATTCATCCACAGTCTTTCACCCTCTTAATCTGATGCATTTGGTCTTCCAGGTCCTCCAATTATGCTTTACATTTAATCACTATTGTAGAATAATCTCTCCGTGTCACATTCATGTTTCTACTTGCCAAGACAACTGGACATAACATTGAAGATTCATCTAGCTTCGCTTGAAGAAGTGTAACTCTCTCCACTGTTGTCAGCATTCCATTGAAATATGAGTGGACGTTGAGATCTCTATATGAGGTATTGGTTCCACTGCAATCGAACCAATTTCTCGACGTTTGAACGAAGATATAAAGCTTCGACAACCGTTTCATTAGCAATAAGAATATCATCCTTAAAATATGCTAACAGCAGTATCTCCTCCTTCAAATCAGTCATAGTGGCATACTGAACTGGGTAAGTATAACTAGCACAGGTGTAGGTTCATTTGCTTTGAGGCCAAATCTACGAAAAGTCCTGGCTCGTTTAAAAGTCCATCCGCACTTTATACTGACTAGAATGAGTTACCGGCATTTATTCTCTCCCCTCCAACACGTATACGTTGCTTTCCTGGTGAAAATAGCGAGCAATTCTGCGTCGATTGTCGTAGATTGATCGTCATCTGCCTCCAAATATGTTGTAGACAATTTCCACCCAAGCACCGTTAAGTAGATGTAATAACATTGCACATAGCTGTATCACCATCCACATTATATTCAGTTCATAGATAAATTTAAAGCCGTAGGTGGTCCCCGTAATAGTCATCCGAACAACCGAGTTGTCGGTACACTCCCAGTTTACTGATGGGTTACCTTACTTGTAAGCAATGACAGCCACAGGTATAAATATATCCCTCTTTTCTGGTGTTTCCTGGGTTAACTTCCTCAAGATAAAAAAATCAGGGCACCTTTAAGTTTCTCTCCAGGTCTGTTCGTAACCGAGAACAATGAATCTGTTGAAACTGGAAGAGTTTGAAAGCTTGTCCTTCTGAACTGAAATATATTACTAGTTAGACTCCCTAGAAGAAATACTAAACTAGTAAAAAGTCAAGCAACTCTCAGCCAAAGGCTTCCAAGTGCTTGAAAAGTATAGTCCTTGCTATAGCCCAAATCTAGCACGGTCTACGAATATATAAGAATAAGGCGTCCTACTCTTCTTCTGTCGAGAGGTACGTCAACAACAACCACTAGCTAATAGTTGTATAAATCGGGCTATCTCCTAGACCACCAAAATAGATTGATGTTTTGGAGAAAAATCCTGACTTTAAGAACATAATGTGACAACTAGCAAGCTGTCCCTAGTCTTTCAAGTCAGTACAAGCAACATGCAAAATGAGAGCTAACGCTGCCCGAGCCTGTTACTAATTCTCTGATGAGAATAAAATTGGGAATGTCGCAGATGAGGACCATATTTCCTGTTTTCTGACATCAAAAAATTTTTAAAATTCCTATGACATCCCAATAAAACAACAGGGTAAATTTATGGTCGAGACCATACCCTTCGTTCGCCAGTCACACAACGACGTATGCTTCTCTGTCACTGGTAATGCCAGAGGGACTAGCTTGTAAAAGGGGCCCTGTAATTCAATTGCTTCCTCTCACGTAGTAAATGGATCCTTGTTCACTACAGAGTTACAACAACCGAATAATAAAATTGACCAGTGCCATTTCTGACACATGGACAATAAAAGATCTGTTATTAATACCAGACCCTTAAACTGAAAGCGTTGAATAGGCGTCTTTATGTCCTTATAGGAATCATCAGTGTCAATCTATCTACTCTCAGTATTTCCGAACATGTATATGCATATGGGGTGAAATATAAAATCCACGGTTTCCCGCATGGCGGCTACGAATACTGCAAGTTACAACAATATTCATACTCCTTCCATTATACATGTCGGATAAAATTGCAGGTGGAGTATTGGCCCTAACATTAAGTCAACTTAATTGTTTATTGCTATTTTCCCTCTGATGTTCCTTAAATCTCAAATGCATATCATGTCCCACTTAAATAAAGATATCTTTACTGAATTCTCTAAAAAAAAATTGGGGGGGGGGGGGGCTATATCCTATCTGTCTCAGCCATTAAAAATTTTTTTGGATTTCTCTGTTGCTTTGGGTAAGTTTCAATAGTACATGACCCCAACAAACAGAGCATGCACAAAATAAAATGGCAATATATGACAACATAGTTAAACAGCCCAGGATTCATATGTGGGTCTATGCAAAAATGAGGACATATAGTACAGTAATATATTTATCATACTACCAAAATTTAACTAATCAAGAACATCCCAGAGTAACCATAACATTTAACATCAACATCACACAAAATCAATCAAGAATTACTGACATCCTACCAGAAATAATCCTATATGGGTTAACCATCCCAGAGACCTTATTTTATGAGGTCCTATACAAGGAAAAGGTCTCCCACCAAAAGGATACAAAATACGTGAGTTAACCATTCTCATATACAAACATTAACACAGGTTTCTATTTCTAGAATAAAGACATCACCTGTGAACATTAGTTGAAACACAACAAACAATACTTGTGATTAAGACACCATAGGTTCATAAAACTTGTATCTAAGCCCATACTTGTGAACACCAGCCACCAATTAGTTGTAAAGTCTCAACTTGAGAGGTAGACATGGGTACAAATTTTCTGGGCAACGCCCACACTCATGGCATGGGGTAAGGGTTCAAAATTTCGCGACGAGCGATTCCCACTTGTAGGGTGGTAAATATAATAAATTAGAATAAGGACAAGTTTCGCTAGGGGTATTCAGTATGAATGGGGTCTAAAACCCAAACACGCCCTCTATAGGAATTAATATATTGGCTCGTAACCCCCAAGTATTGAACAAGGCAGAAAAGGGTGCAAGTTCAACACTAACATAGAAGAAATGTTTCCCATAGAAGGCTGGGAGATCCGGGAAGTTCTACCACAGACACCCGAGTACTAATCACTCTACCCAGAAGGTGTGTCTATGTGTCAGTGCCCCGCCCCACCTTTAATCTCCCACATATATATAAACATTGACAAGTATCCACTGTCATGCACATCCACAGTATTATACAACAGAGGGACAACAACCAATGTTAGACGCAACAACTGGATTACATGACAGAGGAAAACAGCCATTGTTAGACAAAAACAGTACAATAACTCACTGTATCACATAACAGTAACAATAACTCACTGTATCACATAACAGTAACAATAACTGGACTATAAACATCAATTTTGGAACAACAGGTTAACAATGAAGTAACTGCAAGGCTTTGTTAAACCAAACAAACAAACAATTGTATTGTGGAAACATTTGGGTTCTGGAAAACCCTGTTGGCTACAATATGGTGACATGGACATGAAAAATTATCATATTTCAGGCAATGCACACAAAGTATACAACCAAACAGAAGTCCCCAAAATTATTTCCCCAACAAAGGTTCACATCAAATACATGTGTCAAACACAAAACAAAGTAAATAATCCATACAAAGAACTAGATAAAGAAAATCTATCTAATCTGTCTCTAGAAATATCCTAGGGGTCTGATGATGACTCCCTCTCCTTCAATATCCACTAGAAAAGTCTGGCCATAATCACACTCTCTATAATCCAAGGAAAACAGCTGCTTTGCATATATCCACCTATTCAGAAAATTGGGGATTGCACACACACACACACACACACACACACACACAGAGCTTCCACTTCTGGATCATATATCCATCGCGAAAAACATGTAGGAGTAATCCATATGAATCCAATGTGGATATACTGTAATCTCTCAAGTCACAGTTGCTAAGTCACTGGGCTAGGAGCGTTCCAGGGTGATATAACAGACAGGTATAAATAAGTCTGAAGCGTTCTGGCGTGGCGTGACACACAGGAGTCCATGTGATTGATTTGATCAGGATCAGGCACAAACACTTTCAGTATCTCTTTGGATGAGGAGTGACATCACATAATCCATTAGAATTTCCTGACAGAACTAACTTGAATTGGGCCTGAATATTTCAGCCCTTTTCTTGATTAAGATGTAGGTTATTCTTTCTTCAGCTGAATATACGACTTGATTGACGGGAGCTGGTAATGCTTGATTGTCCCTGTCTTGGATATGGTGGATGAGAAGATTCAAAGGAAGCTGGTAGTCCACAAAATCAGTTGGTTAAATCCATACTGGTAAATGATGGTGAATTCCAGACTATCCCTGAGCCTTTGGAATATGACAGTTGAATGTGGAATTAGGCGGTGACTTTTAGAGAGGATATACGCTGAAAACCATCTAGGCCAGGCATGCCTCATGTCTTTGCAGACATTGAAAAGCTTAACACCGTCTGTAAGTTCCCAGAGGTAGGGAATCCACTTCCGCATATTCAAAATCCGTTTCGTATCCAGGCATTGACATTCAGGTTCAGGGTGAGTAGCAGTAACCAGCACTCTTTGTAGAATATTAGAGGAGTCTGATATCCCAGTTTCCTGCCTCTAAATCCAAACAAGTTGACTATAAATCCAGTGCCAAGCATGGTGACTAGTGCCAATACTCCACTGCCATCTCTAGCGCCTATGTAGAGTGAAGAAGAACAGGGTCGATATAGATTAGTACTACAACCCAAACATTGATAAGTGTATCATAATAAAATATACATTCTTATAACAATGGATCATAATAAACCATACATTCTGATACCAATGTATCATAATTAAATATATATTCTGATATCAGTTATCATAATAAAACATATATTCTGATATCAGTGTAAATAACAAAATAAACATTCCGATACCAGTGTATAATAATAAAAATAGAGGAAACAAAAGGGGTGAAGAAAGAAAGGTGACAATAGTTGCCTAGCACTTGTCGCCTACTGTAGAGTTTGGTCTCACTCCAAATGTGAGTGAGATATCTACTCAATAGGTACATTTCTTCGGGACTGATACTGGAGCTTCCTGGGAGGTTTTCTTCACCTTCTGAATATGCAAACATCTTTTGATAGTACCGCTGTCACATCATGGAAAAAGTTCCTGAGACAATGTCCTCATGTACACAATTCATAAATCTCCTTTCCATAGTTACAAACAGCATTATGTGACTATCACTGACAAATGGCAAAAAGGCTAGCTACCAATCAGTCATCTCCTCCTGCATCATCATCATCATCATCATCATCATCATCATCATCATCATCATCATCATCATCATCATCATCATCATCATCATCATCATCATCATCATCATCATCATCATCATCATCATCATCATCATCATCATCATCATCATCATCATCATCATCATCATCATCATCATCATCATCATCATCATCATCATGTGTTTGTCCCCAATGGGGGTGGGGGGGGGAGTTAAAAGATCTACTCCAACAGTAACATCATGAATAGAATATACATATGATGAATAACAGAAAACCTTGTTAGTCTTTTACTAAACATGGTATGAACTCTCTAGTGGGTATTACCCAACATCTCAAAGTAAAAACACAAGAGCATGGTGTCATTTCCCACTCCCTTGAGATTATATATAGATATATCATACCAAATGACAATCTTATAACCGCATTTATTACAGCATTAAGCAGTAACAATCATGAGCATAAAAGGTAAAATACTCATAAAAGAGAAATCATGGGAATCTTTTCCCATACACTTGAGATTATGTATATCATACCACATGAAAATCCCATAACATCATTTATGAAAATAAAAGACTACAAGACAATCTCTGTGTATTTACAACCAGGTAAACAAAAGATTAACTCCTAACTGCATGAAAAAGTCAAGCGAGAATATATATATATCTCTCTCTATCTAACAACCTATATTAAAGTTGTACACAAATGTGAGATAGTAATATTTCTCCATCATAAGAGCAGAAATACAAAATAAGCACTCAGGAAAAAAACACTTTATAACACAGAGACCAGTTGTGAAAAATAAGTATTTAGGAATAAAGTAAGTTCACAAAATCATCTCAGAAGAATGACTCATAGCAAGATTATATTGTAAGCTTTATGAAGGCTGACTGGACAACATGGCGATGTCCAGGCTGTGTGACGTAAACCAACATTTCAATGAAAGCGATTCTCCTAATTTTCACACACACAACTTCAATCATGATATTAGTTGCCACAAAGCATTTATCCTAATACATAACATGATATGTTGTATATAATATAATGCTCACCTAAAACGCAGAGAATAAGTGGGCTTTAAATTAACCCATTAACAATGGGTCACCCGCTAACATTGGAGAAACATGGCGATTGACCAGACCGCTTTGTCTACCAAGCCTTTGTCTAGATTAAGCCTGTGTTTCCGGGGCGCGGCCAATCAATTGTCTTAAAACGAAACGGAATTTCGTTTCGTTAATTCTCCCGTCGGGCTTTTTAATAGCCTCTACTCTTCAGATAGCGTGTCCTAGCAACGTCTGCTGGAAAAGACTGCGAGATGATGACATATATGTCACACCCTCCATGCAACACGATGAGCGGCGACTTGTTCCCAAGGTGCAATATCAATACCTGTATCAATCATGTCCCGCTTACACGCTCATTGCATCGTAGTAGAGGCCGCCCCCGAGATCTTTTAACCATCTGTAATTAACAATAAAAGATACCCTTTGGTATTCTCCCGTCATCCACCGTCCTAATGTGTCCTATCCATCTAAGTCTACGAAGACTGAGCATGAAACAAACTCTCACATAACCTGATGTTTCCAAAACTTCATTATTTGTTATGTCTACGAAGACTGAGCATGAAACAAACTCTCACATAACCTGATGTTTCCAATACTTCATTATTTGTGATGTTGTCTGTCCACTTAATAAGAAGTAGTCTTCGCAGACACCGTATGTGGAAGCTGTTTAAACGTTTATCTTGGTGCGAGTAAGTTGACAAAGCTTCACTCCTATAAAGAAGAGTACTGAGGATACCGGCTTGGTAAACAGGGACTATCTACCACTATAAGCCCCAGAGGCACTGACACACGCCTTCTGGCTAACATTAATTAACAAACTCCGGTGTCGCCAGGTACCATAGCGATTTAGTTACAATGAAATATTACTCCCACAAAACCCCTCTCACGAGTTTAGCCCTGAACATCCAAACATCACTAGCACACCTCTCTTCCACTCAATCGGCATTCGCACCGCAGTTGTAACGACTCAAACATCTCATATCACGCACAATTTGTTAACTCAAATCCCTACGTACTAAGTATGACATCATTTACGACACCCCTAGTTGCTAACTAACTCGTTCACAAACTATCGCTCGCGCTAATACATCTATTGCTATCACTCGTTAAGTCTAAACCCTGTCTCTAACCTGTCTAATGCCTGACTAGCTTCTCTGTTCCCAGTCCGAGTCCGACTGACCTCTCATTTTCCCGCCGGTCATACGAGTGGTAAAACCCTTCCAAATCGTGTTCACACAAACCCATCGTCACCTGTCGTGAATTGTCGTTACCCTGTACTCTTGTCTTGATCATTTTCTCCTGTCTATCCTGTTCTGTCTTATCTGAGCTGCCGTCAATATAATATAAGACTATGACATAGGGATAATTTGCTGTTTCCCTCTGATCTTAAATATGTAAAATGGTCTACTATCGGCCTTGTCAATAAAGATTAATGGTACCGTATATGCACATTGTGACATAGTATGTGTCTTCTTTTTGCTAATTATTAAATCACATTCAAATCAAGCATTGAAGGATGCGGAGTAGTTAACATTGTAATTCTTCCACAGAGTGGGTCGTAACTGCAGCATCATCTGCAAAAAGCAACTCTCTGATCAGTACCCTCCTAACTTCGGTCTTGCCATTGTAGAGACCGCCATCTGAGCATGAGTGAATGCATATACCACCTCCTGATCACGAAAGGTATATTTCAATAGAAGTGAAAAGTCTATACCAAAAAGGGTGAGGAAATGTACACAACCTTGCTTAATTCCACTCTTGATTTCAAACTCTTCTGAAGTTGTACCGTAAAACATGACTGCACCCGTCATGCCTGTGTGGAATGATTTCAAAATGTTCAGAAGAGTTGGCGGGCAGTCGATGTGATTTAGTACTCTGAACAGACTCTCACGAGTGATAAAATCAAATGCTGTTGTGAGATCCATGAAGGTAATAAACAGTGGTTGATTCTGTTCACAGCATTTTTCTTGTATTTATCGCAATGATATCATATCAATGGTAGAACGGTCCCGACGAAAGCCACACTGTGATTCTTGGTAGGCTTCATCTCCCAGGACTTGAAGTCTGCGCAAAACAATTCTTTCAAATATGTTTCCATATAATGTTTCCACAAAATGTTTCCACATAATGTTTCCACATGATGTTTCCTCGTAACGTTACCTCGCAATGTTTCCACATCTTTCATCACATTGTAAATAACGAGCGTTATTTGATGACGTGGTCGCTAAAAAATTAAAAGCAGCTACAAGAAAATCTTAGATATAATTGCAACAGAGAGTCAAAACAAAGGTCCTAGTAGGAAACACAGAAATACAGAAATAATAGTTATTATAAAGACACATTATATACCCAAGAGCAGCATGTAAATGCATGGAACCAATCTGAAACAAGTAAATTTGTCTAATTATGTTGGGGTACTTTAAGACCAAGAGAAATTATGCTGGATGGCTTGACACAGTGGAATGAAGGAATATCATCAGCAGAGTTGATCCAGAAAACCAAAGACCGATATCTGTAAGGAGTCACAAACGCCTACGACATCTGGCATGGCACTTGATGATGATATTATGATGACTTTATTAACAGCAGAAGGAAGATGTATTAAGGAAGTTAAATGTAGAATAGCCCAAGCAAAGGTAACATTTCTCAAGTTGAAGAATATT
This sequence comes from Cepaea hortensis, assembly GCA_963921405.1. Taxonomy (NCBI): domain Eukaryota; kingdom Metazoa; phylum Mollusca; class Gastropoda; order Stylommatophora; family Helicidae; genus Cepaea; species Cepaea hortensis. The sequence continues at coordinate 58,420,129 of OY992891.1, forward strand.
CTTTGCAATTTGTATTTGTGAATGGAGGTGAGGAAAAGAGTTCACAAGAGCGTTCGCTCTTAAACTTCCGATGTGCTGATGCCGAGGTGGCTGATTAAACCCCTACATCAGTCAGATGGACTAAAATGTTGACTTTTCGTCCTTGACTTTTTTTTCGCATGTCCTTTACAGGACATCGCTGTCAACATCAGCATCTTTCAGCTGATTGTATGTCAGTAGTTTGCCATTGATTTCTGAGCGACCGGCTCACATACCCCTAAGTTACCGACGCGGAGAGAACCGCTACCGATTCTCGCACAACGCCACATTACTCACGAGAGAAAGTCGTGTAACCCCTAGACCAGGGAGTTGGGTCATAAATTACAAATACCTCATAAATCGGATCCACAAGGGATGGACTGTGCCTGGTCCTGCAGCCGGTAGGGTTATGATCGGTTAGTATCTTTCAGCAGGGGTTAAAAGCGAAAATTAGTAGCCTGTCGTTGACCCGCGGACTACCCCGTGAGGTCATGGACCAAAGGGACACTAGCTCGCCATGGAGAATGCTTAGATTTTTCTGTCCTAACCCTCCGACGCCGGTCTCTCTGGTCGAGGAGTTAGTTACACGACTTTCTCCGTAATCCCGTTTATCCATGCAGGGTCTCGCAGCGCTCGAGAATTGGAAGCGGTTCGACCCGCGCTGGTGACTTGCGGGATAATGAGCCGGCCGCTCAGAAAGCAATGGCAAACTACTGAGCGTAATCTTGCCAAGAGATCAACAGTCAGCTGAAAGATGCTGATGTTGACAGCGACGCCCTGTAAAGGATATGCGAATTAAAAAAAAAAAAACAAACAAACAAACTGCGACTGGCACAGATAGCCGACATGGGATTTTCATACTGCTGGTAGAAACATGTTTTTGTGTGTGCATATCCTTGTTTTACAGGACATCGGAGTCAACACCAGAATTTCTGCCGCTGTGATCTTTTGGCATTTCTTTCTGAACGACAGATCATCATCATCATCAAGTGCCATGCCGGCTGGCGTAGGCGTTCATGGCTCTCCACAGATCTCGGTCTTTGGTTTTCTGGATCAACTCTGCTGCTGATATTCCTCCATGCCACCGTCTCAATCCATCCAGCATCACTTCTCTCTACCTCTACCTCTCTTCCCCTCGATCTTTCCAGTTGTTACGATGTTCTCCAATGCCTCTCTTCTCATCACATGACCGAAGAAAGCTGTTTGTCTCTGTCTTATTGTTGTATATAATGTTCTAGTTTCATTAGCCTGTTTCAGGCAGTCGTCGTTAGTTACTCTGGCAGTCCAAGGAATTCGCAACATTCGTCTCAGGAACCACATCTCGGTTGCTTCTAATTTCTTCTTAATTTGTTCATTTACATTCCAAGATTCACTGCCATACAACAAAACTGGTTCTACATAGCATTTCAGCACTCTCTTTCTTACATTCAGTGATAGTGACTTATTGCATAAGATACTCTTCATTTTCTGAAATGCGGCTTTTGCCTGCCCTATTCTGCTCCTAATCTCTGTTGAACATCTTCCATCTGATGTTATAAATGCCACTAGGTATCTAAAATTATCAACTTGGTTAAGGATTTTCCCTTCTATTTCTATGTGACATTTTTGTGTCACCATTTTCTTTGATATTACCATTGTTACTGTTTTCTTGATATTCAAGGAGAGTCCTTTCCTTGCACTCTCTGTTACTATAACGTCTAATAATTGTTGTAGGTCTGTTGAATTATCCGCCACCAATACTGTGTCATCTGCATAGCGTATATTATTTATATTATAACCTCCAACTAGTATTCCTGGCATGTCTTTGATCTCTCTCATTATTACTTCGCTATAAAGGGAGAAAAGATCTGGTGACAAGACACACCCTTGTCGTACTCCTAGCTTTATCTGTTCGTAACTACCCTCTTTATTTCCCATTTTAATTGCTGCTACTTGGTTCCAAGTAAACATTCTTTACGACCGATACCAACGTAAAACCAACGCAATGCAGTCTGATGCTGTGTTACGAACGCGGGCATACGGTATTACGAACCGCGTCCATAATCCATGGCCACGAAGTCCGGCCGCAGAAACATTAAGAAGCATAATCTGACTGATCTAAATGGATATAGATTCGGTAATGTTAAATGACTACAAAATAGATCAGAGATTTAAAAAAATAAAAAAATAAAAATAACTGAACATCTGTGTTTTTAACAGCAAAGCAGAAGAACACATAGAAACAACGAAAAAGAGTAAACTTGGACTGATGGGAATAGCGGACACCAGAATAAAAGGGAAAGGATGCAAGGAGATCCACCACAGTTATACGCGTGACTGCTCTGGAGTGGAACAATGGGAAAGGGCAAGGCACTGTGTAGTAATAGTCATTGAACCGCGGCAAGGAAGAAGAATATTGGAAATTATATATGTATATATGTATATATATATATTTAAGAATCAGTCACAGAAAGAAGAGGCAATTGCTACATGTGTACAAATATACGCACCATGTAATACAAACAAATATGAGCAAGAATGCGAGAAGTTCGTCGAAGACATCCATAACGTACTAAGTAAAAAAAAACTAAAATAGAGAAACAGGACAACATCATATTTATGCAAGACTACGACATAACAGAACGGACATAGAGAAACATCTTGGAGTATTTTTAGACCAACACGGTGCAATAAATTATGATGGAAGTAGATTGATAGGGCTGTGCAGTCTTTATAACAAACACATATTTTAAACACAAAAACTCACTCATATACATCTGGTACAAATAGAACGATCTAAACATCAAAACCCAAACAGATTTTAGATTAACAAACAATAACTGAAAGAGAAGTATATTAGATGCGATAGCAGTGCCCAACTTAAGTATAAACACAGACCACAAAGCAATTATTACCACAATAAGAACGAACAGAAGAAGAAAGTAAAGCTTGTGCAAAACCATACCACTCGAATGAGTAAGCTTAAAAAAATCCTCAAAGACGAGATAGAGAGGGAAAATTATGAGGAAAACCTTCCTACTTTAAACGGTATGTAAGGACTACGCTTGAGTTTAAGCGAGCGAAGAAAAAAGAAAAACAAGAAAAGAGGAAAAACTGAATGAAATCTTTGTAAAACTGCAAAAAAAAAAAAAAAACAACAACAACAACAACAACAATGGAACAAGTATGGGAGTTGTTCAAATCAAGTATTTTAAGCATTGCAACAATAGCTTGTGACACCACAAACATTCGCAAAACACGGATAAAGAAAATAAATTGGTCGAACAACGAGATTAAGGAAGCTGTAAACGACAGAAAAAAATATGAATAACGAAGACACAAACAATAGATTGCACGATTTATTGCCTGGCATATTTCGCTGCATCTCGTCAGGTACATACTGCAAAAAAAATATATAAAAAGTGGCTAAAACTAATCAGGATTGAATATAGAATAGCAAGAAGACACGCAAACAGAATAATAAAGAGAGAAAACAAAAAGACTGGGAGGAATATGGAGAAGCCCTAAATAAAAATTATTACAATGAAAATCAGAACAGAACCCCTTGATCCAACTGTAATGATTTTAAGCGAAAAAGGAGAACGAATAAGTGAACAAAAACAAATCCTAAAAAGACCCAGACAGTATTTCGAACAACTTCTCAACATTCCATAAGATGCCAGGGAATCCAAGAAACTGACAGAGATGCCATCCATCGAAGAACTAGAACTAGATATACTGAAACAAGAAATTAGAGAAGCCATATAAGATTAGCACCATTGAATAAATCACCGGGACAAGACGAAATACTAAATGAACTAATTAAACCAGCAAGGTAAGTATGCTACATAGACTGTTTAATCAGGTTTGGGTAGAAAAACAGACACCACGAGACTGGGGAAACATTATAATTATCCCAATGTGGAAAAACACAGGCAGTAAAAGATACTGCACACTATACAGAGGTAATTCCCTTCTCAGACATACTGGAACAAATATTTAGCAAAATTCTCGATAAAAGACTTCGACCTACAATAGAACCCCAGCTAAACGAAACACAACTGAAATTTAGGAAAAACAAAGAAAGCACAGATGCCATCCTTGCTCTTAGACAATTGATATACAAATCAATCGAATTTAATGAAATACTCTATTTAGCCTTTGTCGACCAAATAAAGGCAGTTGATAGAATAGATAGAAACAAACTCTGGGAAATCCTTAAACTATATGGAGTGAATCCACATCTAACACACGTATGTAGGAGCTTTAATAACAACACGGTAAAAACAAATGGAGGACACTTGGAACACTACAATATAAGATCCGGGGTACGACAAGATTGTATCCGCCCCCCCCCCTCTTCTTCAAAACATATATGGACAGCATATGTAAAGAAGACAGTCAAACGGAGACAGCGACAACTGTCATAAAACTGCCATCTACTGCCTATAGTGCCTTGTAGTGTAGGGCAATGGGGCCTTGAGCCTGAGGAATTAAGGCCTCCTGGCTAATGCAGTCGCTGCGAACTGTGCAGGTTTCAAAAACTTCTATTTGAGGACGATCAGGCATTGATAACAAACTCAGAAACGGAACTACAAGTAGGCCCCGCTATACGTCGTTTCGCTATAACGTCGCTGTCTCATAGGGGACTAACTTCACTTTACGTCTCTACGTTTTGCTATAACGTCGTTTTGAGGCTGGCGATCGGGCTGTTGATATCGGTAAAGTCCATGGTTTACCTTCAACGTCGGTAAGGACAATTCATGCAGGTGCTGATAAAATCAAAGAGGGTGCTAAAAACGTAACCCCTTTGAGTGCTTCCAAGATCACTTATACCAGAAGTATTCTTATGGAGAACATGAAAGCACAATTTGCCGTCTGGATTGAAGACCAGAACCAACGGAATATGCCTGTGAGCAAGATGGTTATCCAAGAGAAAACAAAGTCTCTCTATGAAGATCTAGCTAAGAAAGCGGGTGAGAGCAGTACTAGTGGTGCCGATGATAGTTTTGGAGCGAGTCGTGGTTGGTTTGAGCGCTCTAAGAAGTGTTCACACCTGCACAACATTCAGACAACAGGTGAAGCGGCGAGTGCTGATACTGAGAGGTTGGTTACTGTGCAGCAGACATTGGACATATTTTTTGTTCAAGCAAAGAAGAGCCAGGAAAATAGGCAGAAAGGGGTTACAGTTTCATCATCAGATGAAGAGGCAGAATTTAATGTCTCTACGTCCCTATAACTCTACCACTTGCCTTCCAACCCACCTCTATTTAGCCAATAAATATCAACAACCATCAAAATAAACATTACTATGGTATACAATACACTGCATTTCATTTAATTATACGGGAAATAGTGTTTCGCTGTACGTCGTTTCACTTAACGTCGCTTTTTCCAAGAACGTAACCTCGACGTTAACCGGGGCCTAACTGTACATAGTCTAAACCAGTGTTTCCCAACGTGGGGCCCATGCCCCACAGGGGGGCAATTTGATTATTAAGGGGGGGGGGCAATTCGAAAATGGAAGAAATCGACTGGATATAACAAAATGGGGAAACTTGAGATTGAAGTTAACTAAATTGGAACCTGACATAAAATCTCTTTGCAGCAAGCATCAATCGCAAGGATCTCACCAAATTTAAATAATTACTAATAATTAAAATAATATAGAAAAATCTTTCATTAAAATTATTTTATACTTGAATTCCAGTTCTCCATTATATGTTTTGAAAATGTACTTACTGTGTTTGCTCAATAATTTCCCTTTTGGCTAAGATCGGGTGCATTTGCTGCTCTCCCCTCAGTAGTGCGCCTTGTCAGGTCGGGGGCCCAGATGATCAAAATAACAACCCATGACATATCTTCACCTTAGATGTGGGCCTGAGCTCACAGTGAGATTAAGGGTCCACACAAAAAAGGGGGAGGCGGGGGAACCAGCTTGTCTGGGGTAACCGCCAACCCCCCCCCCCCCCCTCAAAAAAAAATTTAAAAATTCGCCAAACACAACCGACACACAGGTAGAGGGGGAGGGGGGGGGGGGGGTTGACCCCTCTGGGAACCGTGAGCCTTTCTTTTTTAAAAAAAATGCAAGTTTCTTTAGTGAACATTTCAATTTTTGAATATTAAAAATGATGCATATGTTGGGGGGGGGGGGGGGGGAATTTTTTTTAGAAAGGCTTAGGTGGGGCATAGCACAAAAAAAGGTTGGGAAACACTGGTCTAAACAAATCAGTAAAAGAGAGGTAATGATTATAACCAAAGAAGAAAAACCAACACAGATTCATCCCTTGAAATAAGAAAGGAGCGTCAAGTATTTAGGGAGTATGATATAATCAAAAGTCAAATCAAAAGACAAGACCGAAAAATGATTGATTGATTGATTGATTGATTGATTTAGGAATCAACATCACAGCATTCGGGGCATTCCCATAAGCGCTCCGTCTCCATCCTCAGCAGCCAGCGAAGAGTTCCAACACTAATAGTACCAGTAGCAATCTGATTATATGTCCGTCTCGCCTTTCCTCTGAGCGTTGAGCGTCGGCAAGATCCTCTCGTCATTCCTCGCTGTCTCATTCTTGCCAGACCATGGTAATCCATTTGCTCCTCCGAGGTGTGCACGTGCTCCCACAAGGCCGCAACCACGTCTGCCTTGTCATGTATCAATACTCCACCAAGTTCTGAAGAGCCAGCCAATCTGTCCGCCTATTCATTTCCCAGCACACCGGCATGCCCCGGAGAAAAGATCCAGGCGATGCTTGTCACCGGTGATCTCCGAAGCGAAGCAAGCCACTCCGCACGAAGCCTGTCCGTCCTCACCCTCGTCAGCATGCTTTCTGAGTCAGTTACAATCACGATGTGTGTGTGTGTGTGTGTGTGTGTGTGTGTGTGTGTGTGTGTGTGTGTCGTATTCTCCATCCAGCGGAGAGCCGCAGTGACTGTCTCCACCTCCATTCTTAAGCTGGATGTTGTGGTATCATATGCCAGGCTCTCCTGCCCCAAACGTCGACCATTAGCTTTGGCTATGAATTCCCAGCCACTTCTCTCACCTCTTGACACCTAACCATCTGTGTAGATGATCACATCACCCGAGTGAGCATTGTCCTGAATTAGTTGCTGGATTTCCACTTCCGTGGCCCCTGCTGGCCACTCCCTGCACTCCCGGCTTAATGTGATTATAACTCTGCACAAGTCTGACTGCTCCGCTGGCACTCTGACCCACTCCTCTCCACGCTTAATGTTCTCCAAGGGGCACACCTGTCTGATCGTATCCTCCGCCTGAGCCATCCATGATTTCCCTCTTATCAGTCGCTGACCCTTAACTGCGTCCAGCGCCTCATGCAGTGGGTAGTCTGTGTCTGCAGCTACTCTGAGGTATGCCTTCGCCTGCATCACCTTGAGCCTACCAGCAACAGTCAGCAGACCAAGGATGTAACGCATACACACTACTGGGGTGCCTCTGGTGCATCCCAGAATGACCCGCATAGCTTCGTCCTGTATGCGCTCTAACTTCACCAGCTGACTCTCTGAGACAGTGAGCATTCCTAATCCATAATCAATTACTGAGAGGATCAAGTGCTGGTATAGTGTGAAAAGCATTCTCTGCTCTGTATCCATTGCAGCCATAGTTTTAAGTGCACTGAGTCCCTTTTGAGATCTTGTCATAACCGTCTCCACATGGTCCTTGAAGGATAGGCTCCTGTCAAATGTGATCCCCAGATACTTCAGTTTGTTCTCTCTGCTGACATTTCTACCATCTATCGCGAGGCTTGGGACATCAGCTCTCACAATCCTGTTGTCCAGAGAGCACCACAAAACAGCCGCCTTTTCCGGGTCGATGACAGCACTCATTTCTGTGCACCAGTCAATCACTTTATCTACTGTCGCCTGCAACTCCTGGGCTGTTTGCTCTCTATCTCTCCCCTGCCTATATGCAAGAATATCATCTGCAAATGTTAGTATTCTTCCAACCCCTGGTGCTTCTAGATTTGCAATCTTGCTCGTATACACGTTAAATATCACCGATGAGACTGCAGATCCCTGTGGCAGTCCCGGGGTTAAAATATGTGGCTCTGAGGTCCATGCACCCAGACGGAGAGCAACCCGACGAGAATGCAGAACGGCTGCTATCCAGTTCACCAACCAGGGATTGACCCCCTTCTCCATCAGTGTGGTCATCAAAATATCATATCGAACTCTATTGTACGTATCCTCGAGATCAAGCGCTGCCGCCATCGTTTCCTGTCTACTCTTGAACCCCTCATAAACGTCAAAGGCAAAAGTGGCTTCATTGACCAGGTATCTTTTCCCGGCCTGTAGCTCCCCATGCCTCTTGGAAGAAGCTCCCCCCTTTCCAAAAACTCTTGCAGCTTGACAGCGACTATCTTCTCTAGAACCTTCCCAAGTGTATTTTGAAGGGTGAAGACCGAAAATAGATGCAATAAGGCAAACCAACTCATCGGACAAATGACACCAATAGTAAAGAACAAACACATATCAGTGGATAATAAACAAGCACTTTACAATACAATGTACTATGCTACCAATGCCAAACCTGGACCATGACTGAACTCGAGAAAAGAAAACTTACACCAACGGAAATGAGATTCCCGAGAAGAATACTCAATTTGTCAAGAAGAGAGAAAATCAGAAATGAAGAAAATCAGGACTAAAGTTTAAGTTATAGCAGCGCTAGGTTTCATGAGAAAAAAGCCAGTTAAATGGTTCGGCCATATAACTAGGCTACTGTCATAATCCCCCATTGTTGTGCCGCGGCGTCGTTACGCGAGCCAGGCAAACCCCAGTTACCTATCCACAGGTTCGCTGGTGAGTTAGAGTAACCGTCAGCGGTCAAGCAAGTACAAGCGTGACGCACGCAGTTCCCGCTGGACTCGATCCCACAGGGCAAGTGCTCAGAGCGAGAAACGGCAGACGAGGCTTGGGTATTCGGACTGGACAGACGTGGTTTGAGAGAGGCTTGTATTATTGCTGTGCCCGAATGTCGATTGCTAGTATCTCTTGTGAGAGGATGGAAGACTGCGCGGCTGTGGTTTGAGTCTGTAAGTGTATTGATTCATCGACTGTGTGTATTCTTGTATTCACATTGTGCGGGCAACATGCCGAATTAGATTGTGTTGCATGTGAAGTGTAAATAAACGTTGAACTTAGTGTTACCGTGTGTCAAGTCAAATCATTCTGTTACTGTTGTATGTCTCGCATATGTTAGGTCAAGCGAGCCAGATTCATCCTTTAATGTGAGAACCTGACAGCTACCAACTGACAGTATTCCACAACAAGCACTGATGTACAGACCAAATGGAGGCAGAAGAAGATGCCGACCATGTAAACGATGTGATAAAGCCCATAAACTGGCATTCTTCTGCTGTTTATGCCTCATCTCGACACCGCGAGGTACAAGAGGAACAAGATTAGATAAGATGAAATGAGATCAGATCATAAATTGCAGTGTGTTTGCCTGATAGTGAGAGACTAGTAATAGGGAAAGCTAATCCACACACAAAAATCAGTCCAGTGCACTTAAGTTGCAGCACTTACATGGACGACACTTCAGTTCAAAGTCAGCGAAAGAAAGAAACATGTAACAGAACAAGGAACTATAATCTAAAATTATGCAGTAGTACTCAAAAAGTAACTACAGAATGTAGTACATCACAAAAGTCAATGAATGCTGGGGTTGATAGCAACTCCCTGTAAAGGACACGCAGTCAACTTTGTAACTCAACAAGTATATTCGTTAAACAGAGATCAAGCTAACTAGGAAGGGAAAGCTACTGTAGGAAGGAAATAATGTCCATTCACACAATGAAATGTTTCCGCTTTGCCAGCAACGCAACGGACTTGCCTATTGTTTTTGTATGCAAGTAGAAACAGCAGGAATTATATTAATATGACAATCGGATGTTGTGTCATGGGAAAGGGTAGGAGAAATTAGTTATATCTTTCAACATCCCTTTTCTATTGAAGTGTTTTGGCAGTTGAGACAGGCTATCATAACTTCGCATAACATTAAGTTCTTCTCGCTTATAAATTAGCACTTGCCTCGATCAGTTATCTCGAAGCATTTTTACTTCGACAGTTAAATAATTTAAAACAGATCATCTCCACCCTTATAATCACATGACCTGCCAACTGGCAATCATATCTCTCTACAGACCTTGGTCCTTGGTGTTCTGATTCAATTAGACAGATAATATTCATCCATGCAATCGTCTCAGTCCATCCAGCATTACTTTCCTCACCTGCTTCTCCCTCTTCTTCCGCTGATCTGTCCAACCGTCACGTTGTCCAATGTCTCTCGTCTTATTACATGATACAATTACACCATTTCTCTTCTCTTCTTGTGCTCCTTGTACTTTGCGGTGTCGAGGTGAAGCATAAGTAGTGGGAGAGTGTCCGTTTATGGGCTTTATATATCGTGATACCTATGGATTCTTGTTTCCCTCTGCCCATCGTTTACATTGTAGGCCTCTTCTTCATCTTTCCTTGTTGTGGTACACTGTTAGTTAGTAGCCTTGTTATATGGCCAAACCATTTAACTTGCTGTTTTCTGTTGAAATCTACCGCTCCTATAACCCCCACTTTAGTCTTGATTTCTTCATTTCTGATTTTCTCTCTTCTTGATACATTGAGTATTCTTTTCAGGAATCTTATTTACATATTGAGCACAACCCACTACTGGCAACGCCGATCGCATTCTGGTATGAACCTAAGGCCTATCCACGTCAATCTGGAAGCACTATACTCGAGTTTCGCCCTCGTTTGAGCTCGTCAGTAGTGCATATCCCTGACCGGATCCGGAAACAGTCCCGGATCACGCGTGTGAAGCGGGTGTGTAACCACGCGGCACACACTGGACACACCAAATTATCACAACAGAACATCACAACGCTACCCATCGTAGGCTATGCTGTTGACGTGGATAGGCCTTAGGTTCATACCAGAATGCGATCGGCGTTGCCAGTAGTGGGTTGTGCTCAATATTTAAATTTCAAATCCCGAAATAACCACATAATCAATCTTATTTACATTGATGTAATTTTTCTTTTTTCTTTTTCTGTCATTGACCAAGTTTGGCATTGGTAGCGTAGAGTTGGTAGAAAGATTGTGCTATAGAGTGTTTTTTTTTTTTTAAAGTATCTATTGATATGTGTTTGTTCTTTAGTATTGGTGCCATTGGTCCAGTGAGTTGATTTGCCTTCTTGCATCTATTTTCAATCTCGTCCTCTGATTTGCCATTGGATGATTTTATACTTCCTAAATACTTGAAGCTCTCTACTTATTTCATGGGGTGTTCTTTTAGATGAATCTTTGTTGTGTTTCCTTCTTTTATTATAGTGATTACTTCCTTACACACTTCGTTTAGGCTATTTATACGGACTTGTAATTCTGCTTCTGATTTTGCTATTAATGCTTGATCGTCCGCAAATAGGAGTTCTGTAATGGTGTAATTTGACGTAGCTTCTTCTTCTATGTCTTCTCATGTTCATATTATCATTTTGAATGCCAATTGATGTTATAATTTATAACATGAACACATGTACATCACTGTAGAGTGGGTGAGATCATTAGGGAGTATGAGAGAGAGAGAGAGAGAGAGAGAGAGAGAGAGAGAGAAAATTAATGAGTGTGAGTATGTGTGTGCCTGTGTAATAGAGACAGAGAGAGAGAGAGAGAGAGAGAGAGAGAGAGAGAGAGAGAGAGAGAGTTGAGTGCACGCATGTCCTGTAACATGCCATTCCATATTTTGTATTTTCATCTTTCACATTATCATGTTGTATGTATGACACTTGATTTTATCATGTTTTCTATGTATTCTCATCTTTCATATTACGAGGTATCATATGTATGCCACTTGATTTTATCATGTATAATATAATCGCATGCACACTACTGTAGAGTGAGTGAGAGAGTTAGTGAGTGTGAGTGAGTAAGGGAGTGTGAGTGTGTGTGCCTGTGTGTGTATATATATGTGTGAATGTATATATGTGTGTATATATATATATATATATATATATATATATATATATATATATATATATATATATATATGTGTGTGTGTGTGTGCGAGAGAAGAGCGAGAGGGAGAGAGAGAAAGAGAGAGAGAGAGAGAGAGAGAGAGAGAGAGAAAGAGAGAGAGAGAGAGAGAGAGAGAGAGAGTTGAATTGCATCACTAATTTTGAAGTTACAAAATGTATATGTACAAGTTAGAGAGAGAGAGAGAGAGAGAGAGAGAGAGAGAGAGAGAGAGAGAGAGAGAGAGAGAGAGAGAGAGAGAGAGAGAGATTGAGAGTTGAATTGCATCACTAATTTTGAAGTTACAAAATGTATATGTACAAGTTTTCTCCATTTTCTTTACAATTTTGCGACAATGCTCACGACAATCGTCACTGTACGTGTGTGTAAAGTGTGGGAGTTTGATCATAATAGTAGATTGGGGGATGGGGGGATGTGTGTGTGGGTGGGCTCAGGATTTGTGGGTTGGCGGGGTGGGATTGTGTGGGGTGGTTATGGGTTTGGGGATGTGTGTGTGTGTGAGGGATGTGTATGGGTGTGGGATGTTTGGGTGGATGGGTGGGGAGTGTGTGTGTGGGTGAGAGATGTGTGGGTGAATGTGTGTGGGTTGGAGGAGGGGTGCGTGATGGGTGTGGGTGATGGATTTGGGGATGTGTGTGTGGGTAGGGGATATGTCTGGCTGCGTGGGGGTGTGTGTGGCTGGATGGAGGATGTATGTGTGGGTAGTGAGGGTGATTGTAGTTGGGGGATGTGTGGATGGGTAGGAGATGTGTGGGGAGATGTGTGTGTGGGTGAGGGATGTGTCTTTGGGATGTGTGTGAGTGTGGTGTTGCGTGGGAGTGGAGCTGGGTGTGGATAAAGGATGTATGTGTGGGTGGATGGGTGTATTTGGGTGTGCGGGTGGGTGAAGGATGTGTGTGAGGGTGGGGGATGTGTGTTTAGATGGGTGGTTGGGGTGTGTGAGTGTGGGTGGGTAGATAGGAGATGTATGTTTTGATGAGTGAGTGAGGGATGTGTGAGTGTTAGTGGTTGAGGGATAAGCACGTATGTCTTGGGATGTGTGAGAGGATGAGTGTATGGGTTGGGGATGTGTGTGTGGGTTGTGTGTGCGTGGATGGGAGGTGTGTGTTTGTGAATGGGGGATGTGTTGGTGGGTGGGGATGTGTGTGAGGGATGTGTGTATGGGCGGGGAGATTGTGCGTGGGTTGGGATGTTTGTGTATATGAGTAGGGGTGTGTGGTTAAGGGATGTGTGGCTGGGGGATAGGTGGGTGGAGGATGTGTGGTTGGATAGAGGATGTGTGGGTGGGTGATTGTATATGAGTAAGGGTGTGTGGTTAAGGGATGTTTGGTTGGGGAATGGGTGGGCAGAGGATGTGTGGGTGGGTAGAGGATATGTGGGTGGGTGAGTGTGTGTAAGTTAGGAGATGGTGGGGGATATTTGTAGGGGTGGGCTCGGGATCTGTGAGTGGGCTGGGGGAGATGGGAGATTATGTGGCTGGGTGCGGAATTTGTGTGTGGGTAGGTGCGGAATATGTGAGTTGACGGGGAGATGTGTGTGTGGGGGGGGGGGGAATGTTTGGCTGGGTAATTGGAGGTGTGTGGGTGGAGGAGGATATGTGCGTGAGTGATTGTTGATGGGTAATGGGACGGGTAGAGGATATGTGTGTAGGTGGGTGGATGTGTGTGGGTGGGGGATGTGTGGGTTGGGGAATGTATGTGTGCTTGGGGTGTGGGTGGATGGGGTGTGTGGTGGGTGAGAGGTGTGTGTGGGTGGGGAGATGTGTAGGTGTAGGGATGTGGTGGGTGGGTAGGGGCATGTATGTGTGTGTGGGTTATGTGTGTGGTTGGGTGGTGGAGTTGTAGTGAATGCGAGATGTGTGGGTGCGTGGTTGATGTGTCTCATAACATAGTAATATGCATTGTTTATGTTTACAAAATTCATGTGACAATGTTGTTTTTTTCCTGTGTACTGTTGATGAAAGAAAGATGAGTGATTGGAAGGGCCGAATGTAAGACGAGCCTGCGTGCCCAATTTGTTACCCTTTGAAAATAAAGTCTGTTCGTTCGTTCGTTCGTTCGTGTCTGTTGGTAAAGCGGTTATGGATAAGAAAGGGGGGGGGGGGGGGGGGGGGGGAGCAGGACACAACCTTGTCGTGCTTTGGATCTTATGGTGATGGGTTCTTGGTGTCCTCCGGTAGAAAACTGTTTGTCTCCTAATAGCTGTAATTATTGTTAAATTTTCATTGGTGTATCTCCTTTTATTTGTATGCAATGTTATATTTTCATTAATTTGTCTCCTAATATTTGTATGTCATGTTCTATTTTCATTAGTGTGTCTCCTTATATGTGTATGTTATGTTCTATTTTCATTAGTTTGTCTCCTTATATTTGTATGTAATGTTCTATTTCCATTAGTTTGTCTTCTTATAATTGTATATAATGTTTTATTTTAATTAGTTTGTCTCCTTACACTTGTGTCTAATGTTATGTTTTAATTAGTTTGTCTCCTTATATGTGTTTGTAATGTTCTATTTGCATTAGTGTGTCTCCTTACATTTGTATGTGATATTCTGTTTTAATTAGATTGTCTCCTTATATTTGTATGTAATGTTTTATTTTAAAATAATTTGTCTCCGTATATGTGAATGTAATGTTCTATTTTCAAGCACTCGCTGGTAGCTAAGCTAACTGTCAAACCTATGGGCGTCTAAGAAACCGTTGTCTCCAAGCACTTCTTAGTCTGATCGTTCACGGTGTATGGCTAACAACAGAGCACATTCTTTATAACATTTCAGCATTCTCTTTCTGACATTCAATGATAATGAATTATTGGATACGATACGTGTAGTCTTCTTAAATGTAGCGTTTGATTTATTTAGTCTTTTTTAAAAGCATTATTTCATCATCACCACCACCACCACCACCACCACCATCATCATCATCATCATCATCATCATCATCATCATCATCATCATCATCATCATCATCATCATCATCATCATCATCATCATCATCCTGCGCCCTGTCAGCTGGCGTAGACATTCGTGACTCTCCACATATCTCGGGCTTTGTTGTTCTTGATCAACTCTGCTGATGATATTCCTCCATGCCACTATCTCAGCCTATCCAGCATAATTTCTCTTAGTCTGCCTCTGCCTCTTTTCCCATTTATCTCTCCAGTTGTCACGATGTTAAAGGAAGACAAAATGCAACGAATCCCCTTCCACTAAACTTTACACAATTTCTGACACGGTTGCCTATGATGTTACACACATATGTCGATGATATACCAGTAGTTAAAATATCCACCTGGAGCACGTTTCTTAGCAGATTTTGTGCCAAACAATCAGTAGATTTGGGGAAAAAAATTGCTCGCTTAAAATGGGAAGTAGGGGTATGTCACAGTTATGACATAAACGTTGTTAACTTGGTGGCCGACATGTTGCATTATAACGCAATGGCAATATTTCGGTGATATATAAGCCCATGGCAGATACGGAAAGGTCGCTTAGGACGATTAATCATCCCATGACAATTAATAAGTTAACTACAGTTTTTTTTTTTTTTTTGCATATCCTTTACAACTCTCGTCACGTGACGCGACGAGAACTAGCAGTGGTTCGAATAGCAAAAGTGACTTATGAGAGTACGGAGCCGGTCGCTCAGAAAGTCGTGGCGTGCTGATGAGCGTAATCTTAGCCTAGGAATCAACATACAGCTGAAAGATGCTGGTGTTGACCGCAATATCCTGACACAGGATGGAAACGCGGGGGAAAAAAAAAAAAAAAAGGATTACGCTCAGTATTTTGCCATTGCTTTCTGAGCGGCCGGCTCAATTGTCCTGTAAGTTACCAATGCGGCGAGAACCGCTCTCAATTATCACGCGCTGCATTACCTTGCGTGGATAAACGGGATTACGGAGAAAGTCGTTTAACTCCAAGGCCAGGGAGACATTCTTTATAACAAAGATAAATGTGATGAGCAGTAAGCTAATCCAGCACGTACTCATTGGTAAGTTGTGTCGCTGTGGTCCCGGTATATTGTAAACAATCTATAACCATTTGTGCGGGACCAGATATATTCTGACCTGGAAAGTCGGGTAATTTATGGCAATTGCTCCGATTGATTGGGTGTTCACACCAATGGGCCGAGATGAGTCTAGATCCAGGAGGGGGGTAATAGCGGTACTTTGGCAAGTCTGTAGTTCAAGACTGTGAACGACATAACAATGAAGTCCGCGAGTAGTAAGATTCGTGCAAAACGATTATAGAATGCGGATTCAATCCACAAAATCCACAGAGTATTTTGCTCTATGAGTCTATTGAGGTCATGGGCGTGACGTCAAAAAAGCAATTCGGAAATTTTAAATCTCGCACGCAAAAGGCAGATAATCACTTCTGGTTTTACGTTACAGAGAAGTGCTAAATAGTTTTCTTCACTAAAGGGAGATAATTAATACCGCTGGTAGGTACTAAATGGGAGATAATTATTACCGATTGTAGGTACCAACAGGGAGATAATATTACTGATGGTAGGTAAAAAGGGTGAGATAAACGTTGTCAGTTTTTATCCTTGTCAAGGGGGATGAATCATGTTGTATTTCGTTGTTAAAAGAAGATAATAATTGCCGATTGTAAGTAATAAGGGAGAGATAATTATTGCCGATTTTCGTGACTAAGGGGAGTTCAGTTATGGTGTTTCTTATGTGGCGTGGTCTGTGTAGGTGTATGTGTGTGCGTGGCGTTGTCTACTAACCGCCGCGTCAGCAGTGCAGAGCCGTGTGCAAAAGTAAACTCAGTACTTTTGGCAACTCAGGCTGGCCACTTAATGCTGGCCATTTAATTCCGTTTTCACACGACACCACGACGTCTGCCCATGCGTGGAATTGGCTATGTGGGCGTCTCGAATGCGTGGCATTGTCTACAAGCCATGACGTCAGCACTGTGGTACCGTGTGCACAATGTAGGCAGTGTATAAATAGATAGCGTCTTTTGTGATCTGTCATTCTGTGCCAGCCGTTTGTGTCACAACAAATCTTTAATCGGTTGTAAATAGTCATTTCCCAGTGTTGACTTGGTGAAATGCCAATGGAATGGCAACCATTGTTCACGTACTGGCTTGGTGAACTGACACACCTGGTTGTCACCTTCGCCACAGAGATATTTGTGAAAAAGGTTGGTGTGGCAAACACTATCACTGTATCGTTTCCAAACAGTGCTAATATACCAGCGCGTATCATTGTTATGTTTATCACATAATAGCGCTTATCGTTGTTATGCTTTTCACATAACAGTGCTTATCGTTGCTCGTCCAGAACAAGTTCACCCGTGTTGAATTATTCACGATTTAAAGTCAGTGCTGTTCTGACACGAGAACAACAATATTTGAACTTCCCACATTTTGAATTATTCAATGTGGAAAACAGTCATAAACTAGTGTATAACACAAACAGGTGTGTTCTTTTATTCTTTTGTCTTTCTCAGAATATTGTACTATGTAGCCCATTAGTTTTGATGGGGGACATATTCTGTTAAGAACATATACATTTTTCTTGGTGTGACGTCTATCGTGTGACGTCACTTTCGAGTTCCTCAATATTCAAGGACACTAACTTTTTTAGTTTGAATTTTTCTCAGCTACTTGTTTTGAAGTGTGTGTGTGTGTGTGCATGCGTGCGTGCGTGCGCGTGCGCGCGCGTGTGTGTGTGTGTGTAAAACACTAGTTAGAATATTTTACATCTTAATTTAAAAATTTAAAAATCACTTGAAATAATACTTATTATCAAACATATTATTGGTATCGAACGCTTAAGTTTTTGTGTTTGAATATTGTTCACAACTACTTGTTAGAAGTATGTATTATATATAACAGTCAGAATATTAACATTTTTTATTTTAACATCTTGAAATGTTTTTTTCAGTATTGGAAATATTTAAATTTTAAAAAAGTTAAGAAAGCAAAGAATTTTAAATTTCAAAACTTCGAAAATTAACTATGACCATTTATTCTGTGATAAAAGACCATTCACAAGTTTTCTTCGTCCTGGTATTTCACAGATGATGTCCATATCTGAACTTTGATAAACAGTGAAACAAAGATCGATTTTTGAGACTATTGCTGCCACCAACGTGAAAAACAGCTTTGTGTGATATTCATTATCATCGCGTTATTGGCATTCAGTCCTCGCAAAAACCATTGCTGTACCTTACACCAGATCATTTGCGATTGTAAAGGGAAAAATGCGGAGCTGAAGTCAGAGCTTGCTTCAAAGATTTGTAAAACCCGACTACACATAATCAAGAACAATATAGTTCTGAATTATTCAGACATTGTAGTAATAGCATCGCGTGCCTTATACCAGAACTTTTGCGATTTTAAAGATGAAACTTGTAACTGTCGTCAGTGCTTGCTTCAAAGATATGTAAAACCTGATAATACATAATCTAGAACAATACAGTTTTGAATTATTCAGACATTGTGGTAATAACCATGTGTGCCTTACACCAGAACTTGTTAATAGTGAAAGTGTGGAGCTGTCATCACCTGCGAAGATTTTGACTTACTAAATATTCAGACTTTGTGTTAATAACAGCTCTTGCGTCACTTAGTTGGCATAGTCATCAACCCAAGAATCACCATGACCACTAATCAGAAAGCTGTCCACCTGTTTGCTACTTGTTGCCAGTTCGTCATACTGTCTCATAAACTAGCCCTCCACATGCCTACAGTACACTGCACCACTGATATAGTTTACAGATGTCACATCTGCAGTGAATTATACAAAATAAAAGACACTACAACGACACATAATAACACATCACCAGACACCCCCATCATCGACACCATGGACACTACACCCGCATTATCAACACTAATGAACACTATACCTGCATCGCGACAAAGCTAAACACACCTCTAAAACAGAAGCACACAAACAGAAACATTCTTGACCTTCTGATAGAAGAGGAAGCAAAAATCTTATTAGCGGAGGAGCCAGAGACACTACAAACAATTGTGATTGATATCCATCAGACATATAGAGAAAATTGGCATGCTATCAGGGCACATCACAAGATTAAAAAACATGTATTTCTATACTTTTTATATTAGCCCACAGAAACAACACATTATCGACTGGACATATACATTGTATAAGATTTTCATAACTCAAAATAGTAGATTAAAGATCAACTTTAGCTATCATACAGTACTTAGACGTAGAGAAACACACTATCTACGCTTCTTTCACGTTTCTTCTAATAACGCATCTGTGTTAGAATTCCCACACCTAATCAATAATAAATATGACTTTGACGATTTTTTCACATTACACATTCTTACCTATTACACGAAAAAACGTCCAATCACCAAAAACACAATAGGGACAGTAGCTAGCTCCTGTTTTTGTGTATCATATCCCCGAGTTTCCCATAGGTTGTTGTTTATCTTACATTCCAGAATACATCCCGCAAAACAAGGTCACTAATATATTAGAACATGACTCACACAACAAAGCTTACATAGATATCTGCTTTTTTATATGTGTAGCGTTATTCAAAGGTAACTCGTTCGAATCCAAGGAAACCCACTCAACGTTTAGTTACCTAGTGTTAAGAACATTACAATATTACTTCGTTAGTTAATTTTCTTGGGGTTAAATTAATTGATATTCCCAATTTAGAACAATGTTGTGTGTGTGTGTGTGTGTGTGTGTGTGTGTGTGTGTGTGTGTGTGTGTGTGTGTGTGTGTGTGTGTTAAAGGAAAGGTTTAAAATTCACACAAACATTTGTGAATTAATTGCAGAGCAACATATTCAAGTAGACACTATTTGTGTCTATCCCAATAGAGCGAGCTATGACGATGTACATGATATTGATAGTACTGCTGTACCTGATGAAACCAAGTCTACTAAATTGTTAGCTAAGCATATTCTTATATGCAATGCAGTCGTACCTCTGTATGATGAAGCAAACAGGACTGTGACCCCAGAACCCACGGGTCTAACAGTCTCACCATCACGGGCCATATAAACCCAACTAGCAGGCATAGTCTTCAGCTCTGTAGTTATCTTCAGTTGACAATGAACAACTGTTACTACCTCTGGTTATATACCAGTGCAAATAAACCAGTTTAAACTGATGCCAACGAGTTTTATGTAGAACAAATCGACCTACATTACGGTCTGAAGCAATACATATTTAGACACGGTTTTACGTAAGTAACGTGTGACTAATCGACCTCCAAGATGGTCATCGACCAGTTGTTTATTTGAAAAGGGCTGCAGAATACGTGGCATGCTCGCCCATGACATTTCATCATGATGAAGTAAATGGCATACAGGCAACATGTGTCAATATTTCTGGTAAAACTCGTGTGTTATACATAAGCGGTTTGTAAGAATGACGCTCTATTAACTTGATCACATCCGTGTGTAAGGGCGGCAGACCAAATAAATCAAAATATTCACATTTGGCTGACTCATCATAATACATGGATATCCAGTGTGAACAAGGTTTATCAGTTGAGTCAGTGTTTACAACCAATGCCACTACTCTTGTTCTATCTATGGTCAATGCAGCTGATTACAAGCATACTCTAGCCTGGACCCGAGGAACATACATATCAGCGGGTAGTATTCTTGTAATATGTTGTATATCCATTATGAGGCGTAGTCGGTATGCGCTTGTTTGGTCTTAGAGATTTCAACTATCCTAACGTGTTAAGCGTAGGCGATAACTGATAAAGGTTCTGGGGTTGGTGTATTGAATTTAAATTATAGTGTTAAAGGTCCACTCGGAGGCATCTAAAACTGATCAAAATTTAGTAAACCAGGACTTAGATCAAAGGCATACAAAGGATAGCCATACTTAAATCGATTATATTCAATTGAATTACCGCCGTCTTTGCCCACCAGATAGCTAGATTAGTACCAAAATAGGCGCGTACGTATTGGTTACGGTCAAAGTCCATTGTCAATGGTTTGCTGGTGGTAGATCGTCAATCGACAGTTACGTTCAGATACCTCAGGCCAAACGTTTTGAAAATTAAACGAATTAGCCTTGAAAGTAAAATTAAAGGCTGATGACGTAATTAGTTCAATCATGATGCAGGTGGGTGATTTACTCATGAACAGATTGTCTTCTGTGTGTAATAACTTTCCTTTAGTGATAGCTTATGTCTTTAGTACCACTAGTTTTATCGGGAATTTCGCGATGGTTCTCATCAAGGCTTTCTCGTTGGCGAGAGAGATGGTCGGATTTAGTTTGGCTTTACGAATCATTAAACGTGGTGTGTGCTATAATGGATGAATAACAATTCTTATCGTTGGGGCCAGTAAATTAAAGGTAGATTTAGCCGGTGTCAATTTAATCTTCACATCCACACCGTTTATCACGTAGCGGTCTTGCACAAACATATCAGCGTGTATTCAACCCATCATAGCTATTGCTTTAATCTCACTGGTTAGTTGACGTCGTGTTCTTAGTCGTTTGTTATTATTACTTCGAGTCTCATCGGGGAACATGGCCGTATTATAGTAATAGTGAGCAGCTGACAGGTGGCTCTTCTTCGCTTCCTCTCTATGGTTCAGCGTCCCTTCAAGGTAGGCTCTATACGGATATGTGTTTTCACTGCGGGTGATTAGCGTGTCGTTAAAAGAAACGTCCACTTGAGAAAATAAACTGTACAAGTAATAATTGACTGGGGCGACTTCAGATGTGGTTGGTAGGTTTTCGCTATTAGGCACTATGACTTTAGCTCTTACGTGAAACAAGGTATTAAACAGATCTAGATACTCCTCACTGGTACCAGATATGGCAAATTCTATGTGTGCTCCTGGTGCCAGAGACGCGAGCGGGTGTATCTCTAGAAACTGCCTCTCTTCTACGGCAGTCTGTGTGGGAAGAATGCTAAACAGATCCAAACCAGAATAAAGACACTCACAAGAGTGGGGGTGGGGGTGAATCAGAGCCATTATGTAAAAAAAAAATATCCGAATACTGTTGTTCTTATTATGAGCACGACGAGGGGCAGCGGTCAGTTTTATACGTTTACTAGGCTCACCAGCTGGCGCTGGTCGTCTCTTTCTTCTAATACAACTACCTGTAGGCTTTAAAGGACTCTCCAACGTTCTTACCAACTAAAGCGTATAGGGTCACTTTCAAATCCGTACCGACACATTCTCTGAGTAAGATCTTACCGTCTGTTTTTAACCAGGGTAGAATAGTGTGACCTATTCCACTAAACAAACTACCAATATAACGTCCTCTTTCAAATCTTGCCACCCACAAACACCGGCATTCCATATCCAGCTTGTTTGCAATAAAAGTCTTCGTACAATTTAGGACTTCGACGTAACACCAAGTATTTCACCATTATGATAGGTCTGAATTTTTCCGAGTTCGAATATGTAACGTCAGAACTGAAATTCCCGTGGTGAATGACATCTTTGTGCCCATATCGGTAGTTAAAAGTATTTCCATCGTGTCTAAGGAATAACGACTCAACTAAGCGTAGTGTGGTCTAAATCCCATCTAGAATGGTCCATGTACGGGGATAAGTTGCACAGAATGTACATCCAATAAAATGCTACCTTTGCATATGATACTCTAAATGTTATTTCTAAGTTACCTTTTCAATCTGTTGTTACAATTGACCTAGATCAATGAATCTCTATACTTATTTAAGTATTACCTGAGCATTATGTTACCTTGTACTGTAAATAATAAACACTCACAACACTGAGGCTAGTTTTCACGAATCTATAAGGAGGTCAGCATGCCCAATGGATAAGATTTTGATGGAAACAGAGCAATGGTAAGGCAGAGAGGTAAATATCTTGGTGATCTGGATACATGACATAACTGGCACATGAACGCATATCTAATATTAGATCGATTGTCCATAGATAGCAACAAATACCTGTCCACGCTTATCGCATAACATATAACACTGATACTGCTGATGATGTTGTGATATTACGGAATTTTAGACATCCCTATTCTCTTTTACTAGGCACAACAATAGTTCAAAAACTGTAACGTTGGATCGACTGACACGCACAAAAACAGCTTGACAGCTCTAAAGATAGAACCTAGAACCACAGTACACAAGCGTTAGTTGAAGTCAATCTACAAATAACTTGGACGTCGCTTGGCAACCATTCATGAAATCATGAATGACTCTACCAAAACCACAGTGTAATTGGACAACTTTCAACTGTCACGGTATAATTCAAGGCTAGAAAAAAGTTACTTGTGCTGTTGCGATGGAGACACCGCAAAAATAGTATACGAACCTTCTAGACAAGTCGTGACACACGTCTGTCACCAGAGAGGAGAAATTTTAATGGATGATGGTGGTGTGGCTATGACGTCAGTACAAGAGTGGGTGACGTGGTCAGCGCAGTTCAGCCTAGTTAAAACAGAGCCAGCGGTTTGAAACCTCAACATTACATCTTTCGCCATGACTAAGAGGGACATAACAGTCTTTCGGCTGTAAATTTTCACCATTATTGTCACTCCTAAGTAATTTCTTCTTCCAACTATTCCTGTGTTCCCCTGGAAATGTCGGTAAGTGTATCGATTACACATTTTTATTACACTAAGAATGCAATAAAGGTACTGTGTATTATTGTAACTGCTTTGCTGTTAAAGTGTGTTATTTAGATTAAAGGATTACTAAATTTTCGCTAGCTGTAACCAACTGTTAAATGAATTACCATGCTAGGTCAAACAGCATCTTGCCATGCTTTAACACTTTTCTATTAAGATGGAGTATTCGGAAAGATACCACAATTATCTTGCTTCAAAAGGAAAATCATTATCCTTATTTTCTTGAGCTTCAGTAACTTGTAATGTGTGCTCATCTTTGGCTATGAAACTATGTCTTTATTCTTGCACATGATAAGGAGTCTTCTCCGAACTGACCATCTTTTCTAATTTATGTTCTTGGAATATTCAAAGGAATAATATATTCATGCTAAGATGGTTTCTCGTGTTAAAAATAAACACTAGTTAGATAGTGCGTGTTTCGCAGGACGTTGCATTAAATGCCAACATGAAATTGTGTTGTAATTAGTCTTGCGGTAATTTACGTTCAGAACTATGCCAAGTTGTGAGTGAATGCCAGAAGGCAAGTTTACAGGGTTATGTTACAACTATTAGCCTGTGTAAGGAACATGTGATCGGATTAGTGTCTTTAACCCCTATTTAATAGAAATATACTGGAAGGGCAATCACACGTTTAGTACATTCGAACAATTGTTGTAATGATGAGACATTTATTTGGAATGCCTCCTTTAATAATTCTTCTGATCATGATTATGACAAGATTGATGTGTTATTTTTGTTGTATGTTTCACAATTGTGCATGTTGGATTTGTGATGACTTTTGACGAGTTATGGACAGGATGGAACATAATTGGACCCCGTAAGACGTCTGCTTTGCATCAAGACGATATTCTTCCTATGATTCAAGTTCTAGGTGAGCTTGACAATCGTATTCATGCGGTGACGTGTATCTTGTTGGCCGTTAATATTTCCCGAGACGATTCGTTTTCACATGGTGACAACACATTTCATTGTCTATGTCGTTTGCTCAACTGGATGTTCCTGTGTCATCATGATTGTTTGTTGTTGTTTAGACACCATACCAACATGTTATAACATCTCAACGAATGTTTGATTCAGAGGACGTTTGTCATAACAAATGGTTAATATAATCAATCATTTTATTAGCAGATATTTGTCACAATATATGTTTGTAATAAACTAACATTTAATTTCAATAGATGATTGTTACAGATTGAATTTTCTCAACACAGATGCTTACCATCACTTGTTGTCATTGAGCTTAATGTAATATGATTGTCTTTTTCTTTGTTTATTTCAGATGAGGTACCAAAATTCACACATAACATACACCAACATATTTAAATAGATTTTGCAAGAGATATAGCTATTTGTTTTGTTCACTTTAATATAGAGCTGCAGGAGGGTTGGCCTTTCCGAGATCCTACGCAACATTTTGCTTCTGGCGTCAATGCTGAGGACACTGGGAGTTATACCTCAATTGTTTGTAAGACTGAGAACTTTTCGTCATTTGTTGGGAGACCGCCTTCGCAGATGAAGAGGGAGTCTTACCATTTACCTTCCACCACCATGTCCAGCAAGATGGTCCTTGAGTGCCGCCTGAACAGAAGCAAGGACTATTTATGACTACACATCATCATACATATATTCACACACACCCCGTGTAGTACTCAAATGAACAATTACCATCTTAGACATGCGCTGTGAAGATTACTCGTTAAAGGCTGATGAACAGATTACAAACATTAGTAATTTATTTACGAACATTTTTCGAAAAATTGATTGTTGGAGAAACTACGTAAACAGTTGTTGATATCACCCTGTGCAACTTCATGATATTTCATACTCCACCAAAGGTCCATTCAATACAACTGAAAACTACAAACTGTACTTGTGTTTAATTTTAAACCAAGTTGGTGGTTGATGGATGTGATTTTGTTCAATAGACATTGTGAAATTTAGTTAATGGGAGTTCCCAGTGGCTGAGTGATTACGCGGGTAAAACATTATTCCGGGAGTGAAGCTTATTCCTCCTGTTTTTTCCCCGGTGACTACTCAGTATTCCCCATGCCTTGTAAACAGAAGCCCAGTGTGTTTATTTATACAATTTAGAGTGGGAATTACTCCACAATTACTCCACAATAATTCTTTAATCACTCTTGGGGACCTGAGCCATTCACTGGCTTCCTACCACAAAGGAACTTTGTCTGATTACCAATACCCCGGACCCTAGGCAATCTTTGACTTTTAATTTATTTTCTTTTTCCTTTTCGCAATAAGTCACAGACGTTAATCTAACGTTTTCGCCAGGCTTTTCTTTTACAATCACCCTCTCTTCTCCCCCCCCCCCCCACCCTTCCCTTCTTCCCTCCCACCGTCCCTGACATGTACACGGTTTCCCGGATAGATGATTATTCTCGGAAATCAGACCACTTGACCAGTAATTAACAATGCACATTTCTTTATGTTCCATCCATCCATTATGTGCCATGCCTATTACCATAGACAGTTATGGTTTTACCATCTCACTCGATCACCAGAGCCGTGGATCATCTCCGTGTTTCTGTCTCGACCATGCCCGATGTGCACGAACTTGAAACAAAGTCAACTTAATTAGGTGTGGATTCTTGTTATAAACCTCATTTAATTTACAATTTGAACACGAAGACAGAAGAAAGTTAATACAATAGCACAGCCAAAAAAAAAAAAAAACGAATTTGTTCACATTTATGGCACGTGAGTTTATTGTTAAAACATCACGAAATTCTGCAATGTCTTTGATGTTTCTGTCATCACACCGCACCACATTGCTACGTGATATCAATTGGGGAACACATTGAGGACACATTGAGGCGCTCATAGAAGTGACAAGAAGGACGTAAAGACTAGATGATGCACTAGACAAGAAGGACGTAAAGACTAGATGATGCACTAGACAACATAAACATTAAAAGCTGTACTGGGCACAGCATTACGTTGCAATGTGTTTGTGTCTTTTTTATTTGACCTCACCATCCTCATCAAGTACATTTCCGGCTGGCGTAGGCGATCATGCCTCTCAACAAATTGCGATCTCCGACGGCATGGATCAGTTCGTATGTTGACTCCCTTCCCCGCTATGACACAGCTCTGTAAAACAAATCTTCTCACGATGTCTTCCTCTATCTTTCCGCAAACCTCTCCGGTTGTCACGACATGTTCCAGTTTTTACCTACTCATAATGTGGCCAAAAAACGAAGACTGCTTCTGTCTGACGTTTGTGATAAGTTGTCTTTGCGACTCAGCTTCCCTCAAAATGTCTAGACTGCTAATTTTGGTTGCCCAATTAACTTTCAGCATTCTTCTATAGTCATGCCTGTAAATGAGATCCATATTTGACTTATACCGATTTAATGTAAAATTCTGAGACCTATGGACGCCTATATTGCTATATCAATGGTTAGATACGAATTCTCTCCATATTCCATAGTTGTGAGTTCATGCAAATGATAGACCTGGCTAATGAAAACGCTTTTCCAGAGGCGTCTAGTTAATCATGCGTCGAAGTAAACTTGTTCCTTCAGCGAGGCACCTTCGTCATTTGGAGGTGACAGGTTCGAATCCCAGTTGGTAACTACAGCTTTCAATTTTTATGTTTTCTAGTCCATCCTCTAGTCCCTTCTTCCTTCTTCTCTCTTCTATGAGCGTTAAACGATATATGTGTGTTCATGTATGAACCATATTGCTGCGGGCATCACATACAAAAGAATGATGAATAAATTCGCAGCTATTGATAAGCAGTCATGCTATAATAGTGATACCATTATCATTCGGCGAGGCTGGGTTCTTTTGGAAGCGGCAGATTTAAATTCCAGTGGGCATTTAGCGGTCAATTTTTCTGTCGTCTAGAGTGTTCTCTGATCTCTGCTTCTTTCCGTTGCTTCTATACCATCCATTACCCAATGGCTTGTCCCGTGTAGAAATTTCCCCCGTAACGGAATTTCGAAATGTCCCTCTATTATAAGCCAAATGTCCTGCCTCTGTTGCTGTCATGCTTACATTACCTACATCTTGAATCCATCAGTGTTGTGGTCTTCCTTTTTTCACCTTCCCTAGTGCATTTCCCTTAGTAACGATCTGTTGTAGACAATCATGTCTGCTTTTCGTGTACGCTGGCTCTGTTGCAAAGGGGTGATGAATGCAATTCATAATCCCGCATACCGCGTTCGAAACATAGCTGTGGACAACTTTGAAGCAGTTCGCCTTGTGTTGGTTTCCCTACAAAGGTATGAGTGCGGTTTTTCAGAAAGCAATGGCAATCTACTGAACGTAAATCACAAACAGCCAAAAAAAGCTGGGGTTGACTGCGACGTCCTGTAATGGACATGCAACTAACTTATCGTGTCTAGAATATTTCAGTTTCTTCATATTTGTTTGTCTGAATAACCAATATTGTCCAGTATTGGGTACTGTCACTTGTTTTCCCGAGAGGAAGTTGGAATCAACAAGCACATCTTCAAACTTATTATCTGTTGGGATTATTGACTGACTTTTGTCTACACTCCTCTCTTCTATCTTCTCTTCCATATATCTATTTCTTTCACTCTCTCTCCGTTATTCCTTCAACACATACTCCGACAACAGTTCCTTTCAACAATAAACAAAAGATTTATTAATAAAACTATGTCTGGTGTATGTATGGACTTTGTAATCGTAGTTGATAGTGTATTCTATTGTTGGTGCCAGAATGAACTCTGAATGTCTATCAGCGGTGTTGCTTCTCGCCCAGTCATTCTTCAAGATCACAGGACAACACATCAAACAGGACAGAGCTCACCCTGGATGATCCGGATGCTTGAGTCTGATGATAAATCCGTTATTGAATGAAACAAAACTGGTCACCACTGATTCACTGTACCGTAATAAAAGTCCCGTAAGTTTATGATTGCGCCCGAGTCTGTTTCATGACGGTAAGTATCCACCATCGAAAAACACCACATCGTCACAGTTCTTCCTATTGTCTTTTATTACTAGCAATGTTTTTACTTGTCTATTCTTTCTTCCCTATGCATACAAGACGTATGTAGTTGTAAGTATCCCTGCTTGCCACAGGTTAACATCTTTTCCTTTTAAGTGTTTTAGTGGTATATTCGTTTGAGCATACAGTGTTCTGTATTTGACTTTACTTTATCAAGTCTTCATCTTAAAACCTGTCTATGTTCTTTTTGGTTCTAAGTAAGGACTGTATTTTACTCCAGTGTAGTACTCTTCATCTCTTCTCTGATTTCACTAGGAGATTGGAACCTGTGGAGAAGTATAACAGATCCAGTGATAAGCGTCCGCCCCTTACTACTACCTATGCAAGTGTCCTTCTCCAGCCATAATGACAAGGCTTCCGAAGTAAACACCCGCATAAGACATATGAATTCACCAAAGTCTAAACTATCCACTAATAGAAAGCAATGGTAATGCGATTCACACACATCTATATTCCTATGCTAAAACTATACTCTAATATATTAATACCTTATAATTATCCTTGTCTGAATTGGGGGTACTAATGCACAATAGATACACAAACGTTCTTCCGAACGCCGCACCACCCTTTTCATACTCCCTTGTCTCATGGAAATCAAGAATCACACTAACTTCCACAAAGACGTTGCCACTCTTTATAGGTCATTTTTGCCGCATAGTTCTTGACCTTGCTTGACACCTCATGTCAATACTTCATTATCACCGTTAGCGGAAAATTACTGATCTGAAACTTTTCCGTTATTTTATAACCCTCATTGGTTTGTTCCTTCCCTCTGAGTCAATATGCTGTGGAAATTTTCCTCAGTAACCCATCTCTCCCCCTCCTTCTCAGCCCCAACTCTCTCTCCACACACACCTGACACTGTCTGGGTTTTTCAATCCTGTCTTTATCACCTGACCGCGATCCTGTCCAATAGTGCTGTCTGCCTTTGTCGCAAACCTATTTGTCCACGCGCCAGGTTACCTTGACCTATAAACACATGCGCCTGGTCACTCAATCCGACATTTCGTGATATTTTGACCAGGGAATTACCCTCGTCATCCTACACTCTCGTTGACCTGTGCCTCTGTTATTTCTACGTTAACACTTCAACCCGTTAACATTAGGGTCATTGACTCCGGTCACACCGTTGTTGGTTATCCTTACTGTTCTGTTTGTTAACCCTTCTCCTACCTGGGTAGTCGGTGTATAAAGTCGTCTATCTGGGAATGATTAACTCTCAGTATTCCACGACATAGGCCCCCTCTTAAGAGATTAGACCGCGTCGAATCTTTCTCACTGTAGGTTTGATTCCCATGATCCACAACACTAGTCTTCTTCCTCCGGAGCTGGATGTCTGGATAAGAAATCTGCTCCTACATTCTCCTTACCAAGGATGTATTCCACTGTGAAGTCCAGTTGCTGCAACAACATCCATCACATCCACCGTGCGTTGAGCTTCTGCGAAGTAGCTATGACCATCACGTGTTGATGATATAATTGGATCCTCACATGGCTCACCTCATTATCCAGTAGGCGCTCTAATTGACACCCTACTATACTACTCACGACTGAAACTAGTGTTGGCTCCTCGCTCCTGTACGTCCGGTCGACCTACTTTCGACTTGCGTCAGCGACGGCTCACAATACAGACGGATTGTCCCATCCTGATTGTAACACTGCTTCCATGTCCTCTTGGTTTCCCCCGGCTTTGCCTCTGGGGATGTTCCCCCTCGTCCTCGATGGACCGAGTCGTCTTTCCCAAATCTCCTGGACTTTTGCTTCCAGGACCATCTTGGGCGATATTGTATCTGGTCAGCCAATCTTCGGTGGGAGTCCTGGGTAATTCTCGCTTTTCCCGACGTTACCCACCCCTTCTGAACTTGGTTACCGGTGAAACTTTCACTCTTGTCCTTTCCCTGACTTGTGATTTCCCTCCTCCTGTCGTTGTGTAAATCTGACCTATCACGTACTTTCCCATAGGCTCTCCTATGTTGTACTGGCGATCTCTGGTCTTCGTCTGGACTGGTAACTTTTGTCCCAATGGCTGCCATCACCATAAAGTGCGAAGCTTTGCTCCCGGATCTCTCTTCATATTTCCTAATGAGATGTCTAGGGAGAATTTTCTTCTCTTCCCCGATCCGTATTTTGTAGATGTTCTTGGACACCACCTTTTCCACAGGATAAGGTCCTTTCCATCCTACTTGGAGTATATTGGTCTCTGCTGGACTCCACACTTCCACTTTGTCTTCCACTTTAAGAGCTAGTTTCCTCTTAATTCGCTTGTTGGGTGGTGCGTTCTGGCACTCCGAACAAGATTTCACCCACCGGCGTACATCACCGGTCATTCCTGGCCAGCAATAATGGCCGGAAATTTGCTGCAATGTCTCTCTGACACCCATATGTCGATTCTCGCCTATGATGTGTCCACTCTGAAGAATGTGAGGACGGTGGGT
The DNA here is from genome assembly GCA_963921405.1 of Cepaea hortensis. Lineage (NCBI taxonomy): Eukaryota > Metazoa > Mollusca > Gastropoda > Stylommatophora > Helicidae > Cepaea > Cepaea hortensis. The sequence goes on from OY992891.1 coordinate 58,451,202, forward strand.
CTCTGGAACCACCCACTGCTCGTGCAGGTTATCTCCCCTCCCAGCTCTCCGATAGAGTAGTTGATTCTTCAGAAAGTACTGTCCCCGTTCTGGTGGCCCAGCACTTCTTTGCAGCTTCCTGTAGCAAGGATGCAACGTAGTATCCTTCCTCTGGGCAGTATGCAATTCTCCTATCCCTGAGTTGTCGCATAGTGTCTCTGCCTCTTTTTCCCTCCCTTGAGATCCACTGACTACTGTTCCCTTGTGGGTTGGCTGTTTGGGCATTCCCAAAAAGACATATTTCGTACCAATGATCATGGGAAATAAGGAGTCAGATAATACAGCAGCTGGAATAATGCCCGTGACGTACCTGGATTTAATCTCCACCTTGGCGATTGGCAGTGTCATGGTATCAGCACTCCTCATGGCCGGCTGTATCTCTATGGTCTCCCCTGTAAGTTGGTCTGGGCTTACCAAGCTGGCGTCCACCACCGCTTCCCCATCCAAACCTGTATCGTAGAGACAAGCAACCTGTTGGCCATTGACTTCAATCAGTTCAACCACAGGTGGTCTCTCTTGGTCCTGAGTGTCTTTCATCTCTTTGACCGCTTCCTTGCCTTCCTCTTTTAATTCCTCGAGGTTGGTTATGCTATTGTCGTCTTTTGCCTTGCATCTGCAGTCCACAGTATTATGTGTTGTCGACTGGCAGTGAGTGCACCTTGTTCCCTTCCTAGGTTTCCGTGTGTCCTTTTTGTTCCTTTCTCCTTCACCGACCTCAGCCTTGTCTGTGATCACCGATGTAGGAATCACTTTGCATGCTGCAAAGTAAGAACTTTTAGGTTTCGATCTGCAGTCCTTCGTGTTATGAGATGGTACCTTACAGAATGAACACCACCTCTCAGACCACTGTCGTTTCGCTGGAGAATTCGAGGTGTTCTGGTTTCCTTCCTTCACCTTCTCTGAACTCTCCATTGACGCCTTTATATAAGGTTCCATTTTTTCTCCTTCCCAATTCTTAGGTTTCTTTTTTCCTTGTTTCTCCTGACCTTTGGTTTGAATACTGAGTTCCGCAGCCTCCCCATGTACTTCCACGAACCTTTCCGCCAGCTTAGTCACAACATCAATCCGTTCCGCCCCTTGTTCTCCCAAGAAGGTTCTGAGAGGTTTCGACATTTGCTTTCGCATCTGGTCGACCACCATCATCTCTTCGAGACTCTCATAATCCCTCTTGAATTCTGCCAAGTCCATCCATTTCTGGAGATAGGATTTAAGCCTTAAACTGTAAGCGGCGAATAGCTCTCCCGGCTCTCGTCTAGACGATCTAAACTTCTTCCTATACGTTTGGGCTGTGACTTCATAATGTTTCATCAAAGCGGCTTTTAATTCCTCGTACTGATTTTCCTGTCCTGGTGGTAGGCATGTGTAGACCTCGTACCCTGAACCACGTAAGGCCTGGGATAATTTAAGAGCCAACCGGGTTCTATCTAGTCCCATAGCGACTGCCATGGCCTCGAACCGATCCAAAAACTGGTATATCTTCTCTTTACTTTCATCAAAGACCGCCAAGGGAAACTTCATGGCATGGTAACCCTGCCCAATCATGTGGGTTGCCCCAGGTGAAGATGAACTTCCTTCTGCTGCATCTATTTCACCCTTAGTTTGTGTCTTGAGTTCTAACTCTTTCAAGCGGTATTCATGTTCCATTTCTTGTCTCCTGGCATTCTGTTCCATTTCCAGTCGCTTGGTCTCCTGTTCCAGTTTCTTGGCCTCTTGTTCCATTTCCAGTCGCTTGGTCTCCTGTTCCAGTTTCTTGGCCTCTTGTTCCATTTCCAGTCGCTTGGTCTCCTGTTCCATTTCCATTCGTTTGGTCTCCACCTCTATTCTTCTCAATTCCAACTCAGCCTTTCAATTTTCTCGTTCTTCTTGACGACTTTCTCGCTCTCTTTCCTGGATGTAATCCGTTAGGGTCGAGCCAGATAACCCAATTTCTTCTCCGTTGGCCCTAAGTTCTGCTGTTGTTAGTTTAGGAGTGGCCATATTCAAGAAGGTAAGTCAGCAAATAGAGTACACCCTTCAAGGCAGTAAAGCAATACTCACTATAGAATTTTATTCTACCTAAAACCTATATCATTTATCTATGTTTATTAAATATATTTAATCTACAACACCACACAGTACATCACAACCACTCTCTCATCCACAAGAGGAGATATAGGATACAGACTTATGTAGACGTGTGACCGTGTGACTAGGTATGTAATGTGTCTTACCACCTATCCACATTCACTCTGTCTGGAACTTTCTCACTGTAAAGTCACCAGCATTAATGAAATGGTTCTACCATAAATGTAATGGCACCATATATCCAATGGACGTCCTTCCATTAAAAGTCATCAATATATACTTATATTTATTCCAATCCGTATGTCCCAACATGCAGGTACTCCGCTAGGCCTGTGCCAGTATGCAGGTACCCCTCTATGTATATGCCCTGTTATGCCCAGGTCATATGGGTATTATTTTCTACCCCGCTCGCTCCACCAATTATGTCACTTGTTTTCCCCTGAGGAAGTTGGAATCAACAAGCACATCTTCAAACTTATTATCTGTTGGGATTATTGACTGACTTTTGTCTACACTCCTCTCTTCTGTCTTCTCTTCCATATATCTATTTCTTTCACTCTCTCTCCGTTATTCCTTCAACACATACTCCGACAACAGTTCCTTTCAACAATAAACAAAAGATTTATTAATAAAACTATGTCTGGTGTATGTATGGACTTTGTAATCGTAGTTGATAGTGTATTCTATTGTTGGTGCCAGAATGAACTCTGAATGTCTATCAGCGGTGTTGCTTCTCGCCCAGTCATTCTTCAAGATCACAGGACAACACATCAAACAGGACAGAGCTCACCCTGGATGATCCGGATGCTTGAGTCTGATGATAAATCCGTTATTGAATGAAACAAAACTGGTCACCACTGATTCACTGTACCGTAATAAAAGTCCCGTAAGTTTATGATTGCGCCCGAGTCTGTTTCATGACGGTAAGTATCCACCATCGAAAAACACCACATCGTCACAGTTCTTCCTATTGTCTTTTATTACTAGCAATGTTTTTACTTGTCTATTCTTTCTTCCCTATGCATACAAGACGTATGTAGTTGTAAGTATCCCTGCTTGCCACAGGTTAACATCTTTTCCTTTTAAGTGTTTTAGTGGTATATTCGTTTGAGCATACAGTGTTCTGTATTTGACTTTACTTTATCAAGTCTTCATCTTAAAACCTGTCTATGTTCTTTTTGGTTCTAAGTAAGGACTGTATTTTACTCCAGTGTAGTACTCTTCATCTCTTCTCTGATTTCACTAGGAGATTGGAACCTGTGGAGAAGTATAACAGATCCAGTGATAAGCGTCCGCCCCTTACTACTACCTATGCAAGTGTCCTTCTCCAGCCATAATGACAAGGCTTCCGAAGTAAACACCCGCATAAGACATATGAATTCACCAAAGTCTAAACTATCCACTAATAGAAAGCAATGGTAATGCGATTCACACACATCTATATTCCTATGCTAAAACTATACTCTAATATATTAATACCTTATAATTATCCTTGTCTGAATTGGGGGTACTAATGCACAATAGATACACAAACGTTCTTCCGAACGCCGCACCACCCTTTTCATACTCCCTTGTCTCATGGAAATCAAGAATCACACTAACTTCCACAAAGACGTTGCCACTCTTTATAGGTCATTTTTGCCGTATAGTCCTTGGCCTTGCTTGACACCTCAAGTCAATACTTCATTATCACCGTTAGCGGAAAATTACTGATCTGAAACTTTTCCGTTATTTTATAACCCTCATTGGTTTGTTCCTTCCCTCTGAGTCAATATGCTGTGGAAATTTTCCTCAGTAACCCATCTCTCCCCCTCCTTCTCAGCCCCAACTCTCTCTCCACACACACCTGACACTGTCTGGGTTTTTCAATCCTGTCTTTATCACCTGACCGCGATCCTGTCCAATAGTGCTGTCTGCCTTTGTCGCAAACCTATTTGTCCACGCGCCAGGTTACCTTGACCTATAAACACATGCGCCTGGTCACTCAACCCGACATTTCGTGATGTTTTTTACCAGTGAATTAACCTCGTCATCCTACACTCTCGTTGACCTGTGCCTCTGTTATTTCTACGTTAACACTTCAACCCGTTAACATTAGGGTCATTGACTCCGGTCACACCGTTGTTGGTTATCCTTACTGTTCTGTTTGTTAACCCTTCTCCTACCTGGGTAGTCGGTGTATAAAGTCGTCTATCTGGGAATCATTAACTCTCAGTATTCCACGACAGGTACTTCTTGGATAGACCTGTTTGTTCTCTTTTCCATCACATAAATTGTTAATACATACTCCCATGTAAAATTTATATTCAGAAGCGGTTATGTGCATTTAAGCTTATTTGATAAAAACAATTTGTTTCGCACCCATTTATTACCACAGGAAAAATGGAAGCTCCTATAATTCTGACCTTTGTTGTTCTGTCTGGTCCAGTCCATGAAGGCTTTAATAGCTTTAGTTTGTGTAGTGCCGTGTTTGTTTCTTCTGGTAATTGCCTTCATCGTCTCCTCATCGTTAATCAACAGAGAGCCTATTTTTGTTTTACGCTCGCTCGCTTTGAACTCAAACGTAGTCCATACACACTACTTCTAGTAGTGCTGGACTGAGTTTTGCGTGTGGTTTAGCTTTCCCTATTAACAGTGTCCCTCGCATTAGGCGAACCCACTCCGACTTCAGAGGTACTTGTAATTTACGTCCCCAAGCCAAGGACGACAGGTCAATAATTTAGTCCAACTGTCCGGTGTAGGGGATGAACCCCCTCACCTCGGCATCAGCACACCGGATGTTTACGAATACGCGTTCTTGTCATTTCGGCCATGGTGACCTACATCTGTATATTTAGAAGTGTTCTTGTTGTGTGTACACACAAACACATACGCAAACACACACACACACACACACACACACACACACACACACCACACACACACACACATATATATATATATATATATATATATATATATATATATATATATATATATATATATATATATATATATATATATACATTGTATGTCCTTTACAGGGCGTCGCGATCAACCCCAGGTTGACTTTCTAGGCAATGTTATGTTCGGTAGCTTGCCTTTGCTTTCTCAACGAGAAGTCAACGTTTAAGTGCAACTGATTTATCGATTAACACGTGGAATAAACCCACTTCCCGGTCTAAGCAAACATCGTTAGCGTCATAAACCTCTCGGCCATGCCGACCTCTCTATATAATATCATAATAAAGTTAGTTGCATATCCTTTAGAGGACGTCGCAATAAACACCAGCATCTTTTGCTGTTGTGATCTCTTGGCAAGTTTACGTTCAGTAGTTTGACATTGCTTTCTGAACGACTGGCAAACATACCATTTCGTAAAAAATAAAAAAAACCAAAGCAAGGCGGTCTACTGCCAAATCGCGCGCAGATGTGTTTCGATCACGGGTATGCGAGATTGCGAGCTGCGCCCGTAACCTCTTCGCCACGGAAATGTCATAATAATAAGTAAATGTACGTACATTTATTTATAGTTTAGTTACAGTTTGTAAACCTCCATCGTAGATGGGCACCCATCTGTGTGCTTGGTGTTCCTTACATAGATCACAATAGGAGAAACTCAACGCAGTGCACCAGCTTCATAATAGCGGTGAAGCTTCGCAAATGTGTATGCCATAACTTCATCATCATCATCAACATCTATCATCGTCATTATTATAATCATCATCCTTATCATCATCTATCACCATCATCGTAATCATCATCATCATTACCACCATCATGCACAAGAGGCTGTTTAAAAAAAAAATAATCCAATGAGTCCAGGTTTAATTCTGCCCTGAATAAAACCGTTGACCTAATTAGCAGGAACATGCTTGTGTGTGTGTGTGTGTGTGTGTGTGTGTATGTGCGTGCGTGCGTGCGTGCGTGTGCGCGCGCGCGTGTGTGTGTGTATGTGTGTGTGTGTGAACCAGGAAAAACAATTTCGACTCATTCACCCTGGGACTATCATGTAGTAAGTCCTCTGTACAACGTCGCTGTCATCACGGCACGCCAAAACGTGATTCTCGATCCTTTGTCAGTTACTCTGCCTCATGCATTTTCACGCCCAGGATGTCTTAAATGTATTGTGTCCCTCTGTGTCCTGATCGGCCCCGCCTGCTTCCCCAAGAGCCACCCCTTCCATCGTTGTTCTTTCCAACTCACTGTGCCCTTAATTATGCCCAAACTACGGCGGCTTCCGGATATATTTTAACAAAATATGCGTGTAGATGCCCATTGGAACCCAGGACCACGAGCCCGACAGGTAAACACGCTAGTCACTGCACTACCTTGCCTCTTTTCGTGCTTAGCATTCCTAGTTTAAAATGTAGACCTTGCAGGGGCCGATTCGATTTAGTCTCGTCTATGCCCAAACGCCGCAAGATTTTAACTTGAACAGCATAGGAATGGTCCTTATAGTTTCTAGCCTCTAGCCGAGAAGACTTGGTGTTCAATACAATACACAAGGATCAAGGAAGAGAATAATATTGCATTCTGGGTTTCTTTTTTTTTTTTTTTTTTCTTTTTTTTTCATATCCCTTACAGGCTTGGCCACATGGCATGGTCGAGACAGGAACACTGAGCTGATCCACGACTCTGGTGATCGAGTGAAATGGCGAGTCATGGCCGCCACGCTTTCCGGCATGGCATATGATTGATTGATTGATTAATAGACTGATTACATAAGCATTTTTCATCTGCTGTTGGTGTACTAGGCAAGATTACGCTCAAGAGTTTGTTATTGATTTCTGAGCGGTAGCTCATATATCCCGTAAGTTACCAACGCGGCGAGAACCGCTACCGATTCTCGCGCAGGTTACGTTACTCACGGGAATATACGGGATTACGGAGAAAGACGTTAACCCCTAAGCCAGGGAGACCGGCCTGGGTGTCTTATTGAACAGTAAACTGCAGGAGGTCGGCTTGACTTGGAGATTTAATGCGCGTAAACTGTTTCTACAGGCCGCGGCAGACTGAGGTCGTTCTACTAGTTGGTCAGATAGACTTAAATGTTGACTTTTCGTCTTTTATTTGGAGTTGTTTGAGAATTACAAGTACCTCAGAAGTTAGAGGCGGTTCGCCGGATGGCGAGGGGCTCTGGTAGTAAGAAAAGCTGAGAAATAAAATAAAAAGTCCAGAAATATGAAATTCCCAATGCAGTCGTTACTAGTTTTGACAGAAGTGTCGCGGAATTCTTGGAGTTGTCGATAGATGAAAGACTGTAGCGCCATTCGTCTACAGGCAGCCGCAATTCTTTAATGTTGGGGACAGACTGTCCTGATGAGAGACGGCAAGATCTTTTGTTGTGGGGGAAAGATTTCTCCAGATCACAAGAAGGCAAGACTTTTTGGAGTACTGGGAACATTTCCCCAGATCAAAGCGGGACAGCCGGCCGGTTGTTTACATCGAGTCGGAAAAGGAGAAAAAAGATAGTTTCTCGACGCCTAGTGTCTAGTCAGATTTGTGCCGTCATTCAGACACAGTTTTAAAACAGTCTGGACAAACACCTTTGGCGGGAGTCGACCAAATGTTGTGAGGCAACAAGGACGTGTTTGATGTTCCTGTTCTGATTATGGAAAGAGACCACGGTGTCTTATGTTGATTTATATCGGCGGGCATTTGTCCATTGTGTGATTTAGTGGTCTCGATTTCAGACGGGAATAAATATATGGTATTTAATTAAATAGACCCAAATAAGATGATTCTTAGGAGTCGAGCGTAGTAATGTGCGTTGTGAGAACTTATTATAGGAGCGTCGGCAGCAGTAATCTATCGCGTTGCTTAAACTAGCTAGTGTGAGATATCAATTAACTCAGTGAGTTAAGAACAAGGTAGAGGGATGATATTCGGGGGGGGGGGGGATAGGGGAAATGTCAAATGGTAGGATCTTCCAGTAGGGTATCTACTGGGTATCTGCACTTTTCCTTTAGTCTTTCTTTGTCTTACCATGACTCAGACCGATGTGATGAGCTCCTCTGCCTTATGCCAGAGTTTAGTTCTCTGTTCAATATCTGAGTGCGGCCGTCGGCCTACATTCACCTAATGAAGGTCGGAATCGGGTTGCTCTCACCGGGTGTTCTCTCTTCAACAGGTTCCACTATGTTTTCCAAAAAAAGCTAGCAGACAAGTCATAGAAGAAGATTATGGCTCGATCATTGAAGGCAGTTTTTACTCAGCGGCCTTTGCACTGGGCCCATAACCCAGAGGGTCTGCAAGAACCTGGCCTCTGCTGAGCAGGAACCGACGATCATCTAAGAGTGATTCCTCCGTGGTAGTTCTCATCATATTAGAGTGAAGATACTTACAATACCACCAGTAACAGGGACAATAGTATTTATATAGAGAAATTAACAATTAACATTGCGTTTTCCAAATGGTGAATTCCTGTGAGAAATTAACAATTAACATTGTGTTTTCCAAATGGGGAATTCCTGTGAGAAAGTAACAATTAACATTTTGTTTCAAAGTGACAGTAAACATTTATTTTACTGTACAAGGGTTATCAGATCACAGAACTTTTAGTGACATATTAGTTACACTGTGTGTGTCGAATTCATGATCAGTATTGGACTACATCCACCATTGGTGACCAGGCATCCGGCTATCCAAGAGCCACTGAAGTTAGTCGACATCTGGCCGGAGAGACGCATCATTTGGTAAGGTCCTTCTGTACTTGATCTATGGTGCTGTTGTGTGGCCGGTACTGTGATGAAAGCAGACTTTGATCCTGGGCAGTTCGGTCTGATTCTGCATACACCCTAGATTATACGACAGACATTCTACACACACACTTTGCACTTACCTGACACTTTTCTTTAATAAATTAAAATTCTAATTTTGTTAGAAGCTAGAGTTGTGTAATATGTTTTGGAAAAGAATGAGAGAGGGCATGGTCCAATAGTAAGAAGAAGAAGAAGAAGAAGAAGAAGAAGAAGAAGAAGAAGAAGAAGAGAGAGAGAGAGAGAGAGAGAGAGAGAGAGAGAGAGAGAGAGAGAGAGATCCAAAGACTGATGGGCTTTTATGGACAGAGATCCAAGAGATCCTCAAGATAATGATATGGAGTTAAAAGAATGTGGGTGTTGATTCCCCTCACCCCAGGGACGACACTTATTACGACAAGCAGTAGCAGCAGCGGAAGCAGCAGCAGCAGCAGCAGTAGTAGCAGTAGTAGTAGTAGTAGTAGTCGTAGTAGTAGTAGTAGTAGTAGTAGTAGTAGTAGTAGTAGTAGTAGTAGTAGTAGTAGTAGTAGTATTAGTAGTAAGTAGTAAGTAGTAGTAGTGGTTATAGTGGTTGTAGTGGTTGTAATGGTTGTAGTGGTAGTAGTGGTAGTAGTAGTGGTAGTAGTAGCGGTGGTTTAGTAGTAGTAGTAGTAGTTATAGTAGTAGTAGTAGTAGTAGTAGTAGTAGTAGTAGTAGTAGTAGTAGTAGTAGTAGTAGTAGTAGTAGTAGTAGTTGTAGTGGATGTAGTGGTTGTAATGGTTGTAGTGGTAGTAGTGGTAGTAGTTTAGTAGTAGTAGTAGTGGTTTAGTAGTAGTAGTAGTAGTAGTAGTAGTAGTAGTAGTAGTAGTAGTAGTAGTAGTAGTAGTAGTAGTAGTAGTAGTAGTAGTAGTAGTAGTAATAGTAGTAAGTAGTAGTAGTAGTAGTAGGTGTGTGGTTCAGAGCAAGCGCACGCAAACACCTACATCTTGATTAGTATCTGGTATTCCCCAAAGTTACAGACGGAATCCTTCTCTTTCCACACCACTCCCTTTAATTGCTTTTTCTTTTCGTTCGCTCGCTCTTAACTCAAGCGTTGTCCACACACTTGGTACTGTTACCAGTAGTTGCTACAGTTACGTTGCGAGTCTCCGTGGCGAAGTGGTTGAACCGCCTGTCTCGCGCTCCGAAGTTTGTGGGTTCGATTCCGATCTACGCCGTTAGGTTTACGAGTGCAATTTTCTCGGAGACCCCTGGGTTGTCGCTGGAACTATGGAGTTCCTGCTTTGTGTGACGCCTTTGGTAGGATGCCCGATGGAAAGAGACCGATGTATATGAGATAAAAGGTGCAATGAAAACGAGCCTCTTGCCTTTAACCCCTCTGTTTAAGTCCCAGTTTTTACTTTTAGTCAGTTCCCTGATGCTATATTTCACTGATGTTTGCGGATGGATTAGCTTCCCCTATTACCAGTGTCCCTCGCCATCATGCGAACACACTCTGACTAATGAGGCACTTGTAATTTCTGTCTCCAAGGGCGAGAAGCCAACGTTTTAGTCCACTACATTGCTTAAAGGTTTAACCCGCCAGCTCACCTTCAGCACATCGGAAAGTTCAGGACGAACGCTGTTTTTGGTTTTGTAATGGCCTCATGTGTTACCCCGTTGATTTGCGTTACAATATCATAAATATCGTTTGCATTTCTCAAAACTCGGACACTTATTATTTAGCAGAGACTCCGTCGATATTTTTAACCATAATCTAAATATAGCATCAACGTAATCATGGACTGTCCTAGAATGAATGATTATTAATTTATTTCTCGGTTGAAAAGTTCAGACAAACAACTCAGTTCCTGCTATATAGGTCAACTGTTTCATCCAGTGCAGACTTAAACCTGGAATCTTGCAGATGTTTTTAACGCACATTCTATTGTTACTGGGTTTATGGTGCTATAAATAATTTATATCCTTTACAGGATAGGTTTAATGTGAGCACGTGACTTCGGCGTAGACCATGTGACCTTGTCTATTATGGGGAAAATGTGGAACTGGAAACCGTCTATGTAACTTCAATTCATGAAAGGTCTTTGCTCCTCGGAGTTGAGTTATCTTTAAGAACGGTGTCTGTGAAAGATACAAGTGAATATATATCCTTGTTATATAAAGAACAAGCTGAACGGCATACGACTGCGCAGGCGGGAAAGAAAATCATTCAGTTATAGAAGGTATTGTGAGTTGTCATTTTATAGAGTAATTCTTAAAAGATGTAACGATCCCCGATGTTTTAACTTACTATTATATATTAAGGTAATTACTAATATGGTTATCAAGACTATACTGGTATTACATATGGTATTAAAGGGACCTGGTAGTTGTGGTGGCATAGAAGTTAATGCCTTTGTCTACCAAGTCTATGGTCAGTATTCAATCCCACAGAGGCAGAATGCTTGTTTTTTTTTTTTTTTCAAACAATGCGGTTCTTGAGTCGACTCGGTCTCATAAAAATGGCTGCCAGACAATTTTAGCAATTTTATTGGAAGTAAAGTCGATAGAGATGGCACTGGCCATCCAATCTCATTATGTCTTGGCCGAGAATATATACATGCCTAGAATCTATACATACCTAGAATATATACACGCCTAGAATTTATACATTTCTATAATATATAAATATTTAGAATATATCCATGCCTAGAATCTATACATGCCTAGAATATATAATGCCTAGAATCTATACATTTCCATAATATATAAATATCTATAATATATGCTTGCCTAGAATCTATACATGCCTAGAATAAATAGATGACTATAATCTATACATGTCTATAACATATTGATGTCTAGAATGTATACATGCCTAGAATCTATACATACTTAGCACTTCAAAACTTAAAGGTGGTATCTGCTGCAGGACTATCTTTACTTTTATAAAAAATAAATTATAACCAGAACAAAACGGATTCATCCACATCATCATGTGCCATGCTGGTAAGCATGGGCGACCATGGTTCGGCATCTCTCACTATCACTAGAGTCTTGAATCGGGTCTGTGTGCTTGGGCAGAAAACTGAGTGCAAAGTTCAGTCGTACTTATCCGTTCATGAACATGGGAAATACTGGACAGAGAGAGTGATATCCCGACCTGTAAGAGTTAAGTCGCGTTCACATCTAGTTAGTTGCATATCTTTTACAGGACGTAGCAGTCAATTCCAATATGCAGGCTTGTCCATGGGACATATTTTTCTGTCCCATCCCATCCCATGGTAGTTTATGCCTGTCCCATCCCATCACATGGGACCTTTCATATGGGATTACCATGGGAATAACATTCCCATGGCCAAGAATAGCAGGCTTGTCCATGGGACATATTTTTCTGTCCCATCCCATCCCATGGTAAGTTATGCCTGTCCCATCCCTTCCCATCCCATGGAATCTTTCCTATGGGAATAATATTCCCATGGCCAAGCCTTGCCAATATGTTTTGGCTATGTGTGATTCCTGGGCAAGTTTACGTTCAGTAGTTTGCCATTGATTTCTGAACTACCGGCACTCATACCATTGTAGGGAAACCAACGCAAGGCGGCCTGCTTCCAAATCGCCTGCAGCTGTGTTTCGAGCGCGGTTTGCGGGATTACGAAATGCATTCGTAATCCCTTCGCCACAGAGCGGCCTTAGACATTGGGGATATATAGCAAATGGAAGACTCAGTCTGCGATGGGGAATATAGCAAGTGGAAGACTGCCTGCGATGGAGAATATAGCAAGTGGAAGACTCTGTCTGCGATGGAGAATATTGCAAGTGGAAGACTCTGTCTGCGATGGAGAATATAGCAAGTGGAAGACTCTGTCTGCGATGGAGAATATAGCAAGTGGCGGACTCTTTGCGAGGATTAAAATGGTATAAAAGACAAGAGGATTGACTTCATTGCACCGGGTTTTGTCCCATACGGCTCGGTCTCTTTCCGCAGGGCAGCGTCGCACAAAGCACGGACTCCGTACTTCCATCGACGACCACCGGGAGTCTCCAAGAAAGTTTCTTGTAGTGTGGAATCGAGTCCACTACCTTCGGATTGCGGAGCAGGCGGCGTAGCCACTTCGCCGCGTAGACTCCTGTTCGAGATGGGGAATAGAGCAAGAGGCGGACACTGTTTCCGATGGAGAATAGAGCAAGAGGCGGACTGTTTTAGATGGTGAATATAGCATGAGACAGACTCTGCCTGTGATGGATTAGCAAAGGTTCTTCTTTATTTCACACTGAATAGCATTACTTGGATAGGTAAAAGCAGAGATAAAGTACAACAAGCAGATTCTTCTTCTTTGCGCACCTTCAGATTTTAACTTGCACAAATTAATAGTTAATTAGTTAGTCGACAGATCATCCTCATTGCACATCGAACCATTCAGTCCATAAGTGCTCGGATCCCCTCCTCAGCAAATCCCGCAGCGGGTAGCGGCTCACGACACCAGTTCTGTGTTGGTAAATCAATCTTCTTTGGCTTCCTGCGTTGTGTTCTTGTTTGGCCACACCTCTTTTAATTTGCAGTTCTTGCAGTCTGACCATGGTTGTAGATTCACAATCATCGCTTGGTTCTCGCAGCAGTCTCACTTCTCGTAGAGCATTCAGAATGTCAGCCTGGTCCATAACGCGTCCGCCCTCCACAGTAGCCATACCTGCGAGCTTGTCAGCCCGCTCATTTCCTTTTACTCCCGCATGCCCTGGCAGGAAGATAAAACTAATCTTTGCTAGCCGAGACCGCTCCAGAGACAGCAACCACTCTCTTCGGATCCACCCCAACTCTATCCTCTTGAGCATACTCATTGAGTCGCTAAGGAAACATGTCCTAGTGAATGTCTGTGTCTCGAGCCATGTTATTGCTTTACTTACTGCCATGACTTCCATAGTCAGGCTACTTGTGGTCTCAGCAAAAGCACCAGAGTCCTCCTTCACAAACAAACAAACAAACAAGGCCAGTGACAGGAATCTGCTGGGGACATATGAAGTGTTTGGATCATTACGTGTTGTTTTATTTATCCCTGAGGAACAGAGAAACATGTGGTCATCTTCCCCTCCTATAGCCACCTCTGAAAGCTAGCGTTGAACCTTCTTTCGATCGACCTCATGCCATTGGTGGCTTCACAGACTCAAAGCCAAATAAAACGTAGGTTTGGACGTTAAAAAAAAACAGTAGGGTTAGACGTAACAAAAAGTAGGTTTAGACGTAACAAAATGGATGGCGGAAAATGCTAAAAGGGTTTCGTTTCAGTTATGACCTAACAGTTGTTAATATGGTAGCAGACATATTGTATTATATATCACATTAAAGGGGGCTGCATGCGGAAAGCTACTGTATGAGCTCGTGGCAGATACGGGAAGTCTCTTAATCATCCAATGTCACTTAACCAGTTAACATCCTATCATTACAAAAACGCAGACACTTATTTTAAAAAGCAGCAATTAAATTGAGGTTGTTGACATCTCCATTTCGTGAGTTCACAAATGAAGTGGGTGTAGGCCTAAATAATGTTATCTCTTCTGTGCATGTTGGACACTTGTAGCAGCTGTTTGTTGCCATGTTACCAGTTTAGTAATTGCATTACTACGCATCATGGTGGTGCGTCGGCCTTGTATAGGGTGCTGAGTCAGAGCGGGCATATTATTACATAACAATACATTCGTCGGCTTCTGGAAATACTAGTTACATAATTATCTCATTTGTAAATATTCGTAATATATTCAAGTCAGCTTTATAGTGCGATAGTCTGTGTGTTTGTCATTCGACCTGTGCTTGGTTAATAGAACGACTGAGACCTATAGTGTTATAACAATTACACTTTACGAACGCAGTTCTTAATCCTTATTCCATAGGTGTAGGTTCAGGTCATCATCATGTACTATGCCGGTAAGCATGGACGGTCATGTTTTGCCATCTCACTCGATCACCAAAGTCGTGGATCAACTCCATGTTCTTGTCTCGATCATAAACGTGGCCAAGCCATCCAGGTATTTATTCCTCTGCCCTCCCCAGGTTCTCTTCCCCTCGATCTTGCCAGTTGTCATCAAGTTCTCCAATTTATTTCTTTTCATAACGTGACCCAAAAATTGTGACTGTCTACGTCTAATTTCCAAGTTTATGGTTTTCGTTTGTTTCTTGTAGGACTTGGTCATTGGTTTTTCTGTATGTCCATGGTATTTTTTGCATTTTCCTCAGAAACCACATTTTCACAACCATCAGATGTTTTTTGAGCTCATTGTCGACTCTTCACATCCATACAAAAGCACAGGTTCTATGTAGCACCTTCACATTCTTTTTCTCGTTGCAAATGACATCTTTTTATTGGCCATCATGTTGTTCATCTTGCAAAAGGCTGCCTTCGCCATGGCGATTCTTGATTTAATCTTTTCAAGGCATATCCCATCAGATGTTATGACTGTTCCGATATAATTGTACCTATTCACTTGTTGAAGAATATTCCCATTTACTTGTATATTACATTGTGTAATTCTTCTGAGTGATTATCATAATCTGTGTCTTCTTACAATTTAATTCTTACCCCTAGTTGTTCACTGTGTGCAACAATCTCATCTACTAACTGTTGCAGATCCTGCTCATTGTCTGCAATCAATACTGTATCATATGCACATCTAATGTTATGGATGCTATGTCCCCCAATGATGATTCCTTTCATATCGTCAACATTTCTGAAAATATTTTCACTGTTCAGGCAGGTGATCTTATGTTTGTTCTTCCGCCTCTACTTCTTGAGTTGTCAGGTCTGGAACCCGAGAGCGACTAGGGCGACCATGGCTTCCAAGTCCTCTCTGTCATTTATTTTGATGAAGATGTTTTATTACGCTCTGTCTTCTCCTGGTTTTGTTTGATCTATTTTGTTACCCAGCTGTTTAAACTGTTTACACATATGTTTCTGCCTCACTTGCCTTGTATTTCTCACTTTAAGACTTTTCTGTTCGTCATCTTCTGTTGATATCTCCCATATATTTCATTTGTCTGTTTCTTTTGGTTTTGATAAGTGTCCACGTAACACATGCAGCTCTCAGTACAGCAACATGTGTCCTTTTTTTCTGTCCAAGATATTCTCAATATTCTTCTTTAAGAAAATTCACACGCAGATAACTGAGCTGACTAACGATAACACCTTCAAAGTACACATATTGCGCGCGCGCGCGCGCGCGCGCGTGTGTGTGTGTGTGTGTGTGTGTGTGTGTGTGTGTGTTGGATTTCGCCTCTGGAGTGAGGTTTCACCTATGAAGATCTGGTTATTATTTGTTTCCATTATTCGCTTTATCTTTCACTTCGTCCTTTGAATGATTATACCTATGTTATGTAACCTGCTATCCGGTATGTTTTGCATACTATATATTGTTCTGTAACATGCCTGGGTTCATTAAACATTGGGCGTGATGGACCTAAGCGAAAGTGGTACTATATAAACAAGCTAACCGGCCCTGAGAAATAATAGACGGAGGTAAAATGAGGCTGGGTGGTAGGTCCCCGGAAAGGGCAAATAAGAAGACATACGGGGAAGGTTGGAGGCAGTGAGTTTAAGGGGGAAGTCGAGGAGGCGTCAGCCCGCTAGTGTGGTTGTGAGGCAGACAGCTTGAGCTGTAGAGTAATGTTGTGTGGAGTCAGGGGACTGGATAGTTAGTTGAAGCCTAGACCCAGAGTGGGTTGGATCGAGTGAGTTCGGGCAGGGAGAGTGGCTGTTTAACTGTCGTCGTGGTTTAGATTAAGAAGGCCTGGAGAAGGCAGTGTTATTTGAGTGTTAGGTTGTGATGAGGATATATTCTGGAATTACTGTTACTGGATTTATATATGTTGCCTGTTTCCGTGTTCATTCATCATTAAAGGGATATTCTGTGCGGAAACGCAATCTTGTTCAGTGACTAATAGATGTGTAATACAGTAATGACTTGTGTTGTGGGACATGGGGCTAACCAAGCTTACACTCTGCAGTGATATAGAAGGAGCATTAGGATCTAGACAACGACCAATCTCATTCTGTTGCAAAAGAGATTGTGACACGTTCCATCGTAAATGAAATATCTCGGGATATAAATGTTGGCAACGTCTCGATCTGTAGCTGCACTATACAAAATAGCACCAGTGTTGTCCTTGCGTAATGTATGATTTTCTATTGACATTTTGTGCAACGTACATGAGTCCAGCCAAAACTGAAGGAGATTGGCGAGGGATCACTGGAGGGACCTACCGGCCTAGCATATTTGGTCACTTAGCTACTTGGTATCGGCTATGTGTGAGGTAGTGTTATGCAGAAAACTTATTCGGACGAATTACACTCCAGAAAGGAGGTAACTGCAAGTCTATGGCTGAGAGATATAAAGATTCGTAAACGTTCAATGGCTAACTGAAGATTATCGTATGCTATAAATTGCTGCAGGAGACATATTAGTTAGTTGCATATCCTTTAAGGACATAGCAGTCAACCCCAGCATTTTTTTGGTTGATCGTGATTCCTGGGCAAGTTTACGTTCAGTAGTTTCCCATTGCTTTCTGGACGACCGGCACTCATACCATTTCATAAAAAAAAACAACGCAGCTGTTTTTCAAACGCGGTATGCGGGATTAGGAACTGCATCCGTAACCCCTTAATACAACTGGAATAATCATTATCTTGGGGAAATTAAATATTAATAAATTGCTACGATGGTATAGTTGAATGTCAGAGACGGACTTCATCACTCACCTGGTGGCTGATCGTGTGAGTTCAATCTGCCTTCAACCCTGAGCCCAAAGAATTAAGGCGGCCTAGCTAGTGCAGTCGCTGAACTGTTTAGGTTAAGATGTTCTTTTCGCCCCCGACAGAATAAAATAATCCATCACCTTAGAGAGGATTTGAATCCGGGTCTCAGGTTGGAGGATCGGAGGTCTATCCATTAGCCAGACGCTCATCATGTATGTTCAATAAATGTCTTATTATGAAATCTTGCCAATGGATTATTCCGTGACTGCTGTGTTGAACATTATCACTGGTCAATCTCAGGTGGAGATCTGTCATGTTTTATTATAATCAATATTGAGAACCATATGTTCGTAATAGTTTCTCTAGATACCTGGTTGTGACAGGCAGGCAAAATACAGGCCTTACATAGTAAAGACAGTGGTGCGATAGTGATCACTATTCCAGTGCCAAATACGTATATTATAATATGGGGCTAGCACTATATGGCTGTAAAAAAGACCCTTTACTAAATTACCCTCTTAAAGTAACATTACAAAACTGATTTTAAACAGTGATGTCTACAGATTGCTTGACTTTGGTCAAGTACTTCACTACAGTGTTACACATGTATCTGCTTGAGTTGGATCTTTCAGTGTAGTGGCCTCTACATATAATGTGTATTGTAATATTGTAGATAATATACGAGAATTTGAATGCTGGACGCATGTTCCTAGATATAAAATAGGCGCCTTCACTCTTCTGTCTATACACAACAATTAACGATACTGGGTTCTCCAAATACCCATATGTGATATAAATATCAAGGTATTATTGGTTTACATTAATATATTTATCTAAGAATATTAAACGTGCTGCAGGTACCCTGTACCCATTTATATTGCTGTCAAGATGAACTAACTGACTGGCTGGCACCGTGCCGTCTTTACAGACGATAGTTTGTAAAATGGAGTTACACCTCTCCATAACACAGGGCCTGGGCGAGTTTAGAGACCATGCGTTGCCCATGCATCATAATCCCTCTCTCGGCCTGCCTAATTAAATCCAGAGGAAAGGTAACACCAATACGTCTGAAACAAGACAAGTTGCAGAAGCTGCCGGATCAGAAAAAGCAATACTCTAACTGTCCGCCTGTCAGAGCTTACATTCTAGACCAGTTGTCGGCCATGACTTAGGTCCTGGTCTTCCCTGCCATGATAATTAGTCTTTAGGTTGCATTTCCTTGCACTGGGGTAAGACTTATGTCACGAGACCACTGTCGTTAACGATAAGATGATACACTAACAGAGAACCAGTCTGTATTCACAGTGGCAATTGTTTGTTACTAGTGGAGAAAAACTCAAGTCGGATCAAAGGAAACTATAAGTCTTTGAGAGTTCCCTAGGAACGAGAAATTTGTCGGCATTGTTTGATGTATTGTCGTTGAGAGAAAAAGCCTGTTGTATTCGGAGTAGAAAGGGGGATAACTATGCTTGTGAGGTTGGAGACAACATTGTCTGGGGGAAGGAAAGTCGGCTAGATCTTAGAAGTGGAGAAATTAATTTCTATAGATCACAGACGAGAGGGACTTTTGATGTACGGGAAACTAGTCCCGACAGGGAGGCAACCTGATGTTTACATCGAATGACGTCACAAGGACAAATCCTCGACTGTATGCAAAACAGAATTTGTTACCGTGAGTTTGAACAAGAGAGTTGACCTAGGCGGAAGTGTTTTGACTCGCTCTGTTTTAGTTTACAAAAGAATCTAGCGTGTTCAGTATCAATTAAATGTTGAGGAACATGTGTCTGTTATGGCAAGCGTAGATTCGATGTAGATAGAGCTGAGTGTTCATAAGGTTCCCTCAGGTTACTCAAGTTACTCAGGTTACTCAGTGAAGCTGAAACATCACTGCTTACTAGAATGTAGACCTTAGTGCAGGCAGAGTTATTCAGCAGCTTTTGCACTGAGCCCATGATGAAAGGGGTATGAAGGAACATGGCTCGGTTGAGCCGAAACATATACATATCCAACAGATGAATTCTTAGTGATAGGGATCATGGAAGTCAATAGTGAAATTATTTATCAAAACCACATGTGAGCAGAACACTAGAGATTGTTTTTCCACATCATTTGGAGAAGGAACAATCGTGAGATTAATGTTTCAAGAACCACATGTTAACAGAACACTAGTGATTGCTTTCCACATAACATTTGGACAGAACCATAGTGAATATTTAGTTAACAGGAACAATGAACTTAGTGCTTTTATTAAATTACTAAATTCCTGTGGGACGGTAAACAATAACAGTGTAATTGTGAAACAGTAAGACCTTTAGAAAAGGAATCATGTTATTTCAAGGGACAGTGTTCCGGGTTTTCACAAGACAAGGATGTTTTAAGTCTCAGAACATTAGGGACATTTAATAACATGCTGTGTGATCGATTCAGGATCAGTATCTGACTATATCTGTGATTGGTGACCAATTATCTGGGTTATCAAAAAACCACAGGAAGAAGTCAACATCTCGCAGGAGGGACACATTATTTGGTGAGGTTATCGTGTACTTATCTATGATGTTGTGTAGTCCTTACAAGGATGATCAGACTTGGCTCCTGAGATGTTTGGTCTGATTCTGCAGACACACTAGAGTATACGACATACATTCTACACATACACTTCTCACATACATACACTTTTCTTTATTAAATTAATCTGTTATTAATTTATTTTTTGAAGCTAGAGTTGTTAAGTATGTTGTTTTGGGGAAGTGTGAGAGGGTGCATGAGCCAGTGGAGAGAGAGAGAGAGAGAAAGCGGTATCCATTGACTGAGGGAGTGTGGTGGACTGAATCTGGTGGATTCTCCAGAATAATGATATGGGGTTAAATATAATGTGGGTGTTGATTCCCCTCACTCCAGGGACGATACAATAAAGTAAATCCACGACAACTTGTACCCTCCCAATTGTAGAGACTGGCACAATGTGGGGTATCGGGTTTGGTGAGCAACATCCGGCGCTAACAGAAAGCAGGTAGTACCGTCTAGTGTGGTACGATAGCTCAGTCATATCTGACTAAGACCTGACACACAACTATGATGAACTATTTGTTTATTTATTATGTTACAGTGGCGTTTGGTTACGGTATTCTGCTTATACATCCTTTGTTACCAAGGCCCATACGGGAAGCAAGGATTAGTCATTCTGTACGCGCACCATGCATGTCGTAAAAGGCTACAAAGGAGGGTTGGTGACAGAATGGCTCCTTCACCCCTGAGAAAACATAGCCGCACAATCTAACCTATCTTAAATAAATCAACAAAGCCCTTGGCAGAAGCTGATTGCGGTGTGCGCTTCATTGAGAGATGATAGGCAGCGGCTGAGGAATCTTATTATAACTTGGCCGTGTCATTCTCTTTATCTACGATAAATCTGTAGGTCTGGTTGTTGTTATTCCGCTTCAAGTGTTTGTATGCTTTTGTTTATCTAAATGTAGTGGTAGCATAGCAGGTCAAGGTCATCTGCTAAGTCCGGATTGTGAAGTAAGTCAATTAATTGCACTACTGGTGGTAGATATTTATTTCCGGTTCCACTCTACAAAACTCCAGCAAACAGAAATGGTTGTCCGTGTGTTGCCGGTGTATTTAATGGAAGCAAAACATAGTTACGATGTACACGTCACCCGCAAGTCGTGAGAGGCAAGTGAGAATGGTTGGCTTTGGATTGACCACCCTATACCGTTGACCACTTTAGGTTAAGCCCTAACCAACCATGACCGAAAATTTAGAGAAAGAAGAATAACTCAGCCAACCAATGTGAACAGAGGCTCTCCGAGAAGGAGTATGGAGTGATTCGAAGAAAACAACATGGACACTGGATCGCCAGCTTACCTCCTTTTAACTAGGAATATCTGCAGATTTGGTGCCCGGAATGTTAGAGTTATGTGTGAATTGGGAAAGACAGCACAGGTGTCTAGAAAACATGCAATAGTATGCCATTAGCATGTTTTGATTATGCAAAATAAGATGGAACAATGCAGGCAAGGAGGCTCTAAGCACAGAAGAAGCATTGCCGTACTTAGGCCATTCAGAGGGAAATGGCACTCACAATGAGGGAATTGCCATATCGATATTAAAAGAGGGAGAGACATAATTAATAGACAGGGATGCAGTAAGTTCTAGAATAATAACACCAACATTTAGAATCACAAACAAAACAAAAAAGAAAGTAAACATACATGTGATTCAGCTCAAGGACTCGGGAGTTACCGGCTGGGAAGAACACCTGGGCCAATGCTGCGACTTTTGCATTTGATGTCTACGAGGGCTTCCAGGATAAACAGGAGACAGTGGCGGTAGCTCTTGACCTGGAGGATGCGTATAACAGGGGTCAAGTATGATCGGTTAATACACACACTGTTGGACATGGAAGTCTGCCCTTGCCTTGTTAGATGGGTTGCGGCAGCCCATTATGAGCGTAAGGTTGCACTGCGCATGGGTTCCTGGACTTCTGATCCCTGTATTATTACACCTGGGTTTCCGCAGGGATCTGCCTTGTCCCCAGTGCTCTTTAATGTCTACACCAGCAAAATCGCAGCTATTGAGACACCAGGTGTGGGTAGAAGCTTGACATTTGCAGATGATGTGCTGCTGTACAGACAGGGCCAGACAGGGCCAGTTTGGCGAAAGACTTACACGTGGCAGTAAACAGGGTAGCGGAGTGGTGCAGGGACGCAGGGGCCATTACACACCGAGACAAGGCATCAGTTGTGTGGTACTCCCTGGATAACCGGATCGTCAAGGCAGATGTCCCAGGTATTATGTTGAATGGATGTCCTCTTAGTCGAATAAATTAAAGTACTTGGGTATCCCCTTTGGCAGGTGTTTGTCTTTTAAGGATCATGTGGAGGTGGTGAAGGCTGGTAGGGGACTTAATGCATTGAGGGCTATGGTAGCAACCGGGGTAGATCAGAGGATGCTGTACAAGCTCGTTTAGCAGTTAATAATTTCTGTCATTAAGTATGGTTTCGGGCTGCTGACAGTATCAAAGAGCCAGCTTGAAAGGTTGGAGCGCATACACTATGCGGCCATGTGGGTGATCCTGGGGTGCACAAAGGACACATTAATTATATGCATGAGGCATATCCTGGCTCTACCTACAATGGCGGATAGGCATAGGGTCCTTCAGGCCAAATGGTACCTGAGAGTTGCCGCAAATAGGGATCACCCGCTGCATGCAGCAATGGATATGGTAAAGGGTCATAGACTAAGACGAGGCAGGTCCTGGATGGCACAGGCAGAACTTTCTATACGTCAGGTGTGTGATCTAGAGACCATCAATCGTGAAAGAGAGTGGGTTAAAGTTTCGGATGACATGACGGACTGGCACAATGTAATAATAACACTGGGTCGTGAGTACAGAGAATGGGCAGCGGGCCGCACTGAGTTTGAAGTGCAACAGCTGATCCAGAGCAACACGCATCAAGGTGACATAGCATCTACACCGATGGCTCAATGGTGAGAAACAGACATAGTGGCTGGGGCTTTATTGCAAAGGCTAATAGACGAATCTTGGAAAAAGATAGTCTGGCATATGAGACTACGACCTCCAGCATGAGAATGGAGGTGGAGGCAGTAACAGCGGCATTCCGGTCGCTAGAGGAGACTACTGCAACACACGTTGTATTCATCACGGATTCAAAGAGTATGCTTAGTAAGGTGGAGAAAGGAATGTTTTGTGTGGAATGGCTCTCGTCGCTTCAGAGGTCACAGATTGTGAGAATTGCATGGATATTTTGCCCTGGCCATGCGGGGTACGGGGGAATGAACAGGCTGATAGGCTAGCAGGGAATGCATCTCTTGGTGGTATCTTGCCTATGGACAAGGGGGAGGTGGTCGAGCGCTTGTGGGACCAGGTGGACAAGGCGGAGGAACAGATTGAGAACCCATATTTGGAAAGAATGAGATTGCGGGGGATCGGCAGGGGTTGAATCTCAAAACTGAGAGGGAAGACCAGGAGAACTTTTAATAAGATAGCGGTGGGAACGATTAGTAGTATGACTCTTCGCTGGCTGTTGAACGAGGGGACGGAGCACGTATGGGAATGTCCTGAGTGCAGTGTTTTCGGTTCTTAACTCAACTCAACTCAACTCAGCGTAACGCAGCAACACGTGACAAGGATGCATCTATTAAGGAGACACATTGAAAAACATCAAAGTATCAAAATTTTGATAGATGACCTGAATGCCAAGATATGTTGGGATAACACAGATAATGAAGAGTTCATGGATAAATAACAACTTCGGGTAATGAACGAAAATTTAGAATTATTCACCAACATTTGTATAGTGAATCATTAGGTTACAAGTGGACTCCTTTTTCCCACATACAAAAATAGATTACACATCGTATGTGTCAACAGGCTACAATTTACAAGAAATGAAATTTATCTTGTCTGTATTAACAAGAAGTTTAGATCATCTCCACATGAAATAAATGATTATAGAGATGCAAATACAGATTCGGATAACCATCTCAGTTATCAGTTGGGGTATCTTCATTGCACTCCGGACATGTCCATAGGTGCTCAGATCCTCCCCCCCCCCCCCCCCCAGCATATGCATCAGCGTCCGGTGGCTAATAGTGCCCTTTCTGTGTTGGTTGACGAGACGCTTTGTTTTCCCAATGTACCTCTCTGTAGCGAGATAAATAAACTTGTTAGTTGCGATCGATGACAACCAAGCCCGACATTAGTCTGCAAACACAATAGACCCTTTGATGTTGAACAGACTGAGAAAA
This sequence comes from Cepaea hortensis, assembly GCA_963921405.1. Taxonomy (NCBI): domain Eukaryota; kingdom Metazoa; phylum Mollusca; class Gastropoda; order Stylommatophora; family Helicidae; genus Cepaea; species Cepaea hortensis. The sequence continues at coordinate 58,475,518 of OY992891.1, forward strand.
ATACGTCGTTAAAACTGTCTGCACCTGGTCGGCATTTGTGTATGAGATCAAAGTGAGTCACGTCGCGATGTCTACACACGGTCGACAATTTGTTGACAGGTTGTTGTTCGAGAGACGTGCACTGGCGTCATCTGTCTGCAGGGCGGGAATTGGCCGTTGAAAGTGATGGACAGAATGTCTGCCAGATGTCGGAAGGATTCTGTGATGTGGGGGGGGGGGAGGTCTCTGGCTCACAGACAGCCGGGATCTTTGTTGTATGAGACAAAGAATTTCCCAGATGAAAGTGAACTTGACAGCGAATTGACTCCGGTGAGTCTAGAAACAGGGGAACAAAGCCAGATTCTGGACTGATTGGCGTCTGGACTTTTTGGTGACGTCACTCAAGCACCCATTTAAGACCCAGTTGCGGTAAACAGGTGGAGGGAGTCGAGAAAAACATTCTGAAGTGTTAGGATCGGTGCATTATTCCGAGTTGCGTTACATAAGAGAGACTATAATGTCTAAGTGGTGATAGTTATCCGCGGACATAGATCCAGTCTGATTGCATAGTTTCTCGAGTAGCAACCGAAATAGGCATATGGTAGGCTATTACTAATATCTAACTTAAGAGTATGATTAGGAATAGAAATAATGTATTATAGGTGCGGTGATATAATGTATTAGGATTAGTGATAGAGTGTTCTATTAGTGCGGTGCTAGAAAGTATCATAGGAGCGTCGGCACTAGTATCCTATTGTGTGGCTTCAACTGGCTTGTGTGATATATCATTTTACTCAGGGAGTTGAGGACAATGTGGTGGAATAATAATTAGAGAGATTAAAGATGGTTGAGAGGGGGAAGAGGTATGTGAAATGGTAGGATCTTCCAGTAGGGCATCTGCTGGGTTTCTACCCGTTCCTTTATTCTTTCCTGGTGTTGCCATGTCTCAGATCATATGATTGAGTTATTTGGCCGTATGACAGAGATCGGATCTCTGTTATAGATCTGAGTGCTGCTATTGGCCTACACTTACCTAATTCCGGCCAGGACTGAGTTGCCCTCACCATAGTATTCTCTATTCTACAGGTTCCATTTACAGGTTCACGTATGTGTGCTATGATTTTCAACAGGGAAGCTAACACAATTTTAGAAGATGATGGCTCAGAATTTGAAGACAGAAGTTGCTGAGAGGCCGCTACATTGGGCTTATACCCAAGTTGGTTTTACGGGAATCTGGCTTCTGCTGAGCAGGACATGCTGATGGGATTTATGATTAGCAAATGACAATTGTATCACTGAACAGTCAGATCATTGTAGAGATACACTATTGATACCAGGAACATTCACACCAAATTTATACTGATACAGAGAACATTTAGATTGTGGTGTTAATATGGGGAATCTTTACCACCAGTGACACTAGATCCAGTGAGATTTCCCCAATAACAGTGACAATAAGGTTAGAATATTCTGATTAACAATCCTTTAAATAACAGAGGAAATTCATAGTGTGAATCAGATTGAAGACTCTCATTAGACAGTGTTTGTCATGGGTGGCCAAGCATCCTAGTGGTTCCAGAGACAACGGAGGAAGTCTTCACGTGACCGGAGGAGCATCACCTGGGTGAGGCTACTTGTATGGGATATGGGATGGTGCTGGTGTGTTTTTTCAGCACAGGGATGAGAATGACTATACTCTTGAACACTGATCTGAGTCTATAGACACTTTAGAGTACACGTCACACATTCTACACCTTACACACACACACACACACACACACACACACACACACACACACACACACACACACACTTCTCCTACATATACTCTATGCTTTAATAAATTTCTTGTTTTTATTTGTTGAAGCTAGAGTTGTCAAGTATGTTATGTTGGGGAAGAATGAGAGGGGGCATGATCCAGGGGTGAGTAAGAGTGAGAGGAAGGGGTCTTCACATTGAGGGAGTGTGTGGACGGAGTCTGCAGGATATCTTCAGGGTAGAGCTATTGAATTTTTTTTTTTTAATGTGGGGGTTGATTCCCCTCACTCCAGGGACAACCCTAAAGTGGTAAAGAAGAACAAGTAACTACTACGACATTCACTCTTTACACACACGACACTCTCGCGTCTGGCTGTGCCGATTCTTACTCCCAAGTCTTTTATCCTGGACAGCGTTGTGGATTCACTGACGTGAAAGTCCTCTGTTCTCGCCATATCTTTAAGGACGTTAATAACATCGGCACGATCCATGGGCTGGCCATCTACAGGGGGTGCAGAGCCAGCCAGTTTATCAGCTCGTTCATTTCCCTCGATTCCCGCATGTCCAGGGCGAAAATGAAGGTGACTTTACGGACAACAGACTTCCGCAGCGACTCAGTCCACCGTCTACGTACAGATCCAGCTTCGACCTTCTGAATCATGCTCATTGAATCACTTAGTACACAAACGTTGGTATAATGCTGTGATTCCAGTCATATGAAAGCCTGCGTAACTGCCATCACCTCCATCGTCATGCTGCTCGTGGTCATAGAGTGGGCACCACTGGATTATTCAACGGTTCGGCCCGCTGAACGGTCTGTAAATGCCCACGCACTTCTCTGCTGCTTTACAACAGATCCATCTGTATAGATGAGCACTTTGGGGCTATCTGAGTGTTCATAGATGAGTGCGTTAACGTCAGCATTGACAGCGACAGGGTTCTGCTCTCTGCACCGTCTGTCGAGTGTGATAATGCAGGAGAAAGTGCACTTAAAAGCTGGAGGCACCGGCACCCATTCCTTGCCGGGGTTGATACTGGTAAAACTGCAGACCTGTCTGAGAGACATCTTCCGCCCGACCCATCCATGATTTGCCCCTCTTTAGCCTGTCACCCTTTTCTCTGAATATAGCGTCATGCAGAGGGTTCGGATAACCATCTGCTAATGGGTAAGGTTAAGCTGAAACCCGAGACTTACACAACATCTGATAAACATTGAAAAAAAGCCAAAGAAATATAAGTTATCTCAGAAATCAAGCAAACAAGCAACAATGTACGGCCAGGGTCACTAGTGAGTACCAGGTACTGCGGCAGTTGGTGGACGAGGCGACTTAGGAAGACTGCTAGCTGCAGGCTACATGCATTCCCAACAAATCACGTCTGGAAGTTCTTGGGGTGAGGTCACAGCAACATACAACATGGATACTGCCAGAAACACTTTAAAAATATAAGAACGGAGAAATAAAAAAAAAGCTGATTCAAATAAATAGCAATACCTGCGCTATTGAGACGAGAGCCCATGAAGATATACATAAGCTAATATCAAGGTTAGAGGAGGATAAAGAGAACAAAGGATGCAATTTATAGTTTAATCTCCCTTGATGAAACATCAGTGATTTAACATATTATAAGTTTGGAACTAGGTTTCATTTTTCGTGATGTCCACATGTTTCCTATTACTATGACAGCTGCTTTGACCTCTTGTGTTCTAGTTTTAATATCTCTATGTGCCCCCCCCCCTCTTCTCCCTCCCCCAACCTGTGTCATGACTACTTAAATAAGTTGATTGATACCATCTCTCAGGCGCTATGTGATCACTGAGAAATCTCACCAAGTCGACAGCTCTCTCTCTCTCTCTCTCTCTCTCTCTCTCTCTCTCTCTCTCTCTCTCTCTCTCTCTCTCTCTCTCTCTCTCTCTCTCTCTCTCAACACACACACACACACACTTCTTTTTTACACTAAAGAAATGTGGTTATTTATTGAACATGCAACAATGTATATGTTTCCTAAAATTGGCACCAGGAAATGTATTGGAGAATAAAGGCGGACAGCACGATATTTACAACCTCACCTACCGAGTGCCGATTTATCAGTACAATATGGATCTAGCACTTTATACGCAACTCACCTAAGGCGTATAAGAGGGATCTATACTTTACAGTATATGTTTCATCATCATCATCATCATCATCATCATCATCATCATCATCATCATCATCATCATCACATATCTGGTCGTTTGCAGAAAGTAGCTGTCACCATAACGCCCCGGAAATGTTTTCCCTTGTATCCGCATGCCCAAGGTGTCCACAATACCCTGTGTCCATCTTCGTGCTAGTTTCTCTCTGTCCCTTCTTCCGAAACTACGCCTTCCTTCGTTGTTCTCTCCGAGACAATGTTTCGTTTAATGTTGCCCTATTATTTCAGTTTCCTAGAAATGTTGCCGATTATAAACCAGATTTATTTGATTTTTAGCTCTTGTAGAATGTCGGTATGTTTGTTCCTCATGGGCCACTGTATTCAAACATCTTGTCTGTACCAATTAAATTCAAAAGCCCCAATTGCCTTCTATAGTGATCGCGAAATATTTCATGACTCACGCCCGTATTTTCCCACAGGAAAGATGCGTTTTCTCAAAATATTTAATTTGTTTGCTAGTGTTGTCCCATGAATTATAATACAGTTTTACTTCTGGATTGCTTTGGTCTGTCTTTTGGACAATTCTCATTATCGCTGTTTATGAACCCAAACTATTTTCACTATGGTATGAGTGTTCGTCGTTCAGAAATCAATGATAAACTATTGAAGGTAAAATTGCTTTGGAAATCGCAAACATGCTTAAGTTCTCTATTATTGATTGGGGGGGGGGGGGGGGAGAGAAAAGGGAAGGCAGAGAAGTAAATACATGGATGGCTTGGCCATATGGTATGGTCGAGACAAGATCACCGAGCTGATCCACGACTCTTGTGTTCTTGTGAGATGGCAAAACTGACCGCCCGCGTTTATCGACATGGCACTTGATGATAATTATTATTGATTTATTAAATTATGAAAGATTATTATTTTGGCATCTGTAAAGAAGGTAGCAGTTTTCGATGGCTTGACAAGATGGTCGAGACAAGATGGTCGAGACAAGAACACAGAGCCGATTCACGTCTCTTGTGTTCGTGTATCATGGCGTAACATGTCCGCCCACGCTTATCGGTATGGCACAGGATGATGTTTATTGATTTGTGAAGTGTGGTTGTACTCGACACCGCCATGTACAAAGAGGAAGAAGATGAGGTGAGGTGATGTATGGATGACATGTAGTTATCTCTGTGGAGATTATTATTTTCTTTCAAAGTTTAGACCAACGATTTGTGATTCTCATCGTGTCTCTTCATAGACACGGTCAACTCTTCTAGTGACAGCACAATTTGTGAGGATAGCGCTAAAAGTGCCATGGAGTAAATAAAATGGGTGTTGATGTCGTGGTACAGTACAGAGTCCACCCTGGTGTACAATGAGTTTGCCATGCATGGTCACCCAAGTCTTTGGCATAGATCATATATAAGATGTTGTAGGTCCCAATGAAATAACTGCTCGTTGTACAATAAGTTAGCTGTGGTTAACACCACTTTAAAATGTCAGCATAACACTTTGACATTGGAAGTGTCATGGCCCGCTGTCTGGGTTTAAATATAAGATATGATATAGTGCGGACACGATGTGTCCTCGAGCTGTCACGAGTACAGTATCACTTGTTGAATAGAGTGAGCATTGGCCTGAGTGGACTTAGCCACAACATTATATTATAACAACATTACCGTTTCCTGCTCCGTGACCAAGGGTTTACGGACGAAGTTCGTAATCCCGCATACCCGCGTTTGAAACACAGCTGTGGGCGATTTGGCAGCTGACCTCCTTACGTTGGTTTTTTCATGAAATGGTATTAGTGCTGGCCGTTCAGAAATCAATGGCAAACCACCGAACGTAAACTTGCCCAGGAATCACGAACAGCAAAAAATGCTGGGGTTTACTGCGTCGTCATGTAAAGGACATGCAAATAACTTTTGTTAAAATTTACCGTTTAAAGCCGCAGCACATCGAAGACCTCCAAGTACAACATAAGACCGGTTGATACCACAACAAGCAATGATGTACAGACCAGATGGAAACAGAGGAAGAGGCCGACCACGTAAACGTTGGACGGAGGGAATAGCAGAGTCTATGGGAATATCGATGCATGAAGCCCATAATCGGGCACTCTCACGATGTTTATACTTCACCTCGACACCGCAAGGTACAAGAGGAACATGATGAGATGAGATGATATGAGATGAGATATACGGACAGTTACTTGGGTGGCGGTTTTAAAGTTTTAGAACGTGGCTGTCATCACGGCCGCCCGAGAAGTTTCTCGATCCCTGGCATGTCTTCTTCTTCCTGTGTCCTCCTGCCGGAAGAGACCTTTCGACGGTCCGTGATTAGAGTGAATTGGGCAAAGAACCTACCACGTGATGATAGTAAAGCATAGTCTGTGTGCGTGTTAAAATAGCTAGCCATTCCTTATTAGGCTCAGACCTTAGGGGTTAGTGAAAGCAGTTTCATAATTCTTCGACATACCAGATGGGAGGGTTCGAAATCAACCGCAGACGATTTGGGAGCAGGTCGCTTTGCGTTGATTTCGACGGTATGGGCATCGATAGTTCAGGAAGCAATGGCAAACTACTGAACGTAAAACTGAAGCAAATCACAAACGCCAGCGTCTGAGGCTTAGGAGAGGTGAACACAGTTTCACAAATCCGCATGCTGGGTTGGGAATATCCGCAGATAAGATGGAATAGAACAATAACTTAAGAATGGAAGAGATTACGAAATGTTCAAAGAAATTAATTTATTGACAAGAAATGTTCAACCACAATTAAATGTTATATGTGACAAGATGGGATATACCCAAACAGAAACTAGAAAAATCATAGAAGGATGGAAGGAAAACTGTAGTGGAATGTATGATTTGAATCACTGTGATGATATGAATGAGATACATGAAACAATGACAGAAGACACAGAACCTACACCCTCATTAGGTGAAACTGAATGGGCAATAAAGAGCCCTGAGAATGGTAAATCACCAGGATGTGATGAGATATCAGCTGAACTAATTAAAGTGGGAGGAGAAGAAAGCATACACTTCTATCACGAACTATGTAAAAAGGTATGGAAATATGGTATATGGCCAAAAGATTGGAAGAGAACTATCTTCATTCCATTACCAAAAAAGGGCAACTTAAAATTGTGCACTAACTATAGAACTGTTGCCCTGATCAGTCATGGAAGAAAAATTCTACTAAAAATCACAATGGGAAGACTTCGTAAGATAATGAAAGAAGAGTTTGTCGTGGTTCAAGTTGGATTTAGACAAGGAGAGGAACAAGATATCACAAACTCAACATACGTTTAATAATAGAGAATTGTAGATAAATTAATGTCAACCTAGTCTCGTATTTTGTGGATTATTCAAAGACATTTGACTGTGTAAAACATCAGAAACTTTTGGAAATCATGAGGATAGTGGGCTTTCCATCATGTGTAGTACAACTCATAAAGATATCTAGATCAACAAGCAGCGGTTATAATAGATGGCGAGACATCAGAATGGTTTGACATCAAACAAGGAGTCCGTCAGGGATGTGTGTTGTCCCTGTAATTGTTTTACTTGTATGCGAAAATATAATGAGAAATGTCAGAGATGATATAACCAGGGAGCAATATGATGCCCTAAATATGGGTGGTCATGAAATACCAGTGATTCAAGATGATGATATACAGTATTACTATACACAACACAGAATGGTATAGAAAACCTAATAATCTCAACCCAAAAGAATAGTGAAAATCAGAACATATATCTTAATATAGCATAAACAAAGATAATGCATACAGATAAAACTACTATGTAGAAAGAAGTATATGTTAACGAGGAAAAATGGAGGTGGTGGAAAATTGCGAATATCTTGGGTCATTAATTACCAACAATGGTGACACAATGAAAGGAATTAAAAGACGAATATCTATTGCTCTTTAAAAATTAAAACAACTGCGTGTTGTGACGTGGGACAGATAGAACTACAAACATTAGATTTTTGAGAGTAAGCATCTTTCCCATTGCAACATATGCCTGTGAGACCTCGACACTTAATAAACAAGCTGGACAGCGCATAAATGCCTTTGTTATAGACGGGTTCTAAGAATATCTTGGATACAGAAAAGAGCAAATGCATCCATACGACACGATCTGAATACTGAAGCAGGTAGCTGCTAAAGACGATAAAACAAAGCAATTTGATATATTTTGATCACTTGAAACGTGAAAGTTTGGCAAGAACAATAATAGAGGGGTATATGCCCAGGAGCCGGTCTCTCTGCCTAAGGAGTTAACGACTTTCTCCGTATCCCGTATATCCACGTACGGTAACGCAGCTGCACGAGATTCGGTAGCGGATCGTGTCGCGCTGGTTACTTAGGTTGGGGGGGGGGGGGGGTATGTGTGCCGGTCGCTCAGAAAGCAACGGCAAACTACTGAGCGTATTCTTACCAAGAAATCAACAACAGCTGTAAAATGCTGGTGTTGACAGCGGTGTCCTGTAAATAGGATATGCGAAAAAATGCCCAGGAAGAGAGGGAGATGAATTACAAAAGAGAAGATGGGTGCAGGATGCGGTGGACGATCTCCAGATGAGTGTATCGGACGCGGGACATCTTGCTCATGATCGAGAGGTTTTCCGGAGGGTTGTTATGGGAGCGAGGCTCTGCAAAGGGCCTGCTACCGAATGAGTGAAAGAACCTGGAAGCAGACTGCACTGAGTTGATTTTCACAATGGTATGAACGTCCGTCGTTCAGAAATCAATGATCAACTTTTTTTTCATATCCTTTTTACAGGACATCGCAGTTAACACCAGCAATTCTGCCGCTGTGATCTCTTGACGAGTTTATATTTAGTAGTTTCCCATTGTTTTCTGAACGACCGGCACCGATACCAACGCAAAACCAACGAACGCGGTCTGCTGCCAAATGGCGCGGAGATGTGTTTTGAACTCGGGTATGTGGGATTACGAACCACGACCGTAAGCTCTTCACCACGGAGAACGGCAATGATCAACTTTATTTTGTCACATATCCTTTTTACAGGACATTGCAGTCAACACCGGCATTTTTCAGCTGCTGTTGATGTTTTACGTTCAGTAGTTTGTCATTGCTTTCTGAACGACAGGCTCACATACCTCCGTAAGTAACCAGCGCCGCGCGATCCGCTGCCGAATCTCGTGCAGCTGTGTTTCGTACGTGAGTGTACGGGATTACGAACAACTTCCTTAAATTCTTCGCCAGGGAGCCCGGCAATGATCAACTACTACGGGTAAAATTGTCTAGAAATTCATAAACAGTTCAACAATGATGGGGTTGATTGTGACGTCCTGTAAAGGACACGCAACTAATTTTATGCTCAAACTAAACGGAAGAACTGAGGTGTTTGTTTTTTGTTTTTTAATTTGTGGGTAGTATCCTGGGATTGAAACACGAAACACGGGTAGGGTGCCTCATAGTATATGTGACCTGTACAGGTCTATTCCTGCTCTGAGCACGTGCCGTCAACCACGTGACCATATCGATATCGGGGTGGCCAAACACATCTTCGTTGGGCTTTCCTGCAATTTGTGTGTCAAGGAAGTTCCAGAATACAATGCAACACTCCCTTGTCTTATCCGTGCATAACTGCGATTGGCTTGTGCGCATGTCTGATCTAAGCGCGGGTGGTTTCCCCGCCATGCTTGACATATTGCACAATCTGTTATAAATTAACTGTCTGTAGTTTACTCTGTTGTGTGCCTACAAGTTCTCCGTACAAGGAAGTCAGTTTATTTACAGCAGTGTTCAGAAAGGGTTTAAGTTATAACGACCCGGGATCAGAGGCACGTAGAAATATCTTGCCTAGAGTGAATTTAAGTAATAAAGGAATGGATCATTTATTGTCACGTCAGGTTATTCAGACTGGTAAGTCTATGAATACGCCACTTTACTATTAATCTAGTTTTATCATTATCATCGTCATCATCTTCCACTTTTTCCGTCAAGTGTCGAGGAGAGGAATAGTTGACATTCCAGCACCCGGTGGGTTGTAGGGGATAGTGTCATTTCCTGTGATTGTACAGTGTCTTTGGCGTCCTCATGCTGGCGTATCAGATCGTCTTAGGTGTAGCGCCAGTGCTGGCATTTTAACGTGATGACTGAAACATTTGATCTTCTGTCTTTCAGTATTTGTGGCACAATGTGTATTCTTTGCATTGTCCCCATAAACCATATTGCCACTGGCATTGTATATGTTTCGGCTTGTCTGTTATTATCCATTATTCACGTGTATACAATAGGATAGGTTCTACATGGTACTTTAACACTCTTCTTTTCACTTGACCACAAAGCATATGTGGTAAAACTTACTTTAGAATAACAGATACACAAATAATGCATGGAGAGAATGGTGCGGCGGGGAGTGGATGGTGAATCTGGCCGACACTTAGTACTCAGAGGAAAGACCAGACGGACACATACTCAGTTTGAAGAAAAAATAGACGGGGGCCTTTATCTGTCACTGTTGGACTTAAGAGAGAGACTTGTTATCTAGTTATCTCTAGGTCATGTCCCCATGTCAGAAACAGACGGTCTCAAAGTTATAACCTGTTATGAGTCGGTTAGTGTAAACACTGGATGGGATAAAAGAAAACATTTCTTTTAAAAAAACGAGAAACATTATCCCTAATGTAAACTTCGTGTTTCTGTATTTGTCTAACCGTCAATGCGGTCTTCGATAAACAAAAGGAAACATGAGGAAAGAATAATCTTGCACGGTTTCCAAGAATCACTGCTTGAAACTCGCTGTGTTTGTTTCTTGAATGCATTCATTTGTTAGAGTTCTGTACAGGAAGTGTATTTGCTTTCAGTGTGTGTGTGTGTGTGATTGTGTATCGGGCTGTGTTAAATATATACTTCCTTCTTTTCATGGACATGGATTATGCTTGCAGCAAAGAGCTTTACAAGCACTGAACGTGATAAATATGCTAGTTAGTAAGTTAAGTTAGTAGCATATCATATACAGGGCGTCGTAGTAAACTCCAGCATTTTTTGGCTGTTTGTGATTCCTGGGCAAGTTTTACGTTCAGTAGTTTACCATTGCTTTCTGAACGGCCTACATTCATACAATTGTATGGAAAACAACGCAAGGCAGGCTGCTTCCAAATCGCCAGCAGCTGTATTTCGAACGCTATCTGATTACGAATTTAGTTAGCAAGTACGGAAGGACAGGAAACTTGTACACTTTTACACCTGCACACTTTTACTCTTGTACACTTGCACACTTATACACTTGTACACACATCGAGGCTCACTGGGTATATGGTGGTAGTCCCATGTTTGTATAGCCCAACCGGCACTTGGTAGCTGATGTGGCCAGTGCCATGATGTCCTTCTGTACTCCCTAGGACATTTCTCGTATCCACTTTTGGCTGGCTAACCTGGGATTATTTATAACTTGTTCTTATAGTTTATGCCGTGTGGCGTTGGTGATCTTGTCTTGATTGTCCACTGTCTCCTGTCTCTTGGTGCTTCCAATATAAGTGGACAAATCTACATCTGAGTAGAGGAGGGCACACACTTGTCCTGATAGTCGGAAGTGGCTGCCAAAGGCAGAGGTAAAACACCCCCATATGAATGTGGAAGGCAAGGGGAAACCACCATGTTAACTTCCCAATATTTCATGAGTATCCACGGTTCAGAGCCAGTAACGACGTTAATGCCTGTTTTAGGACATCCTCGTCCTGTAGGGACAGTCATGAGCCACAGGTGACACCAGACAGTCATCAAACTTTTTTGTTCGCATATCCTTTACAGGACATCGCTGTCAACATCAGCATCTTTCAGCTGATTGTTGATTTCTTTGCAAGATAACGCTCAGTAGTTTGCCATTGCTTTCTGAGCGACCGGCTCAAATACCCCGTAAGTTACCGACGCGGAGAGAACCGCTACCAATTCTCGCGCAACGTCACGTTACTTACGAGAGTATACGATATTACGGAGAAAGTCGTATAACCTCTAGACCAGAGAGACCGGCAGTCATCAACCTACTGAGGGAAAAATTAAAACTAGAATAAATAAATTTAAAGTTGGACAATTGAATGTTAGAATAAATGGGGTTAGGAAAGTTGAACAATGTTTTGATTAGAAAAATCTTGGAAGTAACGTAGATGTGGTGCCTGAGGCAAGTGTTGTGAATTCCTTGGACTGCCAGAGTAACTAACAACGATTGCCTGAAAGAGGCTAATGAAGCTAGAATATACAACAATAAGAAAGTGACAAGCGGCTTTCTTTGATCATGTGAAGAGAAGAGAGGCATTGGAGAACATCGTCAAAACTGAACAGATCAGGGGGTAGGGGGGGGGGGGGAAGAGGCAGAGGCAGACCAAGCGGGATGATGCTGGATGGAATGAGACAGTGGCATGGAGGAATATCATCAGCAGAATTGATCCAGAACACCAAGGACTGCGATCTGTAGAGAGACATATGAACACCTACACCAACTGGCTGATCACTTGATGATGATGTTATATATATATATATATGTCATCATTGGCACCTTGCCGTCTTGACAGACGATAGTTTGTTACATTGCGCTTCAAAAAGGCTTAATAACTACAACCCATGGCGGTGGCGAATGTGACTGTTAAGGCCAATTCGCGCTGTAAATGTTCGTCCACAGTGGATGCATGTGAACACATGGTCATTTCCACCATCATGCACCATCTTACGTCTCACACGCTCGGTGTTCTGCAATAACTTTCTCCTTTGTCTTTATTCCATTTCTGATATTTGCCCTCCATGCAACACGTTCAGCGGCGACCTGCTCCGAATGTGCATTATCAATGCCTGTATCAATCATATCCCGCTTATACACATTTTTGTATCGTAGTAGAGGTCGACCCTGAGATCTCTTACCCAACTGTAATTTACCGTAAAAATGTCCTTTGGTATTCTACCATCATCTATTCTCCTAACATGTCCTATCCATCTAAGTCTACGAAGACTGAGCATCGAATATACCGTCACACAACCTGATCTTTCCAATACTTTAGTATTTGTGATTTTGTCTTGCCACTTAATACCAAGAATTCTTCGCAGACACCACATATGAAAGCTGTTTAAACGTTTCTCTTGGTGTGAGTAAGTTGTCCAGGCTTCACTGCCATAAAGAAGAGCACTAAGGACACAGGCTTGATAGACAAGGACTGTTGTTTTGGCAGTAAGCTTCCTGTTATCCCAGACTCTTTTTCTTAACCTGTCCATTGTTGTTTCTGCCTTACCAACCCAGATGTTGATTTCCTGATGTAGGGATAATTTGCTATTTACCTCAGATCATAGATATGTAAAATGGTCTACCATCTCTAGTTCGACGTCGTCAATAAAGATTGATGGTACCCCATGTGCACCTTGTGACATAATTTGTGTCTTCCTTTTGCTAATTGTTAAACCAAATTCAGAACAAGAATTGGAGAATGCAGATAGTAGATATTTTAATTCTTCCTCAGAGTGGGTCGTAATTGCAGCATAATCTGCGAAAAAGCAACTCTCTGATCAGTACCCTCCTAATTTTGGCCTTGGCCTTCAATCTCTGAGCATTGTCGAGGCCGCCATCTGAGCGTGTGTTAATGTATATATATCAAAATTCTGATCACGAAAGGCATATTTCAGTATAAGTGAAAAGTATATTCCAAAGAGGGTGGGAGCTAGTACACAACCTTGCTTAACTCCACTCTTGATTTCAAACTCTTCTGAAGTTGCACCATCAAACTTGATTATACCCTTCATGCCTGTGTGGAACGATTCCACAATGGACAGAAGAGTTGGTGGGTAGCCAATCTTCTTTAGTGCCTTGAACAGATCCTCACGACTGAGCAAATCAAATGCCTTTGTGGGGTAGATGAAGGCAATAAACAGTTGCTGATCCTGTTCACGACATTTTTTCTTGCATTTGTCGCAATGATAATATCATGTCAATGGTAGACCGGTTGTGTTGGAAGCCACACAGTGATTCGGGGTAGACTTGAACTCCCAGGACTTGAAGTCTGCGCAGAAAAATTCTGGCAAATACTTTCCCAACAATACACAGAAGTGAGATACCCCTATAGTCGCTCCTATCGCCTTTGTTCTTGTACAATGTTATGATGCTTGAGTCTTTGAAATCCTGTGGGACTTCTTCTTCTCGCCAGCATAGCTCTATTAGCTGGTGGATCTGTAGAGTGAGTGTGTCTTGCCCACTCTTGATAACCTCTAATGGAATCCCATCCTTACCTGGAGCCTTGCCAGATGCAAGTTCATTTATAGCACACTTAACTTCTGTATGGTGGGAAGCGTGCCCAGATGGTCAAGAGTTGGTAGAGCCTCTATGGCAGTGTTTCCCAACCTTTTTCGTGCTGTGCCCCACCTAAGCCTTTCTAAAATTCTTATGCGCCCCCCCCCCCCACCCCCCAACATATGCATCATTTTTAATATTAAAAAATTGAAATGTTCACTAACGAAACTTGAATTTTTTAAATTTTTTGAAGGGCTCAAGGTTCCCAGAGGGGCCAAAGCCCCCCCCCCCTCTCCCCTCAGGTCCAGCGTCCCTGTGTGTCAGTTGTGTTGGTTGAATTTTTTTTGGTTTAGCGGTTCCCCCGCCTCACCCTTATTGTGTGGACCCTTAGTCTCACTGTGAGCTATTGCCCACAGTGGTCCAGCAGGCCCACATTTAAGGTGAAGATATGTGATGGGTTTTTATTTGATCATCCCGGCCCCGACCAGACCAGGCGCACTACTGGGGGGGGGGGGGGAGAGAGAGAGAGAGAGCAGCAAATGCACCCGATCCTAGCCAAAGGACCGATAGGTTTTAGGAAGAAATCACTAGTAAATTATTGAGCAAACACAGCAAGTACATTTTCAAAACATATAATGGAGAACTGAAATTCAAGTACAAAATAATTTTAATGAAAGATTGTTCTATATTATTTTAATTATTAGTCATTATTTAAATTTAGTGATATCCTTGCGCTTGATGCTTGCTGAAAAGAGATTTTATGTCTGGTTCCAAGTTAGTTAACTTCAGTCTAAAGTCTCCCCGTTTTGTTATATCCAGCTGATTTCTTCCATTTTCGAATTGCCACCCTTAACAATCGCATTGACCCCTGTGGGGCGTGGGCCCCACGTTGGGAAACACTGCTCTATGGCGTTGAGGGCATCATCCGCTAGTTTGGTTTCACTTGAGTAAATCTCCATATAGTGCTCTGCCCATCTATCCATCTGCTGTTTCTTATCAGTGATGATTTCTCCAGTCAAGGTTTTCAGTGGTGCACTTCTTTTGATCATTGGACCACAGGCTTTCTTTATGTCTTCATACATGCTAATTGACAAGATATTATAACCCGTGCCGGCTTCCTGGCCTAGAGGTTAGCGACTTTTCTCCGTAGTCTCGTATACTCTCATAAGTAACGTTACGACGGTGAGAATCAGCAGTGGTTCGAATCGAGTTGGTAACTTACGGAGTATGTGAGCCGGCCGCTCAGAAAGCAACGGCATACTACTGACGGTAATCTTGCCAAGAAATCAACAATCAGCTGAAAGATGCTGATGTTGACAGTGATGTCCTGTAAAGGATATGCAAACATTTTTTTATAACCCGTAACTGCTACCTATCGCTTTGATTCCGAGACGGGTTAAGACCAGGGATGGAGTTATACCTCCCCATAACACAAAGCCTGGACTAAAGTATAGAGACCATGAGTTGCCCATGCAGCATGATCCCTCTCTCGGCCTGCCTGGTTCACTGCAGAGAAATGGTAACACCAATACATCTGGAATAAGACAAGCTGCAGAAGCTGCCGCATTAGCAAAGCGATGCTCTAACTGTTCGCCTGTTGGAGCTTAGATCCTAGACCAGCTGCCAACCATGGCTTAGGGCCTGGTCTGCCCTGCGATGACATTTTGTCTTTAGGTTGCATTTCCTCTCACCAGGATAAGGCTTGTACCCTCCCAATTGCGCTCTTCCTCCCGAAGCCGTTGGCACAATATGGGGTGTCGGGTTTGGTAAGCACCGCCCAGCATTCGGCGCTGACAGAAAGCAGGTAGTTGTCAGCGTCTTATAACTACGGATAGTAAGACTCGGGTTCAGACAGGCAGATGAGTGCGAGTACAGATATGACAGAACTCAAGGTTCTCTTATTATCGTCATGGTTTATTACAATATCTGTTTTCAAGCGTATAACGTCTCGCACAATATCATATTACAGATACATCATATAAAGCATTCAAATCATCTCTACACACACATCATCTATTCATCGCTAAACGAATACACATCTTAAAGTTTCTCTGTCTAAATCTATGTGTCTCCCTCTAAGTTACACCCGCTCCAGTCCAGTCAGTGTCCAGTGACCGTCTGCCCTCACGACTCTCGTCGGGTGGACACGGAGTGCTTGCCGCTGCGGGTATCTCGTGGATTTCACCTTTCCACGCTTCAAGCGAGTTGTACCTGGACGTTTGGTCATCTGACTCATTGATCTCGAATGTTCGAGTGTTTGCTATTATCTCTATTACCTCCCCTGTTTCTGTATCTTCTATTATGTCCCTTCTCTATCTTATAAGTGAGACCGTGACAGTAGTACTGTCTACTGTCATATGGTAGCTCAGTCATATCTGACAAAGACCTGACACCAGTGAGGATAATCTGTCGACTAATATATATATTTATATATATATATATATATATATATATATATATATATATATATATATATATATATATATATATATATATATATATATATATATATATTGCTACACTATATATATTGCTACACATCTTTGAACAACCATCCGTGTGTATCGACCGCAATTTCGAAACACTTGATCAACCAAAAACATTCTTTTCTCCTTTTATAACATCATTATGTTTGGAGTGCAAAGAATTACTCCAGCAGACGACAGTTTATATATATATATATATATATATATATATATATATATATATATATATATATATATATATATATATATATATATATATATATAAACAGAGATACACGTTACCTTAGCATAAGAAAATAAGAAACAGTAGCATAAGAAACAAAGCGCCTCGTCAACCAACACAGAACTGGCACTATTAGCCACCGGACGCTGATGAATATGCTGGGGGGGGGGGAGGATCTGAGCACCTATGGACATGTCCGGAGTGCACCGAAGATACCCCAACTGATAACTGATAACTGACCGGAACTGAAGAAACAGTAAACAACTGTGTTAACAAGTTTACGTAAACGATTCAGACAAATATTACCAAATAAGCATATAAAGATATTGAGATAACTGCTTAAGTGTGTGATGAAAGACAAACGTACAATCTACTAAAGGGAAGTTGTTACGCGAAATCCGTTGATTTTCTCAATTTACAATGTAAACAATATAAAATAGCTTAACGTAATGCAGCTTTACAGAACACAGTTATGGAAAAGATAGGACGTTGCGGCGACTAGCCTTTGTCAGAATAGAAATACACACACAAAACAACATATAAACGCGGTGAAGACACACCAAGGACTACGTTAAGGTATAAGAACGGGATGAAAAGAATGGGAAGATGAAAAATTAAGAACAATGACAACAAAATGAAACAAATGTGCTGTTTATCTCTGAACTCCTGTCTGTGATACTCCCAGGATATGATGAGAATCACAGTCAGAGATTCTGACATGAGTAGCACATGTTTTTTTTTTTTCATTTTTCAGTTTCTTTTCATTGTCGCAACGTCATATGTAATTGTGGTTCTGTAAAGCTGCATTATTTTGTGTTATTTTATATTGTTTACATTTCCACAGCTTTACCGCAAATCCATCAGTAATACTCAATCCACAATGATGTTGCTTGAATGAAATCGTGAACACCACAATCAAGAAGGTAAAATGGCAATTTTTTGATATGCATAAACAAGCACAGATGTGTGATGAGGGCACAATTAATTCCTTTGACCTTTCAGGCAATTTCACGCGGCTGTCACACTTGTCTTCCCATCACGATATGGCGACAACTGAAGAGACTGATGTAGAGTCAGTAGAAGATAATACTTTCCAATATGATGAACTGACCAAATCTGATCACTGGCTACAGCAACCGAAGGGTATAATAAACTCAAAACTAGCTGATTTCTCTACTGCCATACCCAATCATAGACCTAAGGCATCAGATGCAGTCGATGAAAGTAACAAAACCGAATGTGTGTCTTCACCACACCGCAGAGTAAGATATGTACTCTATCACAGCCAGTCATCAATAGAGTACAGCGGTTCTGAAACACTAGGAAACATAACAACATCAATCATATCTCAGGATGAAATTCTGACATCACTAACATCAGTCATAAGCCAGGATGAAATATTTAACAACATAACATCGGCGATATCTCAGCGTGGGATACTTAAAACCATAACGACATCAACTACATCTCACGACGAACTGCTTAAAAACAGAACAACCACAACCACAGCTCAGGATGAGATACGTAAACACATAACCACATCATCCACATCCGAGGATGAAATGTTGCCAGGCCCAATGTCAATCGACAAAGTATCTGAACACTCACTGATCGAGCACTTCTGCTATGAAGAGCCTAACTGTCTGCTGAAGACTTTCACTGAACAGCTCAGTATCACGTGTCAGATGCCGACGGATGAAGTGTCAATCGATGGCTTGAATGAAGACAACAATGAAGAGAATCCCACCCAGATGTACTATCTTGGTTACAGTGAAAATAGGACTACCATTGTCAATGAACTTCAGGTAATACTTCTTTTTTTTTAGAATATCAATTGCAATGTTGTTCAATAATTTAGTCGTAAAATACATAGTAAACATACAACATTGCTTTGATGATTCGGCAGCTTCTGCAGCTGGTCTTGTTCCAGACGTATTGGTGTTATCTTTCCTCTGGAGTAAACTAGACAGACCGAGAAAGGAATCATGCTGCATGGGCAACACATGTTTCTTCAAATTCAGTCCAGGTTATGTGCCGAGAAGAGGTCGCTCCCGCCATGGGTTGTAGTAATTATGCCTTTTTTGAAGCACAATGTAACAAAATGTCGTCTGTCAAGACGGCAAGGTGCCCATCAGTCACACAGTACCAGAACTTTACAAACTGCATCACAACTACATAACATTCTAGCAGTAAATACTGGAGCTGAGACTTAGGGGCAGTGAACGAGTTTCATAATCCCCCGACATATCGAGTCGAGCGTTCGACATCAGCAGCGTTGATTTCGATGACATGAGCGTCGTTCGTTCACAAAGCAATGACAAATTACTGAACGTAACAATTGCTTAGTAAATTGCAAACTGTTAAACGCTAGGGTTAATTCCGACGTCCTGTAAATGACATGTAACTAACTGTTTAATTAGTAATAAATACGTTAAGATTTACAATAGTGTGTTATAGTTGTAAACGAGATGTTTATTAAAACAACAACAACAACAACAACAACAACTACTACTACTACTACTACTACTACTACTACTAATACTACTACTACTACACTACTACTACTACTACTACTACTACTACTACTACTACTACTACTACTACTACTACTACTACTAATACTACTACTACACTTACTACTACTACTACTACTACTACTACTACTACTAATACTACTACTACACTTACTACTACTACTACTACTACTACTACTACTACTACTACTACTGCTACTACTACTACTACTACTAATACTACTACTACTACTAATACTACTACTACTACTACTACTACTACTACTACTACTACTAATACTACTACTACACTTACTACTACTACACTTACTACTACTACTACTACTACTACTACTACTACTACTACTACTACTACTACTATTATTGACATCATCATAACCGTCCTCGTCAGTGTCATTATCATCACCATCCTATATAAAGAGTTGAACACAGTTAACGGATAACACTGACTAATAGATGCATCAATAACTGTGCTACAGACAGACAGACAGACAGACAGACAGACAGACAGACTGACAGACAGACAGACAGACAGACAGATAGACAGACAGACAGAGATACGGACGGACGGACGGCTGGCTAGATGAATGAAAGGATGGATATATATGTACATACATACTTAACGTACATACATACATCCATGCATGTACATCCTACCTACTTACCTGCCTTTTTACCCACCTACCCACCAACCTACCTTCTTCTTTCTCCTTCTTCTTCTTTTCTGCCTCCTCCTACTCTATCTCCTCCTTGTCTTAATCCTCCGCATTCTTCCTTGTTTTCCTATTCCACATCTTCCTCCTCCTCCTCATTGTCCCTAAATGGAGCATGGAACATCGCCCATCTTAAGCTGGGTCCTTGGTTCCTAAAGACCAAAATTTATTGTATTTTTCAGTTAAGGGCTTTCTAGACATATGGTGATCAGACTCAAACCAACACGCTTTGAGTATTACGCCTTTACTATTCATTACTTGTCTCATGGTCTCCGACAGCTCACGGGTTAATATTCGATGTACTTGCACTAAAATGATCCTCAGGAGTACAAGTATTTTCCGATGAATCAGTAATCCTCCATTTTCTTGACCAATTTTCAGCAAAATAATAACACACAGCTGCTAGAACGTGGCCAGCCCGAGCCGAACGCTGCACCAGGACGGGTGACATCGGCCACTCCTTACACCCGCAGACCTATTGTTGAACAGGCAACACAGCCAAGTGCTTTCACCTGTTTACGCTCGATTCAAGGTCCGAGAATGTCCAGATCTGCAAATCCAGGTAGGCTTGAGAATAGATACTCGAAAGATGAGATGAATAGTTAATATTCAATACACCGTTCACTACTGCACTAAAGGTCAGCATGGCCGAATTGATAAGAACGCTCGTTCTTAAACATCCGGTGTGTCCTGATGCCGAGTTAAGGGTTTCAACCCCTACACCGGTCAACTGAGCTAAACTGTTGACTTCTCGTCCTTGACTTGGGGACGTAAATTACAAGTACCTCTGAAGTCGGAGTGGGTTTGCCTGATGGCGCGGGACACTGGTCATAAAAAAAGCTGCATATCATTTATGGACGTAGCAGCCAGCATTATTAGGTTGTTCGTAACTCCTGGGCAAGTTTACGTTCAGTAGTTTGCCATTGATTTCTGAACAACGGCACCCATACAATTTCATTAAAAAAAAATAAAAACCAACACACTGGTAATAGGGATAGCCAATCCACACGCAAAATTCAGTCCAATGCTACTAGAAAAATTGTGTATGGTCAACGCTTAAGTTCAAGACGATCGAGCCCAAAACAACAATTCTGCAGTGTGGATCAGAAACAAGCAGAGTGACATACATTAGTGATCATACATAGCAATCAGCTTGGTCTTACACTCGTTGAATGGGAACTGCCACAAGAAACCTCCACGAGGTGGGAAACCAGCAAGGCAAAGTTATGTGGCAAACACAGCTGTGGGTCTGCCATTAGTTGTTTCAACATTTCTGAGTACAGAAACCAAACATACCCCAACATATCTAAATGCTGCAGGTTTTCTAGTGACTGCCGCTTCCATCGAGGATGAACTGTATTTTTCGTGGAGGACTTTTGTGTTGGCATTCTGGCGGCAGCATTATGTATAGTGTACCTGTGCGCGCTGTTGATTTGTCGAGACTCCTGTTTGTTCCACTTTTCACATGGGGCAGTGAGGAGCATTTTGTGTGATATTCACTGGTGCAGGAACTGAGCATAATGGGGACGACCCGTTGTTGTGAAGTTGGAACCGCGACTAATAACTAATAATCTAAATACATAACTCAATCTTTCCCTATGATTTCTACGTAGACATTCCAAGCGTTCTAAGCATATCTAAGTACACAAAGCAAACTTTCTCAACATTTCTAAGTACACAACTGAATCTTTCTCAACATTTCTAAGTACACAACTGAATCTTTCTCAACATATCTAAGTACACAAACCAAACTTCCTCGGCATTTTTAAGTACACAAACCAACTTTTCTCAACATTTCTAAGTACACAATTGAATCTTTCTCAACATTTTCTACGTACGCAAACCAAATTTCTCAGTGTTTCTAAATACACGAACCAAACTGTCATAGTTTGCCCAACATTTCTAAGAACACAAACGAAAACATATCCCAGGAATTGTTATACATGAAAACTGACCGTCTCCCTGTCTTTTGAATGTCGGTAAGTACAACCTTTCCCGGAATATTCCGTAAACAAGAAATTCGAAATTTTGCCCTGGCAGCGACGTTAAGCTACTCTTTTTCGATTTCCAACTGCCAAGGGATTTTTTACGTGCGCAACAATACACACCGGCGTCCGATCTCAATACCAAAGAGACCAGAGGAACATTTCGATTGAAAAATCTACGCAAAGTATTTCAGGATCCTCGTCGGTGCTACGGAGTTAGTGCACTGAGGTGAGATTCTCCGAACTCAGGCTTGCGTTAGGAGTAGAACGGAGCATTTATGGGTTACACCCGTGTGCTGTGATGTTGATCCGGCGACTAAACTAAAATATTCCGTAAACAAGTCATTAAGAATTCACATTAAATGCAAGGAAAATAACAAGCAAAGGTCCCTTTACATGTGTAAAGCGCATTGGGCATATGGAGCATGGCCCATATTTCTTATAGACCAAACGGCACTCGGTGGCTGATGTGATTTGTATGACACCTTCCGACTTTACTTCTCAAGAGCTTTTCCTGGTGCCTATTTTAGGCTGGCAAGACTTTGAAGATCCGGTCGAATTTTAAAAATTCGAAACCGTCCTGATGCGGATTGAACCCTTGTTACCGCGGCTCCCTACAATAGAAGTAGACGACCCTTTGTGCATGTCTTGAGATGTCATTGGTATATGGTGTGAGCCTCATAATGTTATAAACCAATCGGTACCCGTGAAGTGATGTGGTCAATTTCACATCGGCCTTCTTTACATCCTAAAACATTTCCTAGTTCCAAGTTTAGGCTGGGGGGCAAACTTTGTGCCTAGGTCAGTTTTATGATTCCACCTCGATTCGAATTCTAAGACATGACCAGTGACCAGACAAAACAAACACACTAATCCCTGCGCTACCGTTATTATTTAGAATTTATTATTATATGTAGAATCTATAGTATGTTATCGTTTTACTGACATATATTAGAGTCAATGTTGTATATTCCGTAACAGTGCCAAGAATCATACAGCCTTCAGAAGGGAAGAGAATTCCCCCGGAGTTACGTAGTATTCCAAATAGGCACAACGAGTACATTCTGCAGGTAAATTCCGCAGCCACCGGTTCCAGCGTCTTGTCAAACGATGCAGATACTCTCAACTTCTACAGTTCAACTTGTGGACCAACAAAGCAAATAAACAGTTCTTTGGAGAGTTCTAGTGCTACTCCAACAACGTCTTTGTCATCATCATCCGTTATATCAGATACCGAACGACAGATTTTAACAACAGATGGATTTCCTCCGTTAAAAGATGGATGGATGCACCACAAGAACGATCACATTCAAGCAATGCATAATGATGCACGGAAACATTCTCAAACTAAAGAACACGACGAAATAAAGACAGATTCACATTTTAGCAAACAACATTTCGTGCAGCCTCAGCCTGTGGTGAAGCCAGATGTGCAACAATATAATTATTTTGATGACCGCCCATTTGTCAACGAACATAAAATGTTGGATCCTAGGTTATATATGCAACAGTGGAATTATGAGTGGCCACCGACTCATCTTCCGGATTTAAGGATGTTATGTAACGCTCGCGATGTATGCCAGACTACTTCAAAAAGACAAACTCCTAGCATTGCGTATGAAATTGAGTGTAATCAGAAACACTCGCCTCTGCAGGCGAATGCTGTGCGTAACACATCAAACAACGTCTATAATAGTGTTACAGACAATTCCTACCTTACCCCAAGAGGACCACAGTGTCATCAATCAAATCAACATAATTACAGCAATCATTCCATTCCTTGTGTGAAAAGATCACAAGTTAATGCATGTGCGTCGACAGGCACGTCTTTAACTTCAGTTGGTCCATCACAAAGCAAACATACACAGTCAGTTTACGTGGGAAATTCTTGTCTTTCGCAAAATAATTATCTTGCACAAAATCATCCTCTTGCACAAAATCATCATCTTGCACAAAATCATCATCTTGCACAAAATCATCATATCATTCAACGACAGTGTCGACACCCTATGGATCACGAGATAACTTGCAAGTCAAATTTATATTCGAGAAATAAAACGAATGAACCTCCTCTGCAGCAGTCGCATAAAGGCAACCGTGATTCAATTGTTCATACTTCAAGTGAGGCAACTACAGAAGGGCTTATCGTTGGAACAAAAGAAGTGTGTCATTGGAGCACACGCACATCAAAACCGCATTCCAACAACAGCAAAACCAGAATGGACAAAGTAGATAAATGGCTACGAGATGGAAAAAACGTGAGCATAGAAGAACAAATGAGGCTGTATGACCATAATAACCAGAACACTTACAATGAGCAAGAAAATCAACACGTTGAAACAACTCCACTATCCACACACGTTCTTGCTGAGAATTCAGGCCTGCCAAGGGGCCTGTTTGATGGGCAACCGTTGCCAGACGCTCAGCAAGTGAAGCAAACTTTCAACAAGAAACACAATCCACACAATGCCTGTCTTAAGGAGACTGTCAAAAAAGGCAGTCTAAAACATCCCAGTCCTAAGGAAGTCCAGAAAAACAAAACCCAGACTGAGGACAGAAATGGCATTTCTAAACCCTCCCTACAATTTCAACATTACAATAATACAGACATCTGTAATGTTCACAGACCTGAGTTGCAAACTAATGGATTATGCACTGACATGATGATTGAGAGGATTCGACAGAAACAGTTTCAAAAATACAAATCCAGCGTTGTACTCGGTTGTATATGTTGTCAAGCAAATGTACAAAAAGCAGACGTGGTCACTAATAAAGAGATCAGGTTACCTGAAGAGAAATCCCTAAAAGAACCTGCGGTGGGATTGCCAATTTCCTTGCCGGACCGTGAAAATGTGGATAAAGAACTGCGGCATATATTACCAGACGGAACACATTCCTTGAGAGCAAAATCAAGCAGCAGTCGTAATAAAGGAGAAATGTCTCAAACAATAGACGTGGGTAACCACATCTACAGACAGCTTCATTGTGACCCAATGGCCTTGACACGTTCAGATAAAGAGATCTGGTTGAAGAGGATGTCCCGGAAAGAGAATGATGCTTCGGTTCGTAGAGAAGAACACCATGTAAAGATATGCAATGAAAATATGCTTGCTGTACAAGAAAATACCAGAGCCAGCTGCTCGAAACAAACAACTCATATACATTGTGATGATACTGCTGGTAGGTGTGGTAAAGTTAATACCTTCAGTTGTGAGTCTAGCTTTCTACATCCATACCTTCATCGTGATAAACATAATGCGGAGCTTGGCAGAATGCACGACTACACACCACAGGAAGCATATCATCCAAAAGAATTACGTCCAGTGTCTTATGATGCACCTAATGACCAAACCACTGGTTCTGTAAAATCACAATATGTGACAACAGGAAATCAAGCTCTGAGTACTTTGCAGAAGCACGAGGTGCCACCAGACTATATAAAGAAATATGTAGACAATACGTCTGTTGAATATGTCACGGGCCGCCAGTTTGTTGATGTGAATCAAAGACTTTCCCCGCCTATATCAGGATTACGAAATGCACATTCTAGTCACGCTCAAAGCCACAGCTATGAGAATGCAAGTGTCCTGCCGACAGACTTACCGAATAATTGTGGAAAACACAGTGCAACTCCTTGCCATACCACAAATGCCTACAGTGATAATTTGATGTCACGGTATATCCCACGCAGCTTTCAGAATAACCAGAGACCTAGTTTACTGTCCGCAGCACAAAGATATGAAAACCAGTCAATTTCACAGACACAATCAAACACAAATCAACGCAGCTACACAACCCCGCCATCAAGCCATGCATCTTTCGTAATGACAACACCGAAAAATTCTGTAGGCCTAGCATCATCATCACAATCGCTACAAGAAAGTCCCTTCAAAACGCCTTACAGTGTAGACCATCTCCCAGGCGGCACACTTAGCCACTACTATGAAACTGTACAGACAGCTCCTTGCTATCCCAGCATCAGTGCCGATAGTGATGTTTCAATGAGCTCAGACAACAGCTTGTCAAGAGCTCATATTGTCAACATCAGTGCCAATGAAAAAATGCACAGTTACCAACAGAATGGTGAATGCAAAGACACGCCAACTGCAGTATCAAGGGCTACAAATCACCAGTCAGCAGATACAGAAACAAAGCCACAATCTACAACTGCATTTGGAAAACCAGAATCATAAAGACACACAGCAGCAAAATCTGAGTCTTCATCAGCGCAATAAACAAATAGTGTCTCAAGATAGAAACGATTTCCGTAGACATGGCTGTACAGGCGCAATGCATCTTCCTTGTTTTCTCCAGAGTGCAGACTGTGATGACGACGTTACACATTGCGGTAGCACTAACCAACAGTTGGTTTCCCCACATCTTCTTAACCAAATGGCCTGCTATCAGAACGTTCAAAGCACACAGTCGGATACTCTAGAGAGTATTATGACGTCTATCTCGGAAAAATCTCAGATGTCAACTAGTACGTCCAATGATTGCTATCCCGACAAAATTCTCGCACCCGAGCAACAAATCAAAGACACGCCTAATGAAGATACTCAACAATGCAGCAACAATACTGCAAACCTTAGTCGTAACCACATGCCACAAGCCAGCAATAAAGCAGTGTCTTCTCTTCAGCAACCAACTAATAGTCCTAGCAATGCGACCAACAGACCTACAAACACACGCTGCTCAATCCCTTTTCATTTTCCGGAAGCAATCGCCGATGTGTTCCCACAGCTGGATTTTGAAGACTGTCGAGATGCAATACCCCTGTCACCACCATCCTCGCCAGATATTAAACCTAGCCAAACTGCGACTAAACCAGACCAGGTGTTGGTTAAAGATGATGGACAAGGTGAACACACAGGCATTATTGAACCTGCATTGAAAAATTGCAAGCACAAGAACGTTGATCCCCTACCCTACATGAATGCTGGTGTTGGCACATCGAGCTCTGCCTGTGATGGTGATAGTCAAGAGTAAGTAAAATTAATTACTAGGTGTTTCAAACAGAATAATGGTATTTGAGATGTCTGGTTAAACGACTTTCTCCGTAATCCCGTTTAGCCACGTAGGGTCTCGCAGCGCGCGAGAATTGGTAGCGGTTCTCGCCGCGTTGGTGAATTACGGGATAAGTGAGCCGGCCGCTCAGAAAGCAATGACAAACTATTGAGCATAATCTTGCCAAGAAATCAACAACAGCGGTAAAATGGTGGTTGACAGCGATATCCTGTAAAGGATATGCGAAATTTAAAAAAAAAAAAAAAGCAGTTACACAGCCAAAATATTTGCCATGAAGATAAATGCCAGTAAAAGGAAATTAACCATAACTGTCAAATAAACCGGCCCATAGCTTAAATATTAACATTAAGTTAAGGAGCATGTAAAAAGTGTAGAACTGTCCCGTCTAGGCCCATTTTTATAGAGCTAGCTCGTTGTGAGAGTGAAATAAGATCTAGGATTCCAATAGCCAAAAATAATCATGATCATCAGCATCATTTTTATTCGGGGAGGGGGGGGGGCGCTATAAGTGAGTGGGGGGGGGGGGGGGGTTACATACGTTTATAACATTAAGTAACAAATACTGAGCTACCGAAGATATTAATAATTATATATTTAGCCCGTAGCACTTTTCCAACCGTAAATATTAACTATAATGGGGGAGGGAGAGTAAATAGCGCTTGGAAGCTTTTGAGATATGGTAGTTAGGAACACTGAGCTGATCCACGACTCTGGTGATCGAGTGAGATGGCAAAACGTGACCTCCCACGCTTATCGCCATGGCACATGATGACGATGATTTAGGAACAATACCAAGAGTTAGTTGGACAGATAAGAGATTAACTGAACCAACATTTACAGGCATTTGGGGAAATAGACAGCTATTGAAAATAAACGAAAAAGTCGACTGTTTTGGCTTGGCCATAAAGCGTGATATGAGAGTTTACTGTAGACAACAATAGATAGCAAAATCCAGGAGGAAAGACAATTAGGGCTTCAAAGAACCATTACATGTCATAGCCATGCATGGATGGAGGAGTTGGCATTCATGTCGCTCCAGAGATTTGCTCTTTGGTGTTCTGGATCACATCTATAGCTGGTATTCCACCATGCCACCGTCTGACACCATCCAACATCATATACCTCCGTCCGCCTCTGCCTCTGCCTCTTCTAGAGTCGGCTAAATGTTCTCCAATCTCTCTCTCTCTCTCTCTCTCTCTCTCTCTCTCTCTCTCTCTCTCTCTCTCTCTCTCTCTCTCTCTCTCTGATGTGTGGCTGGGTAGAGGATGTGTGGGTGGGTGATTGTATATGAGTAAGGGTGTGTTGTTAAGGGATGTTTGGTTGGGGGATGGGTGGGTAGAGGATATGTGGGTGGGTGAGTGTGTGTAGGTTAGGAGATGGTGGGGGATGTTTGTAGGGGTGGGCTCGGGATCTGTGAGTGGGCTGGGGGAGATGGGAGATTATGTGGGTGGGTGCGGAATTTGTGTGTGGGTAGGTGCGGGATATGTGAGTTGGCGGGGAGATGTGTGTGTGTGCGTGGGGGATGTGTGGCTGAGGAATGTGTGGGTGGAGCAGGATATGTGGGTGAGTGATTGTTGGTGGGTAATGGGACGGGTAGAGGATATGTGAGTGGGTGGGGAGATGTGTGTAGGTGGGGGGATGTGTGGGTTGGGGAATGTATGTGTGCTTGGGATGTGTGGTGGGTGAGAGATGTGTGTGGGTGGGGAGATGTGTAGGTATAGGGATGCGGTGAATGGGTGGGGGAATGTATGTGTGTGTGGGTTATGTGTGTGGTTGGGTGGGGGTGTTGGAGTGAATGGAGGATGTGTGGGTGGGTGGTGGATGTGTCTCATAACATAGTAATATGCATTGTTTATGTTAACAAAATCCATTTGACAATGTTTTTTCCTATGCGCTGTTGATGAAAGAAAGATGAGTGATTGGAAGGGCCGAATGTAAGACGGGCCTGCGTGCCCAATTTGTTACCCTTTGAAAATAAAGTCTGTTCGTTCGTTCGTTCGTTCTCTCTCTCTCTCTCTCTCTCTCTCTCTCTCTCTCTCTCTCTCTCCTCTCTCTCAATCTCTCTCTTTCTTTCTCGCTCTCTCCCTCTCTCTCACTTACTCAGTCTCTCTCATTCACTCACTCTCACTCACTCACTCACTCACTCACTCACTCACTCACTCACCCACCCACCCACTCACTCACTCACTCACTCACTCACTCACTCACTTTCTCTCTCACTCTCTCACTCACTTACTCTCTCTCTCACTTACTTGCTCACTCACTCACTATCACTCTCACCGATTCTCTCTCACTTTCTCTTACTCACTCTCTCTCTCTCTCACTCTTTCTGTCTCATTCTTTCGCACTTTCTCTCTCAATCTTTCTATCACTCTCACTCTCTCTCTCACTCTCTCGCCCTCTCTAACCCTCATTCACTCTCTCTCTCAGTCTCACTCTCTCTCTCATTCACTCTCTCACTTTCTATCACACCCTCTCTCACTCGTTCTAACAGCCTCTCTCTCTCTCTCTCTCTCTCTCTCTCTCTCTCTCTCTCTCTCTCTCTTTCTCTCTCGCTCTCTCGTCTACTTTTAATAGCCGCAATCGCTGTTAGCTACTCTGGCATTCCAAAGTATTCGCAACTATCGTCCCAAAAATCCAAATCACCGTTGCATCCAAGATCTTCTCGATTTGATTCGCAAAAATTTATTGACATACAGCACTGCATGGAACATTGAAGTATTTAGGTGTGAAGTGTCAGCCTATCACAGCACGCTTAATCTGGGTGAACAGGGAACACTGAAGTAGTTAGATGTGAAGTTTCAGCCTCTGAAGGTTCTGTTTTCGATTCCGGGCCGCGTCCTTCGGTATACGAGAAGGTCGTCGCTGGAGCTACGGGGTTCGTGCTTTGTGCGAAGCTTTCCACGCTGCGGAAAGAGACTGAGCCATATGGGATTAAAACTCGGTGCAATGAAGTCGACCCTGTTGACTTGTATGCGACCTTTTCAAACCACATTTTTTTCCCACACAATTCCCAGAACATTCTAAAATGTATCTAGTATCCACACTCCATGGTGTGGCAAACGCAGTTTGGAGGCCCAAATATCCACCAGGATAAGTGGACACCTCTAGTGTGTACTTTGCTGTTAGCCATAGCACCATTTGGCAGGTTACCCGTTTACCCTGGCAACTTTAATGGTTGCTACAGGCTGAGGACGCAGTCCACAGTCACGTGGGCGTGGAAAGCAGGCGGAAACTACCACATTATACGTCCCAGGAAACTCAGCATGGCAGTCGAAAAAAGAATCACAAAGATCTGACGGTGCGGTACCTAGGCCAGACTGATCATTTACAGAAATGGGGAACAGAACGATGGCAGAGTAAGGAAGAGTAGTGGAAATAAAGACTGTATGCCGAATACTGATAATATGTAAAGCTCTGTCACTGGGTTACTGGCGAAAGATTGATAATCTGTCCTGTGAGCCTTCATGGGAGCGAACTTCTGCAAAGGATCGGCTACACACATCATCATCTTTGTCTTCTCATCTTTCTCCTTCACTTCCTTTTCTTTCTTCTCCCTTCCCCCACCCCTTCTTCTTCTTCTTGTTCTTGTTCTTCTTCTTGTTCTTCTTCTTCTTCTTCTTCTTCTTCTTCTTCTTCTTCTTCTTCTTCTTCTTCTTCTTCTTTGTCTTCTTCTTCAAGTTCTGTAGTAGGAGCCTGCTGTGAAGTAATAGAACCATCACATTATGTAGGCCTGAGTTCATGGAGAAATGGGTGGCCAGCCTATCCCTCCCGTAGCGAAAGTCGAGAGCTGGAATCGAACCCTCGTCCGACCGCGCTCAAGCCATTGCCAGCATAACGTCCTAACAACTACAGCAACGTGCCCGCTACTAGTATGAAAACAATTCTTTGATATGAAGACATCATTTGATCTCTTTTCTCTGCAGGCTTGCTCATTCCGTCTGTGATCCTCCTGCAACAGAGTCCCACATCTTGTCAGACATCGCTTTCTTGGCAGGGCTACAAGATGACCTTAATATAGACAACAAAGATCAGCAGGTGATTTTGATGTACATGTATGAATGAAGGTACTGGGAATGCGTACTCGGGTGTGCTCACACACATCAATAGCTAACGATGTCCCTGTTTGTTGTTGCCAGTGATATTCTACCATTCTGCCAGTCGTGATGGAGCGATCTCATTTGCGTTTTCTTTACTTGGATCTGCATGGGTTGGGTACCTAGCCCGTGGTCTGTTGTCTGCTGAGATTTAAGTTAAGGTGTGGTGCCTGCAATGTCCGGTCCTCTTAAGTTATGGTGTGTTGTCTGTATGAGTCAGTGATGTCAGATATGGTGCAATGCCCATATGGGTCAGTAATGTAGTCTATGGGACAATGTCTGTATGGACTAGACCTGTACGTTATGGTATGTTGTCTGTATGGGTCAGTAATGGAGACTCTGGGGCAATGTCTGTATGGACTAGACCTGTACGTTATGGTATGTTGTCTGTATGGGTCAGTAATGTAGTCTATGGGGCAATGTCTGTATGGACTAGACCTGTACGTAATGGTATGTTGTCTGTATGGGTTAGTAATGTAGACTCTAGGGCAATGTCTGTATGGACTAGACCTGTACGTTATGGTATGTTGTCAGTATGGGTCAGTAATGTAGTCTATGGGGCAATGTCTGTATGGACTAGACCTGTACGTTATGATATGTTGTCTGTATGGGTCAGCACTGTAGACTATGGTATATTGTCTGTATGGGTCAGTAATGTATGACAAGATGTGGTGTCCGTAGGATTAATACTGCAAGCTAGTTTTGAGAAAGTAAGTTGCCCTAGTTTTGAGAAAGTATTATATTTATTAATGGCCTTTCTTAGGCCAAATAATGACTGTAGTTGTTAGCAATTAGTTAACGATTCTTTATACATGCTTCACTGTATCACTGATATGTGATGTTTGGGCTGTCATATATGGTGTGATAATTGATTACTTTTGTTATTATTTCAGATTGAAGACATTTTGCGGGATTTGAAAAGACAGTCGAAAGATTCATAGTGCAAGTAAGGTGATC
The DNA here is from genome assembly GCA_963921405.1 of Cepaea hortensis. Taxonomy (NCBI): domain Eukaryota; kingdom Metazoa; phylum Mollusca; class Gastropoda; order Stylommatophora; family Helicidae; genus Cepaea; species Cepaea hortensis. The sequence continues at coordinate 58,507,655 of OY992891.1, forward strand.
ATCTTGCTGAAAGACAAATCTATTTGAAAGTGATAATGTGGGCTAAACTGAGGAAAGTCGTATTCACCCAAGAAGAGTAATGCTGATGGAGATACTTGACTTGATAACACATTTTCACATTGTGAAAGAAGGCAATTAAACTCTGTGTATAAAGCTCTTCCACATAATCAGTTTAAAACAATGAGGGAAATTAATGATTAATTCAAGTTAGTTGTCATTTCTTGACGTCAAGGAACAGCTGCAGTAGTCTCTATTTCTGGCATCTTCTTTCCTCTGTCGATATGAGAGCGTCACGCCTGGTTATACTCCTCATAGGTCAGTGTGTCCGCCTTGAGCTTGCTTGTGGGTCAGGTTTAGCTTCCTCTAGACACATTCTATCCAAGGTAACAGCCCTATCTGCCCGTGGGTAGCTTCACTTTTCATAACAATTTTGCCAGGGCAGTGTTTTCGCTACCTAATCTGTTGAATCCGAAACTGCCATGGGATATTTAATGTGCCCTACTTGCACAAAGTCCTCCTGTTTTTTGCCCTTATCCGGGAAATATAGATATCTGATCTCAGCACTCAAGAGGTCAGGAGGACGTATGTTATCATTAGATACACAAATTAGGGTTAATTTGAATTATTATTTTTTTTTAAATTATGCTTTATTATGTAAATTATGCTTAATTGTTATTTTTAATTGTGCGTAATGGAAAATATTCCTATGCAGGAATTGAACCTGGCACTTTTTGAGCGTGAGACGGACACCCCAACCTCTCAGCCACAGATCTGGCCATAACCCGACACTCTGAACGCTTTCTTGTCCACCTTTTTTTTATGCATTCTGCCATGCAATCTTTGTCACTGTCTTGCGTTTATTAATGTGCTTATGTAAACTGATTTTGGTAAAAGTAATAACCGAATATTTTGGTCACTTATAACGTCATAAAAGATTGCAGAGAATAATAATGGAGGAAGAGGGAAGCAAAAGAGAAGATGGGTACAGGATGTAGCAGATGAACTCCAGACGGGTTTATCGGACGCGGGACATCTTCCTTATGAGCGAGAAGTTTTCCGGAAGGTTGTTAATGGTGTAAGGTTCTGCAAAGGACATGCTACTGAATGAATGAATGAATGAATGAATAACCGATGATAGTATTCACATCAGCTTACTTGAGTCATATGCGATGAAAAGACGCGTCTATCCACATATAGTGTCTGCCTTATGCCAGACTGTTAGAGCTTTAAAAATCGAAACTAAGGTTTTAAGACTGAAATTAACAACATGCACCTTCTGAGTTAAACTTTCATTGTTGTTCTTTGTTTTCTCTTTGAACTCAAACGTAGTCGATACGCGTGCTACCACTAGTTGCCACTATTGTACACTACTAGTGCACTCGACTGATGTTTGCGCGTGGATTAGCTTTCCTTATTACCAGTGTCCTTTGCCATCAGGCGAACTCATTCCGACTTCTGAGGTACTTGTTATTTATTTTACGTTTGCAAGTCAAGGACGAGAAGTCAAGTGTTTGAAAATATTGCCGGTCCAAGTTTTGTATTCACCCTCTGTAAAGTTCGTGCAACATAATAGGTAAATATAAAACTTGGACCGGCAATATTTTCAAACACTGCAGTCGTTAAAAATTCACCCTGTTTTGTGACATTAGCAATAAGGGAAGCAATTGAGATGCCGTGCGAGGTTGTCCTCCCCTAAAAATTGCGTTGTATTCGTAAACAGTTATCTGTCGCTAGCAAAAAAACATTACGCCATTACATATAACACTGTGAGCTGTGAGTTTCGTGTGAAATGCTTTTGAATCTGCCCTAGGTTTTTTGGAATGTGACTGCATGTTCGGAGCGATGGCAGATGGCTATGTCCCAGAGTTGACCGGTTTTTGCCTTATGCAGAAATGCGTGGCTGCTGGGCTTCTGGTTGACTGCCACTACCATCGACGATGAACTGTATTTCGTGGACTGTGTGGGTGAACATATAGGAAAATGACTGCCGATTCCATCAGAAATGAACTGGGTGTTTTGTGGGGGACTATTGTGTTGGCATTCTGGCGGCGGCATTATGCACAGTGTATCCGTGCGGGCTGGTGTTTGTCGAGACTCCTGTCTTTTCCACTTTTCACATTGGGCAGTGGGGAGCATTTTGTGTGGTATTCACTGGCACAGGAACGGAGCATAATGGGGATTACCCGTTGCTGTGAAGTTGGAACTTCGACTAACTAACTAACTAACTAACTAACTAACTATATAACCTGTCGGATCGGGTCTAAACAACTAAACATATTGGTTGCCAGAAGACAAAGTTACTAAAGGTCATTAACACTTTAACGTTTTGTATAATGTTTAAATTAGTTTAGTTTAGTTTAATGTTTAAATAGGCCCACTTATCATTTGGGGCCCACAGGGTCTACTTGCCATCGGGTAAGCTGACACCCTGGTAACTGCATATTACTGATCTAGACTAGTAAATTACATATGTTTAATGTAGTTTGGTATTATATATTAGTAGACCATTTCATATATCTAGGATCAGAGGTAAACAATAAGTTATCCCTAGATCATGAAATTAACATCTTAATTGGTCAGACAGCAACAACAATGGTCAAGTTTTAACGTTTAACAAAAAGTTTGTGAAGTACAGGAAGCTTACTGCCAAAACAAAAGTCCTTGTCTATCAAGCCTGTGTCTTAGTCCTCTTCTTTATGGCAGTGGCGCCAAACAACTTACTCACACCAAGAGAAACATTTGAATATATTTCATTGTCTGTGGTATTAAGTGGCGAAACAAAATCACAATTACTGAAATATTGGAAAGATCAATGTGTGGTGACGGTTTGTTCAATGCCAACTCTTCGCAGACTTAGATGGATAGGACACTTTAAAAGGCTGGACGACGGTAGAGTACATTTTTTTTTTTTGAACTACAGATGGGTAAAAGATCTCGGTGTCGACCTCTACTGCGGTATAAAGATTTGTATAAGCGGGACATGATTGATACATCCATTGATATTGCGCATTGGGAGCAAATAGCCGCTGATCGTGTTCCATGGAGGGCACAGATCAGCAATGGAATAAAGACAAAGGAGAACATTATTGCAGATAGGTCACACGTCAAGTGTGTTAGACATCAGATGGTCCGTGGTGGTGGAGATGACCATGTGTTCACAAGTATACATTGTTGACGAACATTTACCTCGTGATTGGTCTGATCAAACAAATTTGCTATCGCCATTTTTTTTTTTATATATTTTTATTTTTGCGTATCCTTTACAGGACATCGCTGTCAACACCAGCATCTTTCAGCTGTATGTTGATTTTTTGGCAAGATTACGCTTAGTAGTTTGCCATTGCTTTCTGAGCGGCCGGCTCACATACCCCGCAAGTTACCGATGCGATTCGAACCACTGCTGATTCTCACCGTCATCACGTTACCGACGAGAGTATACGAGATTACGGAGAAAAGTCATAACCTCTAAGCCACGAAGCCATGGGTTGTAGTTAATATGCCATTTTGCCTTTTTTGAAGAACAATGTAATGTAACATACTATCGTCTGTCAAGATGAAAAGGTGAGAGTAGTAGTAGTAGTAGTAGAAGTAGTAGTAGTAGTAGTAGTAGTAGTAGTAGTAGTAGTAGTAGTAGTAGTAGTAGTAGTAGTAGTAGTAGTAGTAGTAGTAGTAGTAGTAGTTGTTGTTGTTTTAGTAGTATTGTGTGTGTGTGTATAACAACTGTATTTTGATATACAATTTATGTAAATCGTGGCACAAATTACAACTTATAAGTGTGGCATTATATTTAAATGTCGGTATATGTGGCTTTTTTAAAAAGTTAGTTGCATATTCTTTACAGGACGTCGCAGGCAATCTCAGATTTGTTTGGCTTTCATAATTCTGACACAACGGGTTCGAAGTCTATTGCACGCGATTAAGGAGCAGATCACGTTTCGGAACTTTCTTCACAGATGGTATGGGCGTCGGTCCATTCAGAAAGCCATGACAAGTTACTAAATGTAAAATTGCCTAGAACATCATAAACAGCCAGTAAATACTGGAGTTAATTGCGACGTCATGTAAAGAACATGCAGTTAACTTTATTATATATAAAGGTACATACAGGTAATATGAACAGGTGTTATTGCATGTAAATTATATAAGCAGTGGCATTATATGTCTGTAATATAAGATGCAGAGAAATATAAATTAATTTGTATATTGTCTATTGCTTCCTCTAATCTCTATTTCTTTCCCCTACTTCTACGAGTGCCAATCAATGCTAAGGATGTAATTTTAACACTGTAATGTAGACTGTGACATCAGGTATAAACAACATAAGAGTTGCACGAAATACATACATTATAAAGTGTGGCACGAGATATAAATAATATAAAATGTGGCACGAGATATAAACATTATAAAGTGGGACATCGTGTATCACGCTTAAATAAATGAAGATGAGGGGACAAAAGAAGAGATAAATATACATAATATTCTTCTTCTTTATAGTGATAGGAGTTAGAGAGCGCAACGCTGACAACGTTCGGGCTAAAGAGGAGAACAAGAGTGAAAAGAGAAAACCTCTCACCTCCTCCAACTCACAAGGAAAGGGATAGGAATAAAGAAGAAGATATCAGGATTCTGGAGACAAAGGACTTAATTATTATTCATTTTCAATCCACGGTAATGAATTAGACCATTGGGCTGTGTTAGCAATAGTGAATATACAAACTAAACTTATAGACTAAACAAACAAATCGGGAACGATACAAAAGCTCGTAATTCATCAAATCAACCCTAGTTTCAGGGACAACAAATGTTTAAACAAACATTGGATCACAAAACCAAATACACAGACATCAAATAACAAAGGGTTGTCCCTATCACATCACCCGACCTCTGCCCTCTAGGCCAAGTCAATTGATTGATTGATTGATTGATTTAGGAACCGACATCACAGCAGTCGAGACATTCCCATAACGCTCCGTCCCCATCCCCAGCAGCCAGCGAAAAGTTCCAACACTAATAGTTCCAGTAGCAATCTGATTATATGTCCGTCTCGCCTTTCCTCTGAGCGTCGAGCGTCGACCAGATCCCCTCGTCACACCTCGCTGTCTCATTCTTACCAGACTATGGTGATCCATCTGCTCCTCCGAGGTGTACACGTGCTCCCACAAGGCCGGAACACGTCTGCCTTGTCATGCATCAATACTCCACCAAGTTTTGCCGAGCCAGCCAATCTGTCCGCCTGTTCATTCCCCAGCACACCGGCATGCCCAGGAGAAAAGATCCAGGTGATGCTTGCTACCCGTGACCTCCGAAGCGAAGCAAGCCACTCTGCACGAAGCTTGCCTGTTCTCACCCTTCTCAGCATGCTTTCTGAGTCAGTTACAATCACAACGTGTGTATGTATCATGTTTTCTATCCAGCGGAAAGCTGCACTGACCACCTCCACCTCCATTCTTAAGCTAGATGTAGTGTCATCATACGCCAGGCTCTCCTGCACCAAACGCCGACCATTAGTTTTTGCCAAGAACCCCCAGGCACTTCTCCTACCTCTCAACACTGACCCATCCGTGTAGATAATCACATCACCCGGGCGAGAATTTTCCTGAATTAGTTGCCGAATTTCCACTTCCGTGGCCCCTGCTGGCCACTCCCTGCACTCCCGGCTCAATGTTATTAGGCCAAGTCCATTGGGTACAACAAGTACAAAAATCAAATTCTTGAATACCTAAGTCGAGTAGAACGTGGCAATTGGCAAAAGCGAGACACCTTAACAAAAGATATGACAGTTTCACATGTAGAACTTTGACGCTGACATCAATAAGACACTACCAAAACATAAGTTACACCACCAACACAAAACTAAAGAGTTGCGATACTAAGCGAGAATAAGTCGCCTTATATTGCAACCTTAGCAGAAACCCAGGAGTGCTCTGTCAGTAGTTGATAGCCACTCGGTTTTACAAAGACAAAGGCTGCCCACAAATCAACTATATACACAGGGCCACAGCGCTCATTTTCGCGAGCCAGGCGTGCCCGCAATAGACACAGGACTAAATGATCGCTTTGTTTAGTCTAGTTCCCGGGTAGTATTTTCGTTATAAGGCACTGCAAAAAAAATGCTATCTAATCTCTTGCAAAATTATGAATTCTAATGGTTTGGAGAGAGTCTAAGATCCACTACGATGACTATTATTTTTGTGTTGTAAATATTAAGGGAATTAATGAGAGACAAAATCACATAAAGTGGAAATATTCAGATTTAGATTCTGCTAGACCAGTGGTTCTCAACCTTTTTTGGCCCATTCCCCCCTTCACCATATTTTCAGAACGCCATTCCCCCCCCCCCTTTCCTATTAAAAATTTGGCCCGTTCCCCCCTTCACCGTATTTTCAGAACGTCATTCCCCCCCTTTCATATTTCCTATCAAAAAATCCCCCCACCCCTATACAGTATACGTAAAAATGGAAGGTAAATGTAATAGCATATACTAAAACAAGTCTAGACATCCACATAAAACATGATTTGTGGGTCTACTTACTTTATAAAATGAGGTTTAGAAGGACGAGACATACATAACTGTAAAGTATGAAGGGAAAAACTATGTCAAGTAATCGGTTCTTGTATTAACACGATCTTGAAATGGTCTTCATCCCCCCCCCCCTGGAAACCCTGAAATTCCCCCCTGGGGGGGGGGGGAATTCCCCACCGGTTGAGAACCACTGTGCTAGACGATCTGTCCCACACAGAGATGATAATGATAGTGATTTAGAAGATGATTTTCCATCTCCTCAACGTTTCAACCAACGTGAACTAAATGAACAGGACCTGCAAAATTTAGTAGATGCGGTTGTTGCACACAGTGAACAACTAGGGTTAGAACTGAATATTAAGAAGACACAGATTATGTCGTCATTGGTAAGATAGAAATACCACAATGTGATACACGAGTAAATAGGCATATTCTCAAGGAAATTACTTGGAGAACTTGGTGACGACTGGCAAGATCGAAGGGAACAGACCAAGGGGAAGACCGACATGTAAATACCTGGATGGCTTGGCCACGTGGCATAGTCGAGACAGGAACACGGAGCTGATCCACGACTCTGGTGATCGAGTGAGATGGCAGAACATGACCGCCCACGCTTATCGGCATGGCACATGATGGATGGATGGAACTAAATGATAAAATCCGAGATCTCTATCTCTCCAAGGATTATTCAGAACTTTAGCTTCAAGATTGAAAGGAAACAAAAATTACTGATTGCTGAAACAAAGGTTACATTTTATCGCAGCAGAGAGCAAGGTTTTCTTCCATTCTTTTGTAGAGAAAACAACCTTGTGTTTTGTTTAATGCAGGAAGTCTTGTAAACGAAATGGGTGTAAGTTATACACCAGATGAGTGGTGACTTTTCATTGACCACTCTAAAAGAAGTTTGAAAAGTGTTCTCTTACACAACGAAAGGGGAGTATGCTACAATAAGCACAGTTCTTAAGGGGGCGGGGGGGGGGGGGGGGGGGAAGAGAAAATGAAAGTATTTCGAACATAACTGGATGGCTTGTGTCGATATTAAGATGATGAACATCTTGCTTGGACAGCAAAAGGGATTCACCAAATACCCATGTTTTATATGTTTGTGGGATAGCTGGGCAAAAGATACGCGCTGGATAAAGAAATGGTTACCGGTGGTGGTGAATTTAAAACTGGAGAAGAAAATATTGTCAACAAGCCTCTTTATTCATATAATAAGATTTCTTCTGCCGCCATTACAGACAAAGCTTGGCTTCATTAAGCAATTTGTTAAGGCACTGAACAAAGATGGTAGCTATTTTAGTTATTTATGCAGAAAGTTTTCGGAATTGAGCATAGAAAAACTCAAATCTTGAAATTTTGATGGACCTCAAATTAGAAAGTTAATAAACGATCCAAATTTTATTGATTCGATAAACATAACAGAGTCCACAGCCTGGTCGTCATTTGTTTTAGTTGTACAAACCTTTCTTGGTAACCTTAAAGCAGACAGTTGTTCTGAATTACTTAAAAAAATGCTGTCGAATGTTTGTAAGCTTGGATGCAACATGAACATACAATTGCATTACCTCCATAACCATTTACATTTCTTTCCCGAGAATCTTGGCGACTTTCGTGAGGAGCAAAGTGAAATGTGTCGCAAAGACATAAAACTAATGGAATAGAGATACCAGGGACTTTTGGGATGCCCACATGATGGAATATTATTGTTGGACTCTTAAGCACGACTGTCTGGGCATATCACATTCCAAGAAGTCCTCAAGAAGTCCTCAAAAAGAAGAATACCATGGTCCAGCGACCTGTCCTTTACACAACGGCACCCCCTTCCCCCCCCCTCCCCCCCCCCCCCCCCCCCACACGACTTTCGACATTGATGCCCCATACACCAGATGTCATATCTCTGTTGATAGACGTGTAGAAATTATCTATCACGTTTTGAATCCGTCAACCTTCTGGCCCTCCTCTCTTGTCGCCTCGCCGGTACACTTCCCTCCATAATTATCGGAACTTCATTTTTAATTCACTGCAAACAAAGGAATCCCGGGCGTTTCCGGAAAATCACGTGACATCAGGGTGATTCCATAGTCGGTGTAGGGGCGTGTTGATATACTTCTGGTTGAGTGTGTAGTGGACTGCTAGATCGATCTATGGATGCAATAAATGTTTCTGTGCCCGAAGGGCCCTCAATGTCGTCGGAGTGTATATACATATCTTGTGCTACTCGTCTTATCTTGTGCTTAACCCATCTGTCTGCGCTCATCTTTGATTTATCTAGGGCACAGTTTGAGAAGACAATGACACGCGGTTTTGGGCACATCTTGTTGCAAACACACTTGTCGACCGACCACGAAGAGAATCCCAATATCCCTATTCTGAAAATTGACGATCCCACTAGATCTAGGCCAGTGCTTAAAATAGCTATGCGTTTTGTTTGCGGTGAATTAAAAATGAAGTACCTAATTATCTTTTCTAGACTTGTATTTCTCTTTCACAAGCCCAAAATTATTAATTGTCCTCAGTTTTGTTAACCTTCGGCATTATATATCTTTATACAGTGCAAACCGCTTAAGGCGATCTCGGATGTGGCGATTTCTGCTGTGAAGAACAATATTCTATTCATCTTCATCATCTCATGTTGTTCCGCTTGTACCCTTAGGGTGTCGAGGTGAAGTATAAACAGCGGGAGAGTGCCCGCGTATGGACTTCATGTATCTGGACTCTGCTATTCCCTCTGCCCATCGTTTACGCATTGTACGTTGCAAATGCATAACTATATGCTTTAACTCTTATAAGAGACATTTCTGATCAGAAGAACTATTTCTTGGTTCCCAGGTGAGTTCGCCTTTTAGGTCTGCACTAATACTATATCATTATGTATTAATAGTATATAGTGTGTTGTTATATGTCAATAATATATACAGTGGCATTAGATATAAATAGTACATTGTGTGGCGTTATATGTCAGTAATATATACAGTGGCATTAGATATAAATAGTACATACTGTGGCGTTATATGTCAGTAATATATACAGTGGCATTAGATATAAATAGTACATTGTGTGTTGTTATATGTCAGTAATATATACAGTGGCATTAGATATAAATAGTACATTGTGTGGCGTTATATGTCAGTAATATATACAGTGGCATTAGATATAAATAGTACATTGTGTGTTGTTATATGTCAGTAATATATACAGTGGCATTAGATATAAATAGTACATTGTGTGGCGTTATATGTCAGTAATATATACAGTGGCATTAGCTATAAATAGTACATTGTGTGGCGTTATATGTCAGTAATATATACAGTGGCATTAGCTATAAATAGTACATTGTGTGGCGTTATATGTCAGTAATATATACAGTGGCATTAGATATAAATAGTACATTGTGTGGCGTTGCTGGACTCCCTGGCCTAGATATTAGCGACTTTCTCCGTAACCCCGTATACTCTCGTGAGTAACGTGACGACGGCGAGAATCGGTAGCGGTTCTAACCGCGTCGGTAACTTACGGGGTATGTGAGCCGGTGGGTTAGCTTTCCCTATAAACAGTGTCCCTCGCCATCAGGCGAACCCACTCCGACTTCAGAGGTACTTTTAATTAAAGAGGAAGGGCACAGAGAAGATGGGTGCAGGATGGGGCAAATGATCTCCAGAAGGGTGTATCGGACGCGGGTCATCTTGCTTTTTACCGAGAAGTTTTCGGGACGGTTGATATGGGAGCGAGATTCTGCAAGGGACATGCTAATGAATGAATGAACTGTTTCTTAACATGTATGAGTATCCTAGTTATTACTTTGTATGTGTACCCTAACAGTTACTCTAAATATGTATACCTTAGTTGTTACTTTACATGAGTATGTCCAATTGTTACTTTAAATATGTGCACCCAAATTGTTAATTTATATATGTGGATTATTCTAGTTATTATAAATATGTGGATCTTATTTGTTACTCTAAATATGTGTATTCTATCTGCTACTTTATTATGTCTACCTTAGTTGTTACTTTAAATATTAATATCGTACTTTTTACTTTAAACATGAGTATTGTAGTTGTTACTTTACATATGTTCATGCTAGCTGTCACTTTAACCCTTACAGTCTTACAAAGTTAATACCATTATCAACTCTCACTTAGTTGTTTCTTCTATGGGGATTCAAACAGACGACCACCAGGCCCGCAGGCAAGCATGCTAGCCGCTGAGCTCCCTTTGCTGTCCTGTTCAGTTTCAATTGTGTTCTACCATTCACTTCACTTGAAATGACGTACATGTGAAATAAAATGAAGCCAACGTTCAGACATTTCAACTGTCTGTGTTTTATGTAATAAATCATGAATAATTGTCCCGGTTTGTTCCAATGGACATTTTAACTGTCTGTGTTTTAAATAATAAAAATGAATTGTCCCGATTTGTTGCAAGCGACATTTTAACTGCCTGTGTTGTACATAATAATTAATTCACCTATATGTATAACTGTAACTCATGCAGTCTCATACCGTGAACGCTTGTATCAACTCTGCTTTGGTTATTATTTCAAGTATGTATTTTTCAACCTGCTGTTGGAATGTGAAATGTTTAGGATTATCACATTTTACAGGCCAGAGTGAGCATAGAAATAGCTAGCATGCTAGCCGGTGAGTCCCCTTTTCTGTCCTGTTCAGTTTCAATTGTAATTTACCGTTCACTTCACTTGAAATGACGTACATTTGAAATAAAATCAAGCCAACATACAGACACTTCAACTGTCTGTGTTTTATATAATAAAGTCACCATATGTTACAAGCGACATTTCAACTGTCTGTGTTTTATATAATAAAGTCCTCATTTGTTACAAGCGACATTTCAACTGTCTGTGTTTTATATAATAAATCATGAACTGTCCCAATTTCTTGCAAGCGACGTTTCAACTGTCTGTGTTTTATATAATAAAGTCACCATGTGTTACAAGCAACATTTCAACTGTCTGTGTTTTATATAATAAAGTCCTGATTTGTTACAAGCAATATTTCAACTGTCTGTGTTTTATATAATAAATCATGAACTGTCCCAATTTCTTGCAAGCGACGTTTCAACTGTCTGTGTTTTATATAATAAAGTCACCATATGTTACAAGCAACATTTCAACTGTCTGTGTTTTATATAATAACTAGCTGACACGGCCCGGCTTCGCCCAGACCCTGGTGGGGAGCATCTTATTTAATTCATATAAGTAGTCATATAAGCTCCCGTTCCCATTCCCGACTATCTATCTGTCTGTCTGTCTGTCTGACCCGGCCCGGCTTCGCCCAGCTCCTGATGAGGAGCATCACATTTAATTCATATAAGTAGTCATATAAGTTCCCGTTCCCGACTGTCTGTATGTCTGTCTGTCTGTCTGTCTGTCTGTCCGTCCCTCCCTCCCTCTCTGTCTGTCTGTCTGTCTGCCTGTCTGTCTAATCATTTATTCTTGACATCTTCCCTCAACAATTAACTTGGGTAAATGGAGCTGCGGCAGCAGCAGCAGCAGAAGAAGAAAGAGGAGTAGGAGGAGGGAGGAGGAAGAGGGAGGTGGAGGAGGGAGGAAGAGATAGGCGGAGAGAGGAGGAGGAGAGGAGGGAGGAGGAGGAGTAGGGAGGAATAGGAGGGAGGAGGAGGGATTAGGAGGAGGAGGGAAGAGGAGGAGGAGGGAGAAGGGGGAGGAGGAGGGAGGAGGGAGAAGGGGAAGGAAGAGGAGAGAGGAGGGGAAGGGAGAAGTAGGGAGGAGGAGGAGCGATGTAGAGGGAGGAGGAGGGAGGAGATAGAGGGAGGAGGAGGAGGAGAAGGGAAGAGGAGGGGGAGAAAGGAGGAGGAGGGAGGAAGAGAAGGAGAAGGAGGAAAAGGGATGAGGGGGAGGAGGAGGAGGGAGGAGAAGGAGAGAGGAGGAGGAGGAAGGAAGAGGAGTGATTAGGAGGAGGGAGGAGGAAGAAGAGGGAGGAGGAGGAGGAAGAGGGAGGAGGAGGAAGAGGGAGGAGGAGGGGAAGAGTAGGGAGGAATAGGAGGGAGGAGGAGGGATTAGAAGGAGGAGGGAGGAGTAGGAGGAAGGAGGAAGAGGGAGGAGGAGGGAGAAGGAGGAGGAGGGAGAAAGACGGAGAAGGAGGAGGAGAGAGGAGTAGGAGGGAGGAGGATGGAGTAGGAGGAAGAGGGAGGAGGAGGAAGGAGGAGGAGGAGAGAGGAGGAGGATGGAGGAGGAGGGAGAAGAAGGAGGGGGAGTGGGAGGAAGAGGGAGGAGATGGAGGAGGAGGAAGGAGGAAGAGGGAGGAGGAGGAGGAGGAGGGAGAAGGAGGGAGGAGGAGAACGCAGGAGGAGGAGGGGGAGGAGAGGGAGAAGGTGGAGGGAGAAGGAGGAGGGAGTGTGTGTGTGTGTGTGTCCTTTATGCGTTCCCGAACGGTCCATTTGATTGAGATGAAATTTTGTACAGATGTTCTTCTCACTCCCGCGGATCTAACTGACATAGTTAGTTTAAAAACAGTTTTGTACGTAATAAAACAACATTAAAAGGAAAGACGTCTAATTAAAATATTGCAAGGGGACTTAACAAAAGTTATATCAAGGGACATTACTTTTAGTAACATTGCTATATTGTGTAATTTAAATAATTGTTGTATTTTTATTAAAGTTTTATACAATGTTTAAAGAAGTTATCTACAGTCATATGCATTATAAACAACGTGATAAAAACTTTAAGGCATCTTCAAAGTTTTCATTAAATAATAGATCTATTTTAGAAACGTTAAAATTTAATAACTGATTATTTTATTAAAAATATTTTATTCTTCTATTACTACACTGAAAACGTAAATTTTTTTGGGAGAGAAAGTTAGTTGCATGTCCTTTGAAGTACACCGCAGTCAACCCAGCATTTATTGGGTGTTCGAGATATCTTGGTAAGTTTACGTTCAATAGTTTCAGGTTGACCTTTTTAGTTATTGGAACGAAGATAGTTCTCTTCCAATAGAAGAGCATGTTTGTTTGTGTGTGTGTGTCCTTTATGCGTTCCCGAACGATTGAGATGAAATTTTGTACATATGTTGTTCTCACTCCCGCGGATCCAACTGAAATAGTTAGTTAATTTAAAATCAACAATTTTTCCTCAAGCACGAAAGTAAAAGGCATTACGAGTTTCAGAAATAGACGAGCAACGGGAACGTGAACGGGAACTGGAGCAGGGGCCTAACGCGTACTCTGTTCGCTTAGAGAAATGTATTTGAATGTATAATGACTACTTATATGAATTAAATGAGACGCTCCCCGCCTGGGTCTGGGCGAAGCTGGGCCGGGTCGTCTAGTGTGTGTGTGTGTGTGTATATATATATATATATATATATATATATATATATATATATATATATATATATATATATATATATGACGGTCTCCCTGGTCGAGGGATTGGCAGCTTTCTCCGTAACCCCGAATACTCTCGTGGTTGACGTGAGCGCACGAGAATTGGAAGCGGTTCGAGTCGCACCAGTGATTATGAGAGTATGAAGCAGGTCGCTCATAAAGCAATGGCGAACTTCTGAGCGTAATCTTGCCAAGAAATCAACTATCAGCTGAAAGATGCTGATGTTGACAGCGATGTCTTGTAAAGGATATGCAAAACATTTTATATATATATAAGAGAAGAGAGGCATTGAAGAACATCGTCAAAACTAAAAAGATCAGGAGGTAGGGGGGGGGGGAGGCAGAGGCAGACCAAGCGGGATGATGCTGGATGCTGGATGGAATGAGACAGTGGGATGGAGGAATATCATCAGCAGAGTTGATCCAGAACACCAAGGACTGCGATCTGTAGAGACATATGAACACCTACACCAACTGGCTGATCACTTGATGATGATGTTATATATATATATATATATATATATATATATATATATATATATATATATATATATATATATATATATATATATATATATTAGCAGACCCGGCCCGGCTTCGCCCAGGCCCTGGTGGGGAGCATCTCATTTAATTCATATAAGTAGTCATATAAGTTCCCATTCCCGACTGTCTGTCTGTCTGTCTGCTGTCTGTCCCTCCCTCCCTCCCTCCCTCCCTCTCTGTCTGTCTGTCTGTCATATAAGTAGTCATATAAGTTCTCGTTTACGTTACCGACTATCTGTCTGTCTGTCTGTCTCTATGTCTGTCTGTCTGCCTGTCTGTCTGTCTGACCCGGCATCACCCAGCTCCTGATGTGGGGCATCTCATTTAATTCATATAAGTAGTCATATAAGCTCCCGTTCCCGTTCCCGACTATCTATCTATCTGTCTGTCTGTCTGTCTATCTGTCTGTCTGTCTGTCTGATCCGGCCCGGCTTCGCCCAGCCCCTGATGGGGAACATCTCATTTAATTCATATAAGTAGTCATATAAGTTCCCATTCCCGACTGTCTGTCTGTCTGTCTGTCTGTCTGTCTGTCTGTCTGTCTGTCTGTCCCTCCCTCCCTCCCTCCCTCTCTGTCTGTCTGTCTGTCTGTCTGTCTGTCTGTGTAATCATTTATTGGTTGCAGTTAGAACAACCTTAGATAAACGAAGACCAACTTACAAAAAGCATTAGAAAGAGCACTTGAAAGATCTTTACATCTTCCCCAACAATTAACTTGGGTAAATGGAGCGGCGGCAGCAGCAGCAGCAGAAGAAGAAAAATGAGGAGTAGACGCTGGGAGGAAGAAGAGGGAGGTGGAGGAGGGAGGAGGAGGAGGGAGGAAGAGATAGGCGGAGAGAGGAGGAGGAAGGAAGAGAAGGGAGGAGTAGGAGTAGGGAGGAAGGAGGAGGGATTAGGAGGAGAGAAGAGGAGGAGGGAGGAGGAAGGAGGAGGAGGAGGAGGAAGGAGGTAGAGGGAGGAGGAGGAGGAGAGAGGAGGAGGAGGAGAGAGGAGGAGGAGAGAAGAGGAGGAGGGAGGAGGAGGGAGGAGGGAGATAAGGGAGAAGGGAGGAGGAGGGAGGATGAGGGGGAAGGAGGGAGGAGGAGGAAGAAGAGAGGAGAAGGGAGGAGGAGTGATTAGGAGGAGGAGGAGGGAGGAGGAGAGCAGGGAGGAGGGAGGAGGAGTAAGAGGGAGGAGGGAAGAGGGAGGAGGGGGGAGGAGGAAGGAGAAGGAGGAGGGAGGATAATGGAGGTGAAGAACGCAGGAGGAGGGGGAGGAGGAGGAGGAGGAGAGGGAGATGGAGGCGGAGGAGGGAGGAGGAGGTAGAGGGAGGATGAGGAGGAGGAGGCAGGATGAGGAGGAATGTGGAGGGAGGAGGAGGAGAGAGGAGGAGAAGGGAGGAGGAGGGATGAGGAGAGGGAGGAGGAGGGATGAGTAAGGGGAGGAGGAGGAGGAGGGAGAAAAAGGGAGGAGGAGGAGGGAGGAGGAGGGATGAGGGGGGACGTAGGTGGAGGGAGGAGGAGGGAGTAGGAGGAGAAGGGAGGAGGAGGGAAGAGGAGTGATTAGGAGGAGGGAGGAGGGCGAGGAGGTAGGAGGAGGAGGGAGGAGGAGGAGAAAGAGGGAGGAGGAGGAAGGAGAGGGGCAGGGGAAGAGGAAGAGGGTAGGAGGAGGAGGGGGGAGAGGAGGAGGAGGATTATAACGCATATGCCTGTAGATAGCTGCAGCGAAAAGGTGGGTCTGTCTATCTATCTGACCCGGCGTGGCTTCGCCCAGCTCCTGGCGGGTAGCGTCTCATTAAATTCATACAACAAAATAAAGGAACTTAAAAGAATGTCCTTCCACACACCATCCATTTTTTCTAATGAAAACCGTTTCTAATCACCTGCATGACTGTAGATAACTTCGTAAGCATAAAAAGATGAGTTATGCATTATGCATTATTTTTATGAAAACTTTGAAAATGCCTTAAAGATCGTATCATTATTTATTATAACTCATATGCCGGTACATAACTACAGACAAAGAGTTTATAAATCTTTGAAAACGATGCAACAATATGACTATAGGTTATACAGCAATGTTATTAAAAGTTATGCCCCTTGAAATAACTTTTCTAGAGTTAAGTCCCCTCGCTGTATATAAATTACAATGTAAAATGAAAAATTAAATAATATTAAGTAAGCAGCCGATTTCACACTAAAAAAAATATCACAGTTGGCTGCGCTGGAATGAAAGGAAGACGTGTAGAAAATTTCATCTCAATCGGATGGGCCGTTCGCGAACGCATAAAGGACATACACACCCACATCCTTTTTTATATATAAGATATATATATATATATATATATATATATATATATATATATATATATATATATATGTGTGTGTGTGAACGGGAACGGGAGCAGGGGCCGAACGCGTACTCTGTGCATTGTCTCTCTCTCTCTCTCTCTCTCTCTCTATATATATATATATATATATATATATATATATATATATATATATATATATATATATATATATATATATATATATATACAGATAGTGTTCATAATGGTATGCACGCAAGAGTACAGGAAAATGGTGAGCTGTCTGAGCCCTTTCCTGTCACCAATGGAGTGAAGCAAGGATGTGTCCTGGCACCAACACTGTTCAGCCTCATGTTTTCAGCTATGCTGACGAATGCCTTCGAGAACAATGACATTGGAATAGACGTCAACTACCGCATGGATGGAAAGTTGTTCAATCTCAGAAGGCTGAAAGCCAAAACCAAAACTAACAGCGACACCGTCAGAGGCAGACATGCAACACAATGTTTCAGCTTTCGCATATGCTTGTGCCAACTTTAGGCTTAATATCAACTTGGAGAAGACTGTAGTTATGTACCAGCCAGCTCCAGGGAATAATCACACCTTGCCGAATATCAAGGTGAACTGTCATAGACTAAGTGTTGTGGACAAGTTCAGCTATCTTGGCAGCACTGTGTCACAAGCTGCCACAATTGATGACGAAGTGAATGCAAGAATCTCCAAGTCCAGCGCGGCCTTTGGCAGACTGTACAAGAATGTATGGAATAAAAATGGAATAAGCCTGCAAACAAAGCTGAAAGTCTACAAAGCAGTTGTATTATCCACACTGCTATATGCTTGTGAAACCTGGACTGTTTATCAGCGACATGCTAGGAGATTAAACCACTTCCACGCAGTCTGCGTTAGGAAGCTATTGAAGATTAAATGGCAAGACAAGATCCCTGACGCTGAAGTTCTAGAAAGAGCATCAATGCCCAGTATCCACACTTTACTAATGAAGAATCACATTCGCTGGGCTGGTCACTTAACTCGTATGCCAGATCACAGGCTCCCTAAACGATTTTTTACGGCGAGCTGTGTTGTGGTAAACGCTCCTAAGGCGGCCAGAGGAAACGCTTTAAAGACACTCTGAAAATCTCACTGAAAGATTTTGGAATTCATCTTGACACATGGGAGACTGCTGCTAAAGACCGTAATTCGTGGCGTGTATCATTACATAAGGGTGCAGTCACTTGTGAAGCAACCAGGACTGCAAGAGCTGTGAAGAAAAGGCTGGACAGAAAAACAACTGCAAGAGATCATCCTCCTGGAACGTCAAGCATTCTTTTCCCACATTGTCAAAGAACATTTCGAGCCAAAGTAGGCCTTATCAGCCATCTTAGAACTCACGGCTCCATACTTTCAACGCCACTGGATGAAATGAATGGTCATCATTCTTGATGGACAAACAAAAACAACACACACACACACACACACACACACACACACACACACACACACACACACACACACACATATATATATATATATATATATATATATATATATATATATATATATATATAATATATATATATATAGCCGGTCTCCCTGGCCTAGGCGTTATCGACATTGTTCGCATTGTTCGTAATCCCGTACACACATGTGGGGAAAACAGCAGCTGCGAGAATCGGCTGCGGTACGCGCCGCGCTGGTAACTTACGGGGGTATGTGAGCCGGTCGTTCAGAAAGCAATGGCAAACTACTGAACGTAAAACTTGCCCAGTACATCAACAGCAGCTGCAGCTGAAAAATGTTGGTGTTGACTTCAGCGTATCGTAAGGGATATGCAACATTAAAATATATATATATATTTATATGACAATTTGCACAGTGTTGGCCACACATGTCTTATATGGGGCACCTTTGCAGCTGTTGGACTCTACATTTGTAGAGAAAGAGCATCTTTCAAAACCGAATAGATGCCAACTGTCGTACCTTCTTGACAGCTAAGGAGTTGTATTTTAATATGATTTTATTATAATGTAATTTTCTTTTGATCTGTTTGCGGTGTCCCGTCCCTGATGAAGATTTATAAAATTGAAACGTCGTCTGTCGTTTATACTTATTTTAATTTTTATATATTTTTTTTTTTTTATTGTCGCTTGTTTCGGGGGATTTTCAATGTGTGATTTATGTTCACCTTTATGGAGTCAGTTGTAAGGCATGTGCACTATGTACGTGTTCAGTATGTCTCATCTTTTCGCAGGAGCGACATATATTTAACTGTTTGTATGTGTGGTACCATGATAAAGGAATCAACACGCAATGTAAACTAACCATTGTAGTATTTCACATCATGTAGGAATATTTCACAAGATGTAGGAATCATCATTAAATGTGAACTAACCATTGTAATATTTTACGTAGGGGTACCAAGATGTAGGAATCAACAGGCTGTTTACAATAACCATTGTAGTATTTCTCGTATTGATACCAAGATGTAGGGATCAACACTCAGTATAAACTAACCATTGTAGTATTTCACTTAGGGAAACCAAGATGTAGGAATCAACAGGCTGATTATAATAACCATTGCAGTATTTCACGTAGGGGTACAAGGATGTAGGAATCAAACAGGCTGTTTTCACTAACCATGAAAGTATTTCCTGCGACAGGAAGTCTACTTGGAGATGCCCTCTCAATTCATGAATATTATAAATACCATGTTGTGAGGGGGTTTTCAATGTTTATATAAGTTACCGTCCGCGATGACCTATCAAGCGTCCTTTAACAAGTAACCTAATTTCCCGCAGTGTACCGGTAAAAACTCACAAAAACTGAACAATTTATACTTGTTTTGACCTCTAGAAAGACATCCAACCACCTGTGACAGGGAGATTATTTTCAACATGCTTGTAAATAACTGAATGTATTGTTCTGGGCAGATGCTGGTGTTTTCAACTGAATTTGTATCGATACAACTGTGAGAGTTTGCAAACCTGAAAGAAATCAGTTGTAGCTAAGACGAGCATAAGTGACATTGGGGAAAACTGGCTGGGAAAACGCTATCTTTGGTAACATCAACCGGAGTGATAAATAGATTTATGTTAACTGAGCGGTATATGTAGAAAGAAAGAAAGAGAGAGAGAGAGAGAGAGAGAGAGAGAGAGAGGGAGAGAGAGAGAGGGAGAGAGAGAGAGAGAGAGAGAGAGAGAGAGAGAGAGAGAATTAACGAACTAAATTTCTTTTCCGAGGGTTTAGAATTGGGCACGCTGGCCGATTGACATCCTGTCCTTCTTATCTCTCTGCTCTCATTCATTATTTCATTCATACATCACTTATGAAGCTAATCTTATACAACAACGACAACAGATCAATATGCATTAAAACGCATGGAAAATGTGCAATAGTCAACAATACATGACTCACTAAAATTAAATTTGATATGGCGGTTATAAGTAGCCAAGGCGGAGGTAACGTACACAGTTAGAGAAATGTTTATTATACCAGTCGTTCTTTGAGATAAGCATTAGAGAGAGAGAGAGAGAGAGAGAGAGAGAGAGAGAGAGAGAGAGAGAGAGAGAGAGAGAGAGAGAGAGAGAGACAGAGAGACAGAGAGATATGAGGGAGGGAGGGAGAGAACGAACGAACGAACTAATGAACGAACTTTATTTTCATAAATTGTGCAGCAAGTCAAATGGTTTGGCCATACAAGTAGGTTACCAACTAACAGTATACAACAACAAGCAATGATGTACAGACCAGAGGGAAGCAGACGAAGAGGTTGACCACATAAACGATGGACGCAGGGGATAACAGAGTCCATGGGAATATCGATACATGAACCCCATAAGTGGGCACTCCCCCGCTGTTTATACTTCACATCGACACCGCAAGGTACAAGAGGAACAAGATGCGATGAGATTAGATGAGGCCCGCCATACATTCGGCCCTTCCGAACATCTCCCACCCATACACACTCACCTTTCGTTCATCAATAGTGTATGATACATTTACATAGGAAAAAAAACACATTGTCAAATGAATGTTGCAAACATAAACAATGCAAATTACCATGTTATGAGACAGGCAGAAACACGTACACACGCACGTGCGTAAAAACATAATACCTGCATACATTCTTACATCATTTGCACAAACTTACAGTTATGCACTCACTCAATAACACACATATACACACTCCCTCGCATACACATATACTCAGACAGAACGAACGAACGGACTTTATTTTCAAAGGGTAACAAATTGGGCACGCAGGCCCGTCTTACATTCGGCCCTTCCAATCACTCATCTTTCGTTCATCAATAATACATAATACATTCACAAAGGAAAAAACATTGTCAAATGAATGTTGTAAACATAAACAATGCATATTACCATGTTATGAGACACATACCCCATCCATCCACCCATCCACCCACACATCCCCCACCCAATAACACACACACCCCAGGAACACATACATTCCCCCACCCATCCATCCATCCCCTACCCACACATCCCACACCCACACACACCCCCACCTACACATATCTCCCCAAACACACACACACACACATCTCCCACTCACCACACATCCCCCAAACACACATCACCCACCCCTACTCGCACCCCCAGGCACATATACATGCACACGCCCACCCATCACCCACCCACACATCCCCCACCTACACACATCTCCCCACCCACACACACATCCACCTTTCATCCCATAACCCATCAACACTCACCCACCCACATATTCTCCACCACACACGCACAGACCCCCAACCACCCAGTCAAACACACATCCTCAACCACACATCCCCACCTACACACACACACACATATCCCCACCTACCCATACATCACGCACCTAACCCACACACAAAACTAGCATCCACCCACACATCTCCCACTTTCACACAACCCCCACCCACACAATCTCCCCTCACCCAGTCACACACCCCACGCCACACACACACACACACACACACACACACATCCCCACCCAACCTACACACACTCACCCACTCACACGTCCTCCACCCACCCCACCCCCCCCCCAATCACCCATCCTCCAATCACACATTCCTTAACCACACATCCCCCACCCACACACACCCCACCCATACACTCACACACACATCTCCCACCCATACACACATCCCCCACACACACATCCCCACACACCAACACATCCCCCATCCATAAACACACACCTCCCACCCACACACCCCCACCACATCCCCCGTCCATAAACACACACCTCCCACCCACACACCCCCACCACCCACACACATCCCCACCCACACACATATTCCCACCCACACACATACATCCCCTATCCATACACTCATCTCCCACATATATCCACCCACTCGCGTACTCATCCCTCAACAACTCACACCCACACATCCCCCACCCACCCATCAACACATGCATCTCCCATCTGACAGAGATGGAGAGAGAGAGAGAGAGAGAGAGAGAGAGAGAGAGAGAGAGAGAGAGAGAGAGAGAGAGATGTTATAGCATAGAAAAGAACAGCCCAGCGATATGCTGTCAAGCAGGGTATACATAAAGGGGGCGGGGTGTGATGGGGGTAGAATTCTTACGGGAAACGGTTAGCTGTTTAGTTTTGCCACATTCATCTTTCTCTGTTTACAAATCCGGAAACGCTTACTTTACAATAGGGCCCGCTAATCCACCAAATGATATCTCCAAGTGCCCCAGATTACCTTTGCTCGTTGTGTCAATTTAATGCAAAACATGTGAATTTATTACAGATCTGTTAATTGCATACAACAATGGACACATCCAGAAGAGGTTAACAAGAGTTAAACAAGGTAACAGGAGGTCAGCATGGCTGAATTAATCAGAACGCGCGTGTTTATTAACCCGGTGTGCTGATGCCGAGATAAGGGGTTCAACCCGTACACCGGATAGTTGGACTAAAATGTTGACTTCTCGTCCTTGACATGGGGACGTAAATTACAAGTACTTCTGAAGTCGGAGTGGGTTCGCCTGATGCGAGGGACACCGATAAAAAGGACAGCTAATTCACAGGCAAAATTTAGTCCAGTGCAACTATAAGTAGTGTGTATGGACTATGCTTGAGTTTAACGCGAGCGAGCACAAAAGAAATAAAATAGGGTAGAGATGACAGTTACTACGGTTGTAGAGTGAAGTGTTAATCTTCGTATGGAGTCGCTAGGGAAAGACATAATGAGTTGATGTGGCAAATTTCCTTCTTCGTTGTCTTTCCTTTCCAGAATTCCCAGGCATGATTAGGTCGATCATGAAAGAAACGCTACGAATGCCCAATCCTTGGATAGTAGTATAAACATAAGCTTAGCGTACATTGCAACTCAGCTGATTGAACAATCTTCCGCAGCACGTCAGAGATAACACCTGCTACAGTACATAGAGTTACAATGCGCTTCCGCAGCACGTCAGAGATAACACCAGCTACAGTACATAGAGTTACAATGCGCTTCCACAGCACGTCAGAGATAACACCAGCTACGGTACATAGAGTTACAATGCGCTTCCGCATCACGTCAGAGATAACACCAACTACGGTACATAGAACTACAATGCGCATATTATTGAACGCTATAAGTGATGTATGCATGAAAACATGTATGTAAAGCGAGAGACAAGGTAGTAAAAATATTAGACGAACATTCATGTCCAATTATTCTTCTGCTTCTTATTCTTCGACGCTGTCGTTGTCTTCTTCTATTTATTGCCGCTTTTGTGGAGAGGATGCAGATGTAATTTTCTGTGTTTTATTTGTCTTACTTGTGCTAACGTCTTCTTTGATTTCTTAAATGTCTCTATTACTTCATCTGGCCAACTTATTCTGAGTCGTTTTCTCGCCTTGTATCTCGATGTTCTCTGTACCAATTCTTAACCCTTTGAAAATAAAGTTCGTTCGTTCATTCATTCATTCATTCATTTATTCATTCGGTCACGTGTCTCTCGCAACGAATTTTCCCACTATACTAATTTCTCTATCACTAATCCTTCTCTGCCGCTGACGATGTTGATAATAGTAATAATAACAATTATAATTATTATTATTATGATAGCAAATAATGTTTCACGATTACGTTTTCTGCTATGGATCTGAGATGTGATAGCACAGAGAAATATGTCCAATCTTTCACTCACTTTCGCAGTCGATGAGCCCAGGCATGAAACCCGCATTTGGCCGTGATCATGACATTAACAGCCCAGTTCGCTATCAACTCCGCTAACGTGTCCTCTTTGCTGTTGATGAGCATCTTCAATTTTATTGGTTTTTTCCATAAGTCTTCCATCAGTGACCTAGTGGTGCCTGGGAAATCTGGACAGGAAAGACAACGAAGAACGAAACTGGTCACCTAACTTCATTATTTCTTTTCTTGTCTGGGCTACAAAGGCTAACATTTCACTTCCCAGCGTTAGTATCTGCCTGCATTATCTTGTTTAAGTTTATAAATAAATATATTTATTCATATATTTATAAAGATATGTTATATATATATATAACATCTCTTTACCTAAGCATTGAACGACACTGTTCTAGGTTCAATGTTCCTACAGACAGACAGTTAGACATTGCTTTATGATCCAGAAACTTCTGCAGTTTATCTTGTTCCAGATGCATTCGTGTTACCTTTCCTCTGGAGTAAACTAGGCAGCGTTGAGAAAGGGATCATGAAGTTTGGATAAACTGCACATGGTCTTTAAAATTCAGCCCATGCTTTGTGCCATGGAGAGATTACGAATATTATACCTTCTTTTGAAGCACAATGTAACAAACTATCATCTGTCATAACGGTAAAGTGAAAGCACCAGGAGTGCATTCTGTCTTTGTCAATCTTGCAAGTTTTTTTCTTTTCTTACTTTCATTTTAAACATCTAGTAGTTGTATGTTTTCTTCGCTTAAACAGTTCATTTAATTCTATATAGATAGTTCTTTTTTGTTATTCCTAATATTTTTTAAATTGTCTTCAAGTGTTCCTTTAAGTAATGTTTCTATATATTTATTATTATTATTATTATTATTATTATTATTATTATTATTATTATTATTATTAACGTCTGTGTGCTCGGGAAGTGGATGTTCTATTTGCGAATTGTTCTATACGCATTGAATAGAACACCCACGGATCTTTCTAGAATACATAGATCATGGTGGGGAACAACCACAGCTGATTCATGACGTCAAAATGCCAAATAATCGTACATGATACATTAATTTCCTTTTATTTAACAAGCTGATAATTTGAATAACGAAGACACAAACAATAGATTGCACGATTTATGGCCTGGTATATTTCGCTGCATCTCGTCAGGTACATACTGCAGAATTCATAATACAAAAAGTAAAATAACTAGATAAATTCTTCAAGCTGAAATATACACATGTTCCCACAGTAATGTCAATTGTCCACCACGGTAATTTTAAACTGGCTATAGTGTCTTTCTGCTTGCACAAAACTGGCCTATGTAGATTAATCATTATGGCTTCTGCAAACTTTAACAAGTGACTACATTGTGTATTAAACAACACGTGAAAGGCACTGTCCCTTTATTAATAACATGGCCGGTTTCTAACACGTGCTGTGCAATCGACGAAGTGGGAAAATTGTAGTGTGTCGGCCTCCCTAGGCTCCCATTGTCTGTAATTGTAACAACTGTCCACGCGAAGTTGGTAGTTATAATATCAATATTCTTTCATACTTTGAACATATATTGTGAAGATAAGTATCCTAATCAGAGGCCATATATCTGAAAGTTCATTAAGGTACAGAGGATTCTCCACGCCGAAGTGGTTACGCCACTTGGCTGGCGCTCCAAAAGTTGTGAGTTCGATTCCGTTCGGTTCACGAGTCCAATTTTCTCTGAGACTCCTGTGGGTCGTCTCTGGAGCTATGGAATTCGTGCTTTGTGATGTGTTTTCAGCAAGACGTCCTGCGGAAAGAAAGGGATAAACTCCCAGTGCCATGAAGTCGATCCTTTTGTCTTTTAACCTTATTAAACCTGAATCACAGAAAGAAACAATTGTTTTGTTCAGCCAAGAATCATTCGTCATCATGTATCCTGGATTAACTCGTTGTCTACGTCGCAACTTCTTCAGCGCTTTATTTGTCGCTCTAGTTCGACCTTTTCTTGTTATGTTTGTGGTGACCATGCTTTGACATTTGTAGTAACATTGTCAGGGTCTAAACTGCCAACATGCCACGTCACATCGTGCGTCACGCCGCGCGGTTCAGTGGAATTGTACACTTCGGTAACTGTCCCCAGTGAACTTTGACAGAATGATTTCCCCTATCAGTTAGTTGTCTCTAGTGTAGAATCGCTCTCATGATATTGGTATTAGAAATACTGCAATAAAATTGGTATATCCCCAGATGAGAGGGCCTGGCCGTTTTCTCTCTCAGATACACGGAGGTAAGGTGCTGAGCCGGCGGCACATGTAGCATACCTCATGAGCGAGAACCAAAGGAAAATAAGTTTCCCCAGTCGCACGAAATGATTACGAAAAATGTCTGTATCTATACTCACAGAGAGTGTTGTCAAAGGTGGAAAAACGTCTCAATGACACGAAATAGAACGCTTGGCTAGCGAATCCATTGCGGGGATCGAAGTCCGAAGCGAAAGCTTACCTAGTGGATGTCGCCCTAGTCTGTCCGTTCCTGGTTTGTTCTTGAGCGACCAGTGGCAAGCGAAATACCAAATACATAGAAGTGAGGAACCAAAGCAGCCATGAACAGGACGTGGCAATTCTTCGGGTGAGGCCGGGCCAAGAGAGCCTTCGTTTTCTGCATTAATTTACGATATCATTTTGGGTTCAATTTTACTTTCCCTCTAGGTGTTCATTTGTCAAGTGTTTAATCCAGCTAGTTCGAGTCATTTGCTGGCGATCCTATCTATGGAATTCCTCCAGATAATTTGTATCTTCTCTATCCAGGATCCACAGTAGCGCAGTGGGTGGCACGATTGTCCAACGACCTGATGCAATCTCCTATTGTCCCAGAGAGTTGTTATTTCATCTCCCGTTGTCACAGACAGTGTGTATGTAATCTCCTGTTCTCCCTGCCAGTTGTTATGTAAACTTCGGTTGTCACAGATAGTTATTAAGTCATCTCCCATTCTCCCAGCCAATTGTTAAGTCATCTCCCATTGTCACAAACATTTGTTATGTCATCTCCCTACGCCACAGCCATTTAGTATGCTATCTCCCGTTGTCACAGACAGTTGTTATATAATCTCCGGTAGTCACAGACACTCGTTAAGCAACCTCTCGTTGTCACAGACAGTTGTTATGTAATCTACTACTGTCCTACAGTTATTATATATTCACTTCCTATCCCAGACAGGTTTTGTATAATCCCCTGCTGCTGTTCCAGACAGTTGTGACGTAATCTCCTCCTCTCCCATAGAGTTGTTATGTGTAATCTCTCCCTTCTATAGTTGGTATGTAATCTGGGTTAAAACGAGAGAGAGAGAGAGAGAGAGAGAGAGAGAGAGAGAGAGAGAGAGAGAGAGAGAGAGAGAGAGAGAGTAACGATTCTTTTGTGACTTTCTCGGGAAAGAGAGAGAACGAACGAACGAACGAACGAACGAACATACTTTATTTTCAAATGGTTAAGAATTGGGCACGCAGGCCCGTCTAACTTTCTGCCCTTCTTTTACTCTTTTTCATACATTAGAGAGAGAGAGAGAGAGAGAGAGAGAGAGAGAGAGAGAGAGAGAGAGAGAGAGAGAGAGAGAGAGAGAGAGAGAGAGAGAGAGAGAGAGAGAGAGAGAGAGAGGATGTGTGTAAACAATGATTATTACATGAATTCCCTGGCGCTAAGCGTCCATTCAAAATTCAAAAAAATAAAAGCAAGGGCGAACAATTAGCAAAAAAGTACGTACACAGAAACATGCTAAGAATAGTAACCAATGATTCCTTGGTGAGTTCCTCGATAAACATAGAGACAATAACAAACGATTCTTTGGTGAATACTTCGATAAAGAATTGTAACCGATTATTCTTTTGTCAGCTTTTCGGTGAAGAGATAGTAGCCAATGATTCTTTTTGAGTTCACATGCAAAAAGAGAGTCCATTCACAACAGAAAAGCAATAGCGAGCAGTGACAAAAGCACGAAGACACAAACAGGCAGATGACAAGATGACAAAACGACTTCTTAAGACTCGAGAACGACAGCATAAATATCAGCGTTGAAGATATATGCTCAAGCTCTTACCTTAATGTGCCTTGTTAGCCTTTATACAAGCGTCACCTTTTACCTGGAGTAAATCCCGGTTGCCGTTGATGGATTCTTGTTGTGCCCCATATCTACAAACTGACTACATGACAGTTGGATATGTCCTAGTCTCTAGGATCTCTGTTGAAGTAAAGTTTGGACGTATGCTGGCTGTGTTTTTATCTGGGTTTCCAGTGACAAGTGCTTTTTTTCTATCTTCTTTAAAAGAAGGTCATCACGTAAGTTACAATGTTTACAACACGTTTACCGTTGAATTATATACTTTGCTGTGTTCGTGTAAGATATATATCAGGCATTCTGTTCATTGTTTGAACTATACCATTTGCTCTGTTAATATTTCTGTGTTACTCACATAAACTATATAATTTGCTGTGTTCATATTGTAAACAATTTCGTTTGTTGTGTTCATCGTGGGGAAATATATAATTTACTATGTTCATCGTGTGAACAATATCATTTAGTATGTTTATCTTGTAAATTATGTCACATTGTACACATATTGTGAGGACTATCTGATTTAAAACTTCGAGATCATATGAATGAATGTGATATATTCACAGCAGATGTGCTGTACAATGTGAACATAAACAAATATATGCAGTTTCGAAGCGCGGACCATGTAAACAATGTTAATTGGACCGTCGTGTTTTGGATGTTTTTTTACATCGCACTGTTAAACAGTTTGCATACCATAGCATTAATGTATGCTCATACATACTGCGTGTCTACGTGTGTGGAACTTTTTGTATTTGTATATAAGTGTATGTTTATGTTTGTCAGTGTGTACATGTGTTTGTGTCAGTCTGTTTGTGTATGTGCATGTGTGTGTGTCTTTGTGTAAGTGTGTGTCTTTTGTGTGTATGTCTCTCTGATGTCCTTAACTGTGTCTATCTGTCTGTAAGTATGTCTGTATATTATGTGTCTATTTATCTGTATGTCTGTCTGCTGTCCGTATCTGTGTCTATATATCTGTATGTCTGTTCGTATCTGTTTCTATCTATCTGTATGTCTTTCCGTATCTGTGACTATCTATTGTATGTCTTTCCGTATCTGTGTCTATATATCTGTATGTCTGTCCGTATCTGTGTCTATATATCTGTATGTCTGTCCGTATCTGTGTCTACATATCTGTATGTCTGTTCGTTTCTGTGTCTATATATCTGTATGTCTGTCTGCTGTCCATATCTGTGTCTATCTATCTGTATGTCTTTCCGTATCTGTGACTTTCTATTGTATGTCTGTCCGTATCTGTGTCTATATATCTGTATGTCTGTCTGCTTTCCGTATCTGTGTCTGTCAATCTGTATGTCTGTCCTCTGTCCGTATCTGTGTCTATATATCTGTAAGTATGTCTGTATCTATGCCTATTTATCTATATGTCTGTCTGCTGCCAGTATAGGTGTCTATCTATCTGTATGTTTGTCTGTATATGTGCCTATCTATCTCTATGTCTATCTGTATCAATGTATATCTATCTGTATGTTTGTTTGTATATATGTCTATCTATCTGTATGTCTGTTCTTTATATGTATCTATTTATCTGTATGTCTGTCTGCTGTCCGAATCTATGTATATCTATCTGTATGTCTGTGTACATCTGTGTCTAGCTATCTGTATGTCTGTCTGTCTCTGTGTCTATCTATCTGTATGTTTGTCTGTTGTCCATATCTATGCCTATCTATATGTATGTATATCTGTATCTGCGTCAATTTATCTGTAAGTCTGTTGTCCGTATCTGTTTCTATATATCTGTATGTCTGTCTGTTGTCCATATCTGTGTCTGTCTATATGTATGTCTGTCTGATGTCCGTATCGTTGCCTATCTATCTGTAAGTCTGTCTGAGTACTCAGATGAAATTTATGCACGTCAACGGAATAGGTAGGTAGTTAGAATAATGGGTCTTTGGGAAAAAATAAGAATCAAGAGAGGCACAGAAAGACAGAGGAAGAAATATGTCTACTTCTTTGATAGCCCGCAACATGCATAAGCGACACCAAGTGCATCAACATAACATATTCAAAACAATGTATTCCCTGAGTGAATTTAAACAGATGTGTTTGAAATAACAGATGACAGAAGAAATTGGAGTGCCGTGATAGATGGTGTTTTCTCCAGACGAGGCACATGAAGAACACACATATACACACAAACACACACACACGCACGCGCACACACACACACAAACACACACACACACACACACCACATAGTCACAGTTATTTATCCTGGAAACGACCAGGAGAGAATTTGCTAGACAGTGTGACATCATGGCAAGGAGAAATATCAGTATCATTTTATCAATCATTACGATTGGCAGCATACGAGACAGAAGGCTGTAGACAGACATGATCACCAATGCCACACGACATGGACTATAAGAAGAAGAAATTGTTGGCATTCATAAAAGATTATACGATTATTATAATAACATCTCTTTTTACCTTGTGTCATATTTGTGTGGTGTTAAATTTCAAGTGCTCTCTTGTCTTAATCTTTTAAAGCTCATAATTTTGACTGCAACAGGATATGACAAAATATAATGAAACACAAGGGTATGCTACGATCGTGAAACAACAAGTACAGACACATACACATGCCATACAAAGTATACAGAAACCACAGTAAGAAAAGGCAGCAGCATCATCATCTTCGTGTGCCTTGCCAGCCGGCTTAGGCGTTCACGCCCCTATACATATTTTGATCCTTGGTCCCTGGATGAACTCGGCTGATGATATTCCTCCATGCCACAGTCGCAATCCATCCAGCATCACTTCTCTGGTATGTCTCTGCTTCTTCTTCCATTGATCTGTCCGGAAGTCAGGATGTTTTCTAACGTCTGTCTTCTCATTATAATAATTATGTTTGTCTATTTTTTTTTTATAGCTGATATAATTTCTATTTTCAGTAGCTCTTTCCAAACAGTCGTTGTTAGTTACTCTGGCAGGCCAAGTAACTCGCAATATTCGTCTCAGGAACCAAATCTCTTTTGCTTCCTAGCTCTTCTACATTTCATTCACATTCCATGTTTCACTGCTATACATTATGACTGGGAAAATAAGTACACATAATACAACAATGGCTCAAAATGTAATATGAAATAGGTTAAAACACGCCACGCATGTACAACTTCACGATTATAATAGCCTGTGCACAGAACTACACAAGCATGACTAATAAGAACATTATTATACGTCATTATAAATGATAACACACAATATATGAACAATTAAACACAACTACACAACGGCATAATCCCGACTTTAAAGAACATTGTTATACATTATTATAAATTATAACACACAATGTACGAACAGTTAAACGCAACTGGATTATAACAAAAGTAAAATAAATAAAAGTAAAGAAAAGTAAATAACTAAGAAAAGTAATAATAAATGCGTTAAAATACGTCATACTTGTCCGACGCTTCGCTTATAACAATTTTTATGGAGAACAACATACATATGGCTATTAAGAACATTATTATAAATTATAAATCGTGATACATGAACAATTAAACATAACTAAGGAATGGGTAATCATATAAATAAAGAACTGGAGTAGAGATCAAAGTGTATATTAGACAACAAGAAAATGTAAGAAATCAATACTGTATAAACGTATAGGTAATTGTATAGTGATACCTGCCGTCATGGAAAGTTTGAAAACAAGTAAAGTACCCATTCCTACGCACTGAGGCCTAATTGCCATACGGTGTTAGCCCGATTTTTTACATCAATTGGCACTCGAT
Source organism: Cepaea hortensis (assembly GCA_963921405.1). Lineage (NCBI taxonomy): Eukaryota > Metazoa > Mollusca > Gastropoda > Stylommatophora > Helicidae > Cepaea > Cepaea hortensis. Next base: position 58,539,378 of record OY992891.1, read on the forward strand.
GAATAATGTAGTAAATTTGAAAAAAATTGGTTTGCGAAAGGATATCTTCTTTTTCAGCATTCCGAGCCATTGAGGTTCCTTGCTGCAGATACAAGCCGTCTCCATTCGTCTCTCTGGTTGACCTTCTCTCGCCAGTCGCTGATTCCAAGTGCTTGTAGGTCTGTATGTACATTATCTCTCCGCCGTCTTCTTGGTCTACCTCGGGGTCTACGGTCATTTATTTCTTGAGTGTAAGCGAGTTTTGTTTCCCTATTATCTTCCATTTTTTCTATATGCCCCAGCCATTGCAGTCTATTAGCCTTCATGATACCAGTGATTAGCGGGGACTTAAACAGATCATAAATGTCTTTGTTGCTTCTTATTTTCCACTCTCCACTTTGTGTATTCCTAATGGGCCCAAAGATGCGTCTTAAGACTTTGTTCTCAAAGGTTTGTAACAAAGATTCGTCTCCTTTAGTTGTACTCCAGGTTTCAGAGCCATACAGCACAACTGGTCTAATCAGTGCTTTGTATATTGTGATCTTGGTGTTACGAGATAGCGCCTTTGATTTTAGCAGATGTTGTACTGCATAGTATATCGTATTTCCAGAGTTGATTCTAGTTTGTATTTCTTCCCTTATTATGTTGGAGCAGTTGAAGATTGTACCCAGGTATTTGTATGTTTCCGTTCTTTTAATGGTCATATTATCTATTTTTATGTGGCCAGAGTTTTTAGCCGTTTCTTCTCTTGAAATTACCACATATTCTGTCTTATCTTGGTTGATAACCAGCCCCATTTGTTGAGCCTTTTTTTTTGTGAAAGGATATAACAAAACAAAATTAAACAACTGGTTTTGGTCATGTGATGAAAAGAGAGGTATTGAAGAACATCGTGACAACTGAAAAGATCAAGGGGAAGAGAGGCAGAGGCAGACCAAGAGAAATGATGCTGGATGGATTGCTACGGTGGCATGGAGGAATACCAACAGCGGAGTTGATCCAGAAAACCAAATACCGAGATCTGTGGAGAGCCATGAACGCCAACGCCAGCCGGCACGGCACTTGATGATGATGTATGCCACACCGGCTCAGTTTACTAGGAAATTTCATGGTTCCCATTTTAGGCTGCGTCGACCTAAGAGCCGAAGTCAAATTTTACAAAAGCCCTCTTTGGGAATTCGAACTATGATCATGCGGCCAACAAGCCAGCCTGCTAGCCACTGCACTACTGCAGCTCCCGGGCATACGGCGCTAACCCCACAATGGTATACCAGTGGTTCTCAACCTTTTTTGTCCCATGCACCCCTTCACCGTATGTTCAGAATGTCATTCCCCCCCCCCCTTTTTTTCGTATTTCCTCCCTATAAATACCCCCCCCCCAACCCCTTCACAGTATATGTAAAAATGGATGCTAAATTTAATAACACATATTAGACGTCTAGACTAGGACGTCTAGACTAGTCTAGACGTCTACATAAAACGTGATTTGCAGGTCTAATTACGTTATAAAACGAATTTCAGCAAAGCGAGAGAAGTACAAAACTGTAAAGTATGGAGGGAACAACAATATCAAGTAATGGTGTTCTTGTATTCACGCAATCTTGAAATCAGTTTAATCTCTTCCCCCCCCCCCTTTAAAAACCCACCGGTTGAGAACCACTGGTATACACTAACTGATACTCATCGGGTGATGTGGTCATTAAAACACAGGCCAATTTTATTTCCCCGAACATGTTCTGATACCCATATTAGGTACCATGCCTCCTAAAGTACCATGAGTTTGTATTAAGTAAATTATGTTCTTTTTGGAGGACAACGTAGCCGCTAGGTTTAAAGCGCTAGCGCTTACACTTCCTTGCACTGACTGCGGGGTAGTGGATTCATCCCCTACACCGGTCTGCTGGACTTAAATGTTGACTTTTTGTTCAGAAAGCAATGACAAACTTCATTCATTCATTCATTCATTCATTCATTCATTCAGTAGCGTGTCCTTTGCAGAACTTCGCTCCCATAAAAACCTTCCGGAAAACTTCTCGGTTATAAGCAATATGTCCTGCATGCGATACACTAATCTGGAGATCATCCGCCACATCCTGCATCCATCTTCTCTTTGGCCTTCCTCTTCCTCTCTTTACGGGCATATACCCCTTCATTATTTTTATATCCAAACTTTCATGACATTTCAGGAGGCCAAAATATTTCAATTTTCTTTGTTTTATGATCTTCAGTAGCCAATCTTTTTCAATATTTAGATCTTGTCCTATGGATGCATTTGTTCTTTTCTGTATCTAAGATATCCTTTGAACCCACCTATAAAATTTAAATTCAAATGCATTTATGCGCTTTTCGACTTTAAAGAGTAAGGTCGGTTCACATGCTTCTGTTGTGAAATATTTTCAGTGTCAGGTGGACTTCAATTTGAAGACAAAGATAGTAACCAAAGACAATGATAATTTATAAATCTGAATGATGGACACAAGGACAGATACATCTGAAGGATGTACGTGCCGAAAGATAAATCTTAAATCTGAAGGATGTACACACGGATGTAAGTTAAGGGCAGCTGCAGGAACAGGTAAGAACGTGTTTAACCGCCTGTGGGAAAAAATGTTTTACAGGGAAAATAAAAAATCAAATGAGTAACAAGGATGATCTAATACAGTGGTTCTCAACCTTTTTTGGCCCGTTCCCCCCTTCACCATATTTTCAGAACGTCATTCCCCCCCCCCCTTCCTATCAAAAATTTGGCCCGTCCCCCCCCCCCTTCACAGTATTTTCAGAACATCATTCCCCCCCCCCCCTTCATATTTCCTATCTAAAAATCCCCCCACCCCTATACAGTATACGTAAAAATGTAAGGTACATTTAATAGCACATACTAAAACAAGTCTAGACATCCACATAAAACATGATTTGTGGGTCTACTGACTTTATAAAATGAATTTTAGAAGGATGAGCCGTACTTAACTGTAAAGTATGAAGGGAAAAACAATATCAAGTAATCGGTTCTTGTATTAATGCGATCTTGAAATGGTCTTCATTCCCCCCCCCCCCCCTGGAAACCCTAAAATTCCCCCCTAGGGGGGAATTCCCCACCGGTTGAGAACCACTGATCTAATAGAAGACAGAGCATGATGTAAGACAATCACTGACGTCAGAAGGATGCAGTCAGCATTTTTGGCTTCTTCCGTGTAATAAGTTAAAGTCCGCATTCATTCTAGGATGTAGCAAGATTGATGCAGTAGGAGAAAGTGGATGGGGCAGAGGTAGCATTATAGAATGTCTGATATAATGACTTTGTAGGTAGCAACACCATTGTGTGAAAACAGAGCACACTAGAAAGTACCAGGATAAGTTAATAAGTAAGTCACAAATAGCTGTAGAAAAATAACTAAATAAGATAACAACTTGAAACTAATTTATTTTTACACATACATTGTCCCTTTATTTCTCAACATAATTTCCACCAACATTGATGCACTTATCCCATCGTTTTATCAGTTATCCCAAACCGGCTTCAAAGACCTGCGTGCTCTGTTTTCTAAACCACGTGTTCACTTCACATTCAACTTCAGCGTCATTCGCGAAATGACTCTCGCCAAGGTGGGTTTTCAGTGAACTTAGCCCCTAGAGATTTCCCGTAAAGCGGTGCATGCTTGGGTAGAAAGCGTTAAGAGGGCGAGTCAATAAGTAAGTCACACAGCTCTGTGGGATAGCAAGTAAATGAAAGCGGAGTACGCTGATTTGTGCAGCCGGTTTGGGAGGACTGGTAAAACGATGGATAAGTGCATCAATGTTGGTGGAAATTATGTTGAGAAATAAAGGGACAATGTATGTATAAAAATAAACTGGCTTCAAGTTGTTATCATAGTTAGTTATTTTTCTACAGCCTTTTGTGACTTACTTATTAAGTTAACCTCGTATGTTGTTTTGTGCGGAGAATGTCTGTATTCTCCAATGAGTGTTTATGTTGTCCAGTGAGTGTTTGTGTTGTCTGGACAGTCTGTGTGTTATCTGTTGAGTGTTTATATTGTACGGGAGGTCTTGTATTGGTCAGGGTACTTTGTGTTTTCCCGTGAATTCTAATGCTGTCTGGTGAGTGTCTGAGTTGTCCAATGAATCATTGTATCATTTGGTGAGTGTTTGTATTGTCCAGTGATTGTGTGTATAGCCCGTTGAGTATTTGTGGTATGGCTTGTGATAAAGCAACAGGAAAGGGCATAAGATAGAAATGCAGTGTCGCGTTGCACAATAACAGAAGGGCAAAGTACTGCTAACGTGTTTTCACGGTGCACGAGAGCGGGAAGATACAGTTTTCACAACAGTACACATGATAAAGTAATGCAGTATCAACAATATTGAAGTTGCACAGAATGGCACGACATAGGCAGCGATAAACAGGAAGGCATTTCTTGTTATTGTCTATTTGAGTAGTAACTCTTATCCACGACTGTTAACTCTTAAATCTAAAGCATCGACTTTCAGATCGTTTGAACCTGTAAAAGGACTGTCACCTATCGGAGTTATCCGGTACTAAACTACTAAGTGGACGTTATCATAGAGCTTACATTGACCTGTCCACGCTCAGGGTACCACAGGGGTGTGCAAGGCCATTACGGAAACTTTACATCTACATCTAATAATCATATTATGATTAGTATCATCATCATCATTTCATGTGCCATGCCGATAAGAATAGGCGGTCATGTTTCGTCATCTCACTCGATCACCAGAGTCGTGGATCAGCATTTGGATTTTTGTCTCGATTATGCCATGTGGTGAAGCCATCTAGATATTTACCTCTCTGTCTTCTCCTTGTTCTTTTCCCACCAATCTTTTCAGTTGTCACCAAATTCTCCAATTTATTTCTTCTCATAGCGTGCCTAAAAATTAACCCATCAAAATGTGAATGTCTACATCTAATTTCTCTAATCAGTTTACGAAGAGCGGCTGGTCGAATGGCTAGAACGCCGGATTCTCCTTCGGGAGACCCGGGTTCGAATCCTCGGTAAGGTGTGGGTTGTTTTTTTCCAGAACAATAAAGACACAGTAAAGGACACACTAAAGACTGTCAAGTATAGGATATAGAGTTCATGCAATACAAATTAATAGAACCATACAGATGTAACAATGAAAAAGACAAATTACTCAACATAATGCCGACGCTTCCGTCCTACAAATATGTTTCAAGACTAGCACAAACAGTGCTTTTTTCGCATATCCTTTACAGGACATAGCAGTCAACACCAGCATTTTTTCAGCTGCTGTTGATGTCTTGGCAAGTTTACGCTCAGTAGTTTGCCATTGCTTTCTGAGCCACCGGCTCACATACCCCCGTAAGTAACCAACGCGACGCGATCCGCTACCGAATCTCGCGCAGCTGCGTTATCTACGTGAATATACGGGATTACAGAAAAAGACATTAACTCCTTACGCCACGGAGAGCGGCTAAATACACATAGGATATGAAAAATGTGCAGAGGTATTCGAGACGATGTCCTGTCGTAGAATGCAATAAATACGTTACACTGAAATAATCTCGGGGGTGGGGGGTGGGGGGGGGGGGGAATCGGGAAAGCTACCTGTCATGAATCTCTGCTGTTCGAGAATGTCTGGGACGTCAGGTACACACACTGGTACAGCTCGCTCTCACAGAATGTCTGGGACGTCAGGTACACACACTGGTTCAGCTCGCTCTCACAGAATGTCTGGGACGTCAGGTACACACACTGGTTCAGCTCGCTCTCACAGAATGTCTGGGACGTCAGGTACACACACTGGTTCAGCTCGCTCTCACAGAATGTCTGGGACGTCAGGTACACACACTGGTTCAGCTCGCTCTCACAGAATGTCTGGGACGTCAGGTACACACACTGGTTCAGCTCGCTCTCACAGAATGTCTGGGACGTCAGGTACACACACTGGTTCAGCTCGCTCTCACAGAATGTCTGAGACGTCAGGTACACACACTGGTACAGCCCACTCTCACAGGATGTCTGGGACGTCAGGTACACATACTGGTACAGCCCACTCTCACAGAATGTCTGGGACGTCAGGTACACACACTGGTTCAGCTCGCTCTCACAGAATGTCTGGGACGTCAGGTACACACACTGGTTCAGCTCGCTCTCACAGAATGTCTGGGACGTCAGGTACACACACTGGTTCAGCTCGCTCTCACAGAATGTCTGGGACGTCAGGTACACACACTGGTTCAGCTCGCTCTCACAGAATGTCTGGGACGTCAGGTACACACACTGGTTCAGCTCGCTCTCACAGAATGTCTGGGACGTCAGGTACACACACTGGTTCAGCTCGCTCTCACAGAATGTCTGGGACGTCAGGTACACACACTGGTTCAGCTCGCTCTCACAGAATGTCTGGGACGTCAGGTACACACACTGGTTCAGCTCGCTCTCACAGAATGTCCGATGGCATACACAGAAATGACAAAACTCCATGTAGGTAATCAAACATTTATTTCTCTCGCACAACACAACGTTGTCTCAGAATCTTCTTCTGCAATGTTTCATTTAATCTTCATTGTTCCAGTTTTTCATGCTTTCGTTCCTCTCAACCCGTTCTTATGCCTTAGTCACGGGAGTGTCTTCTCCGTAATTATATCTTGTGTTTTGTGTATGTATTTGTTTGTTGGTGAAGGTTAGTTGCATATCCCTTACGGGGCGTTGCAGTCAACACCAGAATTTTTCAGCTGTTGTTGATGTACTAGGCAAGTGTTACGTTCAGTAGTTTGCCATTGCTTTCTGAACGACTGGCTCCCATACCAGCACGTTATAACACAACGCGACACGGTCTGCTGCACAAATCGGTCGCAGCTGAGCTTCGAACGCCTGGTAACCGGTTCACGAACCGCGTACCCCAGCCTTTAGCCACGGAAGGTTAGTAGCCATAAATTCCTTTGTTTTGCGCAATCGTATTCTGTAAAGCTGCATTACTTTGTGTCATTGTAGAAGGTCTTTACATTTCCACAGCTTTACCGCAATTCCACTTAATTGTATTTACGAGGTACTTGTACAACTATCTGTGTTAAGCTCAATCCACCTCTTGCTCCCATGGGTTAACTTTAGGCTAGAGGGGCTAATCGTATCCACCTTGTCCAAGGGTGTCCCGTAGGCCACCAGAAGGAAATGAATTCCCCTTTTGATGGGGAATACCCTTGCTCCGCCACCCCTACACTGGAGGAAACAAATCTGCAGGTGTCAAAAGTAACAAGCGGTGTTTATTACAAATAGCTATATAACAAATGCTGAAACATGCAGATGGCGGAGAGATAAGCTGCTAGAACAGTAGTTCTCAACCTTTTTTGGCCCATGCACCTCTGTGGCTGAAGGGCTTGCGAACGCGGTTTGTGAGCCCGTATACCCGGGTTCGAAACACGGCGGTGCTGGTTTTTTCGAAAAAGGTATAGGGGCCGGTCGTTCAGAAAGCAATGGCAAACTACTGAACGTAACACTTGCCTAGTACATCAACAGCAGCTGAAAATGCTGGTGTTGACTGCAACGTCCCGTAAGGGATACGCAACAAATTTTAACCCCTTCACCATATGTTCAGAATGTCATTCCCTCCTTTTGTATTTCCTCCCTATAAATTCTCCCTCCCCTTACACAGTACACGTAAAAATGGAAGCTAAATTTAATAACACATACTAGACGTCTACATAAAACATGATTCACTAGTCTACTTGCGTTATAAAACGAATTTCAGAAGTGCGAGAAGTACAGAATCGTAAAGTATGGAGGGAAAAACAATAAACAATATCGAGTAATCGGTTCTTGTATTAACGCGATCTTGAAATAATCTTAATTCTCCTCCCCCCCCCCCCTCCCGAATCCCTAAATTTCCCGGGGGGGGGGGGTATTCCCACCGGTTGTGAACCACTGTGCTAGACGATCAATCGGTGAAAGGATATCAACTGTTTATAAACATTACAACATTACATTTTACATGTTTTTATTTTAAAGATGACATTATAGATTAGCACCGCTTTTAGCAGCCCACGACAACATTATACGACGAATACACAGAAGAGGGTCTATTTATAAAAATGATATCTAACTTGTTTATTTAGCCACAATAAATGGGCTATAAGACAGGACGTCCTTTAGCATTACAAATTGACAGCACCCGTTTCTGTCTCGTTGTCTCACTTCATAATTCATTATGACATTAAAGATTAGTGCACTTTTGTACAATATGGGTTCTCAGAGAGGGAGCAACCGTTTTCAATGCAGTGTCAAGCTGTTTTGTCGACCCGCCACATTCATCCTATTGATAACCAGGCCCTTCTTTCTAGATGTTACTTTTCCTATCAGTTTCAGCCTATTTAATTATACCCAGTGAATCAGGGACGAATGAGTAACACAATAAGGCATTAATGTTAAGTTTTTGAATTTCAGTATAATTCCTCACAGCATAATGAGGTTAGATGACCAGGTATTTTCCTCACCGAATTACCCTCTCCACTAACTTCAGAAAATATAAATAAATGTTAAATAGTGTATGTTTTGCTGTATAGGAGTGAATCATGACATATGAATGAACAAACTAGGAAACACTTGAAAGCGACGGCAATGCGGTGCCTGAGACGGATGTTGCAAATACTTTGGGCTGCCAGAGTTCTTAACAACAATTACCTGGAAGAGGCTAATGAAAGTAGAACTTTACACACGAGGGGAAATTAGAAAGTAACCGGAATTTTACGAATAGCTTTTTTTTTTTTTTTTTACAATAGTGCGATACTGAAATTGTGTGTGCGTGTGTGTGTATGTGTGTGTGCGTGCGTGCGTGTGTGTGCGTGTGTGTGTGTGTGTGTGTGTGTGTTATTTCTCATGCCTAGCAACACACGTGGTCCACCTGACCACTAGCCTGTTGATGCTTTATAGGGAAAAGTCGGGCTGTCGGTGTGGCCTTAAACCAATTTTGCACCCTCTTCCTTTACCTCGTTGTCGTTTGCAAAACTCTGACCCCCACGTATGTTATTTCTGGGGTCCAAATAAGTGAAAGTCCAAGTGCGTTAAGTCTGGACTGTATGCTGGATGTTCCAAGGTCTCAAAAGTCAGAGCACGTATTGTATTCACTGTATGTGCCGCCGTATGAGGGCGGGCGTTTTCAAGCAGCAACTTCCTCTTCTTCTTTCGTTCTCTTAAAATATTTCTATAAATGCAATGTTGTCTCTTTTATGAATTTAACTTTCTTTTTTTAGTTCACTCAGCAATCCATAGAGTTTATCTTCCACTGTCGTCTCTCTAGGCCAGAAGGTTTGCCTAGATATGTTATATTTTGGGCAGTCTTGGAGTATGTGCTCTGCTGTCTGCGACGCCAATCCACATGGCTGATTCACCAATCTGGAATTTTGTATACATGTGGTTGCGTAATCTATTGTATCCTGTTCTGAGGCGCAGAATAATGACTTGTTCTGGTCTGTTCATAACGTGGTAGTCGTCTTGAGCAGGTTTTTGTTGCTATCTGACTGATGTGATCATTCTTTTCTTTTGATGGGTATCCCATTGGGATTATATTGGTGGTATCCCATTGGGATATGCAAACTGCTCTATCCTTGCGATACCTTCAAGGAATATTACTTAAGAACCAGTTTACGTCCTGAAATAAGAATTTCCGTTCCACACTCTTCCATGCAGTTTGTAATACAATTTTGGTGGTATGTAACGGGCACTTCAGGCTGTTCATCAAGCCTGAGAAACGTCCCATGGGTTTTGATCGTTTGTCTACGTTTCTTCACGAGCATGCATGTCACTGCATCAAGCAATAGTTAAAGTTTCACTCATTTCCTGAAGATGCAACAACATAGTGCCTTTGGAATCCCAAAAGATGGTTATCATGACATCCCCCAGCGGATTCCTACAGGTCTCCCACTACACGGTTCATCAATGACGTTTTTTTATATACCACGCACACTCTTCTGACTCAAACAGCTGTCTTTATACTAAAACAGTATCCTTCTGTAGATTTCCCACCTTCTTACCACAACAATGATTAACTCCTCACTATTCTTCAACGGTGAAAGTCAGATAGTGAGAAAGCCATTTTGTAATCGCCATTGGGATACGTAAACTGCTCGATCCTTACGATATCTACATGGAATATTACTTAAGAGCCAGTTTGCGTCCTGAAATAAGATTTTCCGTTCCATACTTTTCCATGCACTTTGTAATAAAATTCATGTCACTTAATTACGTTAACACGTATATTAATAAGGAAGATAATAAGAAAGCTAAACTGGGAGCCAAACTGTTCATTACCAGCCCAAGTAGTGACTTTTTATAGTATCTAACTGTTATTTTTTAGACTGTTATTGCAGTATCATAATGTTTCTACGAAATATACCTTTAATCTGTAACTATTAAAGATGCGGCTGTTATTATGATGTCAGACTGTAAATGTTGTGTCTGTTCTATCCATCATGTGCCATGCCGGTAAGCGTGGGCGGTCATGACTCGCCATTTCACTCGATCACCAGAGTCGTGGATCAGCTGAGTGTCCTTTCTCGACCATGCCACGTGGTCAAGCCATCCAGGCATTTACTTCTCTGTCGTCCCCTTGTTCTCTTCCCCTCGATCTTGCCGGTTGTCAGAATTGCCCAGTGGTTATTATTTAGACTATTATTGCAGTGTCTTTTGTATTGCGAATATTATTTTTGGGCGTATCAGTTATTGTTGATATTATTTCTTGGGTGTGTAGTTTATAATGTTGCACATATTGATTGATTGATTTAGGAACCGACATCACAGCATTCGGGGCATTCCCATAAGCGCTCCGTCTCCATCCTCAGAAGCCAGCACATATTATGGTTATTTAACTGTTATTTTGAGATTATTTGTTCGGTGTGCAAGTGTTATCATTGCGACTGTTATTATGGTGTCAAAATACAACAGTGACAACAGTTATTGTGATTTGTTACTGTTATTATTGCAACTATTATCATTAAGTTAAAAGTTACTTGCATTTCCTTTACAGGACGCCGCAGTCTACACCAGCATGTTTTGCTGTTGTGATCTCTTGGCAAGTTTACGTTCAGTAGTTTGAACGGGCTGTAAATGCCCACGCACTTCTCTGCTGCTTTACAGCAGATCCATCTGTATAGATGAGCACTTCGGGGCTATCTGAGTGTTCATAGATGAGCGCGTTGACCTCTGCATTGACAGCGGCAGGGTTCTGCTCTCTGCATCGTCTGTCGAGTGTGATTATGCAGGAGAAAGTGCACTTAAAATCTGGAGGCATCGGCACCCATTCCTTGCCGGGGTTGATACTGGTAAGACTGCAGACCTGTCTGACGACATCTTCCGCCCGACCCATCCATGATTTGCCTCTCTTTAGCCTGTCACCCTTTTCTCTGAATATAGCGTCATACAGAGGGTGCTGCTCATCTGCACTTATTTTTAAGTATGCACGAGCTCTCCAGATCTTGATCCTGTGTTCCATTGTTGGGATGTCAAGGAGGTATCTCATTGCTGCGCAGCTGGTGTCTCTCGTGCAGCCCAAAATGATACGCATGGCTTCGTTTTGTATCTTTTCAAGTCTTCCAATCTGTGTAGGGCTGACAGTGAGGATGGCCAGGGCATACTCGATGCGTGAAAGCACCAGTCCCTTGGAACAGAAGTGTTAGGAGTCTTTGCTCGATATTGGCAGTCGCCATGGCTCTCATATTATATAAATACTTATAAATAAATTACTTGTAAGATTTGAGATGAAAAAGCTCATGTTTAATATCATGGTACAAGTAAGGGAAATGACACTGTTACATTCCATGAGATGTGTTGTGTATAACGAGATAACTTCATATATTTACAGACCAATGGGCACTTCATGGGTGACTTGGTTAAATAGCACAATAACACGCCAGCCGTCTTTACTTGCAAGGGAGTCTTCGTGCCGCGGTGGTTACGCCGCCTTCCTCGCGTTCAAAGGGTTGTGGGTTCTTCTACTTCCTCTTCTTCTTCTGCGTTCATCCGGAGAGTTTTTTTTTCGGACGTGATTGCGTTGTGCCTGTTTACAGCAGAGCTGCGTTCTTACACCGTTAGGCAGACACCCCCGACTTCTGCGGGCATTTGTTGACCGGTTTAACTTTCCCGGGGATGTTGGGTTCGATTCCGCAAAACGTCGTTCGGTTTAAGAGTGGAACTTTGTCGGAGACTCTTGAGGATCATCATTGGGGCTAGGGAAGGAGACTAAGCTCTCTGAGATAAATCTCGGTGCAGTGAGTTCTCTCCTTTTGCCTGACAAAGCTTTTAATGTTCCTTGTAGGTCAGCATGGCCAAATGGATAAGAACGCGTGTTCTTAAACATCTGGTGTGCTGATGCCGAGGCAAATGGTTCTACCTTTACACCGGGCAGTTGGACTAAAATGTTGACCTATTGTCCTTGACTTGGGGACGTAAATTACAATTATCTCTGAAGTTGAAGTGGGTTCGCCTGATGGCGTGGAACATTCTTAACAGGGAAAGCTAATCAACATGCAAAATTCAGTCCATCACTACTATAAGTAGTGTGTATTGACTACGCTTGAGTTCAAAGCGAACGAGCGCAAACTTTCCTTTACTTGTCAGAACATTTCTAGGTATTCATTTTTGGCTGGGTCGAAAAATAATCTGCTGCGATGAGAATTCTAACCCATGATCGCCGAGCCCGCAGGCAAGCCCATTGTAGTTTCAGGCCTTCGTGATTACTGCTGATATCAAAAGCCAACTGGTAATGATTATTAAAGTAACCCAGTCCACTAGAAGTAGTAGCATGTGTATTCGCTGGAGCGTGTGATTCCTGTCATTATAAAAAGGTGGTTAAAAATAACCCCCGCCATTTATTTATCTTTTACGAGACCGATGTTAATGCGGAAATGACAAGCAACAAAAGATGTTCTGCTCCGCTGTTTGTCACTGGTTGATTTCATGGATTGATGACGAGAATGGGTGTAATGATGTCATTGTGAACCAGGGTTTCGGCATGACTGGGCCAGGATGTGCGGTTCAGTGAGATCCAGTATTTATACCTGGAGACATGTGAATTTAATGATGTCTCGGTCACGTTTGCGTTGAACCGTGAAAGCGTACATTTGGTTAGTCGTTATTATGTCGTGTTTCATTAAACTCTGTGATTTCGTTGTATTGGTCTGTTAAAATGGTATCTGCACGTCCTTTACAGGACGTAGCAATCAATCCCAGCATTTTAAATTGTTTTGTGATTTACTAGGCAAGTTTACGTTCAGTAGTTTACCATTGCTTTTTTTAACAATCGACGCTCATAGCATTGTTAAAAAAATTAAACACAAGGTGTCTGTGCATAAATCGCCTGCAGTTGATTTCGAACGCTGAATGCGGGATTGCGAGTCTCGTTTGTTACCACTTCTCTACAGACGCCTTCATCCATCAGTACCTTAGAATTTTAGAGACTTTAGCACATATATTTCTGTGATGTTCTGGTTTTACATTTACTATCATCAGTTATTATGTGCCATGCCGACAAGCGTGGGAGGTCATGGTTCGACATTTCACAAGATCAACAGTTGGCAGATTATATCTGTGCCATAGCCTCGTTCATGTCTTTTGGTCAAGACATCTGGGTATTTTTCTATTTGTCATCACATGCCATAACAATTTTCCAGCTCTTCTATGTTTTTCAAATCTATTCCCCTTGATGACATGCCCAAACAATCTTCACTGCACACATCCAATTTCTCTTATCAGTTCGACTTTTTTATTTGCTTCTTGATAGACAGTCGTATTTGTTTCCTCCACGCCCAGGGTGTTCTGTGCATTTCTTTTTCGAATATCACATTTAGCTGCAGCCAGATGTTTCTCAATGTGACTTATTGCACAAGTGTCACATGCGTACAGCAGCATAGGCTCTATATAGTCACGCAACGTGAATGAATTGTTTCTAAATACTTTTTTGCCGTCTTTCTTGAAACCGCAATTGATATGTGTTTATTTGGTTATCCACATTCACCTATCCAAAAGAAACATGTTAACAATAGGCATATACTCGTATTTTGCTTATTCAAACAATGTGAATATGCCAATATTGTTAACACTGATTTAAAAGTTAAAGCTAGTTAATTGCTCTTTAAAGTCCGTCGCAATCA
>OY992891.1:58558472-58655972 GCA_963921405.1 Cepaea hortensis
TAGATATGGCTGTATACAAGAATGCTGAAAATTAACTAGACAGCCAAAATGAGCAATCATGACGTTTTAGGGGAAGCTGAGTCGCAAAGGCAACTTATCACAACCATCAGAAAGAGGCAACCATAATTTTTTGGCCACGCTATGAGAAGACAAAAACTGCTTGCGACAACCAGAAAGATTTGCAGAAAGATAGAGGAAGACAGCGTGAGAAGATTCTTGACAGTCTTGTGTCATGGCACGGAAGGGAGTCAACACAAGAATTGATCCATGACGTCGGAGATCGTAATATGCGAAAACGAATTATCCTCCACGTCAGCCGTCAAGGCACTGGATGATGATTACGTTTCGGAAAATCACTTCCGCGGACTCCGACTCTGTTCAGTGTCCGACATGGATCTGGACCCATCCGACCTGGGCATTAGGCTGGAGTCTGTTGGCAATGTAGCACCTAATACCTGTGGAGATATCAGCCAAGCCTGTTCCCATCTAGCTGGTCTGGACTGTGCTGGGTCATGATCTGGTTACATTATCATGCTTCTCCGTAGATGTGTGGTTCCAGTACCGATCTTGTACACCCTGAAGGTTTCTAAGCTTGCAATGGGAGAAGGTGAGTTTTTGATCAGATCCACCTTGTAGATGGTGCCTTATTGTTAAGTCGGAAGGAAAATTCCTGTATCAACTTTACTTGGATAGGTGCAACTTGTTTTCAGCGCTCATATGATCAAATTAACGCCATTGCATCGAACTTCGTGTTAAAACTCCAATCAGAGGAATCACCAACTAATTATTCAACTAACCTATGAACTCAATAATTCAACATTCATAAAACTTATTTGTGAATAATGGTAAGATTATACATTTATTTACATTTAACGAGCTCTCTCTGCTTTTGTATACTTAGAATGATTTCGCTGCTAATGATGTTAAGATTACATGTTTTATTAAATTTCACAAACGTTCTATATTATCGAATACCTAGAAAGATTACACGTTGTTTTCGTGGTAAGAATACACAATCGCCTGCTTTGACTGGCTACACTTTGTTAATAATGGTAATATATTTTAGTAAGTTTCCTAAGCATTCTCTTTTCGTATATCTATAATGGTAGCACTTTGCTAAGATGGTAAGACTATATGATAGCATGTTCAGAATGGTTGCACTTTGCTATGATGGTAAGATTACACGTTTTATTAAATCTCATGAAAGTTCATTCTTCTTGAATACTTAGTATGGTAGTACTTTGCTAATAAGGTCATACGGTTTATTACATGTCACAATAGTCATATGTTCTTGCTTCGGTGTCTTCGTGTTTATGTTAAATGAATTGTATTATTGTATTGCATTACAGATTGACGTCTTAAAGTGTCAACGCTTTATTTAACCGCACTGTGCAAACATCTTTCCAATACCCCACTTCCGGTCTTGTGTGCCAAATATAGAAACGCCACTGACAATTCCAGTTAAAACCCATTCGTTAAGGCGCTGTACTTCGGTATGTTAATTGTATGAATAAACTTGAGACTAAAATTTGACAGTTCCTACCCCTTTTAGTCTGGTGTTCCATAGACCTAGTTTTCGTATGCCATTTTAGTTGTCTTGTAGAGTGAAAATAAAATTGCCACTTGTGTCCCGCTCAAGTATAGTATAGTCCTCGTGAGATCCCTGCAGTAAATGTGAGAAGTCTTATTTCTGGCAACAACCTAACAATTGTTGACTGTAGTAAATGTAGGAAGTCTGACTTCTGGCAACAGCCTAACAATTGTTGACTGTAGTAAATGTAGGAAGTCTGACTTCTGGCAACAGCCTAACAATTGTTGATTGTAGTAAATGTAGGAAGTCTGACTGCTGGCAACAGCCTAACAATTGTTGATTGTAGTAAATGTAGGAAGTCTGACTGCTGGCAACAGCCTAACAATTGTTGATTGTAGTAAATGTAGGAAGTCTGACTGCTGGCAACAGCCTAACAATTGTTGATTGTTAGTATATGTAGGAAGTCGAACTTCTGGCAACAGCCTAACAATTGTTGGTTGTAGTAAACAGAAAATCTGACATCTGGCAACAGCCTAACAATTGTTGATTGTAGTAAATGTAGGAAGTCTGACTTCTGGCAATAGCCTAACAATTGTTGATTGTAGTAAATGTAGGAAGTCTGACTTCTGGCAACAGCCTAACAATTGTTGATTGTAGGAAATGTAGGAAGTCTGACTTCTGGCAATAGCTTAACAATTGTTGATTGTCAGTATATGTAGAAAGTCTGACTTCTGGCAACAGCCTAACAATTGTTGATTGTCAGTGCATAACTTTTAAATTTTTAGATCGTCTAGGGCATCATCTAATATCCAATTATATGAATGCCCAGCAATCCCCGTGAATACATTTGTCATGTTGTGTTCTATGAGACTACATTTTGTAAAATCTGCATCTATAACGAAGACATCATCATTTCAACTAACTTGGATCACATCACTCCTACAGAACTCTGTTCACGATGTCGGCCTACCTGCATGGGTTTGATGACAGAGCACGCATGATGAGGAGGTCTGTTGCCAGGTAAACATATCATCTGCATGAGCTAATCCACAATCTTACGGTTGATATTCTGTTAATGTATGTTGGGTTAAACAATCTGATCTCTTAGTGTCTGTTGGGTTAAACAATTCGATCTGTTAGTGTCTGTTGGGTTAAACAATCTGATCTCTTAGTGTCTGTTGGGTTAAATAATCTGGCCTGTTAGTGTCTGTTGGGTTAAACAATCTGGCCTGTTAGTGTATGTTTGGGTTAACCAACCTGACCTGTTAATGTCTGCTGGGTTCAACAATCTTATCTGTAAGTGTCTGTTGGGTTAAAAAATCTGGTCTGTTAGTGTCCGTTGGGTTAAACAATCTGGCCTGTTAGTGTCTTTGGGTTACCCAACCTGACCTGTTAATGTCTGCTGGGTTAAACAATCTGATCTGTAAGTGTCTGTTGGGTTAAACAATCTGGCCTGTTAGTGTCTGTTGGGTTAAACAATCTGGCCTGTTAGTGTCTGTTGGGTTAAACAATCTGGCCCGTTAATGTCTGTTGGGTTTAATAATCTGGCCCATTAGTGTCTGTTGGGTTAAATAATCTGGCCTGTTAGTGTCTGTTGGGTTAAACAATCTGACCTGTTAGTGTCTGTTGGGTTTAATAATCTGGCCCATTAGTGTCTTGTTGGGTTTAATAATCTGGCCTATTAGTGTCTGTTGGGTTAAACAATCTGGCCTGTTAGTGTCTGTTGGGTTAAACAATCTGGCCTGTTTGTGTATGTTTGGTTAAACAATCTGGCCTGTTCTTTGCAAGACGTTGCGATCAACCACAACCCTAGGTTGATTTGCAACATAAATCAACACAAGGCGGTCTGCTTCCAAATCGTCCGCAGCTGTGTTTCGAACGCGGTATGCGGGATTACGAATTGTATTCGTAACACCTTCGACACAGAACCAGTCCCATATGTTCGGGTTGGTAAAACAATTAAAGTACAACTTCGATTAACCGTCACCGTCGGGACCAGGACTGTGACGGATAACCGAATAGACGGATAACATAAACCCCTTAATACGTATGTACAGAAACGTGATTTCACTGCTAGCTTTGGACGAAAATGAAAATAAAATCTTTTAAAAGGGAATACTACATACATCATCTCATCTCATCTCATCTCATCAGGTTCCTCTTGTACCTTGCGGTGTCGATGTAAAATAAACAGTGGGAGATGCCTGTTTATGGGCTCCATATACCGAGATTCCCAAGGGCTCTGTAATTCCCTCTGCCCATCGTTTACGTATTTAATTTTACAAAACAATCAATATAAACTTCAAAATAAGAATAGTAATATACAGAAATGTATATTGTAATACCTTACACCTACGTTACTTTAAAATGATCTGTGTCATCTCCTTGTCTGTCTTTGAGGCTCAAGCTTTCTGCGCGACGATGTTCCGTAAGAAGTATCTTATGCAGAAGTGGGATCTGTGTTTCATTTCCCTCCTCTTAAATTTAAAACCAGTCGATGCAGTTTGATAATATTGTTTCTGCTTCTGAGTGGCTATTTGTAGGTTTTAAGAACTGATCCTTTATCTTCATCGATTTCTTGTTCTTCAATGGTAGTCATACTAGAAACATTTTCATCATCGTTAAAAATTTTATGTCTCCATCCAATTTGTTACATTCCAACTAATCTCTTACTTCTTCTGGCCTAATGTTTCACTGTGTAGTCCATTGTTGCACAGTTGTACAATTTCCTCAACACTAACAGTCTCAGTTCCTTCAGTTTCGTCAATAGGCCCAGGCAAGAGTTTATCCCACCCATTCTTTAGGTTAGTCACTGTAAGGTCAGCCCAGGCAGTGGCGACATTGAAAATAGATCCCTTTCGCTGATACTTACGTATTTTATTTTATTGAAAATAGCGTCCTTTCGCTGATACTGACGTATTTCATTTTATTGAAAATAGCGTCCTTTCGCTGATACTCACGTATTTTATTTTATTGAAAATAGCGTCCTTTCGCTGATACTCACGTATTTTATTGAAAATAGCCTCCTTTCGCTGATACTCACGTATTTTATTTTATTGGAAATAGCATCCTTTCGCTGATACTGACGTATTTTATTTTATTGAAAATAGCGTCCTTTCGCTGATACTCACGTATTTTATTTTATTGAAAATAGCTTCCTTTCGCTGATACTGACGTATTTTATTTTATTGAAAATAGCGTCCTTTCGCTGATACTCACGTATTTTATTTTATTGAAAATAGCGTCCTTTCGCTGATACTCACGTATTTCATTTTATTGAAAATAGCGTCCTTTTGCTGATACTCACGTATTTTATTTTATTGAAAATAGTGTCCTTTCGCTGATACTCACGTATTTTATTTTATTGAAAATAGCGTCCTTTCGCTGATCCTCACGTATTTTATTTTTTTAAGGACGATGACGGATAAGAAACGAAAACAGAAACTGACAGTTAAACGAGTGACGGTTAATCGTAGTTTTACTGTACAAATAAACTACAAAC
The DNA here is from genome assembly GCA_963921405.1 of Cepaea hortensis. NCBI lineage: Eukaryota > Metazoa > Mollusca > Gastropoda > Stylommatophora > Helicidae > Cepaea > Cepaea hortensis. The sequence goes on from OY992891.1 coordinate 58,563,506, forward strand.
ATTCATTAACAGGATCACTAGTGCGGAGCGTAGGGAAAGAATTAGAATCCAGCTACTCTAAAGATGAAGAAAATACGCAGGATCGGACAGAACACACATTGAGAAAACCAGATAATCGTATAAATATAAATCAATTTCTCTGGAACCGACATAGAAAATAAATACTATACACTCACTGAGAAGAGAATTAGTCACCCAGATGAATAATACGGTTACAACACGGAAGGTGTGCAAGAGTTAGGAACAGATAGGTGGGCTTGGGGTGAGTTGGTTGAGGGCGTATATTCCAATGGCGGTTTAATTGTAGGAGACATATCTGCTATTCTCTGTCATTGTCCCGCCATTATGATTTCCACTAGCCGGATGCAAACCAATTCATTGGACAAATGACACTTATACTAAAGAAAAAACCCGTATCAGTAGATACTAAAAGAGTACTCTGCGATATAATCTTTCTACAAGCTCTATGCTACCAATGACAAACCTGGACAATGGCAGCAAGAGAGAAAAGAAAAATTACAACAACGGAATTGAGATTACTGAGAATAATACGCAATGTATCAAGAATAGAGAAAATCAGAAATTATGAAATTAGGACTAAAGTGGGGGTTAGAGCGGAGCTAGATTTCAATCGAAAACATCAAGTTAAATGGTTCGGCCAAATAACTAGGCTACCAACAGACAGTATACTCCAACAAGCAACGATGTAAAGACCAGATGGAAACCTGAAGAAGAGGCTGACCATGTAAAACATGGACAGAGGCAATAACAAAATCCATGAGAATCTCGATATATGAAACCCATAAACAGACACTATCCCGCTGTTTATGCCTCACCCCGACACCTCAAGGTAAAAGCGGAACAAGATGAGATGATGATATGAGATGAATCTCGCAGAAAATATCACTTCACAAGGACGGGTAATAAGATCCAGCACATACTAGACCACGTCATTATGAGATGAAGTGACTAACTCCAGTTCCTTCCAAGAGAAATTTTCGCCATTGTTCCGTCAGCCTGAGCCAACTATACTCATCCATGAGTTGTCATTACTTTTCCTTCCTCATTCCCCCGTATCCCCGCATGGCCAGGGCAAAATATCCATACAATTCTCACAATCTGTGACCTCTGAAGCGACGAGAGCCATTCCACACGAAACATTCCTTTCTCCACCTTGCTAAAAGAATGAACAGGCTGATAGGCTAGCTGGGAATGCACCTCTTGGTGGTAGTTTGCCTATGGACAAGGGAGAGGTGGTCGTGCGCTTGTGGGACCATGTGGAGAAGGCGCAGGAACAGATTGAGAACCCATATGTGGAAAGAATGAGATTGCAGGGGATCGGCAGGGGTTCTAGAAGAATCTCAAAACTGAGAGGGAAGACCAGGAGAACTTTTAATCAGATAGCGGTGGGAACGATTAATAGTATGACTCTTCACTGGCTGTTGAACGAGGGGACGGAGCACGTATGGGAATGTCCTTAGTGTAGCGATGTCGGTTCTTAACTCAACTCAACTCAACATTCCTTCCTCAACAACCTTAGAACTGACCAGATGGTCAGAAAAGCTGGCTCACTGTCCATTTGTGAATCATGCAGGAAAATAAGTGTTACAAGACAAGGGGATCTACTTCATTACACCGGTTTTCCCCTTATAGCCCAGTCTCTCTCCGTAGATCTGATAACTGCTCACTGGAAGCATCGAACAGTGCACGAACTACTTAGACCTCTAAAGGTCTCCGAAGCAATTGCTCTCGTGAATCGAATGACAAAGTACGAAAACGAAACCACGGTCTTGTGAAAACGAGTCAGAGAGCTTAACCCACGGATACCCCCAGCCAGCCCCCAACCCCCAATTCAAGACACTTGAGTGGACACCGTTGACGGAGCCAATTCTATGCTTTAATACGTTTTAGGTATATGGTGGTAACATATCAATTAACAGTGAAACTTCAACACTGTATGAAGGTTAAGGTTATGAGAGACATTAATCCTGGGGCCCATTGTGGGAAAGAAATTGTGTTCTTCAGGAGTTAACTCATGGCTGCACTCTTTGTTTGTGACTTTTCCCGCAGATACATGATGTTCGGTCTGATCTGGATATGTCGGGCTATTAGTCTATCTGTGATGAAGCGGTTTCCTACCCTGGACCATATTGTGGATGCTGGTAGGTGTGTGTGTACGCTTGGTGATTGTCTGTCTGTCTATCTATTTATCTGCGTCAATTACGCACAAGATGGATGCGTACATGTGAGTGTTTATGGTTGCGTGGTATGATACAATATAGCACCACATATGCAGAAACATGCTTCGGAAAGTGGAAGCCGTCACGTTCCAAATGAAGTGGCTGCAATCGTTCGACAGGACGGAGATTGCGAGCATATCGTGGATGTTCTGCCTAGCACATGCAGGCAACGAGGCAATGAACAGGCTGATAGATTAGCTGCTGCTGCCCTGATGAAGGAGTACTACTACTCTTTGATCAAGATTATGTTTCTACAACTCCCTGGGATCAGTACAGCTGTGGTGACTGTAGCTGAATAGACGGAGTATCCATGTCCGGAAAGATTGGCTCAGAAGGGAGTGAGTGTGTGTGTGTGTGTGTGTGTGTGTGTGTGTGTGTGTGTGTGCGCGCGCGCATGTGCGTATGTGTGTGTTTGTAAGTGTTGAGTGTATGTGTGTGTGGGTGTGTATGTGTAGGTTCAAGAATTGTTCACCGGATATCTATGTATGTGATAATAATTCCGTAACGGCCAAGTACCTATTATAAGCCTGTCCAACTAACAAGAATAAGAGGGGGTGGGGGGGGGGGGGGGGGAAGAACAGGACACAAAATTGTCGTATTCCGGATCTTATGGTGAAGGGTTCTGAGTGTCCTCCAGTTGCTCTCACTATGCATTCGCTGTTGTTGTATAAGCTTCTACATAGGTTTGTTAGATGTATACTCACTCCATATTGTTTAAGGATTTCCCACAGCTTGTTTCTGTCTACTCTATCAAATGCCTTTTCTTGGTAGACAAATTCTATGAAGAGTCATCAGCTACTGCCTAGAGTACCTCCCGGTTTAGGACAGGCTGAAAAAGGGGGGAGGGCTGGCTGGAGGTTCTTAGGCCTGAGAAATTAAGGCCGCCTGGTTAGTACAGTCACCACGAATTGAACAGGTTCATCAATATCATATGCCATGTCGATAAGCGTGGGCGGTCATGTTTCGCCATCTCATCTCACTGGATCACCAGAGCAGGTTAGGATTGTCTTTTTGCCTCCGACAGAAAATAATACACACCTTACAGGTCATTCGAACCCGGGTCTCCCGAAGGAGCGTTCTAGCAACTCGAACCAGCAGCTACACTTTAGTGCTTCATTAAATTCGACATTTTGTTATCAGTTGTCTAAGGGCAGAGATGGCATCTGTGCATGCTTTGGTTTTCCTAAATCCAAGTTATGTTTCGTTTACTTGGGATTCTGTTGTAGGTCGTAGTCTTTTCTCGAAAATTTTTCAAAATATTTTCGAATGTGACTCAAAGGGGAAATACCTCTTTATTGTGTAGTCTCTTTTACTACCTTTGTTTTTCAAAATTTGGATAATAATGGGGTTTCCCCAGCCTCGTGGTGTCTGTTGCTCTACCTAAACAAAGTTAAATAGCATATGTAGCCATGCTGTTCCTGCTTCCCTAACTACTCTAATTAAATGTTTTTGTATTTCGACATGTCCCGGTGATTTATTATTCAATGGGGCTAATCTTATATGGCTTCTCCAATTTATTCTTTCAGTATTTCTGGTTCTAGTTCTTCAATGTCATCTGTGTTGGTTTCCTGAATTCCTGTGTCAACTGATGGAATGTTGAGAAGTTGTTCGAAGCACTGTCTCCATCTTTTTATGATTTGTTTTTGTTCACTTAATGGGTCTCCATTTTCACTGTTAATTAATTCAAGTGGGTCAAAAGGGTTCTGCTCTGGTTCCGATTTCACTGATCTTTTAGTAGAAGTTCCTAATTGTCTCCTTGTTGTTTTTATTTAGGGTTTCTCCATATTCCCAGGCTTGTCCATGGGACATATTTTTCTGTCCCATCCCATAGTAATTTATGCCTGTCCCATCCCATCCCATGGGACTTTTCCCATAGCATTCCCATGGGAATAACATTCCCAAGGCCAAGCCTGACAGGCTTGTCCATGGGACATATCTTTCTGTCCCATCCCATCCCATGGTAAGTTATGCCTGTCTCATCCCATCCCATCCCATGGGATTCCCATGGAAATAACATTCCCATGGCCAAGCCCGCATTTTCCTCTGTCTTTTTCTCGCTTTGTTATTCTATTCGTTGTCTTCTTGCTATTCTATATTCTATGTAATCAGGATCCTGTTTGCTCTTCGCGTCCTCTTTTATATTGTTCCTTGTTGTCTTTAATAGCTTTCTTTACCTCGGCATTTCAACAACTTGTTATTTTCTGTATTCGTGTTTTGCGTTTTTTCATGGTTCCACTTGTTATTTTTGCAGTTTTTTAAATGCTTGATTTGAAAATTCCCCATTCTTCTTCCACTAATTTTCTTTATATAGGTAGTTTTACACAGATTTCATTTTGTCATAATTTTCCCTCACTGCCTCGTCTTTGATATTTTTTTGTTTGCTAATTCGCATTACATGTATTTGCCTGGTCTTTGTTTTCTTCTTCTGTGGTTCTTATTGTGATAATAAATGTTTTCTGCTCTATGGTTATACTTAAGTTAAGCGCTGCCCTTGCATCTAATATATTTTTCTTTTTGTTATTTCTTGTTAATATAAAATATGTTTGGCTTTTGATATCTAGATCACTCCATTTGTGCCAGGTGTATATTTATGAGTCTTGTGTGTTTATAAAATGTGTTTGTTATATAAAGGTCGTCTTACTGCCTATCTCTATCAGTCTTTTCCCATTATCCCTTCTTTCATGGTGTTAGTCTCCAAATGCTCCAATATGTTTTTATATGTCCGTTCTGTTACGTCCTAGTTTTGCATTGAAGTCTCCGATTTATATGATGTTGTTCTGCTTCTATATTTAATTTAGTATGTCATGGATGTTTTCGAAGAATTCCTCGCATTCTTGCTCATTTTTGTTTGTATTACACGGCGTGCATATTTGTACACATGTACTAATTGCCCGTTCTTTTATTCTCACTGTTATGATTCTCTCTTATATATATTTTATTTCTAATATTCTTCTTGCTAGCCGTTTTTCAATGACTATGCCTACACAGTGTCTTGCAATTTCTTGGTGTGTCCCCCCCCCCCCTTTTTTTCCCCCCAGAGTAGACAAGCCTATAACTGTGGTGGATCTCTTTGCATCCTCTCCCTTTTATTATGGTGTCCGCTATTCCCATCAGTCCAATTTTCCTCTGTTCCATTATTTGTATGAGTTCTTCTTCTTTACTGTTAAAACCGCAGATGTTCAGTGAGACTTTGTGTGTGTGTGAGTCGCTGATCTATCTCGTAGTCCTTTAACATTGCTTGGTCTATTATGTTTCTACGAGCAGAATTTAACATCCCTTGTCGGCTTGCTAAGCCAGTCGCAGATTTAGGACAGAATATATAACCAAGGGGAGTCCATGCCCCCTGGAGGGCCAGAACTCCGTTTGCCCAAGACCTCGCGGTCATTGTTTCCCGGTCTTCTCCACAGGGAGGTGAGATTGACTTGTGTAGTCAATGGGACATCGGCAGGCTACTAATTTTAACTTGTCACCCCGCATGAGAGAGGCTAGCCTACCCTATTCCTACTGGCTGCAGGGACATGAGCAGTCCACACCTTGTTTGTGATGAGCATGTAAATATGGAAATATTCTACTTGCAAGATCTTATCATTTAATTTTTGCAGGATTTATTACTAAAGAGGAAAAGGTGATGTTTGAGAATACAGAGTGTAAATACCAGAAGTTCTTTGTTCCACTCATGTGGGCAAACCAGATCTTGGTGACTGCGAGAAGGGAGAACAAGATAGAGACGGACTACGGACTTAGAATGATCATCGAGGTATGTTGGGGTCTTGGCAATGGCTGCATTTTTTTCTTAGCTTATTTGCCCTCTTGTTGTTGTTGTTATATTTGTTTTTGTTGATCTTCTTCTTCTTCTTCTTCTTCTTCTTCTTCTTCTTCTTCTTCTTCTTCTTCTTCTTCTTCTTCTTCTTCTTCTTCTTCTTCTTCTTCTTCTTCTTCTTCTTCTTCTTCTTCTTCTTCTTCTTCTTCTCCTCCTCCTCCTCCTCCTCCATCTTCTTCTTCTTCTTCTTCTTCTTCTTCTTCTTCTTCTTCTTCTTCTTCTTCTTCTTCTTCTTCTTCTTCTTCTTCTTCTTCTTCTTCTTCTCCTCCTTCTTCTTCTTCTTCTTCTTCTTCTTCTTCTTCTTCTTCTTCTTCTTCTTCTTCTTCTTCTTCTTCTTCTTCTTCTTCTTCTTCTTCTTCTTCTTCTTCTTCTTCTTCTTCTTCTTCTTCTTCGTCTTCGTCTTTGTCATGATTAACATCTGGACGCACGAATTTTCTCTGTGATTCCTTACGATAACTCGTATGTGAAGTTTATAGGTTAATGTCTATTCTTGTTCCTCCTTAGTCTCTTAGTCTCCCCCCCCCCCCCCCCGCAACCGCCTCTATCTCCACATTTATCGTATCCTGGTTGGACTGGGTTGTGTCGAGACAAAGCTGATTGTAGCAATGTTGAGTAGGGCACAGTCTTGGCTGTGACCTTGCATCTTTGTCAAGTCTGTTCGAGGAACTCGTCGGTTACATCGAAAGCAAAATTACCCCAGAAACAAAATTAACTGCTTCACCGCGAACATCTATTTTTAGTTAACTTAAATTTCCAAGATGTATACATTTCCTTTTGTCTATTGTCTTCTCGAGTGCTGTCCATCCGTAGTAGTAGTTTTTCTTCATCAGTATTTCTTATGAGCGATTGGCCGAGTGGTTACTTTGACAGAGTTCTTCTTCTGGAGACCCGGGTTCGTAACCTCGGTAAGGTGTAGATATTTTTCTGTCAGGGCAAACACCCTAACCTGCACAGTTCGCGGCGACTACAGTAGCCAGGCAGCCTTAACTCCTCAGGCTCAAGACCCCCCCCCCCCACTCCTGTTCCCCTCAATCCTGTCCTACACCGCAAGGTACTAAAGGCAGTAAATGACAGGCTTGATAGTACAGGGTGTATTTTTAATTACTGTGGGATGTTTTAAAATATTGCAGGTCCAAGTTTTGTATATACCTTTTATGTTGCATGAGTTCACAGAGGGTGAATACAAAACTTGGAACGGCAATATTTTCAAAAAAGCAACAAACATTAAAAATACACCATATGTATTCTTTTTTGCCGGTCTCCCTGGTCTAGAGTTTTACACGACTTTCTCCGTAATCCCTTATACTCTCGTGAGTAACGTGATATTGCATGAGAATCGGTAGCGGCTCCCTCCGCCTCGGTAACTTACGGGGTATGTGAGCCGGTCGCTCAGAAAGCATTGGCAAACTACTGAGCGTAATCTTGTCAAGAAATCAACAATCAGCTGAAAGATGCTGATGTTAACAGTGATGTCCTGTAAAGGATATGCGAAAAGAAAAAAATCTTTTTTAGGACGTCGCAGTCAGCACCGGCATCTTTGGGTTGTTTGTGATTTATTGGCAAGTTTACGCTCAGCAGTTTATCATTGCTTTCTAAAAATACCAACACTCCCACCATTGTATGAAAATCAACACAAGGCGCGCTGCTTCCAAATCGCCCACAGTTGTGTTTCTAACGCGGTATGAGGGATTGCGAATCGCGTTCGTAAGCCCATTGCCATAGTGCCGACGGCTAGTGTGGTCATTACCACGAAGGTCAGGTTTACTTCCAAAGATATTTTCTGGTACTCATTTCAGGCTGAGTTGAATCCATGAACTCAGGTCAATGTTAAACATCCGCCGCGATGCAGATTCGAACCCACAAATCGCAGGCGAGTGTCTAGGAACACCGTTGCTGCTGCTACCGTTATAGCATGGACTAAAGGGAAAGGTGGTGGGTGGGGCGTGGAAGCCTGAACAGGGAAGATAATGTTACAAGTGTGTGGCCAACATGAAGAGAAGATTTCACAATAACCTAAGGGGAGGGGGTGGGGGCGGTGGGTAGAATATCGTCAACCAAGAATAAGACAAATGTTGACACTTTACAAGATCTGATCACGGAAGAAGGATGGCGTAATCTTGCCAAGAAATCAACAATCAGCTGAAAGATGCTGATGTTGACAGCGATGTCCTGTAAAGGATATGCGAAAAACAAAATCGGCGCTCAATGTCTTGAGTTTAGTTAAGAAGAGTTGAGTTGAGATGAGCATAGTTTAGTTGAGTAGAGTTGAGTTGGGTAAAGTTGAGATGAGTAGAGTTGAGTTGAGTTACATAGAGTTGAGTTGACCAGAACTGAGCTGAGTTGAGTAGAGTAGAGTAGAGTAGAGTAGAGTAGAGTAGAGTAGAGTAGAGTAGAGTAGAGTAGAGTAGGGTTGAGTATGGTTGAGTAGGGTTGAGAAGGGTTGAGTAGGGTTGAGAAGGGTTGAGAAGGGTTGAGTTGGGTTGAGTTGGGTTGAGTAGACCTGAGACGAGTTGAGCAGAGTTGAGCAGAGTTGAGCAGAGCTGAGTTGAGCTGAGTAGGGCTGAGTAGAGTTGAGCTGAGTTAAGTAGAGTTGAATAGAGTTGAGTTGAGATAAGTTGAGTCACTCGAGGCATTTCAATAAGCGCGCAGCCCTCATTCAACAGCCAGCGAAGAGTCCCAATACTGACGGTGCCCGTTGCAATCTGATTATGTGTCCGTATTGCTTCATCTCTGTTTGACGACTGTCGACTAGATCCTCTGACCACACCTTTTTGGCCATTTGCTTTTGTTATAAATCCCCATGCAGTTTTGTTGTGTTTTTTTTTTTCCTCTCAAGACGGTAACATCGGTATAGATAATCGCATTACCAGGTCGAGAGTAGTGCCCTCAATGTATGCTGCGAACAATGTCTCACCGGCAGACTTTACTTCCCAAAATATTCCTGGTTCCCTTGAGAGGCTCTATGTCGACCTGGGAGCTGGTAGTTCCGGGTTAACAGATATTTCTGTCCCAAGACTCACGGCTTGTCAGCCAGAATTCATACTTGCGGACATCCTCGTTTCTGTGACACGTTTGACATAATCACGCTATTTCTAACTGACGTCACTTCACATTGCGATCAAGTTAATGAGAGGCCCAATTAATTTGTTAAAGCTGAAACTTAAAAAAGCAGCAGGACAGGATCTGTAGAATGAAGCGAGTATAGGATCCAGAGAAAACATTCACAAAAGAAAACTGATGAAACAGGTAGGCAAAGATTGTCGTTGACCAAACTCCTTTTGGTGATATGCTTCTTGTACCGTTTATTCTCTGCTATAGGATAGGCACAGAGTCAAGTCTCGCAAATCCATCTTGTTTGTTTGTTTTTTCTATTTCCCACAGATCTTTCTGCGTTCTCATTATGCTATTCACGTCTGTTTCTAATAATAGCCTACTTCCTGGCCTAGAGGTTAGCGACTTTTCTCCGTAATTTCGTTTACTCTCGTAAGTAACGAGACGACGGTGAGAATCAGCAGTAGTTCGAATCGCGTCGGTAACTTACGGGGTATGTGAGCCGACCGCGCAGAAAGCAATGGCAAATTACTGAGCGTGTAATCTTGCCAAGAAATCAACAATCAGCTGAAAGATGCCGATGTTGACAGCAATGTCCTGTAAAGGATATGCAAACATTTTTTTTTCTAATAATACTTTTTAGATCTCCATCTATTCCTCAGTTTCGTTTGCCCTTGTGTTGATTTCAATGGTATGGGAGTAGGTAGTTCACAGCGCAATGGCAAACAACTGAAGGTAAAAAGATGTATAGTAAATAACAAACAATCAAAGATGTTAGGGTTGATAGCGACGTTCTGTAAAGGACGTGCATCTAACTGTAATAAATCATCATCATCATGAGCCATACGGGCGGTCATGTTTCACCATCTCACGCGATCACCAGAGTCGTGGATCAGCTCAATGTTCTTGTCTCGACCATACCACGTGGCCAAGCCATCCTGGTATTTACTTCTCTATCTTCCCCTTGTTCTCTTCCCCTCAAACTTGCCATTTGTCACCAAGTTCTCAGATGTATTTCTTCTCATAATCTATATTCGACTGTCTACAGCCCCTGGCAGACTTTCGTGACAAGTGTTCTCTTTGTTTCGTTTACGACTGGATAACGGTGCCTCTTGTGTATACCCAGGTGAGTTGTATGGTTGTATTTGTGTGTGTTTGCTGAAACACTTATATGTTATGTCTTGCCAGTTTGTCTACTACCTGCATATATATGCCCTTGCCAGTATATTTATATATTGATGTATGTTTGCATAAATAAAATGTTACAGAAACATTTGTAGAACCACCAGGACCAAGAAGAGTGACATTCTAAAGGATCTGAACAATGGAGAAAACCTAAACACTTTGACCATATTACACGTCACAGTGATTTGGAAAGAACAGTGATGGACGGTGTGGTTTCTGGAAGAAGGGTCGTGGTCGACTGCCCGGAGATGGACACAGGATACTGAAAGCATCTTGGCATGCGAATGTACGACGCACGGGAACTGGCAAGGGGTGGATGATCTTTTCGGCGGGTCACGATGTGAGCGACGTCCTGCACATATGTTGTGTGTGAATCACAATTAGGTACTAAGGCTTGCCTAAGATCTCGTTGAAAGACCTGCCCATATGTGGTCCACACCCCAGTGTTCCTATTCCCTAAAGGCAGTTTACGCATCATAGAAGAATTTTGCTGCACCAGTCGCAACATCATTTATGCCATCATATGCAAACGGTGTGATATGAAGTATATTGGGTAGACTGGCCTGTAGCTAGCTGACAAATTCCGCTAACATCTGATGGACATCCACACCAACGCCCCCCAAGCCTTTCTCCACCCATTTCAACAGCGCCAACCATCAAGGTGCTTCCGATGTCCAGGTCACTGCCATCCAGTCCTGCTCCTCTGGCGCTCAGCATCGCAAACATATAGAAAACCGGCTCATATTCACTATAGGGTGCCCAATACCACACGGCCTCAACACCCAACATAGTTTCATCTAATCGTAGTGATTTCCCCTCCCCTCCCCACTCTGTTGCTTCCCCACCCTCCTAGGTGTCACCCTCTTCCGGTCTCTAACCAATCCTTTTCTCTACTAAAATTATCCTCTACCCTGTCTCCCTCGGCCCGGTTCCGAGTGACCGAACCAGTAGAGCCTGATACAACAGCTATTACTGAAGCTACCACGAGGGAGAAGATCAAAGAGCCTGATACAACAGCTATTACTGAAGCTACCACGAGGGAGAAGATCGACAGCCCACCACAGACAAGAGTCAAGACAACAGAGAAGAAGGAGGAGAAAGACACCAGAGTCGGAAACACCGACTCAAAAACAGTCCGATGGGTTGTCAAGCGGATACAAGTGGAGCTGGCAGACGAAGAAATCCTGAAACAGCTACGAGAAGAAAATCCTCACATCTGATTCATGAAGGCGAAGCGGCTCCTCACCTACTCCAAGATACCTACAACCTTGGCGGTGGTGATATCGGAGGGCAGCGAGTTGCCGATAACAGTATCAATCAACAACAGAATGCAGCAGCCAGAGAGATTCATCCCTAGAGCCAACCAATGTTCCAGATGTCAGAGGGCCGGTCACAGCAGAGCAATATGCCGCAGTAAGACAAAAATCTGCCGTTACTGCGCCGCTCACCACGCCTTCAAGGAGTGTCCGCTGGCCAAGCTGGACACGGACTTCAGAGCCCCTAGCAGCAAAAGAAAGTGCGCCAACTACCTGGGCAAAAATGGAGCAAGATACTTGGGCTGTCCGTACCTACAACGACACAGAGACGCCTTAAAGATCGCAACTACCACGAAGACATCAGTCAAGGAAGCAATGCGAAGGGGCGAGACAGCCACGGGTATGGCACAAGCCGAAAAAGATCAACTTCAAAAACAGATAAACGAGTTGAAGAGACAAGTCAAGGCACTGCTGACGCCGACCCTGAATAATGACAAGGAAAAAAAAAACTACTGGTGGAAATGGAGATTCAGCAAAACATCAAACAAGAAGTAGAACATATGGCACTGATTAAGAAGGAGAATGAAGAGATCCTACAAACCATTAAATCAGATCGAGAACTACAGAAAGCTGAAATGGAAATACTCCGAAACAAAACAACAGAAGCCGAACAAGAAATTACAGAGAAATCGCAGGATGAAAACCAAGAGACCGAGCCGGAACCACAAGCGAAAGCCAGCAGCCCAACCACGACGCCCGAAACATTCAAAGGGAAGCCAATATCCCACCAGATATCCGAAGAAAACCGAGATGAGCACCCTGACGTCGGCATAGAGGACGACCCGAGGCCACAAATAATATTCCCTGAGATAACGAGGAAATACGAACTCAAGTGCGAGGAATACAGAAAGCGCATGGAAGAAAAAGAAAAGAAGTACAAGAAACTCAACGGGAAACCAATGCCCGCCATACCACCACATTACCAGATTTAAAAGGCGTCGATGCCGAACACCCATGGCAATACTATATAGAGGACGGAGAAGTCATCCCATGGCTGACCACGGAGGAAGCAATCAAAAGACAGCAAGAACTCAAACGCGGGAAGCGGACTGAAAGAAAACGCAAGGAGGCATATCACAGCGAAAAGCTTCTACAGTTAATTCACAATTGAGAAGGCAAAAAATACCAAATAAAAAGTCCTTTTAAGAACTGCAACCAATCAAGCCAGGAGCCTGCGCCAACAAAGAAAACCACAAGAGGAAACATGCACAAAGGACAGCCGCCGACCGATCCCACTGCTGACATCACAGACACAACCGCTACATAACCAGTCCGAGATAGGACTTACTCGTAAGAGCGCACTAGACAAGAATTAGGGTAAATGATCCCACAAAAACCACGGACCTCAACAATAACCGACGTTGAGGAAGCAGGTTGAACGAGGCCGAATTTGGAATTTTTGTTTTGAAAATTGGAGTTGGAATTGAACTGACTTTCAGAAAAGTACAGAATCAATTCAACATGATTAATGCACTCTTGGCAGGTAGGGACAGATCACGATTCTCCGTCCCAGGTCCAAACAGATCACGATTCTCCGCCCCAGGTCCAGACAGATCACGATTCTTCGCCTCAGGTCTGGACAGATCACAATTCTTCGCCTCAGGTCTGGACAGATCACGATTCTCCGCCCCAGGTCCAGACAGATCACGATTCTTCGCCTCAGGTCTGGACAGATCACGATTCTCCGCCCCGGTCCAGACAGATCATGATTCTTCGCCTCAGGTCTGGACAGATCACGATTCTCCGCCCCGGTCCAGACAGATCACGATTCTTCGCCTCAGGTCTGGACAGATCACGATTCTCCGCCCCGGTCCAGACAGATCACGATTCTTCGCCTCAGGTCTGGACAGATCACGATTCTTCGCCTCAGGTCTTGACAGATCACGATTCTTTGCCTCAGGTCTGGACAGATCACGATTCTCCGCCCCAGGTCCAGACAGATCACGATTCTTCGCCTCAGGTCTGGACAGATCACGATTCTTTGCCTCAGGTCTGGACAGATCACGATTCTTCGCCTCAGAACGGAGACAGATCACGATTCTTCTCCTCAGAGCGGGGACAGATCACGATTCTTCACCTCAGGTCTGGACAGATCACGATTCTTCGCCTCAGAACGGGGACAGATCACGATTCTTCGCCTCAGAACGGGGACAGATCACGATTCTTCGCCCCAAGATGGTGCATAACAGAATGAATAAATACATGTGTGGCTTTAATATGTCTGTCTGTCTGTCTGTCTGTCAGGTATACGAGGTATACGGGATTACGAACCGCGTCCGTACGACCTTCGCCATGGAGACCGGTGCAAGTATTGTACAGAATGAGTATGCGGCCCGCGCTCGTCATTTTTTCTGTTATCCGGCCCACCGAGAAATAAGTTTGGTGACCCCCGCTAACTTAACCCTCAGAGTATTATGCTAAAGCTAATACCGCAGAGTCGCTCTCCGTGGCGAAGGAGTTAAAGACGCTGTTTGTAATGCAGTATACTAACGTACGAAATACAGCTGCGCGAGATTCGGCAGCGGATCGCGTCGCGTTGTTTTCGTGCGGAAAGGTATGTGACGCGTAGTTCAGAAAGCAATGGCAACCTAATGACCTTAAAATACTTGCCAAGATATCAACAGCAGCTTAAAAATGCTGGTGTTGACTGCAATATCTGTAAATAGGATATGAAAAAAAAAATATCCCTAGGCAGGCGTGAACTGTGTACATAAACATTACCTTGGTCTGCAGGATATTTTTTTTTTCTGTACAATACTTGCACCGGTCTCGTGGCGAAGGTCTTACGGACGCGGTTTGTAATCCCGTAAACCGCGTATACCCGACAGACAGACGGACAGACAGACAGACAGACAGACACACAGACAGACAGACAGACAGACAGACAGACAGACAGGAAGGTAAGTAGGTAGGTAGTTAAATAGGTAGGAAAATAGGTAGATAGATAACTAGACTAACTAACTAATGAACGAACGAACGAACCAACTAGCCAACCAACCACACAACCAGCAAACCAGTCCACCAGCTATCTAACGCGTGTCCATGTATAATGGCCCAGATGGTTCGCCGATGAATTTCTACAGGTTTCACCCCAAAGCTAACCAAAACACGGATAACAAAATGCTGTTCCCCTTTGGTGAATGTCACAAGATGGGCGACCATCTTTATACTGTCGTTATGTCACAGTTTTCGCCCTGACATACTTAACAACAATATTGACAGGTTACAAAACAATGGCATGGTTACTGTCATGTCTATCACACTTTTAAGGTTTTCATTTCAACTCACTGGTAATACCCACCAATCGGCTTATTTGCTTGTCTGTCCTAAGGTGTTCATACCTACATGCATACCTACCTAGTTATCTGAATATTTAACTACTTACCTACCTGTCTACGTATGTCCCTACCTACATTCCTACTTACATTCCTATCCATCCATCCATCCATCCATCCACCCAACTATCCATCCATCCACCCAACTATCGATCATATCCACCCATTTATCCATCCACCCAACTATCCATCCACCCACCCACTTACCTACCTACCTATCTATCTATCTATCTATCTATCTATCTATCTATCTATCTATCTATCTATCTATCTATCTATCTATCTATCTATCTATCTATCTATCTGTCTGTCTGTCTGTCTGTCTGTCTGTCTGTCTGTCTGTCTGTCCGTCCGTCCGTCCGTCCGTCCGTCCGTCCGTCCGTCCGTCCGTCCGTCCGTCCGTCCGTCCGTCCGTCCGTCTGAGTGGGTGTAGGTTGGCTGATGTGTGTGTAGGTGGGTGGGGAAAATTGTGAGGGTGCGGGATGTATGTGTGGATAGGTGTGGGATGTGTGGGTTAACGGGGGGTATGTGTGTGTGGTTTTGTGATGTGTATTCTGCTGCGTGGTTGCGGGTGTGTGGGTGGGTGGTGGAGAATATGTGGGTGGGTGTGTGCGTGTCGGTTATCAGATGGATGGGGGATGTTTGTTTGCGTGGGGAAATGTGTGTGGGTGGGGGATCAGTGGGTGGGTGGCGGCATGTATTCTTGCCTGGGTCTGTGTGAGTGCGTGGAGGTATGTGTGGGTGAGTGAGGGTGTGGTTGGTGGGGGATGTGTGGGTGGCTGCGGTTTGTGTGGGTGGCTGCGGGGTGTGAGGGTGGATGGGGGATGTGTTTCACAACATTGCAATATGCACTGTTTATGTTTATAACTTTCATTTGACAATGTTTTTCCCCATGTGAATGTACCATGCGTAATATGCATTGTTTATGCTTACAAAATCCATTTGACAATGTTTTTTTTCCCCTATGTAAATGTAACATGCACATTTCATGAATGAAAGATGAGTGATCGAAAGGGCCGAATATAAGACGGGTCTGCGTGCCCAATTTGTTACCCTTTTAAAATAAAGTTCGTTCGTTCTATCTGTCTTTCTGTCTGTCTGTCTGTCTGTCTACGCAGTTAGAGAAAAGAAAATACATAATCTGTTCAGTGCAAAGTTTGTATCATGCCTTCTTTCTTGGACATCCGCACTCATACAATATATTCAGAACATTATAGGGTTTGGCGGCCACTAACGACCATACCAATTCCCCTTCAAGAGAAAGTCAAATTTAGAAAAAGAAGTTCCGCCTTCATAAATGTAAACATTACAATTTCAACTACAGGGAACGTAATGTAAGCTAGTTTATATTTGTACAATACGTTACAAGCATATGTGCAATATTCTATAAGTTTTACTTATATTCAAAGAATTTTATCTAGATTCTGATTGCAGATTTTAAGAAATCAAAGTATTTCTAAGTATAAAATTATGCTTTGAAAATGAAATATTTAGGCTCTATAGAACCAAACATCTATAAAAGAGAAGGTTGCCGCCCTTTGACTAAATCACATCGTTGTTTGTAAGCTTGCTTACCAAGACAGCGACCCAACAGCAGGTTTATCGACCAGGACAATTCTGGGGCCGATCCAGCCTAATTAAAATAAGTACCAACATTATTTTGAATTATTTGGAAATTATGTGGGAGGTGAGTTGAGTTGATCCCTAAAGGACAGGCTGCTATCAAAAGCGATTCCCAGGTACTGCAGTCGGCTTTCTCTAATCATATTTCTACCATTTATCGAGAGGCTTTGGAGAGCTTTACGAATCCTATTGTTCAGTGAGCAGCACAAGATCTTTATGGGTCTGAGCTGAAACTTAATAAATGTATATGCCGCGGTTGATTCTTTTATTACAAAGGAACGACGGGACTAGCTTATGGAGCTGGAGGACATCCCAGGCAGTAGGCTGCTCAATGTACGAAACAGAGAGTGGGACAATACCGGGGAAAATCGACAGGGAAATGCCCTTGCGGAAGCCATGGTGGATTCAGAAGTAGTCTGCATAAACGATGGGAGTCCAACTAGAATGGGGGTGAGACCTGGTGATGTGGACACGACTATTGACCTGGCATTTGTCACCCAGTCGGCAGTATTGAATGTTAAATGGACTATCCTGTGTGATCATCGGGGTGACCATCTACCCTGTTCACTATTGATTTCTAAGTCTAACAAGACTAACGCTGTTAGAGCACCGTAGCCCTTTAAATATGAGAGGGAATACACCCTTATGGGTCGTCTCAAATAGAGGGCATGCAGTGTCACTAGCAAACCTACTTATGTGCAGCCTCCTTGGTGGACCTCTGAGGTAGAACGTGCATGGAAATCCAAGAGAGCAGCAGTTAAACAGTTACAGAAAGTGCGGCGGACACCTCAAAGCTCACAAGAGGAAATGGAGCAAGCTTCGCAAGAAAAGAAAGCCAAGGTAGAGGAATTCAAGCGCTGTGCAACAGAGCCCATAAGAGCGAAACAGGAACACTTTATGAATGAGATTAGAGGAGATAAAACACAGGGAAATTTCTGCAAATTGCATAGACAGATGGAAAGGAAAGAATCCCGTATACCCGCGCTCGAAACACAGATGCGCGCGATTTGGCAGTAGACCGCATTGCCCTGGTTTTGTACGCTCTGGTATGGGTGCGGATCGTTTAGAAAGCAATGGTAAACCACTGAACGTACACTTGCCAAGACATCAACAGCAGCAAAAAATGCTGGTGTTGACTGCAAACGACCTGTATAGGATATGCAACTAACGTTAACAACACTTGCAAGCCAGAATGAACGCTCTGGGGAAAAAAGACGAATAACTAAGTTAATCATGCGTGAATGGCGTGCAATGCACACACAAAACAAAGACAACCAACATATTTATTTACTATAAAAAGGTTATCAAAGAAGGCACCGTTAGCAACAAAGATAGTTACATCAGACCTAATGTGCACATATCCGAATCTCACAAACTAAGTAGCAAAAATGGTTAATGAGATTTGTGAAACTGATATTTGGCTTTCAAGATTTCATCCATGTTTTGGTTTAGAATTGCAGCATCCAATCTAGAGAACTGCTTTCAAATGTTCATCAGTCAATCTCGTTCGATGTATTGATTTCACATATTTCATTTTTGAAAATGTTTGCTCACAGACATAAGTTGTTCCAAACACTGATATAATTTTTTTTTTCATATCCTTTACAGGACATCGCTGTCAACATCAGCATCTTTCAGCTGATTGTTGATTTCTTGGCAAGATTACGCTCATTAGTTTGCCACTGCTTTCTGAGCAACCGGCTCACATATCCCGTAATTTACCGACGCGGAGAGAACCGCTACCAATTCTCGCTCACATCACGTTACTTACGAGAGTATACGGGACTACATAGAAATTCGTGTAATCCCTACACCAGGGAGACCAACACTGATGCCATACCAGCGGCAGATTGCTTCAGTTTCGGAAACTCAACATCAGCTAATCAGCGGTAAAATTCAACACGTTTTCCTTCTCTGTGCTTCTCTTTCAACAAGTTATTTACTTGCAAATCAGTGAGCTTCAACTGTAGCTATCGACCATCTCGATTAACACCTTGACCGGGGAATTCTTCTGAGCTGGGGATAATATTTTCGTAATAACACGAGGATTCTATGACATTTGTTTTGCTCCTTTATTGCCTCTATTCACACTTGTTGTTCACTTACCTATCACCGTCAAACATAGAAATCCTTGTTACATACCCATAAAATGGATGACTGGCAAAAATATGTAAGTATTTCTGAAACATTGGAATTGTGTTGAAGGCCGGAAGCATCTGGGGGAGGGAAAGGTGTGTGTGTGTGTGTGTGTGTGTGTGTGTGTGTGTGTGTGTGTGTGTGTGTGTTTTGGTTGCTGTTGAAACCACGGTAATGTCAGAGCGTAGGCGGCGCTACAACGAGCCGGGAAAGGACTTGGGATGGTGCGAAATAAGTAAACATTACAATAAACAAGAACATCTAGATACAATAATTTATAACTGAAAATTGTAAATTTAAGACACATAGTAGCCAGGAGGTCTCCACACGTGTAAATCAATCAATCAATCAGGTTCCGTCTCCACAGTGAAGGTCGGCTACAATGGATCTCAAACACTGTCTCTCGCCTTGACTTAAATTATATCAAGCTGATGTTCGTCCATCTCTTGATGTTATCATCCCACTTGTATCGTTGTCTGCCTCTTGCTCGCTTGCCCTCAACCTTGCCTCATAATATTCACATTTAAATTGTATCGCAACGCCTCGAGTTCCATACGTTATATCAAGCATTTTCGAGTACCGTCGGCGGGCCGGATGAAATGACGTCGCGGGCCTTATCCGGCCCGCGGGCCGTAGTTTGGTGACCCCTAGTTTAGACAATGAGTGCAACATTTCCGGATACCCACAGGGGTGATTGCTACGGAGTTCATGCTTTGTGTGATGTTCTCGTCAGGTGGCTTATCGTGCTGCAGACATAGAGAAAGAGCCTGAGCCTGATGGGGTAACATTTGGTACAATGAAGTCAGTTCTCTAACTTTTAACCTTTTAACCTTATTACAGCAAGCTAAGAAAGATATACTGACCCACATTGTCAACACTAAAACTGTAAGCTGTGTGGAACTGAATAGCTTCTTATGAAGACGATCCAATTTACAGTGAGCATTCGCATATCTGTATAGTAATCAAATGCAGAGATTACATGAAGAAGAATACACAGTATTATTGAGATATAAATACGAGGGTAAGTTAATAAGTAAGTCATAAATGGCTGTAGAAAAATAAATAAATATGATAACAACTTGAAACCAGTTTATTTTTATACATACATTGTCCCTTTATTTCTCAACATAATTTCCACCAACATTGATGCACTTATCCCATCGTTTTATCAGTCCTCCCAAACCGGCTGCATATAACTGCATGCTCTGTTTTCCAAACTACGTTTTCACTTCACATTCAACTTCGGCGTCTCCCGCCAAGGTGGGTTTTCAGTGTTTATGCTGACAAATGTTTATCCCGTAAAGCGGTGCATAGCTGGGTAGAAAACGTTACGAGGGCGAGTCATTAAGTAAGTCACACAGTTCTGTGGGATGGCAGGTAAATGAAATCAAAGCACGCAGTTCTATGCAGCCGGTTTGAGAGGACTGATAAAACGATGGGATAAGTGCATCAATGTTGGTGGAAATTATGTTGAGAAATAAAGGGACAATGTATGTGTAAAAATAAACTGGTTTCAAGTTGTTATCATATTTAGTTATTTTTCTACAGCCATTTGTGACTTACTTATTAACTTACCCTCGTACATAAATACCAATAAGCGGTAAACGACAAAAAACCAAATATGTGAATTACAGTGGAGTTAACCATTGCTAACATATGGATTCATGACTTCAAACAGTATAGTCTTCTATGGCAATTTTTATACAATCCACCCATATTCATCTTTACAGGTAGTGACGTTTGCCGTGTACTCCTATTTTGCGGTCAGCCTTGTTGGTCAACAGTATCTGGATCCAGCTAAACATTACAAAGGATTCGAACTCGACTTCTTCATCCCTGGCTTCACAATTCTACAGTTCTTGTTTTACATGGGCTGGTTGAAGGTTGGTATCACGGATTGTCCTAGAGCAATGGTGTTTTCACATGGGCTGGTTGAAGGTTGGTATCACGGATTGTCCTAGAGCAGTGGTGTTTTACATGGGCTGGTTGAAGATTAGTATCATGGATTGTCATAGAGCAGTGGTGTTTTACATGGGCTGGTTGAAGATTAGTATCATGGATTGTCATAGAGCAGTGGTGTTTTACATGGGCTGATTGAAGGTTAGTATCACAGATTGTCCTAGAGCAGTGGTATTTTACATTGGGCTGATTAAAGGTTGGTATCACGGACTGTCTTACAGCAGTGGTGTTTTCACATGGGCTGGTTGAAGGTTAGTATCATGGACTGTCCTAGAGCAGTGGTGTTCACAACTTTGGAATACTTTATATCTTAGACAAACCGCATAATTACTGGTCTCATTCTGTCTCTACCATTTAATTTTATAGTCTCATTTTATGTTAAGTATCCCACTTAATTTTCTGGTCTCATTCTATCTTAAGTAACCCACTTAATTTTTTGGTCTCGGGTCTCATTCTGTAACAGCCAACACATTAAATAATTTTGTCTTATGCTATCAAGGTAACCCGTTTAATGTTTATGCCTTATTGTATTCTAGATAATATATCCAATGATGGTTTCAGTCAGGTGTCAGTCAGGTCTTAGTCAGATATGACTGAGCTACCGTATAACAGTAGACGGTACTACCTGGTTTCTGTTAGCGCCGAACGTTGGGCGGCGCTTACCAAACCCGACACCCCACATTGTGCCAACGGCTTCGGGCGGAAGAGCGCAATTGGGAGGGTACAAGCCTTACCCTGGTGCGAGGAAATGCAAGCTAAAGACAAAATTGTCATGGCAGGGCAGACCAGGCCCTAAGCCTTGGTTGGCGACTGGTCTAGGATCGAAGCTCCGACAGGCGGACAGTTAGAGCATTGCTTTGCTGATCCGGCAGCTTCTGCAGCTTGTCTTGTAGGGGTGTTACCTTTCCTCTGGAGTGAACTAGGCAGGCCGAGAGAGGGATCATGCTGCATGGGCAACACATGCTCTCTATATTTTAGCCCAGGCTTTGTGCTATGGAGAGGCAACAACTCCATCCCTGGTCTTAACTGGTCTCGGAATCAAAGCGAGAGGCAACTGTTACGGGTTATAAGTCCTTGTCAGTTGGCGTAGACATGGGGCGCCACGCGTTGCCTCTGACGGTGGGAGACACCTATAGGTGTCACTGATCAGCTACCGCCCGCCTCAAGCTGGGCAACCCCCAGCCAATTGGGTGCTGATCCGCCACAGCCTGCCTGCTTCAATGGGTGCTTGGGGCTAGGACAAAATCTGAATCGCAGGCTGTAAAACCAATGCACCAGGTACAAACAAAAATAAAAATAGAAACCTCAAGCTACGGCTTGCAACCTGGAACGTGAGAACCATGTGTCCAGGATTTTCCACTGACTTGACCAATATTGACGATGTGAGAAAAACGGCTGTGATTGATGCCGAACTCAATCGTCTTAACATTGATATTGCTGGCCTGCAGGAGACTCGCCTCGCTGAGGAAGGGTCACTCGGGGAAAACAACTACACCTTTTTCTGGAAGGGTAGAGGGCAGGCAGAAAAAAAGGCAACACGGTGTGGGCTTTGCAGTGAAGAATTCGCTACTGGGAATGATTGAAATTCCAGCAGGAGGAAATGAAAGACTATTATCCCTGCGCTTGGCAACCTCTTGTGGGTTTGCCACCATTATTACTGCATATGCACCGACACTCGATTCCTCTGATGATGTGAAGGATTTGTTCTATAAGGAGTTAGACTCCGTGATCAAGGCAGTTCCAAAATCTGACTACATTTATATGCTCGGTGATTTCAATGCTCGTGTGGGCAAGGACTCGAGTTCATGGCCAGTGTGCCTTGGAAAATACAACATCGGTCGCATGAATGAAAATGGGCAAAGGCTGCTGGAGCATTGCACCAGTAATGACCTATGTATTACAAACTCTTTTTTTAAAACAAAAGAGATGCATAAGGTCACATGGAAACATCCAAGATCCGGCCATTGGCACCAGCTGGACTTCATCATCACACGGAGACAACATCTGAACCATATATCATTGACTCGTAGTTACCACAGTGCTGACTGTGATACAGATCATTCTTTGGTTGTTGCAAGAGTTAGACTGAGACCAAAGAGAATCTACACAGCTAAACACAAATCTAGCCCCAGGATTAATATTATTAACACTCATGATCCTGAAAAGTGCTTTCAGTTTCAACAGCAACTTGAAGACGCTTTCACTGATACACCAGAAAATTGTACAGTAAATGAAAAGTGGGGTCAAATTAAGGAAACTCTTTATAAAACTGCCGTAGGGGTTTACGGCACTGTGGATCATAGGAGGCAGGACTGGTTTGCGGCCAACAGCGAGACTCTGCAGCCCTTGATTGATAAGAAGAAGAAAGCTCTCTTAAGAAACAAGGAAAGACCAACGCGTAACACTCTGAGTGAGCTAAGGCAAGCTAGGAAGGATGTGCAAAAGGCTGCCAGGCAGTGTGCAAATGATTATTGGATCAATAAAGGGATCAATAAATAATGTGAGTCCATTCAAATCGCAAGTGATAAGGGAGACATAAGAAGCATGTATGAAGGAATAAAGAAAGCCTGTGGTCCAGTGATCAAAAGAAGTGCACCGCTGAAAACCTTGCCTGGAGAAGTCATCACTGATAAGAAACAGCAGATGGACAGATGGGTAGAGCACTATTTGGAGCTTTACTCAAGTGAGACCAAACTAGCGGATGATGCCCTTAACGCCATAGAGGCTCTACCAACTCTTGACCACCTGGACACACTTCCCACCATAACAGAAGTTAAGTGTGCTATAAATGAACTTGCATCTGGCAAGGCTCCAGGTAAGGATGGGATTCCAATAGAGGTTATCAGGAGTGGGCAAGACACACTCACTTACAGATCCACCAGCTAATAGAGCTATGCGGGCGTGAAGGACAAGTCCCACAGGATTTCAAAGATTCAAACATCATAACGCTGTACAAGAACAAGGGTGATCGGAGCGACTGTAACAACTATAGGGGTATTTCACTTCTGTGTATTGTTGGAAAAGTATTTGCCAGAATTGTTCTGCGCAGACTTCAAGTCCTAGGAGATCAAGTCTACCCCGAATTACAGTGTGGCTTTCGACAGAACCGGTCTACCACTGATATGATATTCTCATTGCGACAAATGCAAGAAAAATGCCGTGAACAGAATCAACCACTGTTTATTGCCTTCATCGACCTCACAAAGGCATTTGATTTGGTCAGTCGTGAGGGTCTGTTCAAGGCACTAAAGAAGATTGGCTGCCCACCAACTCTTCTGTCCATTGTGGAATCGATCCACACAGGCATGAAGGGTATAATCAAGTTTGATGGTGCAACTTCTGAAGAATTTGAAATCAAGAGTGGAGTTAAGCAAGGTCGTGTACTAGCTCCCACCCTCTTTGGAATATACTTTTCACTTCTACTGAAATATGCATTTCGTGATCAGGATGGTGGTATATACATTCACTCACGCTCAGATGGCGGCCTCTACAATGCTCAGAGATTGAAGGCTAAGACCAAAATTAGGAGGGTACTGATCAGAGAGTTGCTTTTTGCAGATGATGCTGCAGTTACGACCCGCTCTGAGGAAGAATTGCAATGTCTACTATCTGCATTCTCCAATGCTTGTTCTGAATTTGGTTTAACAATTAGCAAAAAGAAGACACAGATTATGTCACAAGGTGCACATGGGGTACCATCAATCTTTATTGACGACGCCGAACTAGAGATAGTAGACCATTTTACATATCTAGGATCAGTGGTAAATAGCAAATTATCCCTAGATCAGGAAATCAACATCCGGATTGGTAAGGCAGCAACAACAATGAACAGGTTAAGAAAAAGAGTCTGGGAGAACAGGAAGCTTACTGCCAAAACAAAAGTCCTTGTCTATCAAGCCTGTGTCCTTAGTACTCTTCTCTATGGCAGTGAAAACTGGACAACTTACTCACACCAAGAGAACAATTTAAACAGCTTTCATATGCGGTGTCTGCGAAGAATTCTTGGTATTAAGTGGCAAGACAAAATCACAAATACTGAAGTATTGGAAAGATCAGGTTGTGTGACAGTTTATTCCATGCTCAGTCTTCGTAGACTTAGATGGATAGGACATCTTAGGAGGATGGATGATGGTAGAATACCAAAGGATATCTTTTTTGGTGAATTACAGATGGGTAAGAGATTTCAGGGTCGGCCTCTACTACGATACAAAGATGTGTGTAAGCGGGACATGATTGATACAGGCATTGATAATGCACATTGGGAGCAAGTCGCCGCTGAACGTGTTGCATGGAGGGCAAATATCAGAAATGGAATAAAGTCAAAGGAGAAAATTATTGCAGAAAAGTCACACACCAAGCGTTTGAGACGTAAGATGGTGCATGATGGTGGAAATGACCACGTGTTCACATGCACCCACTGTGAACGGACATTTACAGCGCAAATTGGCCTTATCAGTCACACTCGCTACCGCCATAGTTAAAAGTTATTATGCCTTTTTAGAGCACAAACTATCGTCTGTCAAGACGGCAAGGTGCCAATGGAATATATCCAATGATGGTTTCTTATTCTCTATTTGACAACCCACTAATGTTCTTGTTTCATTCTAAACCAGACAACCCAATTAATGTTTTTGTTGTATTCTATAATAGACACACCATTTCATGTCTTTGCCGCATTCTATAATAGATAACACACTTAATGTTTTTTGTCGTATTCTTTAACAGAAAACCCACTTAATGTTTTTATTGTATTCTATAACAGATAACCCATTTAATGTCTTTGTCGTATTTTATAACAGACAACCCAATTAATGTTTTTTAGTATTATGTAACAGACAACCCAGTTAATATTTTGTCGTATTCTGTACCAAACAATCCACTCAATATTTTGTGGCATTCTATACCAGACAACTAACTTGAAGTCTTTCCCTACCTAACGTAATGTTTTGGCCTTATTATATAATAGAAAACCCATTTAATTTTTCGCCAATTTTCTTTCATGTTCAGACCTTGCAGAATGTCTGTATTTTCGTATCCGTAGAATTTTTCTGCAAAAGTAACATGATGGCAACTAATTTAAGTGACTCTTTTGAAGGATTCTTTCACAATCCATAAGACGCTTTGAACATATAATATTATTAGATGCCAGGATACCAGTCGTCACTTGGTGGCCGATATGGTTATTATAACGCCGGCTGCCTTTACTTTCTAAGACATGTAATAGTGGCTTTGAAGGAAATATTACTTATGGTGGCAGATTTTGGACACGTGTTAAAAGAAATATACGTATTGCATGGACAATGAAGGGAGTTGATTTTCACCATTTGTCTCTTGAATGAATCTTGTTGATGAAGATGGTGGCTTTTTAAAAGGTTACTTTGGTGTAGACTGTGTTTCAGTTGAAGTTGATCGCTGCTGTGGAGGGTGGCAAACTTTACTGTCTTCAAGTACAGTAACGAAGAACTCTTGTCACTGTGTGACATTTCTTCTCTCTTGACGCATTTATCATTATAGTATAGTATACCATTGATAACAAAAGATGGAAAATCATAATAGAAAACCTTAACATTCTACATACATGGTCAGATTATGCGAAAAACATTTATTATGATAAAAGAGAAGAACATTATGAAATTCGGAGTACTAATGAAGAACTATCAATTCTGAAGATAGAAGCGCAGAATGCCCTTAACCATGTGAAATCTGGCAAGAACCCGGGTCCAGAAAAAATCTCAACAGAACTGATCACTGCCTTAGAAGAATATGGAATAGACCAAGTCACCAGACTGCTGAACACAATATATGGTGCTGGATATATACCTCCTAAATTATGTAATTCTATATTTATTGCAATCCCGAAGAAATCAGGAGCCTTTGAATGTGATCAATATCGAACAATTAGTATAATGAGCCTCATCACGAAGATTTTGCTGAGAATTATCATCCAAAGAGTAAGAAAGAAAATACAACCTGAAATAGAAGAGGAATAATGTGGGTTTGTGGAAGGCAAGGGTACAGTAAATGCTGTGTGTATATACCGAGAATAGTAATTGAAAGTTCTATAGAATTAAACAAAGACTTACATAAGTGCAACACGAATATCATGTTAAAGTGCATTTATAACGAAACACCGTTAAGCAGAGCTTCGTTAATGTGAGTTGCTTGGAAACAATCAAATGGTATCTGAGGATACTGTGAGCTAACTATCAGTTGCTTGCTTCACCCATCTCCTCTGATTTATTTTTCTTTTCTATAAAGACACTTTAGTTACCATTTATTTGTGGTCTTCACCAACAGGTGGCAGAACAAATGATCAATCCTTTTGGAGAAGACGATGACGACTTTGATATCAACTGGCTTATAGACAGGCACACAGCTGTAAGTATATGCGCACACGTAAAGTTGTATAAACCCAGCCGCGTGTGCATGGCACTAGGGCATCGTGTGTATGTGGTGTTGCTTGGTTGGTTGGTTTGTTGGTTGGTTTGTTCGTTGGTTAGTTGGTGACTCCCATGGAAGACTAAGTTTTAACGTATTGGCTTTCATGTGACCCGAGCCATGGTAAAGGCACCTGTCAGTGCGGTATTAGTGTAGAGACTTTTCTTCCCATCCTTACCAAAGTATCATCTGCAAGAGGACTGTCTTTCAATGCTGTCCCCGTCCTCTCCTAGTTTACTGCTGCTCAAGATCGCCACTATATATAGAAGCTCCCATTTGTGGAAAGACGTGTTAGGATTAGCCAGGTCAAGATACTGCACATAATATCTAGAATGACTGAGATTGTGCCTAGACTTTTGGTGTTTCCTGTGCAAGTTCTATGTATTTCATTGTCAAAAGATTCAACGTAGTTAAGCATGACCGAACGGATAAGAACGCGTGTTCTTAAACATCCGGTGTGCTGATACGGAAGTAAGAGTTTCAACCCCTACACCTGACAGCTGAACTAAAATGTTGACCTATCGTCTTTGACTTGGGGACGTAAATTACAAGTACCTCTGAAGTCGGAGTGGGTTCGCCAGATGGCGAGGATCACTGTCAGTAGGAACAGTTAATTCATGCACAAAATTCAGTCCAGCACTATTAGAAGTAGTGTGTAAAGGCTACGCTTAAATTCAAAAGCGACGAGCGAAAAAATAAATAAAATGTCAACACAATGCCCAGAGTAGGGGTATGGTGTTAGGCGTGTACTGTCTGTGGCCAGACATGACTAAAGTAGTTATTTGGTCCCTATTATGCTTCAATTTTCCCAGATCTCAGATGTCAATTCTATGACAGCGCAAGAACTGCACTTGTCAGTAAAAATGCAACACTGCGACTACAGTGAATAAAATCCTATACCCTTATGTTGGTAGATGACATAGATCTTCCTCTATGGCTCGTCTGTATGCACGATAGTCAGTCACTCGTACAAATAGTTCTATGATAGGCCATTTTTTGTCATTGTGCAACTTCTTCTGGTATAATTTGAGCAGCAGACCGCGCCGCGTTCGGTTTTTAACGTGTTGGTATGAGAGCGGGCCGTTCAGAAAGCAATGGCAAACAACTGAACGTAAACTTGCCAAGACATCAGCAACAGCAGTAAAATCCTATTGTTGACAGCGATGTCCTGTAACTAGGATATTGAAAAAAAAAAAAGATATCTGCGCCGTGATTATTGTCTTCTCCCTACTTTACTATTGAATCTTTATCGCTAGTCCGTGTTCGCTAGCAACTCTCTTTCTCCCACCACCACCACCACCACCACCACCACCACCACCCCACCCCCTAACTTTCACGCTAGAGTCACAGATTTAGATTTTAGATGAATGTTACAACACAAGTCCACGCCGTTTTCATTATCTACTTCACCGTTTCATGTTTACATTTTATACTTTAATCTAATCGCGCACTTACTCTCTACTAAAATAATAAATCAAAAAACTACATCATACAATCGGCACTATGATTGTGCTATTTCAGCAACTTGTTCACGACACATCCGACCTTGACCGTGACCGATCTCGTAACCCCCAAATCCAAGAGGTAATTCTCTTCTCCCGAATCTCGTCACCAAACGTGCAAACACCAACAAGCAGTAGTATTGTTTTGTCCTGCTAAATGTGATACAATGTGAAAACATCAGCAGGTCGGTGTCTTGTTTTGTCCTGCTAAATGTGATACAATGTGAAAACATCAGCAGGTCGGTGTCTTGATTTGTCCTGCAAAATGTGATACAACTTACAAACATCAGCAGGTCGGTGTCTGTTTTGTCCTACCAAATATGATACAATGTACAAACATCAGCAAGTCGGTGTCTTGTTTTGTCCTGCCAAATATGATACAATGTACAAACATCAGCAGGTCGGTGTCTTGTTTTGTCCTGCCAAATGTGATACAATGTACAAACACCAACAAACAAATGTCTTGTTTTGTCCTGCCAAATGTGATACAATGTACAAACACCAACAAACAAATGTCTTGTTTTGTCCTGCCAAATGTGATATAATGTGCAAACACCAACAAACAGATGTCTTGTTTTGTCCTGCCAAATGTGACACAATGTGCAAACACCAACAAGCTGATGTCTTGTTTTGTCCTGCCAAATGTGATACAATGTGCAAACACCAACAAACACATGTCTTGTTTTGTCCTGCCAAATATGATACAATGTACAAACACCAACAAACAAATGTCTTGTTTTGTCCTGCCAAATGTGATACAATGTGAAAACACCAACAAGCTGATGTCTTGTTTTGTCCTGCCAAATGTGATACAATGTGAAAACACCAACAAGCTGATGTCTTGTTTTGTCCTGCCAAATGTGATACAATGTGCAAACACCCACAAACGAATGTCTTGTTTTGTCATTGTGTTGACCTCAATGCTGTTCTGCTAGCTGCTGTAATATAAGCTGTGTCTGTCGTAACAAATAGAATTGGATACACAGCAGCAGAATGGAATATCTAATAAAATGATGTGTATACAACAGGACGATACACCACAATCCAACGGAATAAACAACAACAGATTATAATATTTAACACTAGAGGTCGGAGTGATCGATTGGTTTAATGCGGTCGCTCTTAACCTTTCTCTAGTAACCGCTGCATTTTGGGTTCATTCGACATGCCGGATAGCTGGACTGAAACGTTGACTTCTCGTCCTTGATTTTGGGACGTAAGGTACAAGTACTTCAGAAGTCGAAAGCGTTCGGCTGATGGCGAGGAACACGTAATAGTGAAAGCTATCCCACACACGAAATAAGGCCAGTGCATTCATTGGTAGTGGCAACTATTACTAGTTGTAGCAGCACGCATGCGCGCAAAAGTGGTGGTAGGCCAATGTTCTAGCCCAGTGGTTCTCAACCGGTGGGGAATTCCCCCCTAGGGGGGAATTTTAGGGTTTCCAGGGGAGGGGGGGGGGGGGAAATTAAGATTATTTCAAGATCGCGTCAATACAAGAACCGATTACTTGATATTGTTTTTCCCTTCATACTGTACGGTTCTGTACGTCTCATGCTTCTAAAATTCAATTTATAAAGTAAGTAGACCCACAAATCATGTTTTATGTGGACGTCTAGACTTGTTTTAGTATGTGCTATTAAATTTAGCTTCCATTATTATTGTATACTGTGTAGGGGCGGGGGCGGGATTTTTAGGTAGGAAATATGAAAGGGGGGAATGACGTTCTGAAAATATGGTGAAGAGGGGCGCGAGCCTAATTTTTAGGTAGGAAATACGAAAAGGGGGGGGGGGAGGATGACGATCTGAAAATATGGTGAAGGGAGGCACGGGCCAAAAAAGGTTGAGAACCACTGTTCTAGCCACTATATTAATTTGTTACTGTACTTTTAACTATACTTATTATAGTTACTTGTAAGTATATTAGTTTGGTAATGCGACTCTCAAAACAGAGCAGGATGTACACATACACACAAACATGTTAGCCAAATAAGCGTAGAGTGGCATTAAACATCAGAGTGGAAATTAATACATTCTTAAGTGAGATTCATGGGAATCTCGATACATGAAGCCCAAAAACGGGCACTCTCCCGCTGTTTATGCTTCACCTCGACACCGCAAGGTACAAGAGGAACAAGACGAGATGAGTAAGTGATGTAGAGTAGGGTGAAGCTGTGGTGGCACTCTGGTTAATAGTATATATTTACATTATTTGATACACTATTCATGTGTAGTTATGTGTTGTTCTATTGCCTGAAAATATTATATTATCTTCAACTAACAGGTGGCCTTTGCTCTAGTGGATCAGTGCTACGGAAAATACCCAAGTCTGGTAAGAGATGGTTTCTGGAACGACGTTGCTCCAGATGTACCCTACACAGAGTCTTCAGCCAGGTTCATGAGACCTAATTTCTTAGGCTCAACATTTAATATTGAGTGAGTATACCTCATATCACTTTATCGGTTAATGAATATGGGTGTTACATCATCAAGTACCCTTCCAGCTGGCGTGGGGTATCATCGTAAATACTAAGTGTCGTTGGTTGCCATGTGTCTTTTAGAACTGTCAACCTTTCTAAGCATTTGAAGCGTCAACACTCTTAGTTCTCATAAAGACAGACAACTGATCACAAACATCACAGCGAAGGATTTGCGGACGCGATTCGTAATCCCGTATACCCGGATTCGAAACACAGCGGTGCTGGGTTTTTTTCGAAAAAGGTATAGGTGTCGGTCGTTCAGAAATCAACGGCAAACTACTGAACATAAAACTTGCCCAGGAATCACGAACAACCAAAATGCTGGGGTTGACTGCTACGTCATGTGAAGAACATGTAACTAAATTTTTAAAAACAGTATGACACGGAAAGGTGTCAGCACACGAATTGATGCACACTGTTGGAGATCGCCAGAAGTGGAGAAGAATGAACGCATGCACCAGTCGGCAAGGCACTTGATGATAATGATGATGATGATGATGATGATGATGATGATGATGATGATGATGATGATGATGATGATGATGATGATGATGATGATGATGATGATGAAAACTAACTGAATATATATTGCTTGTTTTATATATATATATATATATATATATATATATATATATATATATGTGTGTGTGTGTGTGTGTGTGTGTGTGTGTGTGTGTGTGTGTGTGTGTGTGTGTGCGTGCGTGCGTGCGTGCGTGTGTGTGTGTGTTTTTTTTAAACTTATTTTGTCGTGAGTATACATATATATAATATTTGCACCTTGAATGTCTCGGGTCAGTCAATGCTTGTGGCACAGCACATAATTGGTGATGATGATGTTGATGATCTTTATATGTGCAGCTCCCTGATTCTACCTAGATTTGTAGGCATAACTAAACACTCAAAATACTGACTCTCAAGTTGTAAGCCTGGTTGTCAAATGTCTGTTAGTGAGCTTCAGACGACCACTTACTATTCATATGTCTGTTGTCATCTCATTCTCCTCAAGAGGATCTTAGCCGAGAAAGTCTGTCTAGCCTCAGAAGGTTTTGTGGACAAAGTTGTCTCAGAATACTATGTTTTGTTTACAATTTAAAAAGTAATGCAGCTTTACAGAACACAAATACGGAAAACACACAGGACGTTACGGCGACAAAGTTTCATCAGCAAGCAAATGAATACACAAATGTACAATACACATGTATTTTGTTCATATAATAGTTTATCTAAGGATACTATGTTTCATTTATAATCATTTGTCTCACAATGCTATGTTTTGTTTATAACCATTTGTCTCACAATGCTATGTTTTGTTTATAATAGTTTGTCTCAGGATAATATATTTTGTTTATAATAGTTTATCTCAGAATACTATGTTTTGTTTATAATCATTTGCCTCACCATACTATGCTTTGTGAGTTGTATTTCCTTACATTCTGTTTGCATTTTCTTCTTAACCACTCAGTATATCTGTCATCTTCAGCTTTGAGATGTATTTGTCATATATGGAATTCTTCATACAGCCCTGCCAGCAGCAGCCTGTTTATATTGCCTCTGCTCCAGTTCCCATCCCCTCGTGATTTTTTTGTCCTGTTGCTTGAGACTACTCTTATACATTCAGAAGGTCTGGACAATTGACGTCTGATTTCCCTTGTTTGTCATGGCTGCCTGTTCTGAATACATGACTAAACCATCTTAAATTGGGACTGCCCCACTTGAGATTTCAATGGCTGCATCTGAAATACCTCTCTGGGATACAGTTTGTAAAGTAACTCACGAGAACAAGCAGGGTGAAAATACTCGAATGCAGTAAAATTAAAGTTATACAGTAAATAATCCACACTTTAGCATACTTTCTAGTTCTGAAAATGTGTCTTTCGTTACTTGTATAACTTTCCAAATGTTTTCCGTTTTTCTATGTTTGTAGCTTTCTGGGGATTTGCTCATTGTCCACGATTCACATACGTATGTCAAGATTGGTACATGGATGGTGCATTACATAGTCATTTTGATCTTCCAAAACTACCTAGTTCTTACTGAGGAATCCTCGGTTTATAACCTGAAATAGTCTTTTCACAACTTCAGTCCAAACCGTCAGCTCTTCATTGATGCCTCATTTCCACTCTATTATTGTTTCAGGATATTTGAACTAGTATTTATTGTCTTTGTTTAAAGTTGAGTTGAGTTGAGTCAAGAACCGACATCACTGCACTCAGGACATTCCCATACGTGCTCAGTCCCCTTGTTTAACAGCCAGCGAAGAGTCATACTACTAACCGTTCCCACCGCTATCTGATTAAATGTTCTCCTGGTCTTCTCTCTCAGTTTTGAGATTCTTCCAGAACCCCTGCCGATCCCCCGCAATCTCATTCTTTCCACATATGGGTTCTCAATCTGTTCCTCCGCCTTCTTAACCTGGTCCCACAAGCGCACAACCACCTCCCCCTTGTCCATAGGTAAGATACCACACTCCCCCGATGTGTCTCCACCTTGACGTGGTGGGGGAGCTTGCGTGTCCCATCGACCCCATGTGCTTGCCGATGGGTGAAAACTACATATCGGACGGCTCGTGGGATAGGGACCAGACTAAGAGAGACACAACCTGCTGCTCTGCAGGTAAGACTGAGGATAGCAGTCAAAATCAGGCAAACGATCCCTAAATCTCAGTTCGGGCATAACCTCTAAGGCTCCCATCCGAGGTGTATGGCTGAACGTCTCTAAGCCATAAACTCTCGGAAGTGAGAGCCTAGCCGACACAAACCTACATCAAAATTGTGATGATGTGCTGAGAACGCTACATGCTCGGCGCAGATTCGTTCGATGGCTCTTAGCTGAGGGATATGAGGTATCCCCGGATGAAAGGGCCTGACCGTCACTCGCCCACAGACGCACGGAGGTAAGGTGCTGAGCCGGCAGCACATGTCTTGCAGACGTCCGATAGTCTGTAACCACACTCATGGAGTGAGTGTAGTCAAAGGTGGAAAATTGTCTCGTTGACACGAAATGGAACGCCTGTCTTGCGAATCCATTACGTGGCAGCCCGAAGTGAAAGCTTGCTGTGTGGAAGCCGAAACAAAAGTCTCGAAACCCGAGGAAGGCTAACCTCATTAAAAAATGCCCGCCGGAAGCTGGAAGTGTCGTCCTACGGGTGGCAAACTAAAAATTGACACTACGCATTTACGTCCGAGTGAAATGTCTTGTCCGAATGTCTCTCGTGCTAGGAACAGCTCTGACTACCTAGTTTCCGAATGCCGCTCTTGTTCGGAACAGCTCTGACTAGGTAGTTTTCCGAATGTCTGTCGTGCCTGGAACAGCTCTGACGGGCGCAACGACAAGCACATGTCCGAAAACTCGCTGAGTGGATACCGTCTGCAAACCTGTCTGGTTTGTGCGGGAATGGCCCGGGGCAAACGAAATGACCAATATATTGAAGTGAGGATTTAAAGCAGCCATGAGCAGGACGTGACGATTCCCTCGGCTAGCCCAGAACCAGGGCGTTATGTGTCGGCCCTGCAACTATGGAAGCAACCTTGGATGGCGGAAAATGCTATGGACTGTCCCTGCCTTCCTTTGAGGGATGACCGTTGTCTTCGACCGTTCTAACTTGGCCAGCATGGTCGTAGATGGCACCACAAAAGTGAGAGTCTCCCAGGAATGCTACCTGGTCAAAAAAGCACGCTAAAGTCGATGTGTTGGCCTACGGGTTTCGGCCCAAGGGCGCATAACAGACACACCGCAATCACATCTGAAAAAACACTCCGGATGAACGAAAAGAAGAAGAAGAAGAAGATACCACAAAGAGGTGCATTCCCTGCTAGCCTATCAGCCTGTTCATTCCCCCGTACACCCGCATGGCCAGGGCAAAATATCCATACAATTCTTACAATCTGTTACCTCTGAAGCGACGAGAGCCATTCCACACGAAACATTCCTTTCTCCACCTTGCTAAGCATATTCTTTGAATCCGTAATGAACACAACGTGTGTTGCAGTAGTCTCCTCTAGCCACCGGAATGCCGCTGTTACTGCCTCCACCTCCATTCTCATGCTGGAGGTCGTAGTCTCATATTCCAGGCTCTCCTTTTTCAAGACTCGCCCATTAGCCTTTGCAATAAAGCCCCAGCCACTACGTCTGTTTCTCACCACTGACCCATTGGTGTAGATGACTATGTTACCTTGATGTGTGTTGCTCTGGATCAGCTGTTGCACTTCAAACTCAGTGCGGCCCGCTGCCCATTCTCTGCACTCACGACCCAGTGTTATTATTACATTGTGCCAGTCCGTCATGTCATCCGGAACTTCAACCCACTCTCTTTCACGATTGGTGGTCTCTAGATCACACACCTGACTTATAGAAAGTTCTGCCTGTGCCATCCAGGACCTGCCTCGTCTTAGTCTATGACCCTTTACCATAGCCATTGCTGCATGCAGCGGATGATCCCTGTCTGAGGCAACTCTCAGATGCCATTTGGCCTGAAGGACCCTATGCCTATCCGTCATTGTAGGTAGCGCCAGGATATGCCTCATGCAGATATTTGGTGTGTCCTTTGTGCATCCCAGTATTAACCGCATGGCAGCATTCTGTATGCGCTCGAAGCTTTCAAACTGGCTTTTCGATACTGTCAGCAGTCCCAAACCATACTCAATGACAGAAATTATTAACTGCTGAAAGAGCCTGCACAGCATCATCTGTCTTTGTTTAAATTGCACAAGAAGTCATATTTTAAGTCCTATTTACTGAGACTGGTCGTGTCTGTTGTATGTAGGCCCCCGACACAGCGCAATGACAACCTCTTCATACGGGAGCATGATGATGTCAACCAGCATGCCTGGCTGCAGAGGTGAGTGGTTTGCTTTCTACTTCCTTCCACTACTTCTATGCAGTCATATTTTTTTCTTTTTTGGGCATATCCTATTTACAGGTCATCGCTGTCAACACCAGCATTTTACTGCTGTTGTTGATGTCTTGGCAAGTTTACGTTCAATAGTTTACATTGCTTTCTGAACGACCTGCTCCCATACAAATTCGTTAAAATCCAGCGCAACGCGATCTGCTGCCAAATCGCGCGCAGCTGTGTTTCGAACGCGGGTAAGCGAGATTACGAACAGCGTCCATAACGCCTTCGCCACGGAGTCCGGCTATATTTTCTTAGGCAAACGTAATTGTCATGTCCAATATGTTTGTGTAGAGATCTGTTTGCCTTCATGGCTTAATTTGTGTGCTCTTAAACTTCCTGTGCGCTACGGTACGGGTTTCATTGCCTATATAGGTCAGTTGGACTTCAACGTTGACATCTTGTTCAGAAAACATTGACAAATTACTGAGCTTAAAATTGCCTAATCAATCAAACTGGGTTTGGGGTTAATGGCAATGTCCTAAAAGGACATACAACTTGTGTAATATGTTTGTGTAGGGGCTGCAGTAGCACAGCAACTAACACGCTCAACCTACGACCCGGTGGTTATGTGTTCAAATCTCCACAGCAGGCGAGAATTTTTCTTTTTTTAAACTGACCCGGACACGCAGACCGACCCAGCCTAAATTTGTACCAGGAAATTTTCTGGGAAATAAAGGAGACCAGCCTAGTATTGACCACATCACCCGTCAATGGGACTAGCACAATTTACCAAAGACGTCTCAAGATATGGAAAATGGTCATTACTTTAATTTGTAATTAAAATGTTTGTGTTTTTTTCTGCTTTGCTGTCTTCTCCACCATGTGTAAGGTGTCTACATTTTCTCGGCTTGTCTCATTGTTAAAGTAATTTAAAATAATGTATTCCCTTAGTGAATAGTTGTGTTGAGTTGAGTTAAGTTACGAACCGACATCACTGCACTCAGGACATTTCCCATACGTGCTCAGTCCCCTCGTTCAACAGCCAGCGAAGAGTCATACTACTAATCGTTCCCACCGCTATCTGATTAAAAGTGAATTTAAGCACAGAAGCCAAAATAATAGAGTGCACGATTTATTGCCTGGCATGTTTCTCTGCATCTCGGGAGGTGCATACTGCAGAGTTATCTGTCATATAAAGTGAATAAATGAAATTGCCGGCTCCATGGCCGAGGAGTTAGCAGCTTTCTCCGCTAAACCCGAATACTCTCGTCACGTGACGCGACGAGAATTAGCAGTGGTTCGAATCGCAAAAGTGACTTATGAGAGTATGGAGCCGGTCGCTCAGAAGGTCGTGGCGTGCTGATGAGCGTAATCTAGCCTAGGAATCAACATACAGCTGAAAGATGCTGGTGTTGACCGCAATATCCTGAAACAGGATGGAAACGCGGGAAAAAGAAAAGAAGAGTCAATAATTAAGTCATACAGTTGTGTGGGATGGCAGGCCAATGTAGTTGGTGTTTTCTACAGGTGTCATTAGGTGACAGCAACATCGAACTTTATATTCCCGTTCGTCAGGTGGCGCTAAGTGTCTCATGCGCATGCGCGGAGCGTAAACAAAGTAGCTTCACGAGTACTTACAAAGTATACAACCAAAGAGCAACTTGCTGTTGTGCGTTTTTGTGTGGGCAAAAGGACTCCCTGCAAAGGACATTCATAAGGAAATGCTTCCTGTTTATGCTGACTACCAGCCCGAATCAAAGCGTGCTTCGTGATGCAATTCGAAGAAAACGTCCAGGACTGCTGAATAGAGGAGTGTTGCTTCTTCATGACAATGCCAGACTACATACGACTCGATTAACTCAGGAGAATATTAACCAACTAAGGTGGGACGTTCTGGAACACCCACCTTACAGCCCCGACTCAGCCTCTGTCGATATCCACCATTTTAGTCAACTGAAAACCCACCTTGGCGGGAGACATTTCACGAATGACTTCGAAGTTGAATGTGAAGTGAAAACGTGGTTTAGAAAACAGAGCACGCAGTTCTGTGCAGACGGTTTGGGAGGACTGATAAAACGATGGGATAAGTGCATCAATGTTGGAGGAAATTATTTTGAGAAATAAAGGGACAATATATGCATAAAATAAACTAGTTTCAAGTTGTTATCATATTTAGGTATTTTTCTACAGCCATTTGTGACTTACTTATTGACTCCCCCTCGTCCTTAAGCCGAAACAGTTACAATTCTGACTACGTGTTTTAATTATTTTAACACTCTTATACCGGAGAGTAAGATAGAATGCAAGCGAGCAAGAGATATACCACGATACAAGTGGGGACATAACAAAAAGAGAAGAACTAACAGCAGTCTGGCAGAATGTACAATCAAGGGGAGAGACAGACAGTGTTAGGGATTGTGTGCAGCCAAACGTCATTGCGGAGACGGCGCCTGACTGATGGAGTGACATCTGCAGCTGTCCACACCCCAGTCTATGTCCTCTGACTATCTCCAAGATTTTCTCAACATTCTTCTAAAAGAAACCAAAACACATCTCTAATGTCTGTGTCTTTCCCACGATTTCGTCACTCATTGTGCAGCATTGGCATCCGTACAGAAGTGATGCCACATTGTTCAGCAAGCAGAGATCGTTGCTTGCCATACTATCTCTCTATTGTGGTTTTGCTTTTGTCGCCTTTCAACTCTAGCGAAGTCTTTCTTATAGACATAGGGTAAATTAACTCACATATCTTTCTTATAGACATTGTAAATTAACTCACATGTCTTTCTTTTAGACGTAGGGTAAATTAACTCACATTTCTTTCAAATAGACATTGAGGATAATGTCCCGTTTATCATTAAGTTTAGTTACTTTATTTCATTATTGGCATGAAGTGATATGATCTCTTAATTACCATAGTAAATTAGTTTCCTTTTCTCCTTTATAGAAATCGACGAAAAGGTTCCATAAGTGGGTCATTACTGTCTCTGTACCCATTCAGAAACACACGCACTCAAGGTGACTCCACGACTACTCTAGGGTCAGCGGGAAGTGCCCACTGCCGCCACATGCCCAACGGGAAGGTCTACTACTACGTGTTGGACAAAGGCCGGGTGCGAGAGAGCCGGACAAGATGGTCATCGGTTGAGATCCCGGTATCTGAAAGCTGTTCTGACGATGGCAGTGATACATTTCAGGTGTTGGGCAGGGGCATGAGGGAACTAACTAACCAACCTTATCTAACATCATATTATGTGTTCTTGTACTTTGTTTTCATCTTCTAATTGTTGAGAGTAGCACTGAAGGTATAGTTATTTGTGCTGTTTTCATCTTCTAATGTCAACAGTAGCACTGAAGGTATAGTTATTTGTGCTGTTTTCATCTTCTAATGTTAACAGTAGCACTGAAGGTATAGTTGTTTGTGTTGTTTTCATCTTCTAATGTTAACAGTAGCACTGAAGGTATAGTTGTTTGTGTTGTTTTCATCTTCTAATGTTGAGAGTAGCAATGCTAGGTTTAGTTGTTTGTGCTGTTTTCATTTTCTAATGTTGAGAGTAGTAATGACCATTCCATCTCAAATGTTATGGCCTCGAACACGTGAAGGTCTTACACTCCCATGCTTAAAAAAAGTCGCTTAAAAGTCGACAGGGTCGACTTCATCGCACCGGGTTTTATCCCATATGGCTCGGTCTCTTTCCGCAGTGCGGAAAACGTCGCACAAAGCACGAACTTCGTAGCTCCAGCGACGACCCTCGGGAGTCTCCGAAAATATGCACTCGTGAAATGAAGGACGCGGCCCGGGATCGAACATACATCCTTCGGGGCTCGAGTCAGACGGCTTGAACACTTCACCACGGAGAATCCCGAGAGGGGTGCAATGTGTAATATTAGTAAAGACAGACAATTTACAGAGGCATGGGGTAAATAATTTGTAAATTAACAGGAAAGTAGAAGGAATATATTTCTTACCTTATTTTTCATTTCCTTCTTGTTTCTTCAGCTGCTGGTTAATAAAGTGTACACAAGTATTCATGTTAGCTTTTTATATTGAGATAGATAGATAGATAGATAGATAGATAGATAGATAGATAGATAGATAGATAGATAGATAGATAGATAGATAGATAGATAGATAGATAGATAGATAGATAGATAGATAGATAGGTGGGTGGGTGGGTGGGTGGGTGGGCGGGTGGGCGGGCGGGCGGGTGGACGGGCGGGCGGGCGGGCGGGCGGGCGCGCGGATGGATGGTAGGTAGGTATATTGATTGATTGGTTGGTTGGTAGGTAGGTAGGTAGGTAGGTTGGTTGGTTGGTCGGTCGGTTGGTCGATTGGTTGGTTGGTTGGTCGATTGGTCGATCGATCGACTGGTCTATCGATCGATTGGTCGATCGATAGATCGAATGAATGAATGATTGATTGAATGATTGATTGAATGATTGATTGAATGATTGATTGGATGATTGGATGTTGGATGACTGGATGATGGATAATTGGATGGTGGATGATTGGATGGTGGATGATTGGATGATTGGATGATGGATGATTAGATGATGGATGATTGGGTGATGGATGATTGGATGATGGATGATTGGATGATGGATGATTGATGGATGTTTGTTGGATGACTGATGGATGATGGATGGATGATTGATTGATTGATGATTGATTGATTGATTGATGATTGATTGATTGATGATTGATTGATGGATGATGGATGATTGATGATGGATGATTGATGATTGATTGATGATTGATTGATGATTGATTGATTGATAGATGATTGATTGATAGATGATTGATTGATAGGTAGGTAGATGGTAGATAGGTAGGTAGATGGTAGATAGGTAGGTAGATGGTTGATAGGTAGGTAGATGGTAGATAGGTAGGTAGATGTTGATAGGTAAGTAGATAGTAGATAGGTAGGTAGATGGTTGATAGGTAGGTAGATGGTAGATAGGTAGGTAGATGGTAGATAGGTAAGTAGATGGTTAATTGTTAGATGATTAATGGATAATGGATGATTGGATGGTGGATGATTGGATGATGGATGATGGATGATTGATGGATGATTGCTGGATGATTGATTGATTGATGATTGATGGATGATTGATGATGGATGATTGATGGATGATTGATAGATGACTGATGATTGATTGATTGATTGATGATTGATTGATTGATAGATGATTGATAGATGATTGATTTATAGATGATTGATTGATAGATGATTGATTGATAGGTAGGTAGATGGTAGATAGGTAAGTAGATGGTAGATAGGTAGGTAGATGGTTGATAGGTAGGTAGACGGTTGATAGGTAGGTAGACGGTTGATGGTAGGTAGACGGTTGATAGGTAGGTAGACGGTTGATAGTTAGGTAGATGGTTGATAGGTAGGTAGATGGTTGATAGGTAGGTAGACGGTTGATAGGTAGGTTGATAGGTTGATAGGTAGGTAGATGGTTGATAGGTAGGTAGACGGTTGATAGGTAGGTAGACGGTTGATAGGTAGGTAGATGGTTGATAGGAAGGTAGACGGTTGATAGGTAGGTAGATGGTTGATAGGTAGGTAGATGGTTGATAGGTTGATAGGTAGGTAGATGGTTGATAGGTAGGTAGACGGTTGATAGATAGGTAGCTGGTTGATAGGTAGGTAGACGGTTGATAGGTAGGTAGACGGTTGATAGGTAGG
Organism: Cepaea hortensis; assembly: GCA_963921405.1. Taxonomy (NCBI): domain Eukaryota; kingdom Metazoa; phylum Mollusca; class Gastropoda; order Stylommatophora; family Helicidae; genus Cepaea; species Cepaea hortensis. Next base: position 58,605,118 of record OY992891.1, read on the forward strand.
TAGACGGTTGATAGGTAGGTAGATGGTTGATAGGTAGGTAGATAGATAGATAGATAGATAGATAGATAGATAGATAGGTAGATAGATAGAGAGGTAGGTAGATAGATAGATAGATAGATAGATAGATAGATAGATAGATAGATAGATTGATTGATAGATAGATAGATAGATAGATAAATGGATGGATGGATGGATGGATGGATGGATGGATGGATAGATGGATGGGTGGGTGGGTGGATGGGTGGCTGGCTGGCTGGCCGGCTGGCTGGCTGGCTGGATGGATGGATGGATGGATAGGTAGGTAGATAGGTAGGTAGATAGGTAGGTAGATAGATAGGTAGGTAGGTAGGTAGGTACGTAGATAGGTAGGTAGGTAGATAGATAGGTAGATAGATAGGTAGATAGATAGGTAGATAGATGGATGATAGATAGGTAGATAGATGGATGACAGATGGATGATAGATGAATGAGAGATAAACGATAGATCGATCGATCGATCGATCGATCGACATAAAGTAACAATTAGGTTCCAGGAAGAATAGACGTGGGTCGACTAGCAAGTTTATGGACACAGGGTATTGCAGACTTGGACATACACATGTGTGAGGAACCGGATCGAGAATCATTTGGACAGACCGTGATGAGCACGACCTTCTGCAAAGAACCTGCTACTTAATAATTATGACTTCCTTAATTTTAGTTTAGTCGACTGATCAACATCACGGCACACGGATGTAATCCATAAGTGCTTCATTTTACTCCTAACTCAAGCCTGAGTCCGAAGAATCTCAGCTCAGTGCACGAACTCCGTAGCACCGGCGATGATCCTGGAATACTTTGGGTAGATTTTTTAACTCGAAATTTTGCCTAGGCAGCACCGTTAGGCTACTCTTTTTCGACTTCTAACTACCAAGGGAATTTTTACATGCGCAACAATACACACGGGCTTTCGATCTCATTACCCAGAGACCAAGGACAATTTTGTTACTAGAAGTCCACGTGAAAAAAATCTCGGCCCTCCCCAGGGCTTGAACCCGGGACCTCAAGCACTCGAGGCGGACATCATATCTCGAGACCACATAGCCCCCTCCTTGATGACTTCTGAACTGTACAAAGTTAAGACAAGTTGGTATTGGGTTGTTTGTTGAGTTTTTACACCCGCCGTTGACTAATTTGCTGTTATACGTCATACAGAAAGTGGCGATGATTTAGTTTCAGTCTCGTTGGGTCAATTCTGGTGAGTCAGTCCTGGTGGGTCAGTTGTGGTGGGTCAGTCCTTTTTGATCAATTATGTGGCTCAGTATTAGTGGGTCAGTCCTGGTGGGTCAGTTATGGTGGGCATGCAACAACCATGTTAGTCACAGGTGTGAGATCTCCAAGCATGAGTGCAAGATTGGATGTTCTCTCTGTCTGCATCATAATTGGGTTTACTGTGACTCTGTCTGGAAACGTGCGATGTATATGGTCTTCAATAAGCTTCAAACAATGGAGACTGAATCTCGTGGAGGAGAGAAGAAATCACACATTCTAATATATTCAAAGGAACACTCATTTTCCTGCTGCCTTGTTTTGGCTGGGAGGACCCGGTTTTTAGGGAAAAAAACTCAGGTAGCCCTTCAGGACAGTCTCTCCACCAGGATAGTTCCTATAAATTTCTGAGAAGTGTCTGTAAATGGCACGTGATGAGTAAGGGAAATGTTCACATCGCCTTATTTATGTTATACTTTAGTATATGTGAGGGTCTACAAGTCCTCACTATGGAATTCTCTTCACCTTTTAACCATTGTATTCTGCTGGATTCTGTGACGTTACTAATTTTTGTGTGATTATATAATTTTATGACATTTAAAAATTCGCATCCTTTAAATATTCAAACGAACTTTCATTACTTTGTAATCAACCATAATCATAGCCTTTTCCAATCCAAGATTCTCATTGTTGTGAGTATTATTATTAGTATTATCAACCATTTGCACAACGTAGATACTGGGGTGCTTGCGGTAATTGTTACAGTGCAACTTACATATCGCAGTTAGCACCGGTTGTTGGTCATACATGTAACATTCACCCCTCCCCATACTACCATCATGTATAACTAATTATCAGTATGTACAGTGGACTGGGAAAACTATTTACACCTGCTTCACTGTTTATGTGATAATATTTCTTTATATAAATCTGGATTTAATGTATTTTCTTTATTTATACTATCTTATGTTAGAATGATCTTTCTTTATACAAATGAGATTAATATACTTTCTTTTGTTATCTAGATCCCCTTGTGTAAGAAATTTTGTCTTTGTAGCACTAATTATATCAATTCTAGATTATTCTAGATTATCACTTTCTTTGTTATTTAGACTATCATTTGTAAGACCTTGAGCATAGCCTACGATGGGTGACGGTGTAGTATTCTGTTATGATAATTTGGCTGTGTCCAGTGTGTGCCTCGTGGTTACACACCCGCTTCACACGCGTGATCCGGGGCTTGTTTCCGGATCCGGTCAGGGATATGCACTACTGACGAGCTCAAACGAGAGCGAAACTCGAGTATAGTGCTTCCATATTGACGTGGATAGGCCTTAGGTTCGTGTCAGAATGCGATCAGCGTTGCCAGTGGTGGGTTGTGCTCAATATTTAAATTTCAAATCCCGAAACAACCAAATAAATCAATTTGTAAGAATGTTTTAATTTACACAAATATGATACTAATATATAGTCCTTTCTTATCTAGACCATCTGTTGAAAGCAATTTTGTCTTTATAGCACACACTATATGTTCTTTAATAGATTATCATCAGTGAGATGATGATTTTCGTAGCTGTTATGAATAGTAATAGTGGTATCATTGTTAATTTTTGAAGAGTATAGTACAGGCTTCACTCATCACGAAGGGTGGGTTATAATGGCTAGTTAAAGTGAAGTACAGGGCCTCTTTTAACTCCGTGAGCGGCAGTGGGTAAACGATGATAGTGTTATATTTTAAACCAACCCGCACTCGATGGTCAGTATCCTACCGGCCGTACTTCTCAGGAAAGTTCCTGGTACATATTTTAGACTGTTTTGGCCTAGGTGCCCAAGTCAATGACAAAAGCAATAATCGAAGAGTATTCGAAGACAGTAATGGTACCCCTATATGAAATAATGTAATGGTTAGGACTACACTGGTGTTGATCCATCCATCATGGTACCTCTGCATGACATTATGTAAAGGTTAGTTTGCACTGAGTATTGATGTGTCCATCATTGTACTCCTTCTTCTTCTTCTTCAGCTTTCCGAGCCATTGAGGTTCTTTGCTGCAAATACAATCCGTCTCCATTCGTCTCTCTGGTGGACCTTCTCTTGCCAGTCGTTGATTCCAAGTGCTTGTAGGTCTGTACATGTATTATCTCTCCACCGTCTTCTTGGTCTACCTCGGGGTCTACGGTCATTTATTTCCTGAGTGTAAGCGAGTTTTGTTTCCCTATTATCTTCCATTCTTTCTATATGCCCCTATTGTACTCCTACGTGCAAAAATATTATTTTTAAATTACACTGAGTGTTGATTCCCCCATCATTACACCCCTACATAACATAATATAATGTTTACCTAACACTGAGTGTTGATGCTTTCATCATAGTATCCTAAAACAACATAATATAATGTTTAATCTACACTGAGTGTTGATTCCCCATCACGATACACCTATATGACGTAATATAAAGTTTATCCTACACTGAGTGTTGATACCGCTTACATGGTACCCATAAATAACATAATATAATGTTTAGTCTACACCGAGTGTTGGTGCTTTCATCATGGCAACCCTACATATCATTATACAATGTTAAGTATAGACCGAGCATTGATACCTATTTCTACATGACACAATATAATGTTTACCATACACTGAGTGGTGATGCTTTCATCGTGGTACCTCTACATAACACAATATAATGTCAAGTCTACACTGAGTGTGTATGCTTTCATCATGGAACCCTACATGACATAATATAATTTTACCTTAACACTGCTAATGCCTCTTTTGTGGTACCCCTACATAGCATAATATGATTAGCCTACACTGAGTGTTGATGCTTTCATCACGGCAGGAATGCAATCTTTTACTGGGTTACCTTGCAGGTCCGCAAGGCCGTATGGGTAAGAACGCGTGTTCTTAAACATCCGTGGTGCTGATGCCGAGGTGAGCGGTTCAACCCCTACACCGGACAGCTAGACTAAAACGTCCTTGACTTGGGGACGTAAATTAAAAGTACCTCTGAAGTCAGAGTGGGTTCGCATGATGGCTGGGACACTGTTAATAGGGAAAGCTAATCCACAAGCAAAATTCAGTCCATCACTACTATAAATAGTGTGTATGGACTACGCTTGAGTTCAAATCGAGCGAGCGCAACAACAAACAAACAAACAAACCGGGTTAATAGAGAGAGCAAAAAAGCCTCGATGTCAATATTTGGGACTGACATTGCCAAGCATTTGTAATAGAATAACTCCTGCTGAACTTTTTCTGACTTCGTGTTTCTCTGGCTATAGATTTTAAATATCCCATTTAACCACTTAAAATATCAATATAGTTTTGAAACCCATTTGGTATATTTAATCCTTAATCTTATGCCTGGGAAGAGAGGAAGGGGAAGGCCAAAGAGAAGATTGGTGCAGGATGTGGCGGATGATCTCCAGATGGGTGTATCGGACGCGGGACATATTGCTTATGAACCTAGAGGTTTTCCGGAAGGTTGTTATGGGAGCGAGGTTCTGCAAAGGACATGCTACTGAATGAATCTTTAAAAGCACATGGAATTGGAGGAAAAAGATCTTAAAACAGATCCCTTATGTCCTTTAAGAGTTAAACTAGTTTGATTTTCATTGTTATTGATTATATATTAGTTCTTGCTAGGGAAATATGATTAACTTTATTTGTACTGATAACGGTGATAACATTGACTATATGGTGCATTGGGTGCATGATGGACAAATGATCTATAATATTGACATATTCTTTATTCTTCGATGGTATATAATCCTGCTTTTTGTATTCATAGTGCAATTCCATGTATTCTATGTTTGCCTGTGTTAATTCCATTATTATATAAAAATGGGCCCTTTCCCCACGCATTGAGGTGTACCTAATGTATGATGGCAGCTTCAAGATCGCTTGGAGATGATTTCGAGCACCTTAGGCGGGATTGCCAATGGTATTCGCTACTCCTTCGACAATAATATAAGTAAATTATGGAAATAAGTTAATAAGGAAGACATCTATATATTATAATTGAATAGAGATTAAAGGATAACATATCGATAATAGCAGAGAAACATAAACAATACTTAATTACAAAATATTAACATAAAGCTAAATGGTTGAAGGTGATGGCGACACGAACCGTGGGCAAGTGTACAAACATTAAAGAAGATACATTCGATTTTTTAACTTAAATGTTACAGATAAATTATTAGAACGCCGTGCATCATAAATAAAATAATGGCATTCTATGAGATGAGAACATAGAAAATACTCACTGACACCTTGCCGTCTTGACAGACGATAGATTGTTAAAGTGTTCGTCAAAAAGGCATAACTACCACCCATAGAGGTAGCAAATGTAACCGATCAGACAAGTTTGCACTGCAAAATGTTCTTCCACAATGGATGCATGTGAATACGTGGTCATTTCCACCATCACAAAGATGAGGAATTATAATTAGTAACTGCTCTCTCTCGCTTTGATTCCACGACCAGGGATGGATTTATACATCTCCATAGCATAAAGCCTGGGCTGAATAAACTTTAACTGGCTCATAAACCTCTCGGAAACTGAAGTATTTTTTTCCATTTAAAAAATCACAGTAATGGAAAGCATGGTTCTTGATAGATAAGGCAGTGGTCGGCTAATATATCTAGTAGCACAGGCATTAAAGGCACTTTAGGCATGAAACTGCATGAGACAGGGAACTGACAAAAATCGATTCTTCCCAGCATGTGAGAGCGACGTTCTGGATTTGACTTTCTGCGCCATGATTATCTGTTGTTTACTATTTTTAAACTGAAGACATCGTTGAAGAAAGAACGATATACCAAATGCCTGCGACTATATACAGGTACGTATCGAGTAGGGACAACCAATTGAGGCCACTAAGACCAGGCCGTGCGGTAGATTTTCCCAATAAGATAAGAGTCTTCGAAATGCCACCCCTTAATGATGCTAGTCTACGAAATGCCGCCCCTCCTTCACTGCGTATGCCGCCCCCTTACGGTGCCGCCTGATGTGGCCGCCTCTCTGTATCATAGCACGGCACGACCCTGACTAAGACACTTCATACATAAATGCGCATGCATTGTTTGACTCTCATAGAGAGTACAAGAAAGAAGGGGAGACTAGAGGACACATAAGCCAACATAAAAATGTTAGCTGGAGTTACACCACCAGGACTCGAACCTGTAACCTCCACACAACGACAGCACCTCGCTGCACGAACAAGTACTTCAACGTACGGCTAACTAGACACCCAAATAGACATTCTTTTTTTTCTACTTCTATAAGCGCGAAACAATACATACGAATGTGTTTATGAGCTGTCTCCGACTATAGCCAACATACTTTATAGCAAAACATAGCGGCAATATAACACACACCTTTAACTAATCATTCACTGCAAAAATTACAATATATTTGCCAGTTTTAGTTATTTTCAACATCAGTTAATAGTCTGTTAAGTTAGTTGCATTTTGTTTCTACAGAGCATCGCAATCAACCCCAACATTTATCGACAGGGATTTTCTAGACAATCTTGTACTTTCTGAACGGTCGACGCTAATACCATTGTGACAATCAGCGTTGAGCGGTTTGGTTCTAACTCGCCTGCGGATGACTACAAGCTCTGATAGTCGGTAGATGTAGTAAAACAGCGGGTAGACAAATTTGAGGTGCCACATAGAACCCGTACGCCTGTATGAATGTTAAGCGAGGACAATGAGCAGACAAGCTGAAAAACATCTGATGGCTATGGATATTGTGGTTTCTGAGTAAAATACAAAGAATACTATGAATAGACAGAAAAACCGGTGACCAAGTCCTACAAGAAACAAATGAAAATCGTAAACTGATTTCAAAAAATTAGACGTAGACAGGCAATAATTTTTGTTCACGTCATAAGAAGAAATAAACTGAAGAACTTGGTGACATCTGGCAAGATCCAGGGGAAGAGAACAAAAGGAAGGCAGAGGGGTAAATACCTGAGTGGCTTGGCTACGTGGTATGCTCGAGACAAAAACACTGAGCTGATCCACGACTCTGGTGATCGAGTGAGATGGCGAAACATGACCGCCCACGCCAATCGGCATGGCACGTAATGAATAAACATTAATTTAGAAATATAATATGTTTACTTACTGTTAAATAAGTAAAATGTACGTTAATAAGTATCGAACGTTGTTTCATAGCCTGCACTCTGTTTCAACAGTTGAGAGAAAGAGCAAACACTGACAGTGATTTCACAGAGCTCAGTAACAAACAGAGAAAGCTCAGTCTTCAATTTATCGTTAACCCATTCTCCAAAAGCAAACAGAACCAGATGGAATCCACTCCAACATCTGGATCTCCTAAAATGTCTAGGTCGGTGGAGATTTAGTTGTGTTTAGTGTGTGCGTGTCCATTGCTTTACGATGTGTCACTTTTGCAGATTTAGTTGATACTAACTTTACTTAAGTTTTACGTCTAGAAATGTATTATACATGTTATTTAAACTCTTTCTCTACCATATATTGTTTGTTGGTTGTTTCACATATCACTTAAAGTCACTAAAAAAGTCGACTCAAATACCATCTTGTATTTGTCCACGGCTCCTATACCATCTTTTATTTGACCACGGCTCCTATACCATCTTTTATTTCGCCATGGCTCCCATACTATATTTTATTTGGCTTCTACTCCTATACCATCTCTTATTTGGCCACTACTCCTATTTTTTTTTTTTTTTTTTTTTTTTTTTTTTCCGCGTTTCCATCCTGTTTCAGGATATTGCGGTCAACACCAGCATCTTTCAGCTGTGTGTTGATTCCTAGGCTAGATTACGCTCATCAGCACGCCACGACTTTCTGAGCGACCGGCTCCATACTCTCATAAGTCACCACTACTCCTATACCATCTTTTATTTGGCCACTACTCCTATACCATCTTTTATTTGGCTACTACTCATATACTATCTTTTAATTGGATACTACTTCTATACTATCTTTTATTTGGATACTACTCCTATGCCATCTTTTATTTGCCCACTACTCCTATACATCGTTTATTTGCCCAGTCAGCCACATTTCGGATATTAATTTGAAAGATTTCTTGAGCACATATTTCTTCTTATTTGTACACCTATAAAAAAAAAAAGCAGCAGCCAAACTGAGCTTGTTGGCATCTCCATATAGATTTTACATCCCAACGGTAGTGTCTACTATAGCACTACGATTTGAGATAACTCAGCCCGCCTTGTATCAATCATACAGGTTTACAGTTGAGTCGGTCAAGGATATGCCTGCAACAGAGACAGACGCTAGTTTGAACACAAAGGCCAGACGTTCGGGTCATTCTAGCATTCCATTCCAGAATGTGGTGTCTAGGTATGTACTTACATATGTATGTGCGTGCGTGTATGCTAGCCATTGTGCATGTATCCGCCGGTGTGTGGGTATTAAGTGTGTGTCTAGGTATGTGCTTACATACGTATGTGCGTGAGTGTATGCTAGCCATTGTGCATGTGAACCGATGTGAACGATATATGAAGCCCATAAACAAGGTCTTCACCCCAACACCGCAAGATACAAGAGGAAGATGATGAGATGAGATGAAAGGAGCAGCATGAGATAGCAAAAGATGGGACGGTGTGGAGTGAAGTGGTTGGGGGGCCTATAAAAAAGTCGCTTAAAAGTCGACAGGGTCGACTTCATTGCACCGGGTTTTTATCCCATATGGCTCAGTCTCTTTCCGCAGCGCGGAAAGCGTCGCACAAAGCACGAACTCCGTAGCTCTAGCGACGACCCACAGGAGTCTCCGAAAAATTCGGGGGGCCTATACTCCAATAGAGGACAAAGGATGCCAGAAGCAGAAACATATTTACTATCTGTTCCAGACAAGGTTGAGTTGAGTTGAGTTGAGTTGAGGCAATAACCGACATCCTTGCACTGGGGGAATTCCCATAAGCGATCAGTCATCATCTTCAACAGCCAACGTAGAGTTCCAATACTAATGGTGCCCGTTGAAATCTGATTATATGTCCATCTTGCTTTACCTCTGAGTGAGACTGTCGACCAGATCCCCTGACCAAACCCTGTTACCGCAATCTCTCTAGACTATGACACTCTATCTGTTCTTCCATATTATTCACAATCTCCCAGACGGCCTTCATCGCATGTACTTTATCATGCATCACATCATCCCTCAATGATACAGCACCAGCCAATATGTCTGCTTGTTCATTTCCAACCACACAAGAGTGTCCTGGAGAAAAGTCATTTGAGCAAACTAACTGCACGACTGTTGCTGCTACTTCCACGATTTCCTTGAATATATCAAGTGTTTTCTTCATCACAGGATACCAATGCTGTCTGCGATATCAGAGAGCAACACAATAACCAGCCTGAATGCTACTTCTACCACATGGAATAGCGATACAGACCATGTCTTTGAAGAGAACACATTGAATGGAGTCCTTCCACATGACAGCAATGCAGATGAAGACGGGATCTCCTATGTAGAGTATGTAGTGTATTAATTCAGTGGATGTGTTTAGTAATAATACCACTTGCCATTTGTTCATGTTCTTTGTAGAATATATGTTTACAACAATGTTGTTCATATATTGGAACATAGGTATTCAAACAACTCACGCAAGTCATCCTTTTTCTTGCTATTTCCTGCAACTCGTCCTCCCCGTGTCATCAAAATATATGCTCAACAGTCCATCGTGAAGCACTATGCAGCCATTGTATGTCACCTGCTGTAGTAATTCTATGCACTACAAACAGAATGGTGGTCTCAACAGAAGAAGTTACAACATACACTTTGCAGAAGCTATTTGGCAATATGAGGAGACGTGTACATTCATGTCTTGAGGCCCGTGGTGGACATTTGCAGCACCTGTTATGATGAATATTTCATCGGTACTTTCCGGCTTCCCCAAAACAGCGTTAGACTGTAGCAGTGACTATTGTAACTACGAGGGAAAGTTAATAAGTAAGTCACAAATGGCTGTAGAAAAATAACTAACTATGATAACAACTTCACACAGTTTATTTTTATACATACATTGTCCCTTTATTTCTCAACATAATTTCCACCAACATTGATGCCATTATCCCATAGTTTTATCGGTCCTCCCAAACCGACTGCATAGAACTGTGTGCCCTGTTTTCTAAACCACGATTTCACTTCATATTCAACTTCGGCGTCATTCGCGAAATGTCTCCCGCCAAGGTAGGTTTTCAGTGGACTTAGCCACTAGCGTTTTCCCGTAAAGCGGTGCATAGTTGGGTAGAAAAAGTTACAAGGGTGAGTCAATAAGTAACTCACACAGTTCTGTGGGATGGCGGGTACATAAAAACAATGCACGCAGATTTATGCAGTCGGTTTGGGAGAACTGATAAAACGATGGGATAAGTGCATCAATGTTGGTGGAAATTATGTTGAGGAATAAAGGGACAATGTACGTATAAGAATAAACTCGTTTCAAGTTATTATCATATTTAGTTATTTTTCTACAGCCATTTGTGACTTACTTATTAACTTACCCTCGTAATGTAAGGAATTTTTAGCATATTTTGTGATGACATCGTGTACTTCATTTTTCATATTTGTTTTACTTACAAAGTGTACTGAATGAGACTTTACAAACACCCTGTATAATACTTTACTCTATAATGTTCTCACATAATACTATTCTCTATAATGTTCTCATATAATACTATACTCTATAATGTTCTCATATATTACTATACTGTATAATATTCTGAAATAATACTATACTCTATAATGTTCTAACATAATACTATACTCTATAATGTTCTCACATAATACTATACTCTATAATGTTCTCACATAATACTATACTCTATAATGTTCTCACATAGTACTATACTCTATAATGTTCTCACATAATACTATACTCTATAATGTTCTCACATAATACTATACTCTATAATATTCTCACATAATACTATACTCTATAATGTTCTCACATAATACTATACTCTATAATGTTCTCACATAATACTATACTCTATAATGTTCTCACAAAGTACTATACTCTATAATGTTCTCACATAATACTATACTCTATAATGTTCTCACATAATACTATACTGTATAATGTTCTCACATAATACTATACTCTATAATGTTCTCACATAATACTATACTCTATAACAGGGGTGGGCAAACTCCGGCCCGCCGGCCGCATGCGGCCCGTCAAGTGATTTTATGCGGCCCGCGAGGGCATTCAGAAATAAAATGTTTTAATTCGTTTTTAAGTTATTTTGTTGAATTTTACAGAATTTCATGTACCGTTATGATGAGTGTCAATAACAAACGTAAGATTGAAGATGAATGCCGTGTTTTTAATGATGAATGGACAACTAAGTACTGTTTTATAGAAGTTGGTAGCAAATTAGTTTGCTTGTTGTGTGTGTGGCTGTCTTCAAGGGGTACAATTTAAAAAGACATTCTCAAACAAAACATTCCGATTTCGGATACAATTTAACGACCGAAGAGAAGGAAAGGAAATGCCTTGAGTTGGTGAAACATTTGGAGAAACAGAAAACTGTTTTCACTAAACAGTTTTCATTTCAAGATGCTGCAATTGAAACTAGTCTTGTGCTGTCACATAGAATTGTGTCCAGAACAAAAAAAAAACAACAACAAACAAAAAAAAAACAGATTTGACAACATTACTTTATCAAGGAGAACTATGGTCAGACGTGTTGACAAGATCAGTGACAATTTGATGCATAAACTTCAAGATGCAAGTAAACAATTTTTGTGGTATTCTCTTGCACTGGATGAGAGTACCGATGTACATGATACTGCCCAATTATTGATATGTATACGTGGAATAAACACTTCTTTCAAACTCATGGAAGAGTTACTGAGTGTTGAGTCACTCAAAGACACAACTACAGGCCATGATATATTCAATGCTGTTACTAACTGTATTGAAAGAACTGGGTTGGTTTGGAACAAGATGGCAAGTGTTACAACTGACGGAGCTCGTGCTTTGACTGGAAAAAAATGTAGGTCTGGTAAAGTTGATAAGTGATCAGATTAAAGCAGAATATATAGACCACACAATATTACCACTTCACTGTGTGATTCATCAAGAAAGTTTGTGTAAAACTGTTTTGAATATCAAGCATGTTATTGACCCAGATGTAAGTGTCATCAACTTCATCAGATCAAGAGGACTTAATCACAAACAGTTCAAGTCATTGCTTGACGATTTGGAAACTGAACATTCCGATGTCATGAACCACACCAATGTTCGATGGCTGAGTCACGGCAAGGTATTGAGGCGAGTGTGGGAACTAAGAGAAGAAATAGTGATGTTCCTAGAGATGAAGGGCATTGCATGTGACTTTAATACTAACATTGTCAATAAAGAGTGGCAGTTGGACTTTATGTTTGCCATTGAAATTATGGAAAAGTTAAATGAACTGAATGTCAAACTTCAGGGCAATGGTGTGTTTGCACATGAATTGTATGTATATGTAAAATCATTTCAGGCAAAACTCTCACTGTTCTCCAGACAAGCAAGTGAAAAAAGATTTTGTCACTTCCCTTTGCTGAAACAAGAAACCATTTCTGGTGAAATGACTGAAAAATATAAAGCCCAATTAGATGCAATGACGGAAGAATTTGGAAGGAGATTCCAAGATTTCAAGAACTTAGAGCCACAGTTCAATATTCTTAGTTCCCCTTTTATTGCAGAAGTTGATACAGCCACAGAGGACATACAGTTGGAGCTGCTTGACTTACAAGCAGATCATGACCTGAAAGAGAAATTCAAGACAGATGGTTTGCTGGATTTATATGGATCTTTATCACAAGAATCATTTCCCAACTTGAAAAACTTTGCAGCTAAACTTTTATCATTATTTGAATCAACAAACATTTGCGAACAAGCATTCTCTTGCTTGAAGATCAACAAATCTAAGAATAGGTCTTTATTGTCGGACTACAACTTGCATGCTGTCATGCGAATTTCAACAAGTAAACTTGATCCAGATTTCAAGAATATTGTCAAATATTGCAAGCAGTTACATACATATCATTAGAAACCAACAACTGTAGTGACAATGTAGTCGCTGTGTGTCTAAATTAAAGCCATTGATAGATAATAAAGAATATTTGTTATAATAACAAGTTGTAAAATCTTGTTAACAAATTAGCAAAAGTTTTTGTCCATATTGTCAAGTATAATGTATAAGTGTATAAGTAAAACAAAATTGCAATAATTAGTTATTTATACTGCTTAATAACCTATAAATAATTAATAATTACTTATTGTGATAGGTTGCTGTAAACAAAATGGATATATATATATATATGCGGCCCGCCAATAGCTTTACATTTGTCAATGCGGCCCTCCGCACGAAAAGTTTGCCCACCCCTGCTCTATAATGTTCTCGCATACTACTATACTCTATAATGTTCTCACATAATACTATACTCTATAATGTTCTCATATAATACTATACTCTTCTCACATAATACTATGCTCTATAATGTTCTCACATAATACTATACTCTATAATGTTCTCACATAATACTATGCTCTATCATGTTCTCACATAATACTATGCTCTATCATGTTCTCACATAATTCTATACTCTATAATGTTCTCACATAATAATATCCTCTATAATGTTCTCACATAATACTATACTCTATAATGTTCTCATTTAATAATATGCTCTATAATGTTCTCACATAATAATATGCTCTATAATGTTCTCACATAATGCTATACTCTATAATGTTCTCACATAATACTATACTCTATAATGTTCTCACATAATAATATCCTCTATAATGTTCTCACATAATACTATACTCTATAATGTTCTCATTTAATAATATGCTCTATAATGTTCTCACATAATAATATGCTCTATAATGTTCTCACATAATGCTATACTCTATAATGTTCTCACATAATACTATACTCTATAATGTTCTCACATAATACTATACTCTATAATGTTCTCATAAAGTACTATACTCTTTAATGGTCTCATGTAATACTGTATTCTACAATGTTCTCATATAATACTCTATAATGTTTTAATATAATACTGTACTCTATATTTTTCTCATATAATACTGTACTCTACAATGTTTTAATGTAATACTGTACTCCATAATGATCTCATGTAATTCTGTACTCTATGTTTTAATATAATGTACTCTATAGTTTAGTTTAGTCATTGGATCAACATCACAGTACACGGTTTAACCCATAAGTGCTCCGTTTTCCTCCTAACTCAAACCTGAGTCTGGAGAAACTCAGCTCAATGCATGAACACCGTTGCATCGGCGAGGATCCTGAAATACTTTGCGTAGATTTTTTAACTCGAAATAATGCCCGGGCAGCGCCGTTAGGCTACTCTTTTTCGATTTCCAACTGCCAAAGGATTTTTTACGTGCTCAACAATACACACGGGCGTCCGATCTCACTACCCAGAGACCAGGGGAAATGTTATTGCTGGAAGTCCAGGTGGATTTTTTAAATAACTCCCGGTCCCCATCGGGGCCTGAACCCGGGACCTCCAGCACTCGAGACGGACACCATACCTCGAGACCACTCATAGTGTTCTCATAGAATACTGTACTCTGTAATGTTTTAATATAATACTGTACGTCACTGTACGCTATAATGTTCTCATATAGGACTGTAGGCCTACTCTATAACTTTCTCCGTGTTCTCTCCAGCTTGATAAAATAAATCATCACTGTATTTGCATTTCAACCGGCCCTTTTTATTTGCAGTGAAACTAATGATGACACCATCCAGCCACCAGGCAACAAATCCGCATCAGTAAAATCATCGCTGCTGAAAACCCCATCAACAGAATCAACTACACGGACAGACACACTAACAGTCCAACCACTGTCACACCAAGCTAAGGACAGAAAGATATCAATGTCATCTTTTCTCTCCAAATTACCTACAAAGACTGCAGCTTCAACTGATAAATCAACAGCACTGAAGTCAGCATTGAAGGATACAACATCAACTTCACCATCCAAAGTAACAGCGCCAACCACCACATCAAATTTCCCCTTGTTGTCGGCATTGAAGAAAAAAACAGAAGCACATAATTCCATGCAAAGTAATCATAACTCTGTAAAGAATCAGTTAAAAGACAAGAAATTGTTAGCTCCCTTGATTACTTTTGAAGAATGTTAGACAATTTGTGTGTCGCGTGTCGTTTTTCCCATTACTCCTACAATGTTCAGCCACGGAAGAGAAGTTATAATTAGGGATTCACTGAAGCCTCAGATTAATAATCATGTGACGGAAACAGCCACATTTCGATATTAATTTGAAAAGGGATTATTGTCTATAGGAGATAATGGCTAACAGACATAATAAAAGTTTGTTAATGCTACTGTAAACATGCTTGACAAATTACGGATAAGTTAACAACGCTATTATACTGTCATTGTTGCGAGAACAACGACAAATGTCCATTGTTTTGATATACCTCTCGTTATACTTATTAAAATGTATGTATGTACTTGGATAGTACTGAAAACAAGGAGTTATAACAGATGGTTGTAAAGAGGTGAGTTGACATAACAGCATTCGGCACATTGCCACAAGCTGTCAGCCCTGATGTTCGGCAACCAGGGGGTGTTTCAATACTAACGACACCAGCTGCAGTCTGATCGTATGTCCGCCTGCGTCCCCCACTTCCCTGGAGTGTTGGGTGTCGACCAGATGGCCGATCACTGCCAGCCGCACCACTCTCTACAGGCAATGATGGTGTATTTGGTCTTCCATACTGCACACTTGATCCCAAAGGGCCTTGACCACATCTGCCCCATCCTGCACCAACACCCCACCTAGCGACACAGACCCAGCCAATCCGTCCGCCCGCTGGCCTCCCAGTACACCAGCGTGCTCTGGAAATATATGTATCTTGGCAGCAAAGACAGAGATGCAAGTATATTCATTAGATACAAATACATTCCAACTAAAGAGCAAACTCTCTTCCCTTACGATAAAATGAACACACAAAGAAATTTGTTCATTTAGTACCTGAACCAGGGACAACTGTTGTCCAGCATGATACCTCACGACTACTTCCAGGGGCAGCCGCGGCTGAGTAGTTTACGGTATCCACTTCAGACGATATTGCATTCGATCACAGGACTGGGTTGGGAATTTTTCCAAGAAACTAATATTACACGTCTTCTTGATCTCTAAGGTACTGAGGTAGATTATCAACCACCTTTGGACAAGAGACAACAATAGAAGGTCCAGTGAACAGGTAGCGAAAGTTACAATCCCAAAGTAGCTGAAGATCGCAAAGAGTCGTCCAGCTGTAGTCAAATTTTTAGGAAAGAAAACCTACCCACGGATTGATAGAGCTCATGATTGAACTCATTCAAACTGATGATCTTTTCAGTCGTCACCGTGTTCTCTAGTGCTTCTGTTCTTATTATATGACTAATAAACATTCGTTGTCTCCTTCTTATAGTTGTGTATAATGTTCTATTTTCCAGGCAATGGTTGTTATTTACGAGTGTTTCAGAAAGAATGCACCACATCTTTTGTCTCAGCTAATAATGAAGATTGAATCGTGCTATTTCGCTCATTTCAAACGTGGCATGTGCCGATTGTGTGCTCCAAATTGCAACCCAATCGGCCAAATAATGCTTCGGCTGCACTAAACCGTTGAAATGGAGCGTGTTAGCAACTTGCTTTATAAGGAACATTTTTGATACAATTTCTCATTGCCGAGAAGTAGACTGTCGTAAACATTCACAAGCATCTATGTGATGGGTATGGAAGTTTTGCAGCAATACATTAAGTGTGACAACGCCTTATTATGTCCATTCTTAAAAGTTACCACTCCAGGCTTTCTGTTGTCTGCGTCTTCATCTGTTGTCTTCAGCCACAACCTGGAAGATAATTTTTGACAAAGCGCATTGATATGTAAGATGGCTGGATCAGGCAAGGTTTCGGTGTTTCACTACTGGCAAGGATCATTTTTGGTGGCCTGTATATATTGTTCCTGAAAAAACCTGGCACTGTCGTTAGAATCCCATACACACACACGCACGAGCGCTGGGTGAGGGGTATGAGTTTGTCTTTGTCTTGTGTATTTCAGAACAAGCTCTAATCAAGACAATTGAGACTTTCAATATTCCTGTCTTTGACATCACTTAAAGGTGACATTCCCTGCTGGTCATATTTTTAACTATACGTTTGTCACTTAAATTATTTGCAATGTTGTAATATTTATAATATACATATGTTTGATATAAACTTATTTATACTACTGAATAAAACCAGACAATAGTGAGAAAGTTCGATAGATGTCTTTATATTTAATTACCAAATTACAACACAATCTTCCTACCAATTCTATGTTACCAATGCCAAACCTGGACAATGACAGAAAAAGAGAAAAGAAAAATCACAACAACAGAAATTAGATTCCTGAGAAGAATACTCAATGTATCAAGAAGGGATCAGAAATGAAGAAATCAGGACTAAAGTGGGGGATACAGCTTGTGAGGTATTATTTTAGACGAGGAGATACCTAATGGGATCCCATTTGGGAGGAGCTATCATCCTCATATGCTTTCATTCAGACCTTTTAATGGCTCGTTGTCCCCCACGTGAAGTTTCCTACTATAAGTAGGTTCCCTTCACCAACAAAAAAAAATGATAATAAAGTTAATAAGTGTAGGGTCCGATGGAAAGCGTGGGGATCAAGGAACTTTACTACTGACCCCAGGGAAGGAAGTACCCCATGTACTCTAGATAAAATTGGGTCAGTATGTATAGCTCCTCCCTCACATGTAATCCCCACAGTCTCTCAGTAGATCATGAATGTCAAGACATCTAGGGATTGACAGGACATACATGAACATTACTTGACATCCAATGTATGCACATAACAAACAACGTTAGCACATAACATGGTGTACTGTGTATACATACAGATAAAGTTGTTACATAACAAGGTGTACTTTTAGTGTAGAACAAACATAGTTGTCGTTGGAAAAGATGTAAACCAAGAATCCCCAAAATTTTTGGTATTTATTAAAGTAATACAACAACAGGAAATAATGCATGAAAGTTGGTATTGTACATATTACAATGGTCACTCCAATGACATGGTCAACCCCCTCAGTAAACCTATTATCTCAATCCAATCATTGTGGCAAAAACATCAATAGGTTTCTTCCTCTTCTTCCTTCTTCCTTCTTCTTCTTCTTATTCTTCTCTTTTTCTTCTTCTTCTTCTTCTTTCGTTTGAAATATGTCTAAAACTGCAATGTTGTCTAATAGGTATCTAAATGACTGCTATAAAGTGAGTGCCTGTGGAACAAATTGAGGGTCATTGGTAGTGGTAGTCATGTGAAGAGCTATGCTGTTGGAGGTACCCTAGGACATAGTTGGTTTTCCCCATTGGTGCTGCCTCTGGCGTCCAGGTTCATAAGGTTAGGTGGAGGTATTCGGCTGATAGGTAGAAATTGCTGCTAGAGGTTTCCAGTAGCCACATATAGTCCCCCGGGAGTCCATAAACTGGGATAATGCCAAATAGTTTCTTTTTTTTTAAAGTAAGAATATACCGTCCTTTAGTGGCTGAGGGCTGGCATCTCGGCACAGACAGAATTCTCCTTGCCCAAACAGTATGAACATCAGCTTCTATAGACAGGCCAACACATACCTTCTGGAACAGTGCAAACAAAACCCACCTGGGTAAGCATGTCATACATAAATTCATTTTTCACAAACCTATATGCATTATTTACAAAACATACATGAAATGAGGGGAAAAGGGGGGTGTTGATATTAGGAGGAGGCTAGGATGTGATTCCACTCACAGGTGAGATCACTACTCTCCTCTCCCTAACCTTAAGGTAGTAAAACACCTGTTGGAGTGAGGCCATTATTTACTGATAAATCAGAGTGGTCCTCCAGTGATGTCTTAGTTTCCTAATGAGAAAAACTCAGGATGATATAATGATAATAAGACAAGGAAAAGTCAGACATGTGATCAAGTCCAGTTGAGAAAAAGGTAGGGTCAGATCAAGACAATAGTAACCAAGCATGTCATGACAGATATCTGATAGAACACTACCTGTTGAAATTCTGCATGTCTAGATGGATGCAGGGAATGATATTGGCAGGTTAAAGAAAAGCATGTTGAAATGGATGCAGATTAAACCAAGACATGATGCATGGCCCTCTCTACACCCTATCAGCATCCTGTTTCTGTCCTATAAGATCTGGCTTTCTTTTCTCAAGAGTTAGCTCTGACCTTCAAGTGTTTTCCTCATCTTTTATTATCATCACCATCATTATTGATTCAAATGCCTGTATAACAGGGGGCGGTTAATTCGACCTACTTTTTCATCAGTTATGAACTAATATTACATATAAAACACACTGAAAATACATATTATCTTTCGTGAACAATGCAAAAGCCCTTACATAGATTATGCATCCAATATTCAGTAATTCGGATACAATGACATGTGTCTCCCCTAGCTTTTCTTCTTTGAATAAAGGGATTGAAGACAACGATATTTAACCCATCAATTGTTGTAAGCCAGTATCGTGCACACCCTTCAGTTAAAGTCTGCCATCGGGCCATTTATCTGAATGCATTATGGCAGATAATGAACACAATGACAATATAATCATCCGTCCTATTGGGGTGATGCTATCATGGAGTGCACGTCTAACAACATTCGAGTTTTTTCTATTTTTCGTTATCACTGAGCATTCATTCTCATGAAAAGAACAATGGCAATGTTTACATTGCATTCTCACGAAAAAGAGGTACAAAAGAGTCACATGATATATTAAGAATAATATGGGTCTTTGCACATGAAGATTAAGAGATAGACTCCTAGGATCATTTAATCTTGTAGAATCATCAATGCATAGAGTATTCGTTTGAAATGGGCATTATAAATGCACAGAAAAAAAGACAACTATATTCATTTAAGACGGAATAGCCTACTTTTGCATACAGAGACTTTGCATTCGTACAAGAAAGGTTCTAACCTGGTGTGTGCAGAAATGAAACCAACCTGGCGTTGTACCAGAATTTACTTTCGAACAGGAACATTGTTATGGCGCATAAATAACATGGTTACACCATTATACATAAAAGCTGCATTACCTTTCTGGTTAGGAACGTCAGTTAAGGACGTTTGGTTTTTGAGCCCATATTGGGAATAGCCAGAACTGGTCACTGCACGTCCACAAACGAATGCCGTCATTCACGATCAATTATTTTGAAAACTGTCTGTTGCATCGTTATGAAATTGTTCCAGCCGTCTTATATTTACCACCACCCAAGTAATATGTCTTTGGTAGGTCCAAAAGCAACTTAAATCATTGAAAGCGGCGACATTTCTTTGATGTTTTGCTGAAAAACTAGTGATTTCTCGCTAACAAACTTGTTTTTACAGAAAGGAACGCCCCGTCAATTCACATGACGACACAAGGCGTATCCGGATTCGTATGGGAGTGGGTGCAATAAAAGAAGTAGCTTAAAAGTCGACTGGGTCGGCTGCACTGCACCGGATTTTTATCCCATATGGCTCCGTTTCTTTCCGCAGCGCGGAAAGCGTCGCACAAAGCACGAACTCCGTAGCTCCAGAGACGACCCTCGGGAGTCTCCGAAAAAATGCACTCATGAAATGAAGGACGCGGCCCGGAATCGAACATACAACCTTCGGAGCCCGAGTCAGACGGCTTGACCACTTCACCACGGAGAATCCCGAGAGGGATGCAATGTGTAATATTAGTAACAACAGAGAATTTACAGAGGCATGGAGTAAATAATTTGTAAATTGTCAGGAAAGTAGAAGGAATATATTTCTTACCTTATTTTTCATTTCCTTCTTCTTTCTTCAGCTGCTGGTTAATAATGTGTACACAAGTATTCATGTTAGCTTTTTATATTGAGTTAGTGAAAGCTTCCAAATAGCTGTGCGTTAAAGTGCGAATGGAGTGACCAGAAATGATACCGCAATTTAGTCATCATGTTTCTATTTTTAAGGATCTGTTCAGCTGTCTGTGTAGTTTGTTCACACGTACACGTCGGTGACAGACCCGCTTTGAGTCTTCGTGAAAGATTGTCTACTCTGCTGTTTACCGTTCAGAGACGGAACATGATTACCTATTTTGCACTATGAAAATAGTTGTCAGTGTCTCTGTAGTGGGCTTTCTTCTTAGCAACCAAGATGTTGGTCCTCTTTTCATTGAAGTTTATAGATTTATTCGTATGCACGTGTGTTGTCCCCTAATTTGACAACGTGTTTGCTCTCACATTTCTTGTTATGCCACAATATGTCAGTTTCCCCCGCAATATTACTCTTCTGTTGGTATTCAATGCGTTGTGTGTGTGTGTGTGTGTGTGTGTGTGCGTGCGTGCGTATGTGTGTGTGTGTGTGTGTGTGTGTGTGTGTGTGTGTGTGTGTGTGTGTGTGTGTGTGTGTGTTTCAATACAGTTGTTTGTCACCGCTTGCGGAATTGAAAATTCATCACTGTGGAATACAAACTGTTGCCATTGACATTATGCTGATGCTGTAATGTTTAGGGCCTTCAATTCTTCTCTTCTGAATATTTGTAGCAAAATATCCCAGTTGGTGTGCACGTGGATTAAGGTCTGCGATCTGCTCAGACCTTAATCTGTGTCGGACGATTCCAGTAAGTTGATGACTGCTCTCGGTTGCATAAAATTCAATCCATCCTGTCTCAAATAATCCTCTTCCTCTTTCAACACATGGTCCTGACATTTTTCCTGTAACTTTTATCAGTATTTAATAGCGCGGACTGGATTAGTATCTTGACGTCAGACAATTTGAATATAGTATTGTCAACTGCCACCTGTCCTTTAATTTTAGCCCACACAAGTTCTGTAGGGTTAAAATGAGAATGGTACGGCGGAAGTCTCAAGCACCCATGACGATGCTCTTCTATCAACTTGTCGATTTGATATTTCTTGCCTTTTGGCGTCTGTTTTACCAGGGACATCAATTCTAGCTAGAAATACGTTTCTAGAAATGGTATGTTTTCCATTCGGAGTCATATCTTTATTGCTCCCTTTGTGCTCATTGCTGTAGGTATTTTGTCTTCTTGGGCAACAAAAATGATATCATGCATTGTCCATAATTGGACACGACGGTCTATCTAGGGATGGAAGCACAGTATTCTCGAGCCAATCTCTAAATACATTACCATTCATCTTATTATGATAATCCCTATTGTCTATATGCTTTGATACGAACACGAGCCCAGCATTCTGTTGTAAGCCATTATGCGTATTACCAGCATGGGCCATGACCAAAAGCTGTCCTATACTACTGGGCACATATCGCTTTATCTGTCCATCCACTGATTGCCATTCATTATCACTTGTGTGGTGCGCATTGATCCACATTTCATCCAAACTCACTATGCCATAATTTTCTTTGCGCATTTCCCTTATTTCACGTAGGTATCTGCTTCTCATGGCTCCTAAATGCGGTTGCTCGTAAAGAATATTTCTACCGGCCTTGTACTTTCAAAAAGTGAAGATAATGTCCTTATAATTTTCCACAAAGTTGTTTTGGATAGCTCTATGTTATTGTTCTTTCTCAACCAAACCCTAAGTTTTCTTACAGTCACTATTTCTTTGGCATCCAGCATTATAAAAATGCTCGATAATCCTGGATATAAAATCCAAAATTTTTATAATTTTAGGAGTCTCTATGGCGAAGTGTTCAAGCCTTTTGTCTCGGGCTCCAAAGGTCGTGGGTTCGATTCCGGGCCGCATCGTTCGGTTCACGAGTTAAATTTTTCGGAGACTTCTATGGGTCGTAGCTAGAGCTGCGAAGTTCGTGCTTTATGCGATGCTTTCCGCGCTGCGGAGAGAGACCGAGCCATATGGGATAGAAACCGGTGCAATGAAGTCGACCCTGTCGAATTTTAAGCGACTTTTTAAAGCATTTTTATAATAGCTCGTCTTATAACATCTTTGTCAAAGCTGTCTACAATAATCTTTCTACCTACCGTTTGGTTATTGCGTGGTGGTTTAATTCCAGATTCCTACACCCATCGACGAAATGACCGCTTACCAAATGCATGCACTGTTCTTTTTTCGGAATTTGTGATAGTATAAAACAGTTTCCTGCGATCAGCTTCTTGACAAAAATATGTGTACAACTTCATAGCGATTCTTTGAAGTGTATACACAATTTCGCATTCAATCCCATTGAAAAATATTCACACATTTCAATGTTAGCGATAAGTGGTAAGATTTTACCCCCAAAAAAAAACAACAACAAAAAACATATTAATCAGGTTTCATAAAATAACCCACATTTTGAGACACCTCTGAACAGTCCTAGTTTAAACAACGCGTGGAGTTGGCATAAGGCCAATCCCGTGAAAATATTCAACATTGAGCGCTGATTGTTTGGCTACGCTGTAATACATTTAAAAGTATGAATTTCATCTCAGACTCGTAAATTATATACCGCATATAAACAAACTTTGAAATCTGCTGTAAAATCTCCAGAAATTTTTTTTTTTTTTTTGTTGGGTGGATATAATGATAAGGTTATATACTAAATCTCATAATTTTCCCTCAGTTGGTTACTGAGATATGGATGTTTATATTGAGGCAAACAAATGTGAATGCACTATACAAAATTGTTGACACATTTGAAGCTTGACTGGGACTGAGCTGGGATCTTCGGCCAAATTTTGATCTTGACATACGTGGGCGTTTCAAATCCCGCCAGTCCAAATTCTTCCCTCAATGCCCACACTTTCTCGAGTCTCGTCAGAAGTATGGTGTTTCAATGTGGTCATGTATTTTATAAAGGTAGACAAATTGTGGGTGGTTGTACAGTATGTGACACAGATGCACTAGATTTTATTAGTAAGCTGCAAGTCAAATTTGTTGGCCATGCAAATAGGTTACCAACTAATAGTATACCACAACAAGCAATGATGTACAGACCAGAGGGAAACAGAGGAAGGGACCGACCACGTAAACTATGGACGCAGGAAATAACAGAGTCCATGGGAATATCGATACATGAAGCCCATAAGCTTCACCTAGACACCGCAAGGTACAAGAGGAACATGATGAAATGAGATGAAATGAGACCAAATTATATTACATACATAAAGGTGACTGCACTAGCGTTCATGCCATCACGGTATATTGGTGTTAGGGTCAGTGAAGCATATTAAAACGTCCTTACCCTTTCCTAGCATTGACGCCCTTAAAAATACCAATCCCTAATAATTACTGTTTAAGTACTTTACTTTTGGGGAAAGAAAACAGAGCCAAACTAACCCATAAGGTAGCCTAATTTATTTGGCATTAGTTTAAATTTTGGCCTTAGTTTGGTTCACGTACCTGGCCAGACCGGCTTGATTGTACGACAAAGGGATCAGAGTGTCCATTTTTATTGTAGTGAACAAAGGAAGCAGACGTTGTGCCTTTCCCTTCGGGGATAGGCGATTTTAGCCTTAAAAATATGTCATTCTCTGCAGCAATTGGTATGTTAAATCTACATTATTAATACGTATTTATGTATTTTTATAAGGTACATATACCACTGTGTTTAATTAAGAATTGGTTAAAATGATAAATCAACAATTCTTGTAAACCAGAGTCTGATTGATTTTACTACTAAGGGCCATGTTGTGCCACGCTGTAATTTTTCCTACGCTTTTAAAATTTCAAATCCATATGTTAAAACCTCTTATATGCATTGTGAAACTCTATCTCACTAATAATGCTTATAAACTGTAAAGATCCTATGAAGTGTAGATTCACTGTTAAGTAATCTTTTATCCATGCGGAGACATACAAATGATTACGCATAGTCTGGACTCTTAGTCAGTGGATAAAATGCTTTGCCACATTCTAATCTGTAACTCGAACTATCGTGCCGAATTTTGGTACAAACCTCTTGTTAACATATTATTAACCACCCCAGACGTGTGATAGACCTGTAATATTTTCATTTAAACAATATGCTAGGACAATGTGTTTAGCTGTGTAGATTCTCTTTGGTCTCAGTCTAACCTTTGCAACAACCAAAGAATGATCTGTATCACAGTCAGCACTGTGGTAACTTCGAGTTAATGATGTGACAAGCCTTATCCTGGTGCGAGGAAATGCAACCCAAAGACAAAATAAGTCATGGCAGGGCAGACCAGGCCCTAAGCCTTGGTTGGCAGCTGGTCTAAGATCGAAGCTCCGACAGGCGAACAGTTAGAGCATTGCTTTGCTGATCAGGCAGCTTCTGCAGCTTGTCTTGTTCCAGATGTATAGGTATTAACTTTCCTCTGGAGTGAACTAGACAGGCCGAGAGAGGGATCATGCTGCATGGGCAACACATGGTTTCTTTATTTTAGCCCAGGCTTTGTGCTATGGAGATACAAACTCCTTTTTTAAAACAAAAGAGCTTCATAAGGCCACATGGAAACTTCCAAGATCCGTCCATTGGCATCAGCTGGACTTCATTATCACACGGAGACAACATCTGAACCATACATCATTAACTCGAAGTTACCACAGAGCTGACTGTGATACAGAACATTCTTTGGTTGTTGCAAGGGTTAGACTGAGACCAAAGAGAATCTACACAGCTAAACACAAGTCTAGCCCCAGGATTAATATAATTAACACTCACGATCCTGGAAAGTGTTTTGAATTTCAACAGCAACTTGAAGACGCTTTCAATGATACATCAGAAAATTGTATAGTAAATGATAAATGGAGTAAACTTAAGGAAACTATTTATAAAACAGCGGTAGGGGTTTACGGCATTGTGGATCATAAGAGGCAGGACTGGTTTGCGACAAACAGCCAGATACTGCAGCCCTTAATTGATAAAAAGAAGATAGCTCTCTTAAGAAACAAGGAAAGACCAACGCGTAACACTCTGAGTGAGCTGAAGCAAGCGAGGAAGGATGTACAAAAGGCTGCCAGGCAGTGTGCGAATGACTATTGGATCAAGTTATGTGAGTCCATTCAAATCGCAAGTGATAAGGGAAACATCAGAAGCATGTATGAAGGGATAAAGAAAGCCTGTGGTCCAATGATCAAAAGAAGTGCACCGCTGAAAACCTTGACTGGAGAAATCATCACTGATAAGAAACAGCAGATGGATAGATGGGTCGAGCACTATTTAGAGCTTTACTCAAGTGAAACCAAACTAGCGGATGATGCCCTCAACGCCATAGAGGCCCTGCCAACTCTTGACCACCTGGACACACTTCCCACTATAACAGAAGTTAAGTGTGCTATAAATGAGCTTGCATCTGGCAAGGCTCCTGGTAAGGATGGGATTCCAATAGCGGTAATCAGGAGTGGGCAAGACACACTCGCTCTACAGATCCACCAGCTAACAGAGCTATGCTGGCGAAAAGGACAAGTCCCACAGGATTTCAAAGATTCAAGCATCATAACGCTGTACAAGAACAAGGGCGATCGGAGCGACTGTAACAACTATAGGGGTATCTCACTTCTGTGTATTGTTGGGAAAGTATTTGCCAGAATTGCCCTGGGCAGACTTCAAGTCCTGGGAGATCAAGTCTACCCCGAATCACAGTGCGGCTTCCGTCAGAACCGGTCTACCATTGATATGATATTCTCATTGCGACAGATGCAAGAAAAATGCCGGGAACAAAATCAGCCACTGTTTAATGCCTTCATCGACCTCACAAAGGCATTCGATTTGGTCAGTCGTGAGGGTCTGTTCAAAGCACTAAAGACGATTGGCTGCCCACCAACTCTTCTGTCCATTGTGGAATCGTTCCACACAGGCATGAAGGGTATAATCAAGTTTGATGGCTCAACTTCAGAAGAGTTTGAAATCAAGAGTGGAGTTAAGCAAGGTTGTGTACTATCCCCCACCCTCTTTGGGATATACTTTTCACTTCTACTGAAATATGCCTTTCGTGATCAGGATGACGGTATATACACTCACTCACACTCAGATGGTGGCCTCTATAATGCTCAGAGATTGAAGGCCAAGGCCAAAATTAGGAGGGTACTAATCAGAGAGTTGCTTTTTGCGGATGATGCTGCGATTACGACCCACTCTGAGGAAGAATTACAACATCTACTATATGCATTCTCCAATGCTTGTTCTGAATTTGGTTTAACAATTAACAAAAAGAAGACACAGATTATGTCACAAGGTGCACATGGTGTACCATCAATCTTTATTGACGACGCGGAACTGGAGATAGTAGACCATTTTACATATCTAGGATCAGAGGTAAATAGCAAATTATCCCTCGATCAGGAAATCAACATCAGGATTGGCAAGGCAGCAACAACAATGAACATGTTAGCAAAAATAGTCTGGGAGAACAGGAAGCTTACTGCCAAAACAAAAGTCCTCGTCTACCAAGCCTGTGTCCTTAGTACTCTTCTTTATGGCAGTGAAACCTGGACAACTTACTCACGCCAAGAGAAACGTTTAAACAACTTTCATATGCGGTGTCTGCGATGAATACTTGGTATTAAGTGGCAAGACAAAATCACAAATACTGAAGCATTGGAAAGATCAGGTTGTGTGACGGTGTATTCCATGCTCAGTCTTCGTAGACTTAGATGGATAGGACATGTTAGGAGGATGGATGATGGTAGAATACCAAAGGACATCTTTTTTGGTGAATTGCAGATGGGTAGGAGATCTCAGGGTCGGCCTGTACTACGATACAAAGATGTGTGTAAGCGGGACATGATTGATACAGGCATAGATAATGCACATTGGGAGCAAGTCGCCGCTGAACGTGTTGCATGGAGGGCAAACATCAGAAATGGAATAAAGACAAAAGAGAAAATGATTGCAGATAAAGCACGCACAGAGCGTGAGAGACGTAAGATGGTGCACAATGATGGAAATGACCATGTTTTCACATGCATCTACTGTGGGCAAACATTTGCAGCAAGAATTGGCCTTACCAGCCACACTCGCCACCGCCATGAGTCGTAGTTATTAAGCCTTTTTGAAGCACAATGTGCCAAACTATCGTCTGTCAAGACGGAAAGGTGCCAATGATGCTAGGACAATGCCATGTTTGAGAATATAAATTCAAGAACAAATACAGAAGACGCATGATATACATGGGAATGTTCTGGTAGGAAATGCCTGAAATCCGCATCACCTCACTGTGGTAGGGGCAGAAGCGAAGATTGATGTTCCTAAAATGTTTGCAATATTCAGAAGACTAGACCATGCGGCATAAGTTATTTCTGATAAATAACACTTCGAATACTAGCAGCAATTGGACCTGGAATAATATTATATGGTCCGAACGCTTATCAGACTGCATAAAGCATTTCTGATAGTGTCAGAGTCCAGAAAGGGTACAGTGATGCAGTGACATCGTTACGCCCGCCAGGCGACTTAGCTCCCAGCAGGGATGCAGCAACTTCGTTACGCCGCCAGGCGAGTGGTAGTTACCTGCCTGCAAGATTGCTGGCTGACGAGCGACCAGCGGTCAGGCAAGGACGACGCAAGACGCAGCATGCCTCGTGAAGCCACCTCAGGTGGGAGGCAAGTTGCGAACTAGCGGCAGACAGCTCTGGGACACGGACTTGGACGGACGCATGATGAGAGAAAGGCGTTGTGTGGTTTTCTGTGCTGAAAGTCGAGTGTCTGAACATCTTGAATGTTAGACTTGTGAGCTGTATGGTAGATGTAAGTGTATTGAAGTATTACATATATATTGTTGTGATCATCGTTCTGTGTTAGATATGTGAATAAATCCATTGAACGGTGTGTCGTTGAGTCTTACGTCAAATCACGTTGTACTTGTACTGTCTCACATGTGTTAGGTTAGCGAGCCAAGTTTAAGACCCTGACACGTGTGGACGTGGTGGCATTCGTCCGGCTTTGAAATGAACGTGTTTATGTGATTAACGATTTAAAACTAGAGTTTGTGAACTTAGAATTTTTGTCAAACTTTATAGTACATGTAAATGTGATCGTGGAAGGCTCATTTTGATTTATTACTACATTATTTAAACATGGAGACCATTTGTAAACGTACAGTGCATACATATTGTTTGATCTTGTAAGCGTGTAAAACATTTGTGATTTGTGAAACCTGTCACCGTTTTGACCTTGTCGACATTGTGATCTTGTCGCCATTGTGACCTTGTCGCCATCTTGTAAACTTGATGTCTATATCCTTACTGAATGTCATCTTGATGTAAGTGATGTGTCATCAATGTTGTAAAGTGTGTAGATACATGTAGATTGTCTTTGTGAATTGAGTTGTCGAAAACAGAAAGTTTTGGAAAGAAAGTGACTTGTGTTTTGAAAAAAAAATTGTTGACGGACAATATTACGACATACAATTACACTTAACGCCACACAAACCTAATCAACACTTAGTGACAAGCAGGCACACACCAACAAATAGACGCTAATTTATTTCCTCCAAAACAAAGCAGGTTTTTCCGTACCATCTGAAACCGTGCGCGTAGAGGTCATTTGAAGTTTCGAAGTAGCGACCCTACAGTTCCTAGCCCGATTTCCAACCATTCTTCACCGCATCCAGGGCACTTGAGTATATTTTTCTTTTCATTTACTTTAAGGATGCAATTTTAGGCACGTATTGTCAATAAAACACAAATTGTAACTTGTTTATTGTACTAACCACTTATAACTATTTGTGTGGCTGGTATTTCATTGACATTTTCCATCATGTCTTCATTATTTGATTTCATCGATATGGGGTTAAAGTTGAAGTTAACAGGTGATGAGTTGACAAATTGGAGTGAGAAGAAATACTCTGAATACCTACTAGTACAGGAGAAAGCTAATGAACGCGAAGAAAGAGCAGCTGAAAGAGCCTTAAAGCAGGCAGAGACAGAACTGGCTGCAAAGACAAAGCAAGCCGAATTAGAACTGGCTGCAAAGATAAAGCAAGCTGAGATAGATAGTGAACTCAAGAAAGCAGAAATAGCAGCTCAGAGTAAGAGAGAAGAACTGGAGTTACAGTTAAAGATAAACCAACTTGATACTGAGACTGCCATTAACAAAGAGACTAAGAAATCTGAGAGACTGGAGAAAGAAAACCAGTACAAGAAATATCAAGGTATTGTACGTAATTATACCTCGGGTGACTGCATCGCAGCCTTTACCCAAAATTTTGAAACTTTAATGGAACATTACCAAGTTCCACTGTCTGAATGGAATATTGTTTATATGAGGAGTTTATCAGGGGAACCACTTAAAGTCATTGAGACCATCCCCAAAGACCTCAGAAAAGATTACCATTATCTGAAATCTAAGATTATGGCACATTTTATGTTAGATGAGGCAGGTTACAGAGAACAATTCAGTAAGTTGAGCCCAAAACCGACTCAAACGTTCTCTGATTACCTCTGCTTAGTCCGAGATATATTTACCAAATGGACTTCAGCAGCTAAAATTGACAAAAATTATCAGAGACTAGAAGATCTGATCATTAGAGATAAAATCATTTCATCCATTCCATCAGCATTTTCAAAATATTTGCAAGAGAATGAATGCACTAGTGTAGATGAGATTGAGAGACGTGGTTCGGCGTATTACACAGCCAACAAACATTGTTTTGCCAGTGAAGCTACTGACATAAATTTTGTAGCATCGGCTAACTATGACAAACCCTATAGTAGGCAGAAACCTCATAGGCCTACCTCTGAGAAGTTTAATCACTGTAGTTATTGTAAATTTTCACATCATCAGAGTGAAATGTGCGATAAGCACCCAGGATACAACACTTACCTACTAAACATGGTAAACAGACAAGATAAGGAGCGTAGGTCCTTCAGAAATTTGCGTAAATGTTTCCTCTATAAGGCGCACGGACACCATCGGAAAGAGTGTAAAGGTAGGCAAATGATCAACAAAGCAAACGCCGCCTTGTTTGACAGTTCGGCGTCAGACGAAGAACAGCCAGAGAAACATCCTGTGAACTCAGCACAGGCTTTTGACATATTTAACGCAAATAAATGCTCTGTTTGTAACACCTTTTATGAAGATGGTATTTTAACATGCGGTCACGCCATCCCTATTGCCAATGAAGAAGCTAATTTGGTAGTAGATTCAAAAGGCAGGATAACCGTCCATCACGGATATGTGAATGGCAAGTCTGCTACAGTCCTTCGTGACACGGGCAGTTCACTTATTGGTCTGAAGAGAACGTTCATAATGCCTACAGACTATACAGGCAGGCACGTAACATGCAGAACATTCTCAGGCAATATTGAGAAATACCCACTAGCATGGGCATATATTGAAACACCTTTCCTCACTGGGAAAGTAAAGTGCGCTGCATTAACAAACCCAGTGTGTGATGTAATTATTGGAAATTTACCAGAGGTGAATGATAAACCTCATGACATAACATCTCTGTGTATAGATGATAACATAACATCACCATCAAATGTCATCATTGAAAATGTCACACCACCTATTGATTGTATGGTAGCTAATGTAGCACTAACATCTCATGACATCATTGATAACATTGTTCCATCACCATCTGATATCATTGAATGTGTGAACGCAGTGACTAGATC
The DNA here is from genome assembly GCA_963921405.1 of Cepaea hortensis. Taxonomy (NCBI): domain Eukaryota; kingdom Metazoa; phylum Mollusca; class Gastropoda; order Stylommatophora; family Helicidae; genus Cepaea; species Cepaea hortensis. Next base: position 58,636,960 of record OY992891.1, read on the forward strand.
TACTGCTAGAGTGCAAGATGAAAGTAATCAAACTGAGGCTATACAAATGCTCAGCCCAGTATCACTACCTACTAACACCATGAAGGAAACGTTTGTAACAGCTCAAAAAGCTGATCCTTCATTGTCAAAATATTTTAGTCTGATCGGCCAAAAGCCAAAGGTAACCAAGAATGCAAAATGGCATTTTGCTGTGAAAAATGATATACTCACCAGGTATTATACCAGAGGTGACAATGCCACAGAGCAAACTGTTTTGCCAACTAATTATCGCAAGCAAGCCTTACATCTTGCCCACGATATACCTCTTGCAGGGCATATGGCATACGTTAAGACCAGATCAAGGTTATTGACACAGTTTCATTGGCCCAAATTTTGCAATGACATTAAAGAATATTGCAGAAGTTGTGACACCTGCCAGAAACTGGTAAAAAAAGGTAAACACCCACAGGCAAAGTTGCAAGTTACTGACTTAGCCAGTCGACCTTTTGAAAAACTATCTGTCGACATAGTGGGCCCTCTTAATCATACAACAACTAGAGGGAATAAATATATTCTAACTAACATTGATCAATGTAGTCGCTGGCCAGAAGCTATTCCGCTAAAGAACATTACTGCCAATGATATAATGGAAGTGTTCTTCCATATATTTTCTCGGATAGGTTTTCCAGACACTATCCAATCTGATAGGGGCACTCAGTTTATTGCCGCATCTACTCAAGCTTTCACCAAAATGTTGGGAGTGAAGCAATGTTTCAATTCCCCGTACCATCCTCACTCTAGTGGAGTAATTGAAAAATTTAACGGGGATCTAAAGCACATGCTTGCAAAAGTAACGCAAGAGCACCCCAATAACTGGGATGTATATCTACCAGCTATTCTTTTTGCTTATCGCGAGGTACCACATTCTAGTACCGGTTTCTCTCCTTTTGAACTTATCCATGGTGCCAAACCACGTGGCCCATTGACTATTTATCACCAAATGTTAACTGACTCTACTCCAGTACTTACACCCATATCATCATACGTATATGTTACATCATTGCGTGAAAGAATCATCAAATCTTGTATTATTGCAAAGAATGCACTAAAATTATCTGGTGCTACTTATAGACAGTATGCTGACAAAGGTAACAGGACAATAACGTTGACACCTGGACAGGACGTTCTTCTTCTAATACCTAGTGACAGACACTTATTGACTGACTCTTGGCAGGGACCTTTTAAAGTGACGAGACAGATTTCACCTGTAGACTACGAAATCCAAATAAAAGACAAACACAAAATATTTCACATAAATATGCTAAGACCATACCACAACAGAGACAACGAACAAGACGATACGACAGCTTGTACAGTGATAATAGATCATGAAGACGACGATGCTAGTGACGAGATTCCAACACCTGCATTAGACACAACAAACTGCTTGAAGGAGATTAAAATCAACCCAAAGTTAACTCAAGCAGAGACAAACAGTTGCAAACAGCTTATACAACAGTACAACACCATCTTTTCCAACAACCCAGGACAAACAGAATTAGTACATCATCATATCACACACATCAAACACACCCATAAGATGCAGACCATACACCATTCCATTACATTACAAAGAACACCTACATCAGGAGATCATCAACCTAGAGAAAAACAACATCATAAGACGATCCCAATCAGACTTCTCATCACCAATGGTCATTGTACGCAAAAAGGACAATACAATAAGACTGTGTATCGACTTAAAATAACTGTTCTAGATCTTGAGCCAATGGCTAACTCTGACTATCTTTTGACAGAACTGACAGACGCTAGGTTCTTTACGAAGATAGATATGACGAAAGGATATTGGCAAATAGCAGTAGACGAACAGAGCAGACATCTGACAGCATTTGCCACACCTTGGGGACTGTACGAATGGTGCAAACTTCCATTTGGGCTAGTCAATGCCCCAGCCACATTCGTACGTATGACACGACTTCTCCTAGTAGACATTCCTAATATAATCTGCTATATCGACGACATCTGTGTTCACACAGAGACAATGACAGAGCACATTAAAACGTTAGAACAGACATTTGAACGTATTAGACAGCACGGACTGACAGTAAAGCCTGCGAAAGTAGACATAGCCTACCAGGAAATATCTTTCTTGGGGTACAAAATATCCAACGGCTTTGTCATGACAGACGATAACATTGTGTCCAAGATACTAAAACTCTCACTTCCGACTACTAAAAAACAAGTCAGAAGTTTGTTGGGACTGATAAACTATTACCGGCAGTTCATTCCTGATTTTTCCGAACTGACCGAAGTGTTTACTAATTTACTAACAAAAGATAAACCTGAGAAAATTGTAAACAATGAATGCCTAAAAATTGCATTCCATAAAGTACGAGCATGTTTTTCTAATAACAGGTTAAATAATCTCATCCTGAAATTGCCCAATCTCCATTTACCTTTCAGATTGCGTACAGATGCTAGCTCCGTGGCGTTTGGAGCAGTATTGTTGCAAGAGTACAATAACATCCTCCATCCCGTGTACTTCGTATCCAGGAAACTAAAGCCCAGAGAACGGGCGTGGTCTATACCTCAATTGGAAGCCCTAGCTTTAGTGGTGGGTATAACAAAATTGTCCAGATTTCTTCTAGGACGCCATTTCATCGTGGAATCTGACAGCAGCCCGTTACGATTTATAAATTCAGGTGTACCTTCAAACCATATGGTAGCGCGCTGGTCTCTTAAACTTCAAGATTATAGCTTTGAGGTTCGACATATCCCAGGCAGAACCAATTCAATTGCCGATCTTTTGTCCCGTTGTCCGACCGACCCAGTAAGCACCAATGTCTGAGTGCAGTGTGTACAAATACACTCAGACCGACATAGCCATTTATAAGTGAATATTTTTTTGCCATTCACAAAAAGCTGTATAATGTCTACAATATTGTGATAGGGATTACTCCCAATATATATAGTGTTCTTATTTTACTAATTCATGTAGTGATGGTCGTGTATAATTGTGTTGTGTGTGGTAGAAAGCGAACTTTATTAATTGTATATACCAAGAACAAGAACAGTGTCACATTCGCTCAAAAACTTACCGTAAGCGAACTATCCAATTTGTCAGTGACATCTGCGTGTGGAACATTCCAGGGATATTTTAAAGACGTGTGTGAACGTGTAAACTAAACATTGACAGCTACACCATTGCAGCGAACCGAAATCCGTTAGTGAAACATCCAACACATGAACAGTCAATCGTAATCCAGAAGGTTTTGTAGCGAAACATCCAACACATGAACTGTGAGAACATTGTACTTTCCGTAACTACATCAGACCGGAACAACTGTGTTCTGCAAGCTTAAACATCAGCTGATTTTAGTGTTCGTGTGTACTTCCGGATTAGTTAGAAATTTAGAGCAAAATTAGCAGACCACAAATAAAAGTTTAAAAATCTATGACGATTCTAAAATCTTTAGGAATCAACAAACTTAAATACACGAATTGTGTGTTTATATATTTCTGTAGTGTAATCTTAGAATCATATCTTGATTAATGTATTCATATTACCGACTTTTTCTCGTTAATGTGAATAAACGTCAAGCAATGACGCTAAGAAATAGAATAATGATTGTAAATTATTGTATTTCATTAATGTGAAAATTATTTCCCTTTCATTTATTTGTTATTACATCAATTCACAAAGGGCCATGATTTGAAATGTATATTCTAATGTGTTGTGTATAAATAGCCAAGTGTTGCCAGATTATTGACACAACAGGTAGCCATCTACTGGGCATGGCAGAGGGTTACCGACATTGCAGACCAACACAAGAGCTACTGGCCAAATAAGGTCAGGGTTTGAGCGTTTTATGCGACTTATAAACAGCCGCATTTCGGTCTAGCTAGATGGTTTTTGTTTCAAGAACCATATTATTACGTTTTTTTTTTTAATGCTGCGAGGTAGATGCGTGAAGCTGGTACTACCGATCTGACTGGGTCATTAATGCAATTGAGGTAATCAGCCATCGAGAGGATGAAACCTGACATGTGTTAAAGGTTGAACACCACATGTCGTTGAATGCAACTTCCATTTCTTATATATTTCTATGGCATATTTGTATGTATTTATATGTTGATACCAATGTATATAACAACAGAAGGGTAGACTCTGACAAGGTTAGAATATTAACCCAGTGTGTACATATATTATACATGAAAGATGACATCTTTCATGAATTTGCCGGGGGAGCGTGTCAGAGTCCAGAAAGGGTACAGTGATGCAGTGACATCGTTACGCCCGCCAGGCGACTTAGCTCCCAGCAGGGATGCAGCAACTTCGTTACGCCGCCAGGCGAGTGGTAGTTACCTGCCTGCAAGATTGTTGGCTGAGCAAGGACGACGCAAGACGCACGCATGCCTCGTGAAGCCACCTCAGGTGGGAGGCAAGTTGCGAACTAGCGGCAGACAGCTCTGAGACACGGACTTGGACGGACGCATGATGAGAGAAAGGCGTTGTGTGGTTTTCTGTGCTGAAAGTCGAGTGTCTGAACATCTTGAATGTTAGACTTGTGAGCTGTATGGTAGATGTAAGTGTATTGAAGTATTACATATATATTGTTGTGATCATCGTTCTGTGTTAGATATGTGAATAAATCCATTGAACGGTGTGTCGTTGAGTCTTACGTCAAATCACGTTGTACTTGTACTGTCTCACATGTGTTAGGTTAGCGAGCCAAGTTTAAGACCCTGACAGATAGATAAGAAAATCTCTTAAAAATAGCAGAAACTGGTAAATTGTATCACGGAGTTCACTAACTCCATGCTGCGTAAGCGGTGGGGGGAAAAGAATATTCTAGTTTATGGATTAACACATGAAGTAATCCAAAACCATTGGCTCCTGCATTAAATTTTATGATTAATATTATTATTATGATTATCATGTACTTAATATTATAGAAATGTACAACATGGTTTCCTCTGTTAGGAGAATTATATTCTATCCTGAATGTTACTCTTACTGTTGGGAATAGACATTTTAATGTTACCCCTGGGGACATAATGACGGTTATGTAAGAATCCTTGAGTATGTCAGTACACAAGAAGACAATGTTGAATAATCTTGGCCTAATGCTGATTATAGTGAAGGAAAGGAAACAAAATAGCCTATGGATGGGTTATTCTCTTCAAGTAAGAGAGAGGGAATATCAACATGTTTGGATGGACAGAATGGCTTCGCTCATCAAATAGTTCCCATTAACAATCTCAGAACAAAACATAGAGTGAAAAGATACCTTACTCACTATCAGAGCTAGGAAAGCTCAACACTAAGTGACGAGAGACGAGGGAACGTAGAAACCCACTTCTTTCTCCTTCTTATTTGCTTGTAATTGTGTTGTAAACAGTTTACCATAACACAGTAGGTTAATGCTCGTGTTGTATTCTTTGTCATCCATTTCTATAGACAGTAGCGAGTGGTGGATTTGAATATATCGCCAATCAGGATCCTGGGTTAAAAGCCTGATGAAGGTGAGTCAGGACTAAATGTCCTAACCATAGTCTTGATCTAGAAAAACATCAAAGTTGACTGCTACTCGTATCCGCTGCCTAGCCAGCGAAAGACCTGTTGAAGAGAGACACTCATCGATTGATAGTCCTACTTCTGTCAGGATATCCAGGATGGATCTCTGTATTTAATTGTCCATCAAGATAAATGGATATCCAAAATACACCGACAACAGAGTATCGTCTACTTTTACGTCTGGGAGATACCGCCTGGTACGCCATCAATCCGCGAGGTCAACGAAACCATGGGACATTCCCAGTTTCCTGTTCAGGATTGAATAATCCTTCAATCAGTAATACAGCAGTAGACTCAACGCCTAGTATTAGATACGAACACCAACTCAAACAAACGGGAAGAGACACTGAAACAACATAAGCCAGTATAACCAAGGTACCAACTTAATACCAACTGAAAAACAACTTAGAAACCAGATTACCTCAAGGTTCAAATCTACATCACCCTGAAAGCAGTCATATTCACTCGTGATCTCAGAACCGAAACACCATCAGGAAGGTCATACGAAAGAAGCGGAGTAAATGCCTCTACGCATGCAACAACACGAATCTTCTGATTGTTGTGCGACTCTTAGTTTGAATGTTGGAATTAATATTCTTCAGTTCCATGCCTGCAGCAGACCAACTCTGGACAAAAGTTCAGATGAAACGAATGAATGTCTCAACATTGTATGTTCTACACTGAAATGAAATGAATCAGAACTCTATGCTGGTTCCATGTCGGCCTAATTGCCCCATCACCAAGTTTGGGATGGCCTATCAACATGAACCGGGTGTGTGACAAAGTCTTTTGAACTAAATTGGGAAGCGGTTACCATAAATCGAGCTGTTGGACAGTCGTCATCTTTTTCATCGATAAGATGATATAGGGAAGAAACTGGTCAGAAGACTCAAGATGCATCCTCCTGAAAGCTTGACAGACTTAGGCACCAATTTCAATTGGACCACAGAGCCCACTTGCAACAGAGTATTCTTGAATTCAGCCCCACGGAGGGGATATGTGCTTGTGTATAATTCTATTCTTGGATTATGGATTATAAATATTCACCAGCCAACTTCAGTGGACATAATGTAAGTAGAAAATGACTGAGTACATTTATTTCTGCCCGGATAAATATGGGCTTTATCTGCTTCGCACTGGAGAAGAATAACCGACAGTAACACCTAAGGATAAAGGACCATAATTAAATGATTAGTTTAATTATTGTTACTAATTGAGCTTTATATTCTATATGTGGTTTTTTTTTCCATGCCATGGATGTATAAGGTCAGTAGCTTTTTTTTCCAGTGAATGGTAGAACCAACAGGTGGGGGTTGTTTGGTTGAGTACTCTGACACCATCTCATTATTTTTAAATATGAGAATTGTAACTGGTGTCAGAAACAAATGTTTTATATGTTTGGGTTTTCTGCACTTAGACCAATGTTTTGCTTTTATCTATGTAAAATAAGTCAAGATAGTAGAACCAATTTGTGGTTGTTGTGTTGTTTGTAATAACATTGGTTTTTTTTCTTTGGACAATGGGGTTAATGTGTTTTGATATTGCAAATCATTTCCATGCCTGTTCATGAAATTCTGTGTGGTCATTACACTTTCATGTATGTTACTACAGATCTTGATTTAATGCCTGAACTGTTTGTCCAAAATTGTTGATGTTTACGTCAAGTGCAGTGTTGATGGTTTTTGATATGTTATAACAATCGATATCCTCTAACACTATAGGAAATAATAAGATGATAAGTGGGAATGGAGAATTACTCATAAATACAGTTATGAACAGGAGTGAAGTATTTTCCTTCTTGTGTTTATTGTAGAATTCCATGTTCACCTTGCATTCTAGCAGTGACCAGAGAATCAAACCTAAATCTCCTAGACACTTTTAACAAAATATTCTCTTATATTAAAATCCACATCCCACAGTCAGGTCATCAGTTATGTTGTTTGACCATCAAGAATGATGATGACCATTCATTTCATCCAGTGGGGTTGAAAGTATGGAGCTGTGAGTTCTAAGATGGCCGATAATGACTTGCGCGATGACTTGGATTAATGTGAGGAAGAGTTGCGCAATTCGTCGACCTCACTCTCTCGCCTGAGTCCATCTGAGTCCAGTGGCAAATTCGAGACGACTGGAGACGAATACAGGTGCAGTGGGTGACTAGGGCGCTCTAGGTGCCTTGCCGTCCTCATTACGTTCCACAACGCTTTGCAGGTAAGCGCCGTTTTGCCCGTTGATTCAGGAATGATTTCTTCCGCACAGTCTGCCGAAGCCTGTCTTCACATGCTGGGTAGGCATACCCTTGTTTTCCGCTTGGTTTGACACCAAATCGGCTACGCATGCCTGGTTTAGCCAGCCTCTCACAGCTGTTGCCCGTGGGGGGGGGGGGGTGGCCTCTGTCGCATGCTGACAGCTACTAGGAGCCACAGGCGCGAGCTGGGTGTCAGGCTTGGACCAGTGGGGGATGGGTCCTGAAAAGGACATGAGAGTCATCCTTACCAAAGGTGCTACCAATGCCTGACACCCGTACCCCCCCCCCCCCTCATCAATTAAACGCATGACTGTTGGACCAGAAGGTGAGTTTACTAGCCACGACAATACCCGGCTCCTGATATAAGACAAAATAAACAACAAATAATGTTCATATTTGTCAATATAATGTATTTAATATGTTTTATTGATTCTTGCCCGCTACTGTTACATCTAACGCCTCCATCAACATGTCATTTGAGAACGGCATACTACACCTTGTAAAAACTTCACGTCTTCTAATTGTATTTATTGGCGGATATACTACTCTATAATGTGATCGTTTGGGCGTCGTCTTGGTCTTCCTTGATTTTGTGTGTTGTGGGCGGTTCGCCAGTTCGACCTTGGTGGGGAGCGAAATCGTACTTCCTCTGCTGCTTCTTCTTCTGCCTGTGCTCTTGCATCTTCTGGTTCGGGTGTGGCTGTCTGGGTCTTGAGCAGGTCAAATATCTCATGTAGAGTGTCTTCTGTCTTTCGTTTCACATCTCGTATTTTTGATATCTGGCTGCTGAACGAGGGGACTGAGCACGTATGGGAATGTCCTGAGTGCAGTGATGTCGGTTCTTAACTCAACTCAACTCTCAGCCTTTATAGCGGCCATTCGCGCGACATCCTGCTCTATCTTCTCCTGAACTTGCTACATTTTGTCCAGGATGCGCTGAACGCCGCTATCTGTGTTTCTTGCATCTTGTCTTTTTCTTCTTCCATGCTTGATAGCCTTCCTTCTTTCTCAGCCTTTATAGCAGCCATTCGAGCGACATCCTGCTCAATCTTCTGCTGAACTTGCTTCGTTTTGTCCAGGATGCGCTGAGCGGCTTTTGTCTGAAATGCTTGCGTCTTTTCTTTTTCTTCCTCCATGCTGTTGACCTTTGATCGCAGCATAGAGAATGAGAGGTAAAGCTCCTTGAAGGAAACATAACCATATGACGGGGTGGGCACACAACAATTGCAAGCCTCAACAAGTGTGCGACTCTACATGAAAAACCTCATCAAGAAAGTAACGAACGCAATCAACACATCAGAAGCCAGGAAGCTGACAACAAGCAGACCAAAGTACAAGCTACAAGCTTCACCATAAATACCCCTACATAGCCTAGTCGAAAACTCGAAGGCTGAAAGGGGGTACTGGTACCAACAATTTTATTGGATTTGACTCTATAATTTCTCATAGAATACGGTAAACTATAATGCTGCGTGGTCTCGAGGTATGGTGTCCGCCTCGAGTGCTGGAGGTCCCGGGTTCAAGCCCCGGTGATGGCCAGGTTTGTTTTTTTACGTAGACTTCTAATAACAAAATTTTCCCTGGTCTCTGGGTGGTGAGATCTGACGCCCGTTTGTATTGTTGTACACGTAAAAAATCCTTTGGCAGTTGGAAATCGAAAAAAAGAGTAGCCTAAGGGCGCTGCCCGGGAAAAATTTTGAGTTAAAAATCTACCCAAAGTATTTCAGGATCCTCGCCGATGCTACGGAGCTCGTGCGCAGAACTGAAATTCTCCGGACTAGGGTTAGGAGTAGAACGGAGTACGTATGGGTTACACCCGTGTCCCGTGATGTTGATACGTCGACTAAACTAAACTATTCTACTTCCTTTCTCGCCGTTTTTTGTGCATGGTGTCACCAGGCCCTGAACACCTCTTTGTTAAAGTTAAATATTAAACTTGTTGCATTTTTGTGTACTTTTTAAAATACTTATTGTATCCGTCATACTGGTTTGGTTTGTTAATAACTTTCTTTGCACTCAGATACTTCTGTAAGTGTTCAGTGTGTGAACTTCACAGCGCTTACCATGATCCACTTGATATCCTCCAGTGGCGGGATGGCACTACAAATATTGGTAGACAGGAGAAAAACTACTAAAATACATTAAAATGTTTAACATACTGACTAGTGTTTAATGGGGTCCACTTTATCAAGGTCCCACAGGGCCTCCTTGCCATCGGCCAAGCGGATACCATGGCAGGTCGGTAACTGGTAGCCTCTATTGTGTATTGAATTATCCCTTAACACAAGCATTAACTATACCAGAGCAATACTGAATGGTTCATACTGGTATAGTATCAATAGTGGAGGGAATGTGATATAAATATACCTTAACTGTTAATGTGCACATTCAAAACATATCATCGCAAATTCAGTTATGAGAGTAAATTTCGGATCACGATTGGTAATAGTATCTCACTGCTGTAAATCAACTTGTCACTGAAAATTGCACTACATTTTAACATAGATTACTATAAGTGACGTATAGATAACTACTTTCATCTTGCCGTCCGGACAGACGGTAGTTTGTTACATTTCGCTTTTCAAAAAAAAAAAGTCATAGTAACTACAAGCATGGCGGCAGCGTATGTGACTGATCAGGCCGAGTCGCGCTGTAAATTTTCGTCCACAATGGATGCATGTAAAAAAAACATGGTCATTTTCACCATCACGCACCATCTGTTGTGTCTTATCTGTCTGCAATCATTTTCTCATTTGTCTTTATTCCATTCCTTTCTTTGCACTCCATACAACGCGACCAGCGGTAACGTGCTCCCAATGCTGCAATATCAATGCCTATATCAATCATATCCCGCCTACACACATCTTTAAAGCGTAATAGAGGTCGACACCGAGATCTTTTACCCATCTATAATTCACACAAAAATTGTGTCTTTTGGTATTCTACCGTAGTCTATCCTCCTTATGTGTCCTATTCACCTGTCTACAACGACTGAGACTTGTGTATATAACAGCCATATATGTTACTTAATCTGGGCTTGTAGTGTTTTAACTACTGGAGCCACTAACCGGAGTTTACTCAATTTGAGGCAATCTTTAGCAAATCAAGTGACGCACTATAAATTACTTAGATTTTTCTTTTTCTAGTGGCTGATAGAAAATCTTAAACATAAAGTACCTTGCGGATTGGCACGGGCGATCATGCATCTCCACAACTGCATCTATTAGTTGGTGCGCTGACACCCTTCCATAACATAACAAAACAAGAATCAACACAAGGCGGTTTGCCTCCAAATAGCCGATAGCTGATTTTGGTATGCGAAATTGCGAGTCGAGTTCTCTACTACCTTGCTACAGATTCCAGCCATTGTCAACGGATTCCAACATAATAATCACAGCCCCTTGAAACAAATTGCCCCACGAAGAAAGCTGATTATTTATATGAGAACTAGATGATCCACATGTTTATAGATGTCGTGAAGTTGAGTAAGCTGAGAAGTGTTGGAACAACAGTAAAGTTGGGGAGAAGAGATACCGAAGAAGACCTTGCAAGAATTTGCTGGAAATCTTGGCATGGAGAAATATATGTATCGAAAAAGTTTAGCAACAAACGACTCACTGGGCTGTATACAAACATGATGACCACCGTCCTGTGTGATGTGGTATATGGAGAGTGGAATTGTGATCACTTATTACAAAAAGCATTGCTTTACAAGTACCAGCAAATAGTTGCATATCCTTTAGAGGACGTCGCAGTCAACTCCAACATGTTGAGGCTGTTTGTCACTTCTTGGCAAGTTTACGTTCAGTAGTTTGCCAATGCTTTCTGAATGGCCGGACCTCATACCATCTTATAAAAATCAACGCAAAACTTTCTGCTGCCAAATTGCCCGCAGCTGTGTTTCGAACGCGGTATGCGGAATTATGAACTACATCCTTAACCCTTTCCCCACATAGCCTGCCGAACAAGTACCTAGGCTAATCCATGAGTCTTCGACTGGCAAAGGGCGTGAAAGACTACCCCAGCCTGATAACGGTATAATCTATTATGAGGCCAAGAGATTTATAAGAAGCTAGTAAAGAACCAAGTTGTAATTAGAGTATCCAGGCGACCAGATAGGTGATGTGTGTTACAAACTTCACCGAAGAGAACACGTTATAATGAAATACAAACATTTATTTAGCTCCTGCGAAAGGGTGAGACAAACTAACCACGGACACAGTGTACATACCTTACAGCGGACTCCATAAAGGTGAACATAGATCACAGAGTGAAAATCCCCCAAAACAAGAGACAATTAAAAACATATATATTATAATAAAATAAAAGTTAGTATTCTAAGACACAACAGATGGCGTTTCGCTTATATAAAGCTTCATCAGGACGGGACAACACAAACAGATCTAAAGGGGGAAAAAAACATGGAATTACACAGGACACACCAGGCTGAAATACTATGTTTAATAAACTAAAGATAAGGCACCAACACTGTTCAGCCTCATGTTTTCAGCCATGTTGACGAATGCCTTCGAGAACGACGACATTGGAATAGACATCAACTACCGCATGGATGGAAAGTTATTCAATCTCAGAAGCCAATGTAAAATGGTAGCCAGACAATTGTTGCAAGAGTGTCCAACGTATGCAGAACAGAGAAAAGTATGTTGGCGTACACCCGATCCATATGAAGGCAAACTCTACGGAAATGATAACAAGCTTAAGTTGACTGCTGATTTCTTGGGATTTATTCGTCAGAGGAAGGAAAATGGTCATCTAACCTGAGATTGTAATTTTTTAGTTTATGTAAACGTCTCTAGGCCATTTCTTCTTCTTATAGTCCGTACCTTGTGGCGTTGGTTATCATGTCTGTCCACTGCCTTCTGTCTCTTGTGCTGCCAGTAATTTCTTATTCTGATGTTTTTACATGCCATGATCCTACACTGTCCAGCATCTTCTCTCTTGGCCCTCACCTGCTTCTCCTCCCCTCCAATTTTCTCGTTGTGGCGACATAATCCAGCTTTCCCTTCTCATGGCATGCCCGAAAAATGTGGACTGTCACCTTCTGATGAGAGTTTAGAGCAGCTAGATGTTTCAGTGAGTTGACTTCTTTCAAGATGTTTTCGTTGCTCTTACTATCAATTCCTGGTGTTTTCTTCATTCTTCTATAAAAACTATATCTCCGCTGCTTCCACATAATTCCTCACGTGTCTGTTTGGGCACTATCTTTGTGTTTCCACTGGTCCGCTAGCGCACTGTTTTCTTGTGCTTTATGTTCAGAAGCCAACGCATATTTAGAACAGTGCAGTTTTTCAAACAAAGATTATACCCTGGAAAATGTTTTTAAAGTGTTCATCATTGTGTAATCATTTTAAGAAACGTTTCCTATTAGTTGATTATTACCTGCAAGCTTTAAAAAACCTGGTCACTAAACGGCGTTTACTCACGTTTTTCCCCCGTGATTTCACTGGCCAGTGAGGCATTCAGTGCTTGTCGTTTGGTTAAGGAAACATCGTAGATTTATCATAATGATTACAATAGTTTCAAAGCAGTGATTACATTGTTACATTCGTGCCGTGTCATTAAATAGGGTCGTGACTGTGTTTTTAGTTTGAATAGACAAGAGTAGCGAGATAGAGAACTGGTAACACATCTCACACAACCGGCATCTAGTTTATGTGAATTCTTTAGCATTTTACAATCCTACAGCTGTGCTGTATTAACTATGGGATTACGTCCACCTTTATGACTCGAAGTCTGTATTGCTAGCTGCGTACAATACTTTGTTGGGTCTTCTGTGGTTCTTGGATACTCTTCAACATTCATGTTCTGTGGGAATTACCTCTAGTGAAGAACTACCAGCAGCCCTGAAAAGTAACAGAGCTAGACCACACAGCGCTGTAATACTAACAGGAACATAACACCACACAGTGAAACTGCCCGGTTCTGTAATGGTAAGTGTAATCCTACATTTTACTTGTTACGCTTTTAATATACAGCACATCACTTAATCGGCAGCCTCCAGTAAAGCCCTTTGTGGCCATTTGCATGTCTTAAACTCTTAATATAATGTGTAGCCCCTGAAGTAGCTCAAAATTGTCCCATATTTACCCATTCCACTTAGAGTGGGTCCAGTAGTTGAGACTCTAGATGTCTAGAATAAGTATATATGTGCCTCGTATTCCATTCCAGCATTTCTGAAAGTCACTTTTCATTATGACGTCATATAATGTACATGCAAGGAAGTGTGTGTGTGTGTGTGATTTGGGGGGGGGGGCGAGGTGCGTGTCTGCCTGTCAAGACATAATTCAGTAGTGCTATATTTGATCTACAACACATCTGGAAATTCAGAAACAATTTAAGTCAGTGCAAGAACAACGTGAAAAACACAATTTATTTCTCACCGCAACAGAAACAAAATTAATGACCAAAAAAAATAAATAGTCAGCAGGTTTCAGTGAAGAGAAATGTAAGTTTACAGTTTGGAATGTCTATGTTCACCGTTGACGGGTGATGTAAATGTTACGACATAAATTAAAAGCACAACAGACATTGCTCTGCAAAAATTTAAGCAATTAAATATTTTTGGCAGTGGGGTAATCGCACCAGGGCACACCCGTGCCCCGCTCCTGTATTATTTTAATGTAAACTTGACACACCATGCCTCGCAAACTGATAGAAAATATTTCGTTTAAATATTTGCTTTATGTGTCAGTGGTTGCCTTAAATGTCATCTGTGTCAGTGGTTGTTTTAAATGTTATCTCCTTGGAGATGTAAAAGCAGCCGACGTATCTATTAGTTGTGCTATGTTGTTATTATACAAGGAGGGTTTTCAAAAGAAAACCTTAATTATTTTTTTTTAACATATATTCTGAAAAAGTAAAGAACAAATGTATCATTTATCGATGTGGTCACCACTGCGTTCAATGCAAGTCCTCCAACGCCGATAAAGTGCTTGGATTCCCGTAGAAAAGAATGCTCTTGGTCGAGTTTGTAACCACTCATGCACCACTTGCTGTACCTTTTCATCGGACCGAAAAGTTTTGAAACTTCTACTGCACTCAACACATGCTGGACTGACAGGCATACAACACCATACTGGACCTTCAACCACCGGTGAATATCTATAGATTTCATCCCTTCACTGATCCACAAACGGATACTTAACGCTGTTGCTCAAAATTGGGGCGGACATTTTTATACTGTTCTTATGACGTCACCGTGTTCGTCTGCACCGTGATGTAACGTGCTTAACAATCTTGACATCCTTAACAACAATATTGGCCGATTACAAGACAATGGCATGGCTATTGTAATTGCTATCACACTTTTAAGGTTTTGGTTTGAAGCCCCCTCGTATATTACGTTATGCTGTGTCGAAATCACTACACCCTGCGTAATTCCCTTACATACTCAGTTCTGCGATGCAGCAAAGTACTTCTGTTAGTGTTCCCATGAGGAATTGGTTATGATATCTGCTCTCTTTCCTTCGAAGGCGACACTGACGTGTCGTTCCGAGCTTCACCCCCAGTGCGTGTAACGGGCTTTAGTTGGAGTTAACTGTGTAGCTATTTATATATGATAATAATAATACAAATTATGTTTACACCTATGACACCGTACTGTGTAAATTACGTATTTACTGCTAGTATTTTCTGTCATTGTAATGCAGTTTGTAAAGCGTTACGGTACAATTTGTGTTACAATCATGGCACCATAGTGTGTAACTTTACGT
Source organism: Cepaea hortensis (assembly GCA_963921405.1). Taxonomy (NCBI): domain Eukaryota; kingdom Metazoa; phylum Mollusca; class Gastropoda; order Stylommatophora; family Helicidae; genus Cepaea; species Cepaea hortensis. The sequence continues at coordinate 58,652,519 of OY992891.1, forward strand.
ATTTACTACTATTTTCTATCATTTTAATTCATTCTGTAAAGCATTACGGTACTATTCATTTTACAACCACACAAATGCTTGATAAACTGGAACAGCTAGAACAGCAGAAGTATACTGAGAGTATAAGTATTTACTGTGGCAACATCTGGTTGTCAAACATGGACATTTAGCAAATCACCTGAAAGGCATATAACAAAGTAAAGTATCTTTTTACCTTAGCGTAACGGGCATGTATTTTTAGACCCATATTTTTGTAGTCGCTACGGCACTGCAGGGGTGGGGCGGTGAATATCACCACCTGTGTCTTCACCTTCCCAGACATTTTCTGGCACCCATTTTAGGCATAGCCGACCACTTGGGGACCCGGTCAATTTTGAAAATACGCCCCGATGAGGATTCGAACCGTAACCACCTAGTCAGCAGGTAAAATTATACCCACTAGATTACCGCGGCTCTAGAAAAACAGACCCGCCTTGTGTTGGTTTTTATACAATGGTGTGAGTGCTGCTTGTTCAGATGGCAATTTGCAGACTACTGAACGTAAACTTGCCAGGAAATCACAAATAGTCCACAAATGCTGGAGTTGAAGGCGACGTCCCTTAAAGGATATACAACTAAACTAGAAAAACACTGCTACCCCTATCAATATACATGTTACAGAAAAGTAGAGAACAAACAGATCTATTTAACAGGAACACGGTATTGAAGAAGATTGATTATTGAGAAAGAAAGAAAACTGAGGAAAATTACATATTTAGGGCCTGTAAAATAACATTTTTTGGAAAAGTTAATTACTTTGGGAAGTATACCCAGGAAGCGGAAAAGTTGCAGACCATAATGTGGGTGAATTTAAGGGAGAGGGGGTGGGGGTGGGAGGGCGTTCTTAACAGGACACGCCACTGCGCATGATTATGTGTTTGAAAAGTGGCGCCTTGTGCCATAGAGGTCATTCTGGGGAGTAGTGAGGCCTAGATTAAATCGTCTTGTAGTTTCTTTTTACATTGTCACTTTGTTTTAATTTTACGTTTCAAAATAATAATAAATAGCCCACATGGTTTTATTATTGTTTTGTTTTGAGATGGGCTTCATCATCATCAAGTGCCCTGCCAGCTGGCGTAGGCGTTCATGACTCTCCACAGATCTCGGTCGTTGGTGTTCTGGATCAACTCTGCTGATGATATTCCTCCATGCCACCGTCTCAATCCATCCAGCATCATTTCTCTTGGTCTGCCTCTGCCTCTCTTTAACTCGATCTTTCCAGTTGTCACGATGTTCTCCGATGCCTCTCTTCTCATCACATGACCGAAAAAAGATGTTTGCCTCTTCCTTATTGTTGTATATAATGTTCTAGTTTCATTAGCCTGTATCAGGCAATCGTTGTTAGTTACTCTGGCAGTCCAAGGTATTAGCAATATTCGTCTCAGGAACCACATCTCTGTTGCTTCTAATTTCTTCTTAATTTGTTCATTTACATTCCAAGATTCACTGCCATTTTACTGGTTGTACATAGCAGTTCAGCACTCTCTTTCTTACATTCAGTATAGTGACAAATTGCATAAGATACTCTTCATTTTCTTAAATGCAGCCTTTGCTTGCCCTATTCTGCTCTTAATCTCTGTTGTACATCTTCCATCTGATGTTATAAATGCCCCTAGGTATTTAAAATTATCCACTTGGGCTTACTTAAACTTTACTTTATTGTGTTTGATTTGAAATATATCATAACAGTTATGAACTTCATTTAAAACTGCATCTTCCTTATGATTTGATTTTTAACAATATGTATAAGTTGATGCTATTTTTCTAGAATTCTTGGCCTACTTAGTGCTGTTTCTGTCTGTTTAGATAACATTAGGGCAACTGCGTGAGTGCCAGAGGCACCTTCATCTGTATGGTGCGAGAGCAGCACTGTTTCACCTGTGCTTAGACGCTCTATGCTTGCCCCGTTTCACCTTGTTTGGCATAATCCCAAAATGCTAATCTTAAAATAATTCATTTCTTTTGCCATATGAGCCCAATTCACAAGTAATTCTAACACTCCAGTTGCCATGTCTTTAATTTTCCATTGTGAAAGTCTTGAGTAGACTTCTTGTAGCTTCACGTATCACGTCATACTTATATCCTTTCGTCGGGGTTGGCTGAGAGGGATTATGGGTTATAAAACTTCAATTGAAAGGTTGTTTAGCATATACTTAAACCCGGTACTGGATAGTAAAAGTAATATAAAATGGACATGTCATATAGGTATATACGTTATAAAATATATACACACATTATCAAAGTACAGAATGTAACAAGAAAAGCAAATTATTGCTGAACAATGTCATGGTCACTCGTGCAGTATGAACAGCTTGTCACTCTCGATGATTCAGCGGTTGCTCTTCGGGCAGTGCACAAAGGTAGTTGATTTAGTCATTGATGTCTCGGCAACACATGAAGAATCCGATGATCACCATGATAATCTGGGGAAAGTACAAGGTACCATACTTCGTTATTGGTCTTTATTGTATACTTTATTTTATCATTGCGTGTTCAAATAATTATTAAGCTGCGTATCTTATACTACCAAAATGTTATGTAACAATAGAAGACCAAATGTTTAATAAAGTTAATAAATTCATATATTTAGGGGCAATGATAACATCAGATTGAAGGTGCACGGCATAGATTAAAAGCATATTAGTCCAAGCAAAAGATGAATTTAAGAAAATAAAAGGTATCTTATACAATAAGGCAGTATTACTGAATTTCAGAAAGAGAGGGCTGACATTGTATATGGAAGCTGTTCTATTGTATGACAGGGAAAAATAAAACGAGAACTAACTAGGACAACCTTAAAAGCAACGGAGGCGTGGGTTCTGGGAGGTATGTTGCGAATGTGTTGATCTTTTAGGGTAACTAGCAACGGGTGTCTCGGAAACGTTGATGAAAGTAGAGCATGATGTACGCATATAAGAAGGAGACAATGTTCTTTAGTCAAATGATGAGGAGATGGATATTGGAAATCATGGTAACAACTGGAAAGATCATCAGTAGACGAGGCAGGGGCACACCGAGAGAAACGATGCTGGGTGAACTGAGACGGTGGCATGGTATGGGTGCCGTCGTTCAGACAGCAAACTACTGAACGTAAACTTACCAAGAGATCTCAATAGCAAATAAAAAACAAATTCTGGTGTTGACTGCGACGTCCTGTAAAGGATATGCAACAAACTAACTAACACCTTCTTATATACTTGTTCACATTTTATGAGATCAATATTTATCTACCTTCACGACTGCTTTTCCTTGCCCAGGACATTTCTGGAGCCAATTTAAGAAGTCCAGGAGCTGGTAACAACAGCTCATGTTACCGTCACATGGTATATATCTATAGATCTAACACTCACACACGATCTGTTTCTCTTCATCTGCCGCTGCTCCTTCATCTACTTCCTCTTCCGCTCCTTCTTCC
>OY992891.1:58660972-58985157 GCA_963921405.1 Cepaea hortensis
AAGAAATAAACACACAGAATGAAATATCTGACATGCCTAAAAACAGGATTATCAATCTACAGTTTCAACAGCGTGACTTCAAGTCTTCTTAATGAATAAGTCAACAAACCTTTCCTAGTTCGTGCGATAATTCGTAGAGCAAGATGCCCTAAAGATCATAAACTTAACATATCAACAACCAAACACTTTGACAATGAACACTGTTTCCCTCTGGGAGACAACAGCGCCTTCGACAACAGCGCCTTCGACAACAGCGCCTTCGACAACAGCGCCTGCATTTGATGATAGAAAATATTCCTGGTACTGGGAGAGGGAAAAACACTCAGAATGAAACGGAAAGAAGTAGAACAGCCATAGACAACACAGAAGAACATTATCTATGTAACAGATAAACTCATAAGAGGCTGAAAAGATATGAGCGTCCGTTCTTAAACTTCCAGCGCGCTGACGGTGATATATGTTCTGCATAGGGTGTAAAACATTGTTTTCAACATATACATCAACAGGAAAGATCGAGGGGAAGAGAGGCAGAGGCAGACCAAGGCAAATTATGCTGGGTGGATTGAGACAGTGGCATGAAGGAATATCATCAACAAAGTTGATCCGGAAAATCAAAGACCGAGATCTATGAAGAGTCATAAACGCCTACGCCAGCTGGTAGGGCACTTGATTATGATGATGATACATAACATATATAGACGGATCAGTGACAAAATCAATAGAAAATGGAGTGTGGAGTAAATCTCCTGAATATACAAAATCTTAACTCAAACCAGTCAGAGACAAAAACAGTGCTCAAACCAGTCAGAGGCAACAGGAAAATTATAAAGTAACTTCAGAGCAAGGATAGAAGCCGTGAAAACTTCAACAGAAAGGAAAAATGATTGTGTATGGCGACTTCAACAGCCATTCGCAGAGCTGGGGCTATGATCACAAGGACCAGAGATGAGAGAGACTGGAAGACGGGCAGGATGAGAATAGATTCATCCTGATTAACAAGCCGTCTGACCCACATACCTTCTACTCGAGATCATGGCACACTACAGTTGACTCCCCTACCAAGCCCGCATATGGACACCGTTAGGGAAAAGAAATCGGGGAAGACCAAGACAGACCCTGCGTAGAACCATCATCAGAGAGGGCTCATTCAATGGCCAAACAAACATCCAAGATCTACAACAGGTGGCATCGAACCGCCAGACATGGAGAGCCATGACTTCAGCCCTATGGGCCGCTTTGGGCTCAAGAGGAAAGACTTGACTAACTAATAGGTGCCATTTGATCACCCATCAAAGCCATAATGAAAAGAGAAAAAAATGTATGGGAAATGTCAACATAAGAGGTGGGATGAATTCTACATCAGAGATATAGTGGAAGACTATGAAAGAGCTTTGTGCGGTTTCTCTTCACTTAACATTGGGGAAAAAATTAGACCTGGTTCAACTGGATGTCGTTGCCTAGGTTGTACAAGATCAGAATGGCCGAATGTATAAGAGCACTGGGTGTGTTGATGTCGAAGTAACGGGTTCAACTCCCACACCGGTCAGGTGGTCTAGAATGTTGACGTCTCGTCTTTACCTTGGGGGTGCGAATTACAAGTACCTCTGAAGTCGGAATGGGTTCGCCTGATGGTGAGGGACACAATTAATAGGCAAAGCTAATACACAGGCAAAATTCAGTCCATTGCTGCTAGAAGTACTTCTGAGGTACTCGTAATTAATGTTCACAAGTCAAGGACGAGAAGTCAACATTCTAGTCCAACTGATGGGTGTAGGGGTTGAACCCGCTACGAGAGCGAGAGCTCTTCTAAATGTGTGTCCCAGCTATAGAACTGTTATCAGTAGCACACACGTCATGTCTCGAGTTTGTCTCGAGTTTGTAGGTCACCCTTTGTCTGCGAAACCCTAATCGTAATGACCGATTGTCAATGTTTGTTTTGGCTATCATTTAACTGTTTATTTTAACTGAAAACCTCCCAACAATCTGGCTACATTAAATAGTCCTTAGAGACACGGTCGAGCATCGTAAAAGGATTAGAGAATTAGATATTAGCAGTCACGATTCTTGACTGATATATAGTTAGTTAGTTAGTCGACAGATCATCCTCATTGCACATCGAACCATTCAGTCCATAAGTGCTCGGATCCCCTCCTCAGTAAATCCCGCAGCGTGTAGCGGTTAACGACACCAGTTCTGTGTTGGTTTATTAATCTTCTCTGGCTTCCTGCGTAGTGTTCTTGTTTGGCCACGCCTCTTTTAATTTGCTGTTCTAGCAGCCTGACCATGGTTGTAGATTCACAGTCATCACTTGGTTCTTGCGAACGATTTACTTCTCGTAAAGCATTCAGAATGTCAACCTGGTCCATGGCGCGTCCACCTTCCACAGTAGCCTCACCTGCGAGCTTGTCAGCCCGCTCATTTCATTGTACACCTGCATGCCCTGGCACGAAAATGAAACTTATCTTTGCCAGCCGAGACCGATACGTGGATTGAGATATGTTATGTTTTATATTGCTGTTGTCACGTGCGGAGGAAACCTTGTCGCCGCAGCGCCCTCTGTTTTCATAATGGTACTTAGTACAGCTGCCCAACAATTCGCGCGTGTGGTGTGTGTATGTGTGTACGTGAGTGAGTGCGTGCGTGTGTGTGCATATATGTGTGTGTGGGTGTGTGTTATTGTTTACATTTCTACAACTATAGCTCATTTAATGTATATGGTAACATAGATATATATGGGTATTGCTTCCTGGTTGGTTGGTTGGTTGGTTGGTTGCGTGGTTGGTTGGTTGGTTGGTTGGTTGGATGGTTGGTTGGTTGGTTGGTTGGTTGGTTGGTTGGTTGGTTGGTTGGTGGGTCGATCGGTCGATTGGTCGGTCGGTTGAATGTCTGGATTGATTGGTTGGTTGGGTTGTTGGCTGGTTGCTTCGTTGCATTGTTGGTTGGTTGGCAGGTTGGTTAGTGGTTGTGCACTCTCTTGAAGACTGAATTAACTCTTTAATCAGATGCATTGGCGGCGAGATTATCTAATACTTAAAAAGCGTGCATCTATCGAGGTGAGATTATCTAACCCTGAATAAAGCGTGCATCTATCGAGGTGAGATTATCTAACCCTGAATAAAGTTGGCATCTATCGAGGTGAGATTATCTAACCCTGAATAAAGCGTGCATCTATCGACGAGAGATTATCTAACCCTGAATAAAGCGTGCATCTATCGACATGAGATTATCTAACCCTGAATAAAGCGTGCATCTATCGACGAGAGATTATCTAACCCTGAATAAAGCGTGCATCTATCGACGAGAGATTATCTAACCCTGAATAAAGCGTGCATCTATCGACATGAGATTATCTAACCCTGAATAAAGCGTGCATCTATCGACGAGAGATTATCTAACCCTGAATAAAGCGTGCATCTATCGACATGAGATTATCTAACCCTGAATAAAGCGTGCATCTATCGACGAGAGATTATCTAACCCTGAATAAAGCGTTCATTTATCGACGTGAGATTATCTAACCCTGAATAAAGCGTGCATCTATCGACGAGAGATTATCTAACCCTGAATAAAGCGTGCATCTAACAACGTGAGATTATCTAACCCTGAATAAAGCATGCATCTATCGACATGAGATTATCTAACCCTGAATAAAGCGTGAATCTATCGACGAGAGATTATCTAACCCTGAATAAAGCGTACATCTATCGACATGAGATTATCTAACCCTGAATAAAGCGTGCATCTATCGGCGAGAGATTATCTAACCCTGAATAAAGCGTGCATCTATCGACGAGAGATTATCTAACCCTGAATAAAGCGTGCATCTATCGACATGAGATTATCTAACCCTGAATAAAGCGTGAATCTATCGCCGAGAGATTATCTAACCCTGAATAAAGCGTGCATCTAACGACGTGAGATTGCTGTGGAGACAGTTCTTCAAGCCCGCCTCTAGACTATGTCGAACTGCCAACGGATTCTTAAAGTTAACAACGTACACATTGAACTCTCGTCACCCATGTCTGAGAAACAACAGCCCTACCCATTATCCTGTAGATAGGAAGGAGAGATTGCCACCATGGTGTCCACATCATTTACCGGACGTTGCAATCAAGCCCAGCATTTAATGGCTGTTTGTGATTTGCTTGGCAGTTCAGTTCAATAGTTTGTTATTGTTTTCTGAACTGTCGACGCCTCATACTCTGGAAAAGAATGCAAGACGTTCTGCTTCCAAGTTACCCGCGGCGGATTTCGAACCCTCCATGCGATACGTCGTGAAATTGTGAATTTGCGTTCACTAACCTCTATGCAACAGCGCTGGGGATACTGTAGTCATTTGTGTTGATTAATACAGCGATACGTTGTATTTTGTTGTTGTGTTTGCTACTGTTGTTGATGTTGCTAGTGTTGTTGTTGTTGTTGTTGCTGGTGGCGCTGGTGCTGGTGATGGTGGTCATCCTCGTCGTAGTCGTTATGACACTGCTGGAGTACTTATACAGTTCTATATGCTACCGAAGACATAACAAGTTAGGTCATCTGTGTGCAGTCAGTCAGCATTGTAAAACCTCATTAGCTCTTAGACTATTATGACATGCACATGTATAGACTGGCACAGAACTACACATATGGGTTTGATAGATTTAGCGGAAGACAATGTTTCTGTGTGACATTACAATCAGTCTTACTTCCAACACCAGTATGGCCACTCCTACACCAATTAGTATTCCTTTATTGTCCTTGATCTTGCTGATCAATTTGTCCAAGCAGCCCTGTGACATAGACAGAATATTTACAAACGTTACTGATTGTCTTTAACAACAAGTAGTTGTCATAGAAACAAAGTAATGAGATCATCCACAATGAGCAGTTTAGTTGGTTGCAGTGGCGGACTGGATGTAAAAAAAGATTAATTGCCAGGAGACAAAGCTACTGAAAAGACATTAACATTTAAAATATAGCGTTTAAGGTACCCACCGGAGTTGTGGCGAAGGGGTAACGAACGCAGTTCGTAATCCCGAGTACCACGTTCGAAACACAGCTGTGGGTGATTTTGAAACAGGCCGCCCTGAGCTGATGTTCATATAATGGTATGAGTGCCGGTCGGTCACAAAGCAATGACAAACTACTGAACGTAACCTTGCCAAGAAATCAAAAACAGCCAAAAATGTTGGTTTTGACTGTGATGTCCTGTAAACTGGATATGCAACTAACTTACAAATCCGCTTCATCGGGGCCCCACAGGGTATGTTGGTCATTGGGCAAGCTGACGCCTTGGCTAGCCAGCCACTGATTGGTTGGTTGGTTGGTTGGTTGGTTGGTTGGTTGTTGATTGTGAATAAACCGGGGGATTGAAGTTTAACACTTAACTGCATTAGTGTTCAGTTCGCCCGTGCACCGAAAGTGGCTTGCATCTGACGGAGTGAGGTTGGCGTGGAGACTTTTCCCCAACCCCGTATCAACGTGCCATTTCGAATGAAACTGTGTTGCAGATGTTCTCCAGTCCCTCTGCAAGCCCCTCTCCAGCCCCTCTGCCATCCCCTCTGCAAGCCCCTATTCAGCCTCTCTGTAAGCCTCTCTCCACAGCCCCTCTGCAAGCACATATGCAGCCTTTCTCCAGCTCCTCTCCAGCCCTTCTGCAAGCCTCAGTTGCAGAGTTCTCCAGCCCCTCTACAAGCCCCAGTTGCAGAGCTCTCCAGCCCCTCTACAAGCCCCAGTTGCAGAGCTCTCCAGCCCCTCTACAAGCCCCAGTTGCAGAGCTCTCCAGCCCCTCTACAAGCCCCAGTTGCAGAGCTCTCCAGCCCCTCTACAAGCCCCAGAACCCCGCGCGGTGTGCACGAATGGTACTGGAGCTTCACATTGACGGAGAGGTTCATCAGGGCGTCCGCTGCCATGGTTTAGCACAGCACATACGCACTGGCTGGGATGATACCTGATTCCGATTCCGATTCCATTTCAAAAACAAAAATTCCAAATTCGACCTCGTCTAACCTGCTTCATCAGCTGTGGTTATTGTTGAGGTACGTGGTTTTTGTGGGTTTATTAGCCCTAATTCTTGTCTTGTGAGTCCTATCTCGGACTGGTTATGTAGCGTTTGTGTCTGTGACGTCAGCAGTGGTCGGCGGCTATCCTTTGTGCTCTTCTGTTGTTGTGGTTTTCTTTGTTTGTGTAGGCTCCTGGCTCGTATGGTTGCAGTCCTTATAAGGACTTTTCGTTATCCCACTCCAGCTGGGGGATCGGTCGGCGGCTGTCCTTTGTGCATATTTCCACTTGTTTTCTTTGTTGGTGCAGGCTCCTGGCTTGATTGGTTGCAGTCCTTAAAAGGACTTTTTATTTGGTCTTTTTGTCTCCTTTCTTGTGTAGTTTCTGTAGGACCTTTTCGACGTTTTCATTTTCCTCCTAACGCCTGTTTTCACTGTTGCGTTTGCGTATCTGCTGCCTAGCGTTTTCTTCCTCCGTGGTCAGCCATGGGACGATTTCACCGTCCTCGATATAGTACTCGAAGTCGGCCTCACAGTTGTAGTGTCCTACTGGGTATACCATCGATTTCCCCCGGAGTTTTTTAGGCTTCTTCTTTTCTTTTTCTCCCCAGCGCCTTCTGAATTCCTCGCGCTTGAGTTCCTCCTTGTCGACTGGGTATTCTGTGCCTCCTTCAGAGATCCGACGGTATAGTAGTTCCCTCTTGGGCGTTGTGGTTGGGCTGCTGGCTTTAGCTTGCTGTTCAGACTCGGTCTCTTGGGTTTCTTCTTGCGGTTTTTCTGTGAATTCTTGTGTGGCTTCTGTTGGTTTGTTTTGAAAGAGTTCCATTTCAGCTCTATGCAGTTCTCTTTCGGTCTTGATAATTTGTAGGATTTTTTCGTTCTCCTTCTTTATCTAAGCTATGCGCTGAATCTCTTGTTTGATGTTGAGCTGGATTTCTTTCATGTCGGCCAGCAGCTTCTCATTATCGCTGGTCGGAGTCGTCGTCAGCAGTGCCTTGACTTGTTTCTTCAACTCGTCTATCTGCTTTTGCAGTTGATCTCTTTCAGCTTGTGCTATACCAGTGGCTGTCTCGCCCCTCTGCATTGCTTCCTTGAATGGTGTCTTTGTGATGATGGCGATCTTTAAGACGTCTTTGTGTCTCTGCAGGTACGGACAGCCCAGGTATCTTGTTCCATGTTTGCCCAGGCAGTTGGCGCACTTTCTTTTGTTGTTGGGTGCTCGGAAGTCCGTGTCCAGCTTGGCCAGCGGACACTCCTTGAAGGCGTGGTGATCGGCGCAGTATCGGCATATTTCCGTCTTACTGCGACACGTAGCTCTACTGTGGCCGGCCTTCTGACATCTGGAACATTGCGTGATTCTTGGTATGAATCTCTCTGGTTGCTGCATTCTCTTGTTGAATGACACTGTGTTCGGCATCTCGCTGCCCTCCGACGTCACTACTGCCAAGGTTGTAGGTGTCTTGGAGTAGGTGAGAAGCCGCTCCGCCTTCAAGAATCGGATGTGAAGATTCTCTTCACGTAGCTGCTTCAGGATTTCTTTATCTGTCAGCTCCACAGGAATCCGCTTGACAACCCATCGGACTGTTTTTGAGTCGGTGTTTCCGTCTCTGGTGTCTTTCTCCTCATTCTCTGCTGTCTTGGTTCTTGACTGTGTTGGGCTGTCAATCTTCTCCCTCGTGGTAGCTTCAGTAATCGGTGCAGTATCAGGCTCTTTGATGCAGCTAGCAGGTGGGCTCACGACGTTCTTCTTCTTGTTGTCGGCTCCCACGCTGCACATCTTGGCAACAGCGTGTTCCTTGTTATTGGACTTTTCCACGTGACATTTTTCCCGCTGATCAGGCTTCTTGACAGAATAATGCGACTTGACTTGTTAGCGCTCGCAGTACGAATACGACATGGCTGGCTGTGTTCCGGTCGTTCACGATGATACCTGGGCGCTAGTGTTTCTTATATGGGTTCAGGTATTTCATTGTCAGCAGCGCCAACCCAGTGACCAGGGGAAGGCAATTTAACCCAGCCCCAATCACTGCAGGGATAACGAGTTCTGGTCCACTAGTATGAAGGGGTTTCACATGAAAACCTTAAAAATGTGACAGAAATTACAATAACCATGTCATTATCTTGTAAGCTGTCAATATTGTTGTTAAGGATGTTAAGACGGTTAGGCACATAACATCACGGTGCAGACAAACATGGTGACGTCATAAGGATAGTTTAAAGATGACCGCCACACTTTTGACGTGCACCAAAGAGGAGCAGCGTTCTGTTATCAGTTTTTTTTCCTTTTAATCAGTGAAGCGGTGAAATCTATAGAAATTCATCGGTGAATAAAGGTCCAGTTTATTGACGCACGAATGTCAGTCCAGCAAGTGTATGAGTGGAGTAAGAAGTTTCATAACGGCGTGACTTCTGTGACAGGCTGGGTTACAACCGGGTCAGGCACACCAAATATCTCCCGCCAAGGTGAGTTTTCAGTGGAGCAAAAAGGTGGAAATCGCTAGGGGCTTTAAGTCGGGGCTGTAAGGTGGATGTTCCAGAACTTCCCACCTAAGTTGGTTAATTTTCTTCTGAGTAATCGAGCCGTATGTGGTCTAGCATTGTCATGAAGAAGCAATACTCCTCTAGTCAGCAGTCTTGGACGTTTTCTTCGAATTGCATCATGAAGCATCGATAGAACTTAACAGTACGATCCAGAATTCACATTGTCACCTTTCTTCTTGAAATTGGTTAAAAGCACTCCTTGACAATCCCAGAACACTGTTAGCATAACCTTCCCTGCTGACGCCGTAACCTTGAATTTTTGGACACAAGGCGAAGAAGACTACAATGGCCGGGGCATATAGAAAGAATGGAAGATAATAGGGAAACAAAACTCGCTTACACTCAGGAAATAAATGACCGTAGACCACGAGGTAGACCAAGAAGACGGTGGAGAGATAATATATATACAGACCTACAAGCACTTGGAATCAACGACTGGCAAGAGAAGGTCAACCAGAGAGACGAATGGAGACGGATTGTATCTGCAGCAAAGAACCTCAATGGCTCGGATCGCTGAAGAAGAAGAAGACGAAGAAGGATGTTTCGATTGCACTGAAGCACGCTTTGATTCGGGCTGGTTGTCAGCATAAACAGGAAGCATTTCCTTATAAATATCCTTTGCAGGCAGTCCTTTTGCCCACAAAAAACGCACAACATCACTTTGCTGTTTGGTTGTAAATTCCGTAAGTACAGTCGCCATTTTCTTTATGCACATGAGACACCTACGCCACCTGACGAACGGGAAAATGAAGTTCGATGTTGCTGTCACCAAATGACACCAGTAGAAAACATCAAGTACATTTATCTGCCATCCCACAGAACTGTATGACTTACTTATTGACTCGCCCTCGTATACATGCAAATCTATGCCCGTGAAATTATTTTTGATGTTTTTTTGTCTGGCTTCAAGGACTACTGCCCACTGTCAAGGAAACGAGACAAATAAAACGTTAATGGAAACAGCAAATATACCTCAGTGTATGCATACTGGCTTTTAGGAACATCCTCTTCGAGACATTTCGTTTGTTCCTGAAAGCTCGTTTTCGTCAATGTTTCTCTGTAGTCGAAGCCTTTGCAGCATGAAATAGGAATAACCTCTTTGTCGATTAAAGCGGCCCGACGTAGGCTGTCAGCAAAGAAGCCCTTGTTTTGCTTGCTTGCAATATCGTAGGGAAAGTTGTCCGAGTAGTTGCTGATGCCGCAGCACTCAAGCTGTGGAGTACAATAATAGAGCGGGACTGGGTTAAATAGACGGCACATACAGGTTAAATAGACGGCACATACAGGTTAAATACATGGTGCATAGAGGTTAAATACATGGTGCTTACAGGTTAAATTGACGACACAAACAGGTTAAATACATGGTGCTTACAGGTTAAATAGACGACACATACAGGTTAAATACTTAATGCATACAGGTTAAATGGACGGCACATACAGGTTAAATAGTCGACACATACAAGTTAAATACATGGTGCATACAGGTTAAATGGACGGCACGTACAGGTTAAATACATCGTGTATACAAGTTAAATAGACGGCACGTACAGGTTAAATGGATGGCACATACAGGTTGTACAGACGACACATACAGGTTAGATACATGGTGCATATAGGTTAAATAGACGGCGCATACAGGTTAAATAATCAAGTTGTCCATAATTCACTTCCTTACATCTGAATGTCAACTAGCTATGCCATGTTAAAATGTTCCTAAGAAAACTCGAATGTTAAAATTGTCAACATATTTTTCAGTGTTGAAATATTAATCAATGATTCAATCTTGAAATGTTTACTAGTTTTCAAATACGTAAGTGTGAGCGACATATGTATTGTTACAATGTTTACCATATATTTAACATATACATGACAGCTACTTTTTCTAGTGTTTAGATGGTAATCAGTGATTCAATACTGAAACGTTAACAAATATCCACTAACATGCATCCCACACATTTAGTGTACAGATTGTCCATATAATATAATGTTAACAATAGATTTATTATACAGATGTTAACCAATTATCCAATAATATAATACCAACGATAGGTTTATTATACAAGTGTTAACCAACTATGCAGTAATAGAATGTTAACAAGTAATTTGAACTAATCAACAGCTTGAAATATTAACCAATTTTAAAATGCTGGAACGCTAATGGCTATATCCAATGTTAGAATGTTAACCATATACTTAATATTGTTTTCTTTAAATTTAGTTGCATGTCCTTCACAGGACGTAGAAGTCAACCTCGGCATTTTGGATGTTCGTGATTCCTGGGCAAGTGTTACGTTCAGTAGTTTGCCATTACTTTCTGAACGACCGGCACCTATACCTTTTTAGAAAAAGCCAGCACGGCTGTGTTTCACACTCGGGTATACGGGATCGCGTCCGTAACGTCTTCGCCGCGGAGACGGATTTTTAATATATACATGTTATTTTTTATTTTAAAATTTATAACATTTATTATGTAGGCATACGACTAATTTACTCATCCTCCTTGGATCGGAGGCGAGCCTTGGAGTTGGTCACTTTGATGGCCAGCTGCTGGGCACGTTCGGCTATGTCTTTCCTCTTCCTGCTGGAGATATTGAATGCAATATCAGCTGAGAATGTGCGGGTCTACATCAGTAGCACTTCCAGTTCCTGAACATTGTGAACGAGGAATTGTTTGAAGCCATCGTGGCAGACGTGATTGTACGCTTCCAGGTAGAGTAGCCAATGTTAGGCATCTTATACTGACCCTTGAATTGCCTCCTGGCTCTGTTGTCAATACCCTTGGGCTTGCGCCAGTTTTGTTTGACTTTGCCATATCTGTCGGACTGGTGGCGAATGTAGTTCTTTGTCTTTTGTTAGCTAATTTTTCTAGTGTTTAGATGGTGTTCAGCGATACAATACTTAAAAGTTAACGAAATGTCCACTGACATTCTTACCATATATTTAGTACAAAAACTTAACATATAATAGAATGTTAACAACAGATGTATTATACAAATGCTAACCAATGATCCAATAATAAAATACTAATGAGAGGTTTACCATACAAGCGTTAACCTACCATCCAATAATAGATTGTTAAAACTACTTCCACACAGTCTGCCTTAGGAACCCGCTGAAGATAAATAGCAAGACAAGATCCCAGACACTAAAGTCTTAGAAGGAGCGTCTATGCCCAGTATCCACACTCTACTAATGAAGATTCGCTGGGCTGGAGATAAACAACTGAAGATAAATAGCAAGACAAGATCCCAGACACTAAAGTCTTAGAAGGAGCGTCTATGCCCAGTATCCACACTCTACTAATGAAGATTCGCTGGGCTGGAGATAAACAACTGAAGATAAATAGCAAGACAAGATCCCAGACACTAAAGTCTTAGAAGGAGCGTCTATGCCCAGTATCTACACTCTACTAATGAAGATTCGCTGGGCTGGAGATAAACAACTGAAGATAAATAGCAAGACAAGATCCCAGACACTAAAGTCTTAGAAGGAGCGTATATGCCCAGTATCCACACTCTACTAATGAAGATTCGCTGGGCTGGAGATAAACAACTGAAGATAAATAGCAAGACAAGATCCCAGACACTTAAGTCTTAGAAGGAGCGTCTATGCCCAGTATCTACACTCTACTAATGAAGATTCGCTGGGCTGGAGATAAACAACTGAAGATAAATAGCAAGACAAGATCTCAGACACTAAAGTCTTAGAAGGAGCGTCTATGCCCAGTATCGACACTCTACTAATGAAGATTCGCTGGGCTGGCCACTTGACTCGCATGCCAGATCACAGGCTCCTTAAACGAATCTGTTTACGGTGTGCTGCGCTGTGGTAAACGCTCCCAAGGCGGACAGAGGAAACGCTTTAAAGATACTTTGTAGATCTCACTAAAAGCTTTTGAGATGCATCACGACACTTGGAAGACTGCTGCCAAAGACCAAAATTCATGGCTCACATCATTACGCAAGGATGTAGTCACTTGAGAAGCAAAGAGAACTGCAATAACTGTGAAAAAAGGCTGGACAAAAAACAACCCCCCCCCCCCCACCTCCACCCCCCCCCCCCCCCCCAACCAAAAATATAATAAAAACTGCATGAGATCCTCCTCCTGGAACATCACACATTCTTTGTCCTCATTGTCAAAGAACATATTGAGCCAAAATAGCAATCTTCAAATTCACACTTTCAACCCCACTGGATGAAATGAATGATCATCATTATTCTTGATGGACAAACACCAATAGAATGCTTTCAAATAACCTGCATTAATCAACAACTTACCTTGAAGAAAAGTGCACTGTACGACTTGGATAAATCGTCAGTACTATTCTCATAATAATGTCCGTTGAGGCTATTGTTCATTGCCTTACTCACAATGTCTCTGGCCTGGCATAGAATAATACAGCAAATGTAAATGTTCCATTAGAACTTGTGTATGTGGCATAATAGACATCTTTATGCATGTGTTGTCGTAGATATGATAAAGCAATGACAAACTACTGAACGTCAACATGTCAAGAAAACACAAACAGCCAAAAAATTCTGGGGTTGACAGCTATTAGATTTGCTGCGGCTGATGCTGGCCACTTGTGTTGTTATTGTTTTCGTGGTCTTCTTCTTCTTCTTCTTCTTCTTCTTCTTCTTCTTCTTCTTCTTCTTCTTCTTCTTCTTCTTCTTCTTCTTCTTCTTCTTCTTCTTCTTCTTCTTCTTCTTCTTCTTCTTCTTCTTCTTCGTCCCCCCCCCCCTTCTTTTCCTTCACTTTTTTCTTCGTCTCCATAATAGTAGTTTGTTCTTCAGCTATTCTTCAATAAGTTGTACTGACCTGTTCCATTAGTGTCATATACGAACACCTTATGGTGTTTCTTTGCCCAGCCGAATGTTGGAATCTTTTGGCTTGTGACCAGTTTTTTGTGAAGTTCTCTATTTCTGGTATTTAAGTGGAGTGTCTAGTTTCTAACCATACCTGTTTCTGGTTCTCTCCACCTGCCGCCTAGCGTGTCAATGATCTGTTTCTGAAATTGGTCTTAGAAACGTATGTGGTTGTTTCATTATCTAGGTATTAAAACCAGGACTATGACAATAAACTGAAGACCTGGAGAAGAGAAGAGAGGAAATAAGAGGGGAAAAAACTGGAGACTTAAAGTAGAGAAGAAGTAAGAGGAAGAATGTGAAGTGACAAATAGCGGGAATATTTAACGGAAGGAAGAAGGGAAAGAAGGAATGCAGAAATGAAGAGGAGCATGGACAAGGGAAATGAGAATCAGAGAGGCAGGATGAGCGTACATAGGAAGGGACAGACTAGACAAGTAGAAAGACAAGCAAAATAAATCAGGAGAAAGACTAGCAAATGAGAGCTATTGATAAGAGAAAGTAAACCCAAAGAGGGAGACAGATTAAAGAATATGAAAGGGCGCTGTAGAATGAATGAAATAGTAGGTAGAATAGTAAGGACGGGGGAAGAAGAAAGAAGTGTGAGAAAACTAGAAATAAACTAGAGATAGAGAGGGGGAGAGACAAACAGAGAGAGAGAATTTTGATAAAGGTATAAGTAGGGGGAAAAGAAGGGGGAAGAAAGACTACAGTTGAAGAAAGAATTAAGCAGGAGAAAGAATTCAGAGTGAATGACTGAAATAGACGTACAGATGCAGATAAAACGACAGCGATGGGAGACAAACAGAGGGGTAAGACAGCTGTGTGGGATAGACAGCGGCACGAGAAACACCGCATTTTGAGAAAGACGTAAAGAGAGAAAACTAGCAATGTGAGAAAGACGGCATTGTGACAGAAGAACGCGCAGCCAGAAACAAGACGACAGGAGAACAGTGGAGATGCGAGAAGGACAGCGATTGGAGAAAGACAGCAGCTGGAAGAAGACAGTCGAGGATCAGATTGAGACGCTCACCTGGTTAGCATGAGTTGCCACAACAGCCACAAGAGCGATTTCCGCCACTACAAGAATCAACAGGATAATGGCATACTGTGGACACAAACATGTTAACTGTTGGCAACATCTTGATTTGTGGTTGCACTATCATCATCAACATCACCACCATCATCATCATCATCATCATCATCATCATCATCATCATCATCATCATCATTATCATCATCATCATCATCATCATGATTAGCATCAAATCTCTTGCCGGCTGGCACCACAGATCTCGGTCTTTGGTGTTCTGGATCAAATTTGCTGATGATATTCCTCTATGCCACCTCTGAGTCAGTCCAGCATGATTTATCTTGGTCGGCATCTGCCTCTCTTCCCCTTAATCTTTCCAGTCGTTACGATGTTCTCCAATGCCTCTCTTCTCATAACATGACCAAATAAAGCTGTTTGTCTCATTCTTATTGTTGAATATAATTTTCTAGCTTCATTAACCTGTTTCAGGCTGTCGTTGTGAGTTACTCTGGCAGTCCAAGGAATTCACAATATGCGTCTCAGGAACCACTTTTCTGTTGCATCCAAGTTCTTCCTAAGTTGTTCATTTACATTCCAAGATTCACTACCATATAGCAAAATATGTTTATGTAGCATTTCAGCACTCTTTTTCTTACATTAAATGATTAGTGACTTATTGCACAAGATACCTTTCATTTTCTGAGATGCAACGTTTGCTTACCCTATGCTGTTCTTAATCTCTGTTGTGTCCCTAGGTATTTAAAATTATCCACTTGATTAAGAATGGTCCCTTCTATTTCCATTTCACATTTTGGTATCACATTTTTCTTTATTACCATTGTTAATGTTTCTAGATACTCAAGGAGAGTCCTTTCATTGCACTATGTTACTACAATGTCCAACATTTGTTGTAGATTTTTTGCATTTTAAGCCACCAATAGTGTGTCATCGGCATAGCGTAGATTGTTTATTTTACAACCTGCCATTAGTATTCCTGGTTTCAATGAGAAATATCTCATTATTGTTTCGCTATATACAGAGAAGTGATCCGATGACAAAACACATCCCTGTCGTACTCCTAGTGTTATTCGTTCATAATTGCCCTCTTTAATTCCCATATTAATTGCTGATATCTGATTGATTTCAGTAAATAGTCTTTATTATTCTGAGATCTTTCCCATCAATGTTGATATCTTCTAACATTTTAATCAGTTCAACGTGTTTTACCTTATCAAATTTCACGGTATAATTTATAACTCACACATATATTCTATCCAGCGCCAGCATTTTCCTTGAAATATATTTGCAGGAATGTGTCTAGTTCTCTCCCTATGCAATTGTCAGATGACATTTCTCAGTCAATCAAACCCCAACATGTCGTGAAGAAAAGGTGTATATATAAACATATATTGTGTTGGCGTGAATTTGTTGGGTGTCAGTGCTCAAATCTAGGAGATAAAAGACAAGAAGAAAAGGAAGAAGAAGAAGAAGAAGAAGAAGAAGAAGAAGAAGAAGAAGAAGAAGAAGAAGAAGAAGAAGAAGAAGACGAAGAAGAAGAAGAAGACGAAGAAGAAGAAGAAGAAGAAGAAGAAGAGAAAGAACGAGAACGAGAACGAGAACGAGAACGAGAAAGAAAAAAAAAGAACAAGAACAAGAACAAGAACAAGAAAAAGAATAAGAAAAAGAAAAAGAAAAAGAAAAAGAAGGAGAAGGAGAAGGAGAAGAAATAATAGAAGAAATGGGAGGAGGAGGAGGATGAGGAGAAGGAGGGGAGGGGGAGGTGGGGGAGGAAGAAGAAAGGGAAGCAGAGAGGATGACAGCCATGATGGGACAAAAGGAAATAAGAAGCAGTTGAAGTAGAAGAACGGATCGTGACGGAGGACAAAGCAGAGATGTGCCAGCGAACTGACCATTGGAATAATAGCATCCAGTCTCTTCGACATCTTATTAGAGATGCGAAGCACAGAGAGGTATGTCTCGAGGGCTGTTACGGTACTCGGGGGTGGGGGGTGCGGCGGGGGGAGGGCATTTTCTGACAATTATTTACCTAATACTTCTGTACAGATATGGGAAATTTCCCGGTGTTTCCCCAACACCTCTGTATAAGCACCAGCAATGTTCGCCGGTTGTACGTACCACACCCAGGAGGGCCCTCAGCTTGCAGCAGGCACCGACGAGGCCCAGGAGGGATACCACGATGATGAATGCGCCGATGATGATAGCAGTATAGCCCAGGATGTCTCCGGCGCTCTGCAAGTCGAAGTTGACGTCGTTGGAGACATCTATGAAAGCTCCTCGGACGTCGTTCCAGGCCACCTTGAATACAATGCCCACTACAAGTATGGGTATGCCGAAAAGCTGTGGGAAGACAGAGATGCACATAGAATTATGTAAATTGACAGAGCAATGTGAGAACTAACACAGAAGAGAAATATGTGAACTGACAGGAACACCGACAATCTGTGGACAGACAGACAAATCTGTGAACTGACAGAAACCATCGCAACAGGCTAAATTTTCTATAAATCGTGTGTGTGTGTGTGTGTGTGTGTGTGTGTGTGTGTGTGTGTGTGTGTGTGTGTGTGTGTGTGTGTGTGTGTGTGTGTGTGTGTGTGTGTGTGTGTGTGTGTGTGTGTGTGTGTGTGTGTGTGTGTGTGTGTGTGTGTGTGTGTGTGTGTGTGTGTGTGTGTGTGTGTGTGTGTGTGTGTGTGTGTGTGTGTGTGTGTGTGTGTGTGTGTGTGTGTGTGTGTGTGTGTGTGTGTGTGTGTGTGTGTGTGTGTGTGTGTGTGTGTGTGTGTGTGTGTGTGTGTGTGTGTGTGTGTCCCCCTCTCCTGTGCAGGACGTTACCATCAACCTCAACCCCAGCTTGACTAACTAGGCAATTTAACGTTCACTAGGCTTCCATAGCTTTTTGACCGAGACGTCAACTTTGAAGTCCAGCTGACCAATGATTGGAAGGAACCCGTAACCTGTCAGCGCACCGGAAGTTTAACTGCAAGAGCATGAATCTCCCTTTCTCTACCCCCCTTCCCCCTCCCCGCCACGCTAACATAAATATTGCATGTTATTTGCAAGCCGTTGCGATAAACTCCACCTCGTATTGGCTTTTTGTGATTTACTGGGTAGTTTTACATGCAGTAGTTTGCCATGGTTATCTGAATGGGAAGTCAACATTTTAAAAGTCAACATTTAAATCAAACTGACTGACATGTGAAACAAAACCATAAAGCCACCGTCAGAAGAGACAGTTTAAGCGTGTTAAACCTTTAAGCCACGCCCGACCTCGGTGTGTGTGCTCTCTCTCTCTCTCTCTCTCTCTCTCTCTCTCTCTCTCTCTCTCTCTCTCCTCTTTCTATTCCCCCACCTTAGAGCAGTTTTTACCAAAGCGACAGCTACAAAAAACGTCTTCACCACATAGAAAACACAGGTAATGTAAGAAGGTTGTGGATGGAGAGAGAGATGGGGGGGAAGGGGAGAAAGAGAGGGGGGAAAAGGGTGGGGGGGGGGGGGGTTAACGTCCACTGAAAAGACAGATTTCTTAAACTGGTAGTTTTGTGCTTTCAAAATTAGTTTCTAAAATATGCATAACTGTGGAACTTTTCTTTTATACAATACTGGGAGATTTGCTGATGGACGGCTGAAGTTTTATATACTTTTTGAGGTAAGACCATGTCTTCAATGATATAAGAACCATCTTTGAGAAATATAGAGTCACTGTACGCCTAGAGCGAGGCGTTAAACGGTGATCAATGTGTGAAGTTTTGAACCTCTAAGAGACATGTGTTTTCCAAAACATAAGATCCATTAAATTGAACGATTGTACAACGAACAACAAAGCAGCTATCGGGGCAACTGTCGGTAAAACACAGATTTGGGGTGCAACATTGGGTAAGACAGAATCGCATTCGCTCTCTTTACCTTCTAAATACCTACTCAAAAAATGTAGTCAAAAATGTCAAATATAATTAAACCAAAAAGAGAAATGTCTAAAATTATGAAAACCATGACTTTATGTAATCCAATTCCGCAAACCACAAATGCAGATCTTTGGTGCCAATTTCACGAGGCTGATCCCACTTAGAGATCTTTGGCCCTCATTTCATGACACTGAGGTTTTCCCAGGGCTGTACTGCTCGAAAAGACATTCAACCCTGCCATAAATGAAAGTCGAGTTGAGGATATTTGTTTTGGCAAACCAATGAAATAATCACTATATCACTGCGGTTCATTTAAAAATGCAGAAATGTTTTCATAGGGAAAACTGTTCATACACAAATTAGTTGCATATCCTTTGCATAACATCGCAGTCAACCCCGGCATTTTTGGCTGTTTGCGATATCTTGGCAAGTTTAGTTCAGTAGTTTCCCATTGCTTTCTGAACAACCGGCACTCATACCATTGTGTGAAAATCACCCGCAGTTGTTTCGAACGCGGTATGCGGGATTACGATTTGTGTCGGTAACCTCTTCGACACACAGAGCCATCTATACACAAGACAAGGGCGCGAAGAAACACCATTCAAAGACTACATGTGGCCACGACTGAATGAATCAGGAATCCATATCGGCACTAGCAGGAAGAATTGAGATAGGGGACGAAGCAGAGACATGCGTAATCAATTGGTAAAAGTGCTAAGGACAAAGCCATAGAACATTGTGAACACAACAATAGAACACCGTAGATGTTGTAGCAATTTAACAATGTTGATGATAAGACAGTAGAATAATGCTGAAGACGAAACAAGAAAACAATCATCATCATCAACAAGTGCCATGCTGACTAGCGTAGACGTTCATGACTCTCCACAGATATCGGTCTTTGGTTTTATGGATAAACTCGACCGTTGATATTCCTCCATGCCACCGTCGCAATCCATCCAGCATCATTTCACTTGGTCTTCCTCTGCCTCTCTTCCTCTCGATCTTTCCAGTTGTCACGATGTTCTCCAATGCCTCTCTTCTTATTACATGACCAAAACAGTTGTTTGCCTCTTTCTTATTGTTGTATATAATGTTATAGTTTCATCAGCCTCTTTGTCATTCATTGTTAGTTACTTTAGCAGTCCAAGCAATTCGCAACATTCGTCTCGAGAACCACATCTCAGTTGCTTCCAATCTCTTCATAATTTGTTCATTTACGTTCCAATATTCACAGCAATACAGAAAAACATGTTCTATATAGCACCTTAGCACTCTCTTTGTTACATTCAATTATATTGACTTATTGCATAAGATACCCTTCATTTTCTGAAATGGACCTTTTGCTTGCCATATTCTGCTCTTAATCTCTGTTGTGCATCTTCCATCTAATGTTATAAATGTTCCTAGATATTTAAAACTATCCATATGGTGAAAAATTTTCCCTTCTATCTCTATTTTACATTTAAGTGTCAGCTGTTTCTTTTATATCATCATTGTTACTGTTTTCTTGATATTCAAGCAGAGTCCTTTCTTTGCACTTTCTGTTACTACAAAGTCCAACAGTTGTTGTAGATCTTTTGCATTATCCGCCATCAATACTGTGTCATCTGCATAGCGTATATTATTTATATTATAACCTCCGAATATTATTCCTGGCTTTTCTTTGATCTCTCTCATTATTACTTCGCTATAGAGGGGGGAGAGATCCGGTGACAAAACACATCCCTGTCTTACTCCCAGCTTTATGTGTTTATAATTTCCTTCTTTATGTCCCATTTTAATTGCTGCTATTTGGTTCCAGTAAACATTTTTATTATTATGAGATTCATCCCATCAATATTAATATCTTTCCACATTTTAATCATTTCATCATGTTTTACTTTTTTCAAATCTATGAAGCACAAATATATGTCTTTCTTTGTCTTTATTGATCTTTCTAATACTGTCCGAAATGTATATATTGCATTGTTTGTACCTTTTCCTTCTAGAAATAAACACTGCTCTTCACCAATTTCCATTTTTATTTTCTTTCTTGTTCTTCTCATTATAATTCTGAGTAGAAACTTAGTGACATGCTTGCTTGCTTACTTGCGTGTGTTCGCTGGCTGTGAACTCCAGCGTGAAGTCCTGTATGTCGGATGAAGACATCCTGTTGTCCAACATCAGTGTGATGTCATACAGGACCTGAGGTTTGCGTGAGTATCCGTTGTCCCATGTCTGGCTTATTGGTGTGCAGACTGGTGGTTCCTCGCCGTACAGGCAGATACTCCCCGACTTCAGAGGTTGTGACATTATTTATGAGGTTATTCGTACGAAAATGTTCGCATTCAATTGCTCCTGGTCTTTTTTGGTACTCAATTGCTCCTGGTCTTTTTTGGTACAACTATAAATACAGATTTTACCATATCGCTTGGTATATATCAACTGCAGTAAATATCATTCAACATTTTGGTTAATATATCTACTCCAAATTCTCCCTTTATAAAGAGAACAATGTTCAAGATTATTTAATAGGACAGTGCTTAAGACTAAGCAATAGAACAATGTTAAAGTCGCTTGTTAAACGTGGGTAACGTATCCATTTGTCTGCACGTAACAAATTAAATGTTAACTTCCTCTTCTTCTTATAGCCCATGCTGTGCGGCGTTGGTGATCATGTCTGTCCACAGCCTTCTGTCTCTCGTGCTGCCAATTATTTACGAGACCGACGTTCCTCCATACCATGATGTCAAACAATTCAGCATCTTGTATCTTGGTCTCCCGCTGTCTCTCTTCCCCTCCAACCTTCCGGTTGTGACAAGCTTTCCTCTTCTCATTACATGTCCAAAGAATGTGGAGTGTTTTTGATTCTGTCACGATTAATTAGTTCTTTTAGTGAGTCACATAATTTCAAGATGTCTTCATTGCTCTTTCTATCTGACCACCGTGCTCTCATTATACTTCTATTAAACCACACATCCGCAGCTTCCACATAATTCATCAACTGTCCATGATTGGCTTCCGTACATCAGGAATGGCAAGGAGTTCTTGCGTGCTCTTTTCTTCACGCAAATGTTAACTAGGTTGTCTATTAGAAGAAACTGAATACAAAGGAATAATCTACAAGAATAAAAACTGAACAAGCTAGACGTTTTTCTGTATGCATATACAACAAAATTACATAGTGTTAGCAGTAAAACAAGGATATGATACGTATATAAACGAGTGTGTAGATCCACTTCAGGTGTGGCTTTAAGAGCTCTGGGATTTCGTGAAGTATGCAACCCCGAGTCAAAGAAATCACATGCTATCTTACAGTTGGTATCTCATGTTGTTTGGAACAGTGTTAGACGGCCTCTATTATTCTCGATTGTCTACATCAGTGGTTCTCAACCAGTGGGGAATTCCCCCTAAGGGGGGAATTTTAGGGTTTCCAGGGGGGAATTAAGATTATTTCAAGATCACATTAATACAAGAACCAGTTACTTGATATTGTTTTTCCCTCTAAATTTTACGGTTCTGTACTTCTTGCCCTAATGAAATTCGTTTTATAACGTAAGTAGACCCGCAAATCACGTTTTATGTAGATGTCTAGACTTGTTCTAGTATGTGTTATTAAATTTAGCTTCCATTTTTATGAATACTGTGTAAGTTGGGGGGGGGGGGATTTATAGGGAGGAAATTCGAAAGAGGGGGGAATGACGTTCTGAACATATGGTAAAGGGGGGCATGGGCCAAAAAAGGTTGAGAACCACTGGTCTACATGTTAGCCGGGCTTCTGTCTCCGATTGTTTCTCATGTTAGATGTTCTAGGTTCCCGAGTCTCAAGGCTTTGGCAAATATAGTTCTCACGTTCTTTCGTTAAATGGGTTGATGTGGAACAGGGTTGCTTTCATTGCACACGGATATCTTCGCAAGTACCTAAGTCTCTTCTTAACTATAGTACGAGAGAATCTCAGCACAGTGCACGAAATTTGTAGCACGAAGAGTTTCCAAACGGGCGTATATCGGAGTCACACGCAGTATATACTTTTTTAGTTAATTAGATTTTGAGTTGGTTTTCTAAGTAAAAGTTAGTCTGGGTAGGGGCTATTGGCCTGCCCTTTTGGATTTCCAACAGCATGCGGATTTTTAACGAGCAACGTGCACAGAATGAAGAATATTGTATGCAATAAGTCCTTGTCATTGGAGGTTAGAACAAGAATTCTTGCATGTTACATAGAACCAGTTCTAACGTCCGGCTGCTAATCCTGGACAGTTAGTAAACAATGAGGCTAAATTGCAAAGACAACATCGCAAATATCAGAAAGAGGCAGTCATAATTTTTTGCCCACATTATGAGAAGACAAAGCCTGGAATATGTTATTAAAATGGAAATATTTATAGAAAGAGATATAGACGAAGGCAACGAGAAAACATTCTTCAGTCATGTGCCGTGGCATGGAAGGGAGTCAGCGCACCAAGAGATACAAGCCATTGCAGATCGCAAATGAAGTATGATCTCCCACGCAAGTCGACAAGGCACTTGATGATGTACGTGCATACTGATCCCCTGAGTTTTTAGCTCTTGTCTGAGAAAGCTCGACGCCAGATCCACTACCCGGAATAAGGGTGGCGGGTACCGCCCTTGTTTTATATTAAAACTCTTCACAGCCCAGATATTGACGCACATCAGGTCTGCATAAACCAGATACGGACGTCGCAACCCGTAAGCCACTCCCCCGCCAGGTTCTGATTAAATGTGCAAAAGAATGGTGCTTTGAACGAGAAGACAATCTTATCTGATGCAGTGTCTAACTGGAAAGTTTAGTTCGTCGCACGTATAAACTAGAATTGTAACTGATAGTGTATAACTGACCATTTTAGCTTGTAAAATGTATACATTAGAATCTTACCTGATGCATACAAGAACATTTTAGCTCGTCACACATGTAAGTTAGAATTTTATCTCATAACACTTTAGCTCGTCATAAGCTAGAATCTTATCTGATAGTGTGTTACTGAGCATTCTAGCTTGTCACACATACAAATTTGGACCGTATCTGATAAAACATACAATAGAAAATATTACCTCTTCGCACGTATAAACTAGAATCTTATTTGATACAGTGTATTGCTAATCATTTTAGCTCGTCACGCATATAATTTAGAATCTTATCTGATAATAGAGATGTTTTTAGATCGTCACACGTAAACATTCGTGTCTTGTATGATATAGTGTATTACTGAACATTCTAGCTTCCCACGCAGCACTAGAATCGTATGTGATACTATGTACAACCGAACATTTTAGCTCGTATAAATTAAAATCTACCTGATACGGTGTATTACTGAATATTCTAGATTGTCAAATACACATATACATATACATTAGAATCTCATCTGATAATGTATAACTCAACATTTTTAGCTTGTTACAACATTCCTTAGAATTGTATTTGTGAAAGTATATCAGGGGAGGGGAACATTCTGCCCACGAGCTGTATAAGACCCGCGAAATCATTTCATCGAGCCCTGCAAAGGCGGGACTCGGAATTAAGCAAATCTAGCAGCTTTATAAACAATCATCAATACATCTAGTAGACACATCATCAATACATCTAGTAGAAACATCATCAATACATCTAGTAGAAACATCATCAATGCATCTAGTAGAAACATCATCAATACATCTAGTTCTAGTAGAAACATCATCAATGCATCTAGTAGAAACATCATCAATGCATCTAGTAGAAACATCATCAATGCATCTAGTAGAAACATCATCAATACATCTAGTTCTAGTAGAAACATCATCAATGCATCTAGTAGAAACATCATCAATACCAGCAAACATCACACGCCTCATCAAAAAGAAGGAGTTCTAGCCATCACATTTAGTTAGTTTAGTTAGTCTTTCCTCTTGAGCCCAAGGCGGCGCATAGGGCAGAAGTCCTGTCTCTCCATGCCTGGCGGTTCGCTGCTACCTGTTGTAGATCTTGGATATTTACTTGGCCGTTGAATGAGCCTTCTCTAATGATGGTTCTACGCAGGGTCTCTCTTGGTCTTCCCCGTTTTCTTTTCCCTACTGGTGACCATATGAGGGCTTGGTAGAGGAGTCTTGACTTGTCCATTCTGAGTACATGGCCGATGTAGTTCCAACGGCGTCTTCTTTTCCCTACTGGTGACCATAAGAGGGCTTGGTTGGGGAGTCTAAGAGTGCGTTAATTAAATGTTTGACCAAATATAACAGGCTAGTTGTTACATTGATAATTGCGTTCGAAAATATGAATATCCAAATGGCCGATGGCAGGAAAGAGGTTCACCGCCCTTGTAGTATATAAATGAACATATTAACTGAAAAGTTTAATCTCACACATATAAATGATAATCTTATCTGTTACAGTGTATAACTGATGTTTTACGAAGGGAAGTCAATAAGTAAGCCACAAATTGCTGTAGAAAAATAACTAAATACGATAACAACTTGAAAGCCGTTTATTTTAATACATACATTGTCCCTTTATTTCTCAACATACATTCCACCAACATTGATGCACTTATCCCATCGTTTTATCAGTCCTCCCAAACCGGCTACATAGAACTGCGTGCTTTGTTTTGTTTAAACACGTTTTCACTTCACATTCAACTTCGGCGTCATTCGCGAAATATCTCCCGCCAAGGTGGGTTTTCAGTGGACCAAAAAGGTGGAAATCGCTAGGGGCTAAGCCGGGGCTGTATGGTAGATGTTCCAGAACTTCCCACCTTAGTTAGTTAATTTCCTCCTGAGTTAATCGAGCCGTATGTGGTCTGGCATTGTCATTAAGAAGCAACACTCCTCTAGTCAGCAGTTCTGGACGTTTTCTTCGAATTGCATCATGAAGCATCGATAGAACTTCACAGTATGATTCAGAATTCACATTGTCACCTTCCTTCTTCTTGAAATTGGTTAAAAGCACTCCTTGACAATCCAAGAACAAGTCAGCATATCCTTCCCTGCTGATGGCGTAACCTTGAATTTTTAGGACACAAGGCGAAGAAGGATGTTTCCATTGCACTGAAGCACGCATTGATTCGGGCTGGCAGTCATCATAAACAGGAAGCATTTCCTTATGAATGTCCTTTGCAGGCAATCCTTTAGCCCACACAAAAAACGCACAACAGCACGTTGCTCTTTGGTTGTACACTCCGTAAGTACCGTCGCCATTTTGTTTATGCGCTGCGAATGCGCATGAGACACCTAGCACCACCTGACGAACGGGACTATATAAAGTTCGATGTTGCTGTCACCTAATGATACCTGTAGAAAACACCAACTACATTTACCTGCCTTCCCACAGAACTGTGTGACTTACTTATTGACTCTACTTCGTAGTTCGTCACGCGTATAAATTAGAATCGTATCTGATACAATATGTAACCGAACCGGGAATGGCACGTCGTAATAGCACAAAGAAACAAGCAGCTTCCAAGATGCATAGTGAGAAAACCGACCAGACTATCAAGAAGACGAACCTGCCTTTGGAGAGTCTGCATGCAAGCTGTAATAAAGTATCTGAACCTACAGTCAATGAAACTACCAATAAGAAGAGCGACGACTACCCACAGACGATCACAAAAACTTGTGAGAGGAAGGAGGACCAAGACACCAGAATCAGAAACACTGATTCACACACAGTCAGATGGGTGGTCAAGCGGCTAAAAATGGAGCTTACTGATCAACAAATACAGAAGCAGCAGCAGGAAGAAAATCTTCACGTCAACATTTTGAAGGCAGAGCGGATTCTTACCTACTCAGAATTAAATGAGATGCTCCACACCAGGGACTGGGCGAACCCGGGCCGGGTCAGGCAGACAGACAGACAGACAGAGAGACAGATAGATAGATAGATAGATAGATAGATAGATAGATAGATAGATAGATAGATAGATAGATAGATAGATAGATAGATAGATAGATAGATAGATAGATAGATAGATAGATAGATAGATAGATAGATAGATAGATAGATAGATAGATAGATAGATAGATAGATAGATAGATAGATAGATAGATAGATAGATAGATAGATAGATAGACAAACAGACAGGGAGGGAGGGATAGAAGGAGGGAGAGACAGAGGGATGGGTCTATTAGACAACAGACAGACAGACAGACAGACAGACAGACAGACAGACAGACAGACAGACAGACAGACAGACAGACAGATAGATAGATAGATAGATAGATAGATAGATAGATAGATAGATAGATAGATAGATAGATAGATAGATAGATAGATAGATAGATAGATAGATAGATAGATAGATAGACAAACAGACAGGGAGGGAGGAAGGGAGGGATAGACGGAGGGAAAGACAGAGGGATGGGTCTATTAGACAGACAGACAGACAGACAGACAGACAGACAGACAGACATACAGATAGTCGGTAACGGGAACGAGAACTTATATGACTACTTATATGAATTAAATGAGATGCTCCCCACCAGGGACTGGGCGAAGCCGGGCCGGGTCAGCTAGTGTACTATATTTAAACTATTAATGTAAAGAAATTAGTACAGTTGTCAACATCCATATTATTAAGAGCCATGTGATGATTAATCGTCTTAGACGATTTGCCGTATCTGCCAATGGCTTATATACATCAGTTTTCCCTATGCTGATA
Source organism: Cepaea hortensis (assembly GCA_963921405.1). Lineage (NCBI taxonomy): Eukaryota > Metazoa > Mollusca > Gastropoda > Stylommatophora > Helicidae > Cepaea > Cepaea hortensis. Next base: position 58,687,936 of record OY992891.1, read on the forward strand.
TATGATACAATGATTTATTTTTATTTTTATTTGATTATATATAATACAACGATTTATATAATACAACCTGTACCATATTAACAACTGTTAAGTCATGGCTGTGACAAACCCTTACTTCCCATTTTCCACCTTCCAGTTTTGTTTGGTTCAAACCTCGTTTTTGTTTGGCAATGAATCTGATAAGGTAGGAACCAATGATTGCATAATAGACCACCGATAGACAATATGCATTCATCTGATTAAAAATAAACAACAAAGTGTCTGCTTCTTCCAGGAGAGTGCAGTACACCTGTGTATGCACACGAAAGGCCAGTGTGTTCGATCATGGCATGAATTTGTAAACGGTTTATTCTTTCTATACAGATCGCGTCCAAGACAGCCATCTACTCTTGGGTAATGCCATGTGTCGCAGGACAAATAATGCGATAATCGGGAAATAGGAAAATACAGCACACATTGAACGCACCAGACTTGACTTGGTGAGGAAAGCGTCATAGAGGGAGACGGCGAAGAGGATCCATGAAGAAAGGAAGGCACAGAGTTATGAGCAGGACAAGAGCTTGAGATTCTAATGACGAAAAGGAGTGAACATCCAAAGAATATAAGGACAAGAAGAATGCAAGAATAAGCAGAGATGAAATGAGGACAGAAAGAGATTCGGCACAGAACACGGAAAGAAGAAGATAATGAAATAAAGTAAGAGTTGATGGACCGTTGCTTCAGAGTCACCGAAAGGTCATCCAACGAATAACGTTTCAAGCTTCAAGGGTGGCGTAAGTAGTTTAAGTAAGAAGATGTTCTATAAATGTGACAGCATAGGGCAATGACATGCTAGACTTTAGTTGTGTGCTGTTTAATGAGGGACTGGAAAGGAGATACAATGTAATGCGAGATAGAGAGTTCATGTGGAGTTCTCTGCATGGTGTATAAAGTACAGTGCTTCAATACAGACTCAAAATGTGGCCTGCGTGTCGGCGTTGTTCATGAACAATTTTGAATAGTTCTGCTGTTCAATTCACATTGGTTATTGAGAAAATTCAACCTAGATAAAAATGAGCTAAACTATGCCATGGAATAATACTTGCCAGGTAGATTGTTTTTCTTAATACGTTTGCCAAGGCAGTGGCTTTGCCGCTCACTCTTTTACGATTTCGCGTTGCCGTGTGATGTTTAATGTTCACAGCTTGCACGCTGGACCATGTATTTCTCGATCTCATCTTAGAAGACGACGTTTCCGGTCGGACCACCAAAAAAATATTGAGGGGTGTTGTGTGATATCATATTAGAATCCACTGATTGTTGTAAGCATACAGTCCTGAGCACGAATTCAAACTAGGTGGCTTCTGAGCTTAAGACCGACACAGCGACCTTTCATTCCCTTTACCAGCAACAACGCAATATTTAAGAACGGAGTCGTACCTGAGATTGCACGTCTGCAACAATTATAACTAATTGTCAACATGGTGGATATGCTTGCAGATCTACAAATTGATGGGAAAGACACTAGACTTATATAAAACACATATTGGAAACAACAAGCTGCCATAAGGATTGATAATGAAGTGGGACAATATCAGCCTATTAAGAGAGGTGGTATCTGTTCGTGCTGCACCGCGCATAATTGCGTACGTTGAACATGATCATGTCATAGTCATGTGATAAGTACTGATCAATGAATAAAAGAGAAAGTGCTTATCATCCCATGATGCATAGGTTCTGCTTCTGGCCGTTGAGAAAATGTCCGGGTTGATCCAAAATACGTCCAAAGAAGCTCAAAGAGCGGTGATTGAGTTTCTTCCATTTGAAGGATGTCGACCAGTAGACATTCATCGAAGAATACAGGCAGCGTACGGTAACAAATGTGTGTCGAAGACAACGGTGACAGACTGGGCACGAATGTTTCGGAAAGGACGTCAATTCACGACAGATCTTCGACGGCCGGGTCAAGCGCATATTGCTGCAACAGAAAGAAACCATCGCCAAAATCGATGCAGCAGTGCAGATGAACCGTTGTCAAAGCATACGTTCGCTAGCAAAGAATTAGATGTGTCGATTTTGACCATTCAAAAGGTCGTTCGTAAGAAACTGCAATATCGGAAGGCGTGTTCACAGTGGATACCACGGATGTTGACCGACCACCAAAAAGAGAAACGAATAAGATAGTGTTTTAACAACTTGCTGCGTTACAGAGTGGAGGGTGATGCATTTCTCTTCCGCATAGTGGCATGCGTTGAATCATAGTGTCACCACTTTGAGCTGAGCAGCAAAAGAGAGAGCATGCAATGGAAGAATGCTGGATCACCAAAAGCCAAACATTTCAAGTTACAGGTTTCAGCTGGTAAGGTTATGCTGAGCGCATTTTTTGTTACCATTGTCGGATAAATAGTTGATGGCTCAACCCCAAAGAGATCAAGGATCCAGAGTTCCTCTTTCTCAGTGTGATCCTGCCCGTTAAAATTAATTTAGCTGTTACTGGCTCAATGATTTGAGACCATTAAATAGAGTTTTGGAGAACCAAGGAATACCTCAAGGAAAAAATGAAATTTTTACTGAGTATCCCAAATGTCCTTATGGATGGTTCCTTGCCTCTCCTCTACCAACTAAATAATTAATCTAGGGTAATTGCTTACAACAATTTTAGAATGACAAGAGAACTCTCAAAAGAGACAATAACCTGTAATTTATTTTTTCATTTTATTATATATAAATGGAACTATCGATTATGCATGTAATAACATACAACCAACAATACAGTACAATTACATTATGGGTCTATTAGTCTCTTAACTAAATATCTATCCCCTGACTGTGCCACGTTATCATACATGGTCCTCAGAGTTGCATCCGTTCTTAAATATTGGGCCTCTTCTGCTGACCTAATCTGTGGAAAGAACTGGGTACCCCCTGGTTGGTTTACCGTCCAGTTATTGGATCTCGGTAACAGTCAGTGTAGAATATTCTAGAGTTCTTTATTGTTTTCCCCGGTGATTTATTATAAATTTGGCTCACTGGTGTTCTTCACCTATACCTGGATATAAGTGAAACAGAGGTATAAAAACAGGAGTAAGGACCACTTACTTCTGCTACGGTGATGTGAGGAGAAGAGCGCAACTCTGACTGCGTAGGGCCAAAGGAGAGAATGAATAAAGAGAAAGAACCTCTCACCGTCCTCGGTTAACAAGAATAGAAAAGGATTCAGGTTTAAGAAGATCCAGGGTGGGCCGACAGGGGATTGGAACAATATTCTCCAGTCCCAGACAAATAATTACTCCGAGGGCTGTTCTAACACCAATGACTATACTTCTAAGAGTCTATCAACTAAACGACAAAGTAAGAGTAACACAAGCATCATTTGTTTATTAAACTTCTGAACTTCACAATAATATACAGACACGTAGCATCAACAAAGAAGTTAGGATACAGCAAAAATCAAACTGCAAAAACACTAATCCAACAAATAAAATTCTTAAGTCCAGCGTAAACTTCTAATCCAGTAAAACCTCAAAATCTACCTGACACTAATCCACCAAACGCTAATCCACCAAAAACTAATCCACCAACAACTAATTCACTAAAACTAATTTACCAAAAACTTCTAGTCCACTAAACACCCAGGAAAATCTAAAATCTAAAACTAGAATTCTGGCTTTTCCACTGCAAAACTTCAGGGTCTAACTACTAAACACATATTTGCAATAGGCATTGGCGCCTCGTCACTCGGTGTGGTGGACTACGGAAAAGGCCAGTTCTACCTGTGCGGGGGCCTTTTATACTGGGGTCGTACTGACTCCCAGAGTTCCAGACCAATCAGACGCCCTCTTGCAGAATTCCACCATCATCGCGAGCCGAGTACATAAGGATATGTGATACCTGTCCTGGAAAGGTGGTGAAAATTGGCAGGAAGTTGCTGTGGAATAGCATTTGGCTCCACTATCTCAGCTGCCTCACTCAGTTAAGTGGCTACTGCATTCAGTCAAGCTGCTACAACTACTTTCACAAAGTGCTGCTTTCACAAAGTCAGGTCTGGATAATGACCACTACCTTCATTTAAAATGAATTTCTTCCACACTTCGGCGCCAGGATTCAGATTTTTCCAATGCGATGTCGTGGGCTGATGTTTGTCTTCATCTATCTAACTTATACTAAATTATACTAAGTTGATTTTGAAGAGACTATCACTCCCTTCGCTCATCGAATCTCTCCTGGTTCCTTTGCTTGGGTGGTGAAACAAACAGGCAGTCTTCCGGTTGTTCACTGCTATTTATACGGTGTCTTTCCCGGTTCACTTTTTCTTTGCCAACGGGTATATTAAATCTTGGATCGTACAATTGTGGAACAAAAACACCCTGTTGCGGTGTTCAGGTTTTAATTGTCGACTGGGAAATTACAGCATGTTATGTTTGTGAAAATAAAGTATATCACAACCATGAAGGCTATTGTTGGCCGACTGGTGTCAATATCAACTCTACCCACTTCTTGCAAACACTAGACAAGCTGCAAAACACCTTCAAGAATAAACTACCCGGCATGCTTTCTCGCGTTGTGATTTTGTTGCATGATAATGCTCGTCCGCATATCGCAAAGATTGTGCAGGAAGCATTAGCAAGGAAGAAGTGTGAAGTTCTGCAACATCCAGCCTATAGTCCTGATTTGTCACCATGTAATTGTCATTTGTTCAGACCTCTAAATAAAAAGCTCTCAAGGGGCAACGATTTCACACAGATGCAGACGTAATGAACGCGGTAAACACTTGGTTCAGTGAGCAACCACATTCCTATTTTGCGGATGGAATTCACCGCCTACCTAAGCTATGGGATGCTTGCCTGAATGCCTACGGCGAATTTTTCTGACCAACCCATGGTGCATAATTCATTCAGAATGAATGCTTTGTTTAATTCTACCACACATGTTAATGTTTCTTTCATGCTTTTGTAATAAAGCTATTGGAACGGGTTTCACATGAAATCCCCCCCCCCCCCCCCATTATCAAAATATATATAATATATATAATAAAATGTATATGATGGGAGATGCCTTGAAGAGATTAGAACAAGAATCGCAATGGCGAAAGTAGACTTTAGCAAGATGAAAAACATACTGACCAATAAAAAGATGTCAACCGAAACGAGAAAAAGAGTGTTGAGGGGATACATAGGGCCTGTTCTTTTGTATGGATGTGAAACTTGGACAATGAGCAGTCAAGCTGGAAAACATCTGATGGCTGCAGAAATGTAGTTTCTGAGGAGAATGCAAAGAACGCCATGAACAGACAGAAAAACCCATGACAAAGTACTACAGGAGACAAATGAAAATTGTAAATTGATTAGAGAAATTAGACGTAGACAGTCAAAATTTTTTGGACATGTTATGAGAAGAAATGGAATGGAGAACTTATTGACAACTGGCAAGATCAAAGGGAACAGACCAAGGGAAAGACCGAGAGGAAAATACATGGATGGCTTGGCCACATGGCATGGACGAGACAGGAACACTGAGCTGATCCACGACACTGGTTTTTTTTTTTTTTTTTTTCCCGCGTTTCCATCCTGTTTCAGGATATTGCGGTCAACACCAGCATCTTTCAGCTGTATGTTGATTCCTAGGCTAGATTACGCTCATCAGCACGCCACGACTTTCTGAGCGACCGGCTCCATACTCTCATAAGTCACTTTTGCGATTCGAACCACTGCTAATTCTCGTCGCGTCACGTGACGAGAGTATTCGGGGTTAGCGGAGAAAGCTGCTAACCCCTCGGCCACGGAGCGCGCTCACGACACTGGTGATCGAGTTAAATGGTGAGTCATGACCGCCCACGCTTTCCGGCATGATATAACAGACCCGGTTGATAACTGTCATGATGTTATCACAGGCCCGGTCGATCACCGTTATGATGTTACTACAGGCCTGGTCGATCACCGTCATGATGTTATCACAGGTTAGGTCAATGATATTATCACAGACTTGGTCGGTCACCGTTTTGATGTTATCACATACACGGTCGATCACCGTCATATCATCACAGGCCCGTCAGTCAACGGCATTATGTTATCACAGGCCCGATCGATCACCGTTTTGATGTTATCACAGGCCCGGTCGATTACCGACTTGATGTTATCACAGACACGGTCGATCACCGTCATATCATCACAGGCCCGGTCATTCAACGGCATTATGTTATCACAGGCCCGGTCGACCACCGTTAGTATGTTACCACAGGCCCGTTCGGTCATCGTCATGATTTTATTACAGGTCCGGTCGATCACCGTCATGATGTTATCACAGGCCCGGTCAATCCACATCATTATGTTATCACAAACCCGGTAAATCCACGGCATGATGTTATCACAGGTCCGGTCAATCACCGTCATGATTTTGTCACAGGCTCCGTCAATGGCCGTCATGATGTTATCACAGGCCCGATCAATCACCGTCATGATGTTATAACAGGCTCGAAATACACCTATTATATTAATCACTCCCCTCGGACGTGTCTCCACCTTGCGTGTTTCAATGACCACAAGAGCTATGACGACGGTAGGACAGTTACTGGTGGGGTCTCCCATGTCTGACAGGTCAATGGATAGGAACCAGACCAACAGAGAGTCACACCTGCTACCTTGCAGGTAGACTGGGGACAGGCCGTCAAAGGCTGGAGATAAGCAAATACATTGCACTCATCCGAATCAGGCGCACGATGCCACTACAGTCTTGGTCCAGACACATATTCTACGGCTCTCAGCTGATGGTTATGGCTGAACGCCCCTATGTCAATATCCCCCGAATGAGAGGGCCTGGCCGTTACTCTCTCGCTGCTGCATGGAGATAAGATGCTGAGCCCACAGCACATGTAGCCTTCCTCGTCAGTGTTACTAAAGATGAAAAAAGCTTCTCAATCGAACGCAAATCTACGATGCAAGTCTGTATCAAAAACTCATTGAGCGAGCGTAATCAAAGGTGGAGAAGCGTCTCACTAAAACGAAATGGAACGCTTGACTAGCGAATCTATTACGTGGAAGTCCGAAGCGAAATATGCAGAGTGGATGTCGTCTGCAGATTAAGGTGGAAAACGATTTATTAACACGAAATGGAGCGCTTGGCTAGCGAGTCTATTAAGTGGAAGTCCGAAGCGAAATATGCAGAGTGGATGTCGTCTGCAGATTAAGGTGGTAAACGAGTTATTAACACGAAATGGAACGCTTGGCTAGCGAATCTATTACGTGGAAGTCCGAAGCGAAATATGTAGGGTGGATGTCGTCTGCAGATTAAGGTGGGAAACTGGTTATTAACACGAAATAGAACGTTTGGCTAGCGAATCAATTACGTGAAACTCCGAAGTGAAAGCTTCCTGAGTGGATATCGTCTGCAGACTGACCGGTCCTGCTTAATAGCCAATACATGGAAGTGGGGAATTAAAGCAGCTATGAGCAGGACGTGGTGATTCCTTGTGTGAGCCCAGTCTCAGAGCGCTATGTGCAGGCTCTGCAATTATGGAAGCCTCCTTGGATGGCGGGGAATGCCCATGGACCGCCCCTGCCTTCCATTGAGGGCTGACCATGAAGTCTTCGACCGTTCTAACTTGACCAGCTGGGGTGTGGACGGCACCAAAATAGTGAGAGTCCCCCAGGACGGCTAACCAGATTAAATAACGCCAGCTAAAGTCGGGTGTGTTGGCCTAATAGTTTTTGCCCAAGGGTGCATAACGAGTCACGCCGCAATTACATCTGAAGAAAACAACACTCCGGATGAACGCTGAAGAAGAAGAAGATCGTACTAACCGCTGATCGTACTTACAGCACTGATCGTTGCTTCCGATGTGTTCTTTAGCTTTATAGTGTGTCCACTACTATGTTTACCTCTTTTATCCCCCTCCCCCTCCTCTCTATTGTATTACGCCTCTCTAATGACAATAATACGAATAGCACAAACCCGCAAGCCCTACTTGAGTTCAGATCTCTGATGGAAAAAACATTCTAATTAGCGTGGGGAGCCATAATTTATTTAGGAGAGCGATACTCTACATCATATGTCCGGTAGTACCATACTTTACGTCGAATGTTTTGTATAGGCATACTTTGACTCAAAGTTTAGTAGAGCCATACTTCACGTCAAATGTTTAGTATTGCCATACTTTGACTCAAATTTTAATAGAGCCATACTTTACATCAAATGTCTAGTAGAGCCATACTTTATGTCAAATGATTAATAGAGCCTTACTTTACATCAAATGTTTACAGGAACCATGCGTTACATCAAATGTCTAGAGGAGTCTTACTTTATATCAAATGTCTAGAGGAGCCATAATTTAGATGGCAGTTCTGCAGAAGTCAAAGAGTAGACAGAGAAACGGTTGTGATAAAAGATGGGTGTGCCGAGATTGCCGGATACTGATTAAGAATTGCAAACACTCCGATTTAAAACACTGAGAATCTTAAACACACGCCTACGAAACCAGGCTCGTCTGTAATATAATGTTTCTGCTTGACACAGTATATTCTGAAGGTGTTGCCTATGTGTTTGTTTCAAGGCGCAGCTGCGGGAAACATGTGATGTATGTTCTCATGAACATCACTACATGAGTCTACATACAAGGGGACCTAGTCAGACTACAGGAACATGTACATAGGGGCATCTAGTCGGTCTACAGGAACCTGTACATAGGGCATCTAGTCGGTCTACAGGAACCTGTACACACGAGGACCTCGTCAGACTACAGGAACATGTACATAGGGGCATCTAGTCGGTCTACAGGAACCTGTACACACGAGGATCTAGTCGGACTACAGGAACATGTACATAGGGGCATCTAGTCGGTCTACAGGAACCTGTACATAGGGCATCTAGTCGGTCTACAGGAACCTGTACACACGAGGACCTCGTCAGACTACAGGAACATGTACATAGGGGCATCTAGTCGGTCTACAGGAACCTGTACACACGAGGATCTAGTCGGACTACAGGAACATGTACATAGGGGCATCTTGTCGGTCTACAGGAACCTGTACACACGAGGATCTAGTCGGACTACAGGAACATGTACATAGGGGCATCTAGTCGGTCTACAGGAACCTGTACATAGGGCATCTAGTCGGTCTACAGGAACCTGTACACACGAGGACCTCGTCAGACTACAGGAACATGTACATAGGGGCATCTAGTCGGTCTACAGGAACCTGTACACACGAGGATCTAGTCGGACTACAGGAACATGTACATAGGGGCATCTAGTCGGTCTACAGGAACCTGTACACAGGAATATCTAGTCGGACTACAGGAAAATGTACATAGGGGCATCTAGTCGGTCTACAGGAACCTGTACACACGAGGATCTAGTCGGACTACAGGAACATGCACATAAGGGCGTCTAGTCGGTCTACAGGAACATGTACACACGAGGACCTATTCAGAATACAGGAACCTGTACACACGAGGATCTAGTAGGACTACATGAGCCTGTACACACGAGGATCCAGTCGGACTACAGGAGCATGTACACACAGGGACCTAATCGGACTACAGAAACCTGTACACACGGGGAACTAGTCGGAGTACAGGAACCTGTAAACACTAGGACCTAGTCGGACTACAGTAACAAGTACACACTAGGACCTAGTCGGACTACAGGAACCTGTACACACGAGGACCTAGTCGGACTACAGGAACCTGTACACACGAGGACCTAGTCGGACTACAGGAACCTGTATACACGAGGATCTAGTCGGACTACAGGAAGATGTACACACGAGGACCTAGTCGGACTACAGGACTTGTACACAACGGGAGCTAATCGGACTAACACGAGCCTGCACACACGAAGGTCTAGTCGGATTACAGGAATCTGTAAACGTAGAATTAGTCAGACTACAGGAGCCTACATACAAGGAGACTTAATCAGACTACAGGATCTTACACACAGGAGGACCTAATCAGACTACGGGATCTTACACACAGGAGGACCTAATCAGACTACAGGATCTTACACACAGGAGGACCTAATCAGACTACAGGAACTTACATACAGGAGGACCTAGTGTGTTCGGAAGGGAATGACAGAGGCGCCATGTTTTCCATGTACCATTTTTTAATTATACTTTAGTCATCATTTAATACAGCTATACTAGTATTTCTTGTATTTGTGTTTTCCGATGAAATCTATTTAGTCGCACGCCCATTCCGTCACTTGTGGTTATTTCCTGTAAAGCTAACCATTTCCACGTTCCATTGTTGTTGTTCTATTCAGTGACTTTGTTATGAAGCGACAATGGCAGTTCGCAGAGACAAGAACAAGTCACCCCAACCTCGTCGCTCCATGCCTCGGTCTGCCAGCCCTCTGCTGTGTAATTGCATTTACACCCCTTTTCGTTTGACACAAACACCTCACATACCCGACCCAATTGTATGCAAATCTATCCAGCCCAAACTTCGCTTGTTGCGTTCAGTATCTTTAAACTGTCTTCCGTCTGTGTATGTTCTATGCGCACTACTTCAGTAGCACACATGTGTTTGTATGAAAATGTGTACGTGCCTTTGTTATCTTCTTATTCTACTCTTAATCCCCACCCTCACCCCACCCCCACTGGGGCAAAAACCCTCAAGAAAACCACGCCAAACGGTCCTATCTGTTGCTACTTCCTGCAGCTCCCTCCATGTCTTCCCAATAGTATCCATCTCTGTCTGTAATTCTCTTCTCCCTGTATTTAAGATCTCCCGCTATGTCGTTTGCCTGTGGGTTCCAGACAAGAGAGTGTCTAGTTATATTGTCCTCAAGTTTTCTCAGTGTGTGTGCCGTACAGAGGATCAGCGTCATTTCCACACCTCTTGGCTCATTAGCATTTGTTCTCTCCATATCACCTGTGCCGCTTGGTCGAGGAGTTACACGACTTTCTCCGTAATCCCGTATGCTCTCGTGAGTAAGGTGACGTGCGCGAGAATTGGTAACGGTTCTCTCCGCGTCGGTAAATTACGGGGTATGTGAGCGGGTCGCTCAGAAAGCAATGGCAAACTACTGAGCGTAATCTTGCCAAGAAATCAACAATTAGCTGAAAGATGCTGATGTTGACAACGATGTACTGTAAAGGATATGCGGAAAAAAAAATATCGCCAGTGTGTAACAAGTGGCAACATATCAGCGATGACCCAGTAGCTCATTGTGTATTGCCTGTCACGGGTAATAAGGACAGCCGTGAAATGTCCAAAGTGCAAATCATCCAACGTTAGAGACAGTTCCAACTTCACGGCAACGCGTCCTCCCCATTATGCTCCGTTCCTGTGCCTGTTAATATCACACACAATGCTCTTCACTGCCCTATGTGAAAAGTAGAATATACAGGAGTTTCGGAAAGCCAACAGCCCGCACAGGTGCACTGTGCATAATGCCGCCGTCAGAATGCCAACACAATAGTCTTCCACGGAAAATACAGTTCATCGTCGATGGAAGCGGCGGTCACTAGAAAACCAGCAGCCACACATTTGTTTTTTTTTTTCGGCGTTTCCATCCTGTTTCAGGATATTGTGGTCAACATCAACATCTTTCAGCTGTATGTTGATTCCTAGGCTAGATTACGCTCATCAGCACGCCACGACTTTCTGAGCGACCGGCTCCATACTCTCATAAGTCACTGGCGCGGCTCGAACCGCTTCCAATTCTCGTGCGCTCATGTCAACCACGAGAGTATTCGGGGTTACGGAGAAAGCTGCTAACGCCTCGACCAGGGAGACCGGTTACATTACTGCATTAAAATGCGATAAGATCGACTTCATTGTCCCGGGATTTATTCCATATAGCTCGGTTCCTTCCGGCAGGGCGGCCCGCTGAAAGCATCGCACACGCACAAGGCACGAACACTGTAGCTCCAGCGACGACTCTCATGAGTTTCCGAGAAAAATGCACTCGTAAACCGAAAAGGCAATGCAGTCAATTCCAAGCGACGCGCAGACCGCGATGGTTCTGAACATGCAGTTCACGCTTCAACAACCGCGGACAGATGTTAAAACATTCCAAACGAAATTCACAGATCACAGTATCATTCAACGATATAATAATAAACGTGTTTACAGTATACCACGCAAGTCAGATCAAGTGCTTCAAAACCCCGAGGAAACTCGGTATTGTCCATTCAGTTAGATTTCAATCATTTGGTGCGCATTAATTCCTGATGTAAGGAAGCGAATCGTGCACAATTTTAGCAGACAAGTGAGGAATTATGCAGACGTCGCGGAGGTGTCATTTTGTAAAAGAATGATGAGAAGACTGTGGATGGATGTAAAGAGAAATGGCGGTACCGTGAAAGAAGTTAACACACAGAGAGAACTAGTTACTCATCTCACAAGCAAAAAGATGATGAAGGACGGAAAGAAAGAAAATTAAAACCAGTGTATTCCTTTCTTATTCAGTTGTGGAAAAGGAAGAACGTAGCAGGAGGCACAATGAAGAATAAGTGGTAGGCAGGAGAATGGAAGACAACAACCACATAACAAACAGCAGATGTTGCACACGTACGAATTATTTATAGAGATAGAAGGGAAAATTCTTCACCAAATGGACAGTTTTAAATACCTAGGAGCATTTATAACATCAGATGGAAGATGCACAACAGAGATTAAGAGCAGAATAGGGCAAGCAAAGGCTGCATTTCAGAAAATGAAGAGTATCTTATGCAATAAGTCACTATCAATGAATGTAAGGACGAGAGTGCTGAAGTGGTATATAGAACCAATTTTGCTGTATGGCAGTGAATCTTGGAATGTGAATAACAAATTTAGCAACAGAGATGTGGTTCCTGAAACGAATGTTGCAAAGTCCTTGGACTTCCAAAGTAACTAACAACGATTGCCTGAAAGAGACTAATGAAACTAGAACATTGTATACAACAATAAGAAAGAGGCAAACAGCTTTTTCTGGTCATGTGATAAGAAAATAGGCATTGGAGAACATCGTGACAACTGGAAATATCGAAGGGAAGAGAGGCAGAGGCAGACCAAGAGAAATTATTCTGGATGGATTGAGACGGTGGCATGGAGGATTATTAGGAGCGGAGTTGATCCAAAAGACCAAAGACCGAGATCTGTGGAGAGTCATGAACACCTACGCTGGCCGGCATGGCACTTGATGATGATGATGAATTTTTTGGTCACTTGAAACGTCATGAAAGTTTGAAGACAACAATAGGTGTGGGGGGAGGGGGGGGGGGTATATATGCTCGGGAAGAGAGGAAGAGGAAGGCCAAAGAGAAGATGGGTTCAGTATGTGGCAGATGATCTCCAGATGGGTATATCCGACGACGTGCCGGCTTCGTGGCTTAGAAGTTATGACTTTTCTCCGTAATCTCGTATACTCTCGTCGGTAACGTGATGACGGTGAGAATCAGCAGTGGTTCGAATCGCATCGCTAACTTGCGGGGTATGTGAGCCGGCCGCTCAGAAAGCAATGGCAAACTACTGAGCGTAATCTTGCCAAGAAATCAACATACAGCTGAAAGATGCAAAAAAAAAAAAAAAAATCCGACGCAGGACATCTTGTTTATGACCGAGAAGTTTTCCGGAAGGTTGTTATGGGAACGGGATTCTACAATGGATATGTTACTGAATGAATGAATGAATGAATGAATGAATGAATGAATGGAATGAATGGAATGAATGGAATGAATGGAATGAATGGAATGGAATGGAATTGAATGAATGAATGAATGAATGAATGAATGAATGAATGAATGAATGAATGGAATGAATGGAATGAATGGAATGAATGGAATGAATGGAATGGAATGGAATTGAATGAATGAATGAATGAATGAATCGCACAGGGAGCCGTGGTAAAGCTGTGGCTAGACACTCGACTGCCGACTCTGTGGTCATGGGTCTGGTTCGTATCGAATTTCTATAATTGACCAGTCTAAAATAGACCAACCTAAACTGGGTACCAAGAAAAATCTTGGAAAGTAAAGGCAGCCGGTGTGGTACAGGCCACATCACCCACCGAGGCGTCGATCAGGCTATACAAATATGCGTCTAGCAATGTGTGGCTTTTTTCGGGTGGGTAAACGGGTCATTTAGTTTTACCTTCACATATCAGGTATGGTAACTGAAGATGAATATGAACCCAGAAGAAACCAGAACGCGATGATGCTCACATACACGGACAAAATCACCACAACATAGTGACTACAGCATAGTGAAATCATTTCTTGTGTAGTTGTCAAGTTATTTAGTCCGAACACTGGTATGCGGTCTTTAAAGAATGTATTTATAAAGCTATAACAACCGACACTAATAGTACCAATAGGTAAAAAGAAAGGCAATGTGAGAGTGCGAAACATGCAAGGGTAGTCATGTAGGGAAAATGTACGCAAAACTATTGGAATATAGAGCCAGATCCATAGTTGAAGAACAGTTAAGCAAAGTATAATTTGGTTTCAGGAAAAGGTAAAAGTTGCACTGATGCACTATTCACACGAAGACAAATGTGCGAAAAAATATCTAATACAGTGACCAGCAAAAATATTGTGTTTGTAGATCAGGAAAAGGCTTTCGACAGAGTAAAATAGATATACATTATGAACCATCCTTGAAAACTGAGATTCAAGGACAATTACTAGAAAACATTATAGCCATTACCACTCGAGGCGAAGTGCAATAAGAACACAAAAAGGTGTATAAGATATGTTCAAAGTCAATACAGGAGTGAGACAGGGGTGTGTGCTCTCTCCCCTGATATTTAATATCTACATAGAATATCAAAAGAAGCAAGCCTTGACAGAACAGATTCAGAAAATTTCGAACTTTTTACTTGAGATGACACAACAGATCCACCCGCAATAAATTAGCCTTTATTTGCAGGCGATCAGTGCATGTTTTACAGCTGAGTTAAACATGCAGCATACACAATATGAATATAAATACAGGCAAGACTGAAGTAATGCAGATTAGCAGATTTCCTGGTCCACTAAACAGTACCCTCTGAAACAAGTTAAATAACTTACATATCTAGGAAGTATAATCACATAAGATGGCAGAAGAGACAGAGAAATATAAATCAGATGTCAAAAAGCTAGTGCGCTTATAGATCAACTATCACCTATACTGAAACATCCAAATTTACCTATGTTTGCAAAATGACAGATAATAAATATTCACACCAACCCTATGCTACCAATGTCAAATTTGGACACTATCCATATACTTTCACTCTTGCGCAAAATCAACACCTGCGAGGTGAGATGTTTAAGGAGAGCTGCAAACTTAGCTATCCGAGACCGAATAAGCAATGATGTTATTAGACAGGCAGTGGGATCAACACCTTGCGCCACATATAGTGAATGGAAGAATACCAGATGATTCGGCCATCTCGTCAGTATGCAACGCCATCAACTACCAGCACTGGTCCTAAACCAATAAAAATCTGTTACGAGAGCAAGAAGACGCCCGAGAAGAAAATGGATTGACGACATTAAAGGCATTGTATGTACAATCATACGGAATGACACTATCCAGTGCCATCCATCGGAAGCTGGAACGTCAACTATGCCTCCCCCACGACGCTTGACGGCACAAGTGGAAGGAGGTGATGCTGATGATGATGATCATGATGATTGTATAAATCTATAATCTCCAAGACAAAATCAATAATTCAAACGGGAGCCGACAGTTCCGTGAAATGAGGAAGCTACCGGGTATTATGTTATCTATACCGACATGAACAATGGCTTTTGGGTCCGGTTGTTGATAAGACTGGAGTGGGTTTGGAGCTCTGGAAGAGGAGGGGGATGAGCTGAATTTGTTTAATCTAAAACCAACTATGTCATGTGTACTGGTCTGAGTATTTGTCTGTCCTACAATATTCAACTCTGTGTTATCAATTCCAGACACAGACGGTCCTAGAAACACACCGAAGTTAAATCACATCATGTGAGATGAGATGTACAGGAAAACGCGGTTGGAAATAAAAAACAAGAAGAGATAGAGAGGCAGCTGAGAAACTAAGAACAGGTGTATGGATAATACTGATTTCTGACTTTATAGAACTCCAAAGAATTACAAGGTTCTGACATTTAGCTAGAATGTAAAAGGATCAACCAGTGGCTATAGAGTTCCACGTGAGAACATCGGAATGTAAGATGATGGACGACACGAGAAGATTTGGGTAGATTGAGTTTAAGAGACATTGAATAAATCAA
Organism: Cepaea hortensis; assembly: GCA_963921405.1. Classification (NCBI taxonomy): domain Eukaryota; kingdom Metazoa; phylum Mollusca; class Gastropoda; order Stylommatophora; family Helicidae; genus Cepaea; species Cepaea hortensis. The sequence continues at coordinate 58,704,105 of OY992891.1, forward strand.
ATAAGACATTAGTACAAGGAATTAGACAAGCGAAACACAGAACATTACATCCATGTCCTCTCTGCAACGCTTCACTGCCAAAGCAGTAGGATAAAAGAATTACAACGTTCATAGAATCTATTCATCTTATTCTTGTCATCCTTCGGCTCTAAAGCCGTAGCTACTTCGGTTGTAGACAAATGCATATTTGCTGATTGGACTCAATTGTTACCAGATTTTGGAACCAATTTACTTGTCTCTCCATAAACGCAGTGCTGCGAACGTTTTCTATGATAGCTTAATTTTATCATTTCTGAGTGTCACTTGTAGAGATGCCGACAAATGTCCGGAAACATTTCATTCATGTGTGATTAGTTCTTCACTTGTAATTTATAAACAGTGTCTGTGAATGGAATTAATAGGAGCGTACAGGTAGAAATGTGCTATTTAATCACTTATTATTTGACTGATGAGGGGATACTTGACTAATGGAATTAACAGGGGTGTATTGGTAGACATAGTCTATCACCTATCACTTAGTTAGTTAGTTATCAGTTGGGGTATCTTCGTTGCACTCCGGACATGTCCATAGGTGCTCAGATCCTCCCCCCAGCATATGCATCAGCGTCCGGTGGCTAATAGTGCCAGTTCTGTGTTGGTTGACGAGGCGCTTTGTTTTCCCGATGTACCTCTCGCGTCTGGCTGTGCCGATTCTTACTCCCAGGTCTTTCATCCTGGAAAGCGATGTGGAATCACTGGCGTCAAAATCCTCTGTTCTCGCCATATCTTTAAGGGCGTTAATAACATCGGCACGATCCATGGGCTGGCCATCTACAGGGGGTGCAGAGCCAGCTAATTTATCAGCTCGTTCATTTCCCTCGACTCCCGCATGTCCCGGGACGAAGATGAAGGTGACTTTGCGGACAACAGACTTCCGCAGCGACTCAGTCCACTGTCTACGTACAGATCCAGCTTCGACCTTCTGAATCATGCTCATTGAATCACTTAGTACACACACGTTGGTATAATGCTGTGATTCCAGCCATATGAAAGCCTGTGTAACTGCCATCACCTCCATCGTCATGCTGCTCGTGGTCATGGAGTGGGCACCACTGGATTCTTGAACGGTTCGGCCCGCTGAGCGGGCTGTAAATGCCCACGCACTTCTCTGCTGCTTTACAACAGATCCATCTGTATAGATGAGCACTTCGGGGCTATCTGAGTGATCATAGATGAGCGCGTTAACCTCTGCATTGACAGCGGCAGGGTTCTGCTCTCTGCACCGTCTGTCGAGTGTGATAATGCAGGAGAAGGTACACTTAAAAGCTGGAGGCACCGGCACCCATTCCTTGCCGGGGTTGATACTGGTAAGACTGCAGACCTGTCCGACGACATCTTCCGCCCGACCCATCCATGATTTTCCCCTCTTTAGCCTGTCACCCTTTTCTCTGAATACAGCGTCATGCAGAGGGTGCTGCTCATCTGCACTTATTTTTAAGTATGCACGAGCTCTCCAGATCTTGATCCTGTGTTCCATTGTCGGGAAGTCAAGGAGGTATCTCATTGCTACACAGCTGGTGTAATAGCAGTCTTTGCTCCTTCGTTATGACACCTATCACTTTACGTCTGTACTAATGTATGGATGCTTGATTAATGGCGACAGTTAGTAGAAATGTGATATTTATCACTTATCACTTGAATCCTGTACGATATGTTGATGTTTTTGTAATGGGTAACAGGGGATAAGTCGCTGTGTTCATCATTTGACTTCTCATTTATATTTATGTGACCTGGTTTCTATAATTTCACTCCAATGTATTTTCTAGTTTGCCAATGCCATAAGCTTGTGATATTGTGAATTTCCCCCTAGGCATCTATAAACACATGACGAGATACAAACTATGCGTATATTTTATTGTTTAACCTTTTCTAATCTTTAAAATAATTATCAGTCTTCGCAAATTGGTCACTATTTTTTTTTTTTTTGGTATATCCCTAACAGGACGTTGCAGTCAACATCAGTATTTTTCAGCTGCCGTTGATGTACTGAGACGCTCAGTAGTTTGCCATTGTTTTCTGAGCGACCGGCTCATATACCCCCTAAGTTACCAACGCGGCGAGAACCGCTACCGATTCTCGCGCAGGTTACGTTACTCACGAGAATATACGGGATTACGGAGAAAGACGTTAACTCCCTAGGCCAGGGAGACTTGCCACTATATTTAGTGACTAGAAATAAACTGATTATTTCATTGTTTAAAGTGTAGGATTACAAGACATTGTGACTGTAAAACCTAGAAAGTCAGAAGTTCAAGCGCTAGCTTAACCCACGCTACATATATTCTTATACATATTGATTTGGTCTATTTAGCCAGTCAATTATGTAATATACCATACACTATCACATTGTATTATGATCATTATCGAGCTATAGGTGGATACTCACCAGAAATATGACATTGATTGTCACCATAATCACTTTCGAGAGGTCCACGCCAGACATTTTGAATACTTGGTCCTGCTCCAACAGTCAGATCAACAGTAACTAGTCGGGAATGGAAAACAATATTAGTCAAACATAAAATACATGCACGTGGGTCTGTGTGTAATCTGTTGGTGATCAGTATCGTCTTCTTGTTAGTAATATTAACTCTTTATAATCAAGACAGCTCGTATTTATAAAATAATAGCCACAGTGTCCAACGGGAGTTAATGTGACGATGTAATGAACAGAAAACACGATAGAATTAAAACAGATGTAAACCGCAAATTCTTTGCTGCTGAATCAATGATCAGATATAAAACCACCTCGATACCTACTCCATCTGTGAAAGAAACATTGTCTCCGTACACCAAATCAACTTACATTTATCAATTCCAGTATAAGTGCCTAGCGACTTACATAGGCAGAACGGAAAGACAATAAGCAAATCCCGTAACCTGACATACACAGGTGTCGGTGGAAAAGAAATTTAATCATTCTTCAAGAATCCCTGTGCAGTCGACAGGTGATAAAACAAATTCGGCCATTACGGAACATTTGCTGAGTACCAAGCACAACATTAACAAGCAGACCGCATTTCATATACTGTATTGCAGTGGTTCTCACGCGGTGGGGAATTCCCCCCCCCCCCCAGCCCCACGGGGGATTTTTGGGTTTTCAGAGGGGGGGGGGAGAGAGAATTAAGATTATTTCAAGATCGCGTAATACAACAACCGATTACTAGATATTGTTTTTCCCTCCATACTTTACGGTTCTGTACTTCTCGCCCTTCTGAAATTCGTCTTATAACGTAAGTAGACCCTCAAATCTTGACTTTTTTTTAGTATGTGTTATTAAATTTAGCATCCATTTTTACGTATACTGTGTGTGTGGGAAGTGGGAGGGAGGGGGGGGGGTTATAGGGAGGAATTACGAAAGCGGGAGTGGGAAATGACATTCTGAACATATGGTGAAGGGGTGCATGGGCCAGAAAATGTTGAGAACCACTGCTGTAATGGAGAACAATAATCGATTGTTTATGTTTATATATATATATATATATATATAATTAGTCGATTCCAGCCGTGACTTTGTAAACAGAAGGACTTCCTGCCAAGTGTTAGACTTTCGTGGATATGACGTTCTACGCAATCGGACTAAGTCACTGACGATGTACGTGATATTTCAAGGAACACAGAGCAGATCCACGACTCTGGTGATCGAGTGAGATGGCAGAACATGACCGCCCATGCTTATCGGCATGGCACATGATGGATGGAGCATTCATTGTTTTACATAAAATGATATAAACATCTGCAGTGTGCACCTGATGAGATGCAGCGAAATATGCCAGACAAGAAATCGTGCAATATTGTATTTATGGCGTACGTGTTTACAGTAATAACTTCATGAAACAGGGGGGAAAGCACGCGAAGATCGACAGCTGCAGATGCTATCGGATGACTCATGAAATGCATAAGGCAAAAACTCAGACAATATCAGGGACATGTCAACAGATGTGACACGGCTGTAGCGAGTTGACAGCGCACTAAACAACCGGTCTTGTGGTCCGGGCTTCAAATCCACGTGGATACCTGGATGTGAGTGACCATCGGGTTCCCCGACATCGCCAGATAGAAGAGGAAGTCCATAGATGGTACTAAATGTGCGCAATGTCATCCGCTAGACAGTCTGTCCACACCCTCACATTTCAGAGCATATACTTCAGATCTGTCCACTCAGATCTGTCCACTCATATCTGTCCACTCAGATCTTTCCACTCATATCTGTCGGCTCATATCTGTCCGCTCATATCTGTCCACTCAGATCTGTCCTCTCAGATCTGCCCACTCATATCTATCCACTCATATCTGTCCACTCAGATCTGTCCACTCAGATCTGTCCACTCAGATCTATCCACTCATATCTGCCCACTGAATGAAGAGAGGTCCAACACCAGTTTTGGAGATCACATTTTGCACCGGACAACAAACTGTCCAATGTTTTGTGATCTAGTTTCAACTGAAATACCCACCTCTCCGCACAAACCTCTTATCCCACACACATTCACGCATTCGAGAGATCTCATTTCCAATTTCCTCACAATAACATCAGTGGACGAACAAATGTAGTTGATAGGGAGCTACGCGGGAAATGTTATGAGCGCAGTGGGACGAGGATTCGACTCCTGCCTTCGTCAACAGAGGAAAAGACGGACCTGCATTCCTCCCTGCGTTCAGGCCTACAAAATATAATGGCCCTATCACATCACAGACCTATCACATCACAGACTTATCACATCAAAGACCTATCACATCACAGACCTATCACATCACAGACCTATCACATCACAGACCTATCACATCACAGACCTATCACATCACAGACCTATCACATCACAGACCTATCACATCACAGACTTATCACATCACAGACTTATCACATCAAAGACCTATCACATCACAGACCTATCACACCACAGACCTATCACATCACAGACTTATCACATCACAGACTTATCACATCACAGACTTATCACATCACAGACCTATCACACCACAGTGGGTGGGTGGGTGGGTGGTTGGGTGGTTGGGTGGTTGGTTGGTTGGTTAGTTGGTTAGTTAGTTACACAATCTGCTACTTCTCTGCGACAGTAATGCACTCATGTAATAGGTCCTGTTGAGAAGATCACTTTCATCATGAGCCGCGGAAGAGATTCACTATACTTTGCCAGTTCTCCGCCTCATGCACTCTCATGCCCAAAGTGTCTTCACTGACCTGTGTCCATCTTCATGCTGGTCGACCGTTGCCTCATTTTCCAAGAACTCTGCCTATCATTACTCTCCCCCCCCCCCCACCCCCAAGTTACTGTAACGTATAACATGGCCAGAGTATTTCCGTTTCTGAATCATGGTGCAGTTTGTAAACCCGTTATCTTCTACTGTCAGATATCGTAAAATAACATTTCCGTTCTCAAGTTCCATGGTGTTGAGCATTGCTGTGTTGATCTCGAAGAGAGATATCATAAAATAGCATTTTTTCCCCCTCAAGTTCCACGGTGTTGAGCATTGCTTTGCTGATCCGGCAGGTTCTGCAGCTTGTCTTGTTCCAGACCTATTGGTGTAACCTTTCCTTCAGAGTAACCTAGGCAGGCCAAGAGAGGGATCATGCTACATGCGCAACACATGGTCTCTAAATTTAGCACATGTCTTGTGGTATAGCTGGTCTCCCTGACCTAGTAGTTAATGTCTTTCTCCGTAACCCCGTATATTCTCGTGAGTAACGTGACCTGCGCGAGAATCGGTAGCGGTTCTCGTCGCGTTGGTAACTTATAGGGTATGTGAGTCGGTCGCTCAGAAAGCAATGGCAAACTACTGAGCGTAATCTTGCCTAGTACATCAACAGCAGCTGGAAAATGCTGATGTTGACTGCAACGGCCTGTAAGGGATATGTACACACACAAAATGGTGGTATAGAGGGGTATAACGCCATTTAACAAACTATTTTCTTTCAAGACGGCAAGGAGCCAGTCACTCATCGGTATTATACGTGAATCTCTTAGCAGTTGATTTTCTTCTGTAGTCATCGCGAAATGGTCTGTGATTCACAGCCGTCTGTTGCCTTACTACTCGTAAATATGCATGTTCTCAAAACTTTTACTTTATTTGTATGCTGGTGTTGTGCCATAGTTCTTAACGCTGTTTCTTCTTTCTTATAGTCCATGCAGTGTGGTGTTGGTGATCATGCCTGTCCACAACCTTCCGTCTCTTGTGCTGCCAGTCTTCCTATAGTCCATGCAGTGTGTCGTAGGTGATCATGCCTCTTGTACTGTCTATGGTTTCTGATACTGCTGTTCCTCCGTGTTATGATGTCAAACTGTCCAGCATCTTTTCTCTTGGGTTGCCACTGCTTCTTCTCCATTCTTTGTGGCGACATACTTCAGCTTTCCCTTTCTTATAAAATGCCCAAACATTGTGAACTATTTTTGTTTTCTTATGCGCTTAACAAGTTCTCTTTCTGAGTTAACTTCTTTCAAGATATCTTCATTGATCTTTCTATCCATCCAGAGTGTTTTCTTCATTCTTCTACAAAATCACATCCCCACATCGTCCACATAATTCTTCATTTGTTTGCTAATTATCCATGATTAGCTTCCTTAGATCAAGGTTGGCTCATTATAGCTCTTAATAACTCTTTTCCTCACCTCTGTTGGCAGAGATAAATGAAACAGGATATTCATCATCTTTTGAAATGCTACCATTGCTTGGTTATTCTATATTTAACTTCCTTTATACATCTTCAATCTGCTGTTAAAGTAACTAACTACTTAAATACATTGACTTGTTTCAGACTGGTTCCATTTACTCTGATGTTTCATGTGGGTATGCAATTGTTCTTTGTAATCATCATGCGTCTGTTTTTTTCTGTTATTCAGACTAAGTCCTATGTTTTGACTTTCTGTTGTAATTATATTTATCATTTCTTGTAACTGCGTTTCATTTTCAGCGACCTAAACCAGGCCATGACCATAACGCAGGTTGTTTACATTATTCCTACCATCTGATAGTCATAGCATGTCTTTATGGGTCTCACTATTATTTCACTCTACAAATACATATACTAAAGGGTGTATTTTTAATGACTGAACAGTGTTAATATTGTCGGTCCAAGTTTTGTATTTACCTATTATGTTGCATGAACTTTACAGAGGGTGAATGCAAAACTTGGACCGGCAATAGTTCCAAACACTGCACAGTCATTAAAATATACCCTATACTTCTACTGAAGCCAGTTAACTAAAACTGTTTATATGGAAGGACCCAGGTCAGCATGGCCAAATGGATAATAGCGATCGTTCTTAAACTTCTGGTGTGTGTCACGGGATACTGCGAGTTTAATGATTCCCCGATAAACTAAAATATAAAATTACTTGCAATGTATGAGGATGGGAAATTATTGACCTTTAGTCAGAAAAACAATCGAGCACTTCAGTCTTGAGTGAGGACAAAGTGACGGGCATTGACCGAATGGTATAGACGTCAGATACAGTTGTTATCAGGGGTCAGTGACTGAAGATTTCACCGGACAAACAACGTTGAGACGATCGGGTTGTGGAAAACACGAAGTCATTGATCAAAGAGCTGGAAATGTTTGATGTACGATGAGTGGGGAAAAACGGGAATTAGCGGAGGAGACAAGAGCGAATACGTGATTTCACAAACCTTTGATGGGAAATAACGGCAAATTCGATTGTTGATGTAGGAACATCAAAAAGGAACGGAGAATTGGAACCAAGGTATAAATAGTTGGGAACGTGTTTTTTTGTTTTTTTTTTGTTTAGTGTGCGACCAACTAGACGGAGAATGGTTCTATGCGTCCTTAATAAGAATAGAAATATAATGTCCCTAATTGTTTAGAGGCGATGGGACAGTGGTGCTTATGTGCTTGTGTATTTCGATTCATGGACTACCATATATAGTATAAGGTAATAAAGCTTTAGCTTAGTAATCTAGCATAGTGAACTAGGTGTCTGTGCTTTGCTGTTACCATTTCCTTCGTTTAACTAATCGCCTAGAATTTAATGAACTCATCTGTCTTATGTCAGAGTATCGTTCGGTAGCGTCTGAGTACGGCCGGAGGCATGCTCTCACATAAGAATTAGTCTGAAGCAGGCTGATATCACCTGGTTATCTATCTCCCACAGGTTCTACGACAAAAACTTCTGACATACTCAGAGAAGATAACAAAGGCACTTCACTTGTGCAGAGATAAATATTACGTCACCGGAACAACTAAGAACATAGCCATTTAATAATCGCGGGCAGAGATAACTAATTGCAAATAAGTGAACTCTGGAATTAAAGAATATCCAGGATAAGAAAGCAATGGAAAGGTCGTTAATTCTATAAAGGCAGAGCGACATAAGCTACATATATCTGACTTGTGTACTAATATAAAAGAAACCATGGAGAACTCAAGAACAGTTTCCATGCCTAAAAAAAGTGGTAACTAACTAACTGGAGGCAGTGTGACAAACCTATATAGACTATATACATACAGTGTTAGACAGTGGTGATGTGTTTTCAGTGATGGATTTTATTAACTTCCAAAAAGGGGAATCTGTCGAATTCAGAGACTTATCGTAATCACATTATTTCATGGTGATCAGACATTGAACACGTTCTAAATATTGGAATACGGCCAGACTCAGTCGGAGAGGAGCAAACCCGCGTGAGAGCTGTCCACATATGTGTGATGTATTGTCGCATGGCCGTATACGGATGAGAGATGTGATACGGGACATAGACATACAGAGTCCTATCTCACACTCACAATAGAATACACTATAAATTACATATACACAGTCAATACATACAACTGACATAGTTTTCAGCATTAAATATTTTATTAATTGTTTGAGGAAACTGTTGTCGGGGTATGTTATGAAGGAATAAAAGAGAAAGAGATAGAGAGAGATAGTGAGTAGAAGACATAACGGGGGAGTGTAGACAAAGGTCTGACAATAGTTCCAAAGTATAAGAAGGATTTTAAAGGTGTGCTTGTTGACTCCACTTTCCCCCAGGGACGACAAGTGACAGTGTGCTGATGCCCGTTTAAACCTCTATATCGGTCAGTTGGACTAAAATTGTTATTTATTGTCCTTGACTTGGGGACGAAAGCTTCAAGTACCTCTGAATTCACAGTGGGTTCGCTTGATGGCAAGGGACACTGGTAATAGGGAAAGCTAATCTACACCCAAAACTCAGTCCAGTGCACTAGAAGTAGTAGCACGTAATGGACTACTCTAGAGTTCAAAACTAGCGAGTGTAAAAGAAACACAAAAGTATGGACGGTTGTAGCAGGAATAGACAAACGCACACTTCACTACATTTCATTGAGCTAAAGGTGCTGTATCTAATACATCATTTCTGGAATTGTGACATGTATGCTTAATCAATTAACTAGTGTCTGTGTGCCGGCTTCGTGGCTTAGAGGTTATGACTTTTCTCCGTAATCTTGTATACTCTCGTCGGTAACGTGATGACGGTGAGAATCAGCAGTGGTTCGAATCGCATCGGTAACTTACGGGGTATGTGAGCCGGCCGCTCAGAAAGCATTGGCAAACTACTGAGCGTAATCTTGCCAAGAAATCAACATACAGCTGAAATATGCTTGTGTTGACAGCGATGTCCTGTAAAGGATATGCAAAAAGAAAAAGTGTCTGTGTGTGAGTGAGTGTGTGTGTGTGTGTGTGTGTGTGTGTGTGTGTGTGTGCGTGCGTGCGTGCGTGCGTGTGCGTGCGCGCGTGTGTGATTTCTTCCCAGCGCATATTACCGATTGTTGGACGTGGGCCTGACAGATTCATAATCCGGCATAAACTTCAGTGGGTCACATACTCCACTGTCTTTGTGAGATTGAGATCACGATTTCTTGTACATTCGGCAAAGGATCGACTCCCTCACTATCTATCTCACTCTCTATCTCACTGTCTCTCTCTCTCTCTCTCTCTCTCTCTCTCTCTCTCTCTCTTTATGTCTGTCTGTCTGTCTGTCTGTCTCTCTTTCTCTCTCTCTCTCTTTCTCTCTCTCTCTCTCTCTCTGTCAGTCTGTTTTTTTTCTGTCTATCTCTGTCTCTTTCTGTCTCTCGATCTCTCTAGTTCTCTCTGTCACTCTGCCTCTGTATATGTCTCTTTATGATCTCTCTCTCTCTCTCTCTCTCTCTCTCTCTCTCTCTCTCCTTCTTTGTTTACCTTTCATTGTCTCTTGCTCTGTCTGTCTCTCTTTGTCGATCTGTCTTGATTCTGTCTCTGTCTTCTCTCTGTATGTCTCTCTGTCTTTCTATATGTCTCTCTCTCCCTCTGTCAGTCTGTCTCTGCGTCTCTCTCTCTCTCTCTCTCTCTCTCTCTCTCTCTCTCTCAGACTCTCTCACTCAAGCAATCAAACACACACTCTGCTGCTGATATTCCTCCATACCACCGTCTCAATCCATCCAGCATCATTTCTCTTGGTCTGCTGCTGCCTCTCTTCCCCTCGATCGTTCCAGTTGTCACGATGTTCTCCAGTGCCTCTCTTTTCATCACATGACCGAAGAAAGATGTTTGTCTCTTTCTTATTGTTGTATATAATGTTCTAGTTTCATTAGCCTGTTTCAGGCAATCATTGTTAGCTACTCTGGCAGTCCAAGGAATTCGCAACATTCGTCTCAGAAAACACATCTCTGTTGCTTCTAATTTCTTCTTAACTTGTTCATTCACATTCCAAGATTCACTGCCATATAGCAAAACTGACAGTTTATGATGGCAGTTGACATGACATTTATTGTTTTCTTGATATTCGAGGGATAATAATTCATATTATTTTGTGTCAGGTCTTAGTCAGATATGACTGAGCTACCGTATAACAGTAGACGGTACTACCTGCTTTCTGTTAGCGCCGATCGTTGGGCGGCGCTTACCAAACCCGACACCCCACATTGTGCCAATGGCTTCGGGCGGAAGAGCGCAATTGGGAGGGTACAAGCCTTACCCTAGTGCGAGGAATTGCAACCTAAAGACAAAGTGTCATGGCAGGGCAGACCAGGCCCTAAGCCTTGTTGGCGGCTGGTCTAGGATCGAAGCTCCGACAGGCGGACAATTAGAGCATTGCTTTGCTGATCCGGCAGCTTCTGCAGCTTGTCTTGTTCCAGATGTAGAGGTGTTACCTTTCCTCTGGAGTGAACTAGGCAGGCCGAGAGAGAGATCATGCTGCATGGGCAACACATGATCTCTATATTTTAGCCCAGGCTTTGTGCTATGGAGAGGCAATAACTCCATCCCTTACAAACTATCGTCTGTCAAGACGGCAAGGTGCCAATGAATGACGATATTCGAGGAGAGTCCTTTCTTTGCACTCTCTGTTACTACAATGTCCAACAATTGTTGTAGGTCTGTTGATTTATCCGCCACCAATACTGTGTCATCTGCATAGCGTATACTATTTATTTTATAACCTCCAACTAGTATTCCTGGCATCTCTTTGATCTCTCTCATTATTACTTCGCTTTATAGGGAGAAGAGATCTGGTGACAAGATACACATAACAAAATGCTCATATTAATTCAGATTTGAATTACTTTCAAACTTTAAAGAAAAATTTCGAAAAAAAGAGTAACATTAAAGTCTCTATTTACTGCTCATACTGCAACTATCAATCGTACTTTTGAGGCTAGTTATCAAATTTCATTACTCATCGCTAAATCTGGGAAAAATCACATTATAGGGGAGAATTTAATCAAACCATCAATATCAGCATTTCTTAAAACGGTTCTGGAAAAAGATTACCAAGACGTTAAAGCTATGCTACTAAGTAACAATACTGTTAGCAGAAGAATAGACGAAATGAGTGAGGATATTGAAATACAACTTGTTGAAAACCTGAAAACACGAAAATTCTCGGTGCAAATGGATGAATCAACTTTGAGAGACAGTGAGGGCGTACACACTTACGTAAGATATATTGATAAAGGTGATTTTGTTGAAGAAATGTTGTTCTGTAAATGATTAGAAAGCAAGCACTACTACCTCCAAAGATTTATATAGTAAGCTAAAATAATATGCCAATGAAAAATATAACATCTTGTGCTGCAGATGGTGCTCGTAATATGATAGGGAACAAATATGGTTGCTTCAAATTGACGAAAGATGAGAATCCAGAAATGCTTCTTGTGCATTGTGTTATTCACAGGGAAACCTGGTAGCTAAAGACATTTTGCCTGTTCTAAATGAAGTACTAAATTTAGTTATAAAGTGTATCAATGCTATTAAAGCTAGTGCCAAATGTGAACGTCTCTTCAAGTTATTTTGTGAAGAACAAAATGAAGACTATGTGAGACTTATACTCCACACAGAAGTAAGATGGCTCTCGAAAAGGAACTGCTTGAAAAGATTTATGGAACTATTTGATACTCTTAGTGATTTTTTAAGCGACAAACCTGAAATGAAAAATCTGTTAACTGTTTCCTTTTAAGGCATTTGTGAGTTACTTAGCCGATATCTTTGAAAAACTAAATATATTAAATAAACAACTTCAAGGAACAAATAAAACTCTTGTCAATGAAAAAGCGAAGATATCTGTTTTCATTACCTTTATTGAATTATGTCAGACATATACAACACAAATTTTGAAATGATTCATTGGCTCCAAAAATGTGAAGCGACTGATACCGCTATATATGTTATTGTCGATCATTTGAAAATTTTATCGGCTGATTTAAAAGAAAGATTTTCTGATTTGAAACAAATTGATTTCCCAATTTGGATGATGCAGCCAATGTTAGTGGATTTGTCTGATATTTCAAATATGCAGTATCAAAAAGAACTCGCAGAAATGCAAAATGATGAGTCAATTAAAACTGTATTTAATATAAAAGGAGCGATGGCATGGCTTTGTGATGAAGCCAAAATCAAATATCCAAATGCAACCAAATGTGCAAGGGAACTATTGTTACCGTTTCCATCTTCATATTTAGCTGAATGCTGATTTAGTGCCATAAATGATTTGCTGCTAAAAAAAAAAAAAAAAAAAAAAGGAAATCGGCTGGAAATAACAAAACGGGGAGACTTGAGACTAAAGTTAACTAAATTGGAACCTGACATAAAATCTCTTAGCAGCAAGCATCAAGCGCAAAGATCTCACTAAATTTAAATAATAAATAATTACTAATAATTAAAATAATATAGAAAAATCGTTCATATAAAATTATTTTGTACTTGAATTTTATTTCTCCATTATATGTTTTGAAAATTTACTTACTGTGTTTTTCATTAGTTTCCTAGTGATTTCTTCCTAAAACCTATCATTCAAGTTTCTTTAGTGAACATTTCAATTTTTGAATATTAAAAATTATGTATATGTTGGGGGGGGGGGGGGGGCATATGAATTTTAGAAAGGCTTTGGTGAGGTACAGCACAAAAAAGGTTGGGAAACACTGGTCTACAGCCTAATACCCAATGGCAATAGATTTGCTATAATACTAGCTCTGTTAGTGAGTTGTACCACAGGAGGTCTGCTGTTTGCTTGCATATGCTAAGTTTTCTCACTCACGTTAACTTCTTCTCTTCCGTCCTTATGCTATAACCTTGACCAGGAATTCTCACACATTGTTTTTTTTTATAACTTGTCACCCAGTTTGATCAAATGAAATATTTACCTCGATCCTCTTTCTGTTATAAAATCATACTAGCCAAAGAAATGAAACATTTCTCAAAAGCAAGAGCATTGTAGAATTTAGCGGATTGTGGAATTTTTAACAGAATGAGGAGTTCTTAAAAATTCGCGCGCGCACACACGCACACACACACGCGCGCACACACACACACACACAAACACACAGCCAGAGAGTGAGTGAGTGGGTGGGTGGGTGAGTGAGTGGGTGGGTGAGTGGGTGGGTGAGTGAATGAGTGAGTGAGTGAGTGAGTGAGTGAGTGAGTGAGTGAGTGAGTGAGTGAGTGAGTGAATTAGTGAGTGAATTAGTGAATGAATGAGTGAGAGTGGAGAGAGAGAGGAGAAAGAGAGAGGGGAGATTAATGGTTTAGTCACATCTAAGACATGGGGAACCGCCAAAGTCACATGTTCTGTGTCAACTCTGCTGATTATACTATTCATTGCTATCGCCTGATTCCACCCACAATGATTTCTCTCTGAGTCGACCCAGCATCATTTCTCTCTGAGTCCACCCAGCATCATTTCTTTTGGTCTGCCCCTGCATCTGTCCTTCTTAATCTTTCGCTTGTCACGGTTTTCTATTGCCTCTTTACTTATTATGTGACCAAAGAATGCAGTTTGTCTCTTTCTTGTGGATATATAAATATCATGTTCTGCCTTCATTATCCTGTTTCATGCAGTCGTTGTTAGTTAAGCTGCCAATCCAAAGTGTTCGTAACTTTTCTCCCATAAACCACATCTTCGCTGCTTCCAATCTCTTCCTAATGTCCTCATTAACCTTCCATGATTCACTTCCTGCAACAAAACTGCTTCTATATAATATTTCAGCAATCTCTAAAATGCTACGGGATTTCAGAGAAAGTTGAGCTTTAAAGATAGGTTGCGTGGAACCCGTGGATAGTGACTCTTTGCATAAAATACTTTCCATTTTCTGAAATACAGCTTTCGCTTTACCTATTCTAGTCTTTCTTTTTGGGATCTTCCATATGATGTTATAACTTCCCCTAGATATCAGATTGAGGAAGTATTTTCCCTTCTATTGTGACGCACTTTGTTATCTCTTTTCTTTGATATTGTCATTATTTCTGTTGTCTTGATATTCAAGGAAAGCCCTTCTTGTACTCTCTGTTACTACAATGTCCAAAAGTTGTAAATGGTATGCATTTCCAGATATCAATATCGTCATCTGTATAGCGTATTTTGTTTATATTATAAACTTCAACTTGTATCCCTGGCCTCACTTTGGTTTCTCTCTTTATTACTTCGCTGTACACAGAGAAGAAAGCCGGGGACAAAATACATTAAGTCTTACTTGTTGTTTTATCTATTCATAATTGCCCTCTTTATATCGCGTTTCCTCCCCCGATGTGTCTCCACCTTGACGTGGTGGGGGAGCTTGCGTGTCCCATAGACCCCATTTGCTTGCCGATGGGTGAAAAATTACATATCGGACAGCTTATGGGATAGGGACCAGACTAAGAGAGACACAACCTGCTGCTCTGCAGGCATAGACTGAGGATAGCAGTCAAAATTTAAATGAGGTGCACAAAGGCAGAATTTCTTGGTCCGGACAAAACTCTTAAGGCTCCCTGTCGAGGGCTGTGGCTGAACGCCAGTAGTATACAATGTGGGATTCGGTTAGCATTTGCCGGATTAATCCGGATTGACCTTGACCTCGGTTGATTTTCACTCCTCCTCGGTCATATAGTTGGGTGGGGTAAGGGGTGGTATCTAGGTCATATCTAAGGGCGATAATTCTAAGATTTTATGTTTCTAAGGGCAGATAACTATTGAGTGGGTGTATAAAAATTTTAATTAATTATTAAAAAAATAAAATAAAATAAATAAAAAATAAAACTAAATAACGACGGGGTGCGGGGTGGTGGCGAGGGGGTGGGCGCGTGGGGTGAGACTAGGCTGTTCAGGTTTAAACACTATCATCACAGGGTTACAAATGAAAACCTTAAAAAGTAAAAATGGTCGATATTATTGATTTTAGCGGGTATAGCTTAGTGAAATTCATTGGTGAGGGATGGGTAGCGGCTATTAGTGCTTTGTAGAGTGTCGTAGTTGCTTATACACCATCATCACACAGATTACAAATGAAAACCTTAAAAAGTAAAAATGGCCGATAATATTGATTGCAGCGGATATAGCTTAGTGAAATTTGTTGGTAAGGGGTGGGTAGTGGTTATTAGTGGTCTGTAGAGGGTCACCGTGGCTTTTTTACTATCATAACACGCGTTACAAATGAAACCCTGAAAGCTAAAGATCGCTGATTGTAATGGATATAGTGGAGTATCATTCGGCGGTAAGAGGTGGGTACCAGGCATTAGTGGTCAAGCAGTGGTCAAGTGGTGGTCAAGTAAGGAAAATTTTAGGGAAAAGTGATTGTAATGATATGGTGATGCTTAAAGGGTGGTAAATTAGTGGTCAAGTAGTGGTCAAGTAGTGGTCAAGTGTTGGTTAAGTGACGAAAACTTTAGGCAAATTTTAGGGAACAGTGACTGTAATTATATGGTGATGCTCAAAGGGTGGTAAATTAGTGGTAAATTAGTGGTCAAGCAGTGGTCAAGTAAGGAAAATTTAAGGGAAAAGTGGTTATAATGATATGGTGATGATTAAAGGGTGGTAAATTAGTGGTCAAGTAGTGGTCAAGTAGTGGTCAAGTACCGGTCAAGTAGTGGTTAAGTGGTCGAGTGAACACTTAAAAGGTAGAGAAAAGTACGTATATTGAAACGGTGATGGTAAAATGGTCGACAACGTGGTCAAGCAGTGGTCAAGTAGTGCTCAACCAGTGGTCAACCGCTCAAGTGAGAAAATTGTAGAGTATGGTACGTGTAGTGAAACAGAGATGAATAAATTAAGTAGTGACGTTGTCAAGTAGTGATCAAGTAGCGGGCAAGTACTGGTCAAATGGGCGAGTGACCACTTAAATTGTAAGGGAAAGTACGTGTAGTGAACCTGTGTTGGTTAAAGTGATCGATGACGTGCTCAAGTAGTGGCCAAGTAGTGGTAAATGGTCGAATGACTACTTAAATTGTCGGTGAAAGTAGGTATGATGACATGGTGATGATCAAGAGTTGGTCAAGTGGTGCTCAAATAGTGGTCAAGTAGTGGTCAAGTAGTCGAATGACCACTTAAATTATAGGGTATGGTATGTGTAGTGAAACGGTGATGGTAAAATAAGTAAGGACATAGTCAAATAGTGGTCAAGTACTGGTGAAGTAGTGATCAAGTGGTCGAAGGATCACTTAAATTGTAGGGTATGGTATGTGTAGTGACATGATGATGGTTAAAGTGATCGATGAAATGATCAAGACGTTATGCCAACTGCTAAGTTCAGAAAGTAATGTCCTTACTAGCGGCAATTTCCCTGACAGAATCGCCTCGAGCACTGATTTTGTATTGATCAATAACACCTAGTGGTACAGTCAACACACATGGACAATAGTTACATCTGGTCAAAGATGGCGTCGCACCCTATCACACATGGGTAATTGCTACAACCAAACTACGTCTCATTCACTAAAACTGGTCAAATATGGTGTCACATCCGGTCACAGGGGTAATGGGACATCTGAGACACGTGGTTAAGAGGGAAACTATAGAAAAAGGGTGTCCTATCGGTTGTCGAGTCAGGGAACCTAACGTATGATGATCACTGTGTATAGGAGTGAATGCACTGCATCATCAACACTGCATCATCACCACTGCATCCGAAGGGTAAAATGGTCACCCCCTTCTCTCTCTCTTTTCTATAACCGTGTAGTCCTAGTGTTATCCGGTTACACCAAAGGACACCCGAGCATCAACACAACAAACTGCCCCGATTCAACCTTAGGCAATGCACGTAACATGACAGGTCACATGTCCGCCGTCATAATCAGCGACGTTAGCACGTATCAAATTAGATAGCCACACTTTCATTTCCTTTCTATGTGTCCATAGTGTCTTTACATCTTTCTCCAGAAAACCATTTCCAAGACCAATATATGTTATTTGTCAGTGTACCTGCTCAGTGCCACACTTCACAACCAGACAAAAATACACGTTCTATGTACCACTTCAACCGTCAAATAAGAAAATATGTTAGACAAAATATTAAAATTATTGGTCAAATACAGAAATATATCACCCAAACTTATAAAAAGTAGGAACATATGTTAACCAAATGGAAAATATCTTAGCCAAATAGGAAAATTTGTTAGCCAAATAGAAAAAATATTGACCACGTAACGATATATCTTGTCCACTTATGAAAAGTAGGGAAATTTGTTAGTCAAATGAGAAAAAAGATTGACCAAGTAACGAAATACCCAAACCAAACTTATGAAAAGTACGAAACTTTGTTAAGCAAGTATGAAAATGTATCGACCAAACAGAGAAATATATCACCCAAACTTATAAAAAGTAGGAACATATGTTAACCAAAGGGAAAATACCTTGGCCAAATAGGAACATTTGTTAGCCAAAGGAGAAAAAAGATTGACCAAGTAACGAAATTCCCCAACCAAACTCATGAAAAGTACGAAACTTTGTTAAGCAAGTATGAAAAGGTATCGTCCAAACAGAGAAATATATCACCTAAACTTATAAAAAGTAGGAACATATGTTAACCAAATGGAAAATATCTTGGGCAAATAGGGAAATTTGTTAGCCAAATGGGGAAAATATTGTCCAAGTAACGAAATTCCCCAACCAAACTCATGAAAAGTACGAAACTTTGTTAAGCAAGTATGAAAAGGTATCGTCCAAACAGAGAAATATATCACCTAAACTTATAAAAAGTAGGAACATATGTTAACCAAATGGAAAATATCTTGGGCAAATAGGGAAATTTGTTAGCCAAATGGGGAAAATATTGTCCAAGTAACGAAATATCCCCCAACAAACTTAGGAAAAGTAGGAAACTTTGTTAAGCAAGTATGAAAAGGTATCGACCAAGTAGAGAAATATATCACCCAAACTTATAAAAAGTAGGAACATATGTTAACCAAATGGAAAATATCTTAGCCAAATAGGAAAATTTGTTAGCCAAATAGAAAAAATATTGACCACGTAACGATATATCTTGTCCACACTTATGAAAAGTAGGGAAATTTGTTAGTCAAATGAGAAAAAAGATTGACCAAGTAACGAAATACCCAAACCAAACTTATGAAAAGTACGAAACTTTGTTAAGCAAGTATGAAAATGTATCGACCAAACAGAGAAATATATCACCCAAACTTATAAAAAGTAGGAACATATGTTAACCGAAGGGAAAATACCTTGGCCAAATAGGAAAATTTGTTAGCCAAAGGAGAAAAAAGATTGACCAAGTAACGAAATTCCCCAACCAAACTCATGAAAAGTACGAAACTTTGTTAAGCAAGTATGAAAAGGTATCGTCCAAACAGAGAAATATATCACCTAAACTTATAAAAAGTAGGAACATATGTTAACCAAATGGAAAATATCTTGGGCAAATAGGGAAATTTGTTAGCCAAATGGGGAAAATATTGTCCAAGTAACGAAATTCCCCAACCAAACTCATGAAAAGTACGAAACTTTGTTAAGCAAGTATGAAAAGGTATCGTCCAAACAGAGAAATATATCACCTAAACTTATAAAAAGTAGGAACATATGTTAACCAAATGGAAAATATCTTGGCCAAATAGGAAATATTGTTAGCCAAATAGAAAAAATATTGACCACGTAACGATATATCTTGTCCACACTTATGAAAAGTAGGAACATTTGTTAGCCAAATGGGGAAAATATTGTCCAAGTAACGAAATTTCCCCCAACAAACTTAGGAAAAGTACGAAACTTTGTTAAACAAGTATGAAAAGGTATCGACCAAGTAGAGAAATATATCACCCAAATTTATAAAAAGTAGGAACATATGTTAACCACAGAGAAATTACCTTGGCCAAATAGGAAAATTTGTTAGCCAAATGGGGAAAATATTGTCCAAGTGACGAAATACCCCCCAACAAACTTAGGAAAAGTACGAAACTTTGTTAAGCAAGTATGAAAAGGTATCGACCAAACAGAGAAATATAGCACCTAAACTTATAAAAAGTAAGAACATATGTTAACCAAATGGAAAATATCTTGGCCAAATAGGAAAATTTGTTAGCCAAATGGGGAAAATATTGTCCAAGTAACGAAATATCCCCCAACAAACTTAGGAAAAGTACGAAACTTTGTTAAGCAAGTATGAAAAGGTATCGACCAAACAGAGAAATATATCACCTAAACTTATAAAAAGTAAGAACATATGTTAACCAAACGGAACTTATCTTGGCCAAATAGGAAAATTTGTTAGCCAAATGGGGAAAATATTGTCCAAGTAACGAAATATCCCCCAACAAACTTAGGAAAAGTACGAAACTTTGTTAAGCAAGCATGAAAAGGTATCGACCAAACAGAGAAATATATCACCCAAACTTATAAAAAGTAGGAACATATGTTAACCAAATGGAAAATATCTTGGCCAAATAGGAAATATTGTTCGCCAAATAGAAAAAATATTGACCACGTAACGATATATCTTGTCCACACTTATGAAAAGTAGGAAATTTGTTAGTCAAATGAGGAAAATATTGACCACGTAACGAAATACCCCCCAAAAAACTTAGGAAAAGTACGAAACTTTGTTAAGCAAGTATGAAAAGGTATCGGCCAAACAGAGAAATATATCACCCAAACTTATAAAAAGTAGGAACATATGTTAACCAAATGGAAAATATCTTGGCCAAATAGGAAAATTTGTTAGCCAAATGGGGAAAATATTGTCCAAGTAACGAAATATCCCCCAACAAACTTAGGAAAAGTACGAAACTTTGTTAAGCAAGTATGAAAAGGTATCGACCAAACAGAGAAATATATCACCCAAACTTATAAAAAGTAGGAACATATGTTAACCAAATGGAAAATATCTTGGCCAAATAGGAAATATTGTTAGCCAAATAGAAAAAATATTGACCACATAACGATATATCTTGTCCACACTTATGAAAAGTAGGAACATTTGTTAGCCAAATGGGGAAACTATTGTCCAAGTAACGAAATTTCCCCCAACAAACTTAGGAAAAGTACGAAACTTTGTTAAACAATTATGAAAAGGTATCGACCAAGTAGAGAAATATATCACCCAAACTTATAAAAAGTAGGAACATATGTTAACCACAGAGAAATTACCTTGGCCAAATAGGAAAATTTGTTAGCCAAATGGGGAAAATATTGTCCAAGTGACGAAATACCCCCCAACAAACTTAGGAAAAGTACGAAACTTTGTTAAGCAAGTATGAAAAGGTATCGGCCAAACAGAGAAATATAACACCCAAACTTATGAAAAGTAGGAAACTTTGTTAGCCAAAGTGAAAAAACCTAGGTCAAGTAAGAAAATTATGATAGTCAAATGTGAAAAGTGTCGGCCAAATACAGAAATTGCTCAACCAAACTTATAAAACGTAGGAAAATTGTTATTCAAACGGGAAAGCTATTGAACAACTAGGAAAATGTAATAGTCAAAGAAGAATAATATTGAACAAGTAATGAAATATATCATTCAAACTTATGAAAAGTAGGAAGCCTTGATAACCAAATGTGAAAAATATCACTCAAAGAGAGAAATAGCTCGCCCCAACGTATAAAAAGTAGGAAAATTGTCGACCAAAGGAGGAAAAGTTAGACCAAATACAGAAATATCTCGACCAAACTTATAAAAATCTAGGAAAAAATAGTACCCAACACAACTAAAAGGCTGACTAAAGTTATAAATCCAAACTTATAAAAATAACCAAATAGGAAAACATATTGACCAAGTACAGACATATATCAATTAAACTTATAAACTTGTCGTCCAAAGTGATAAAAAACAAAGAAAGGCTGTCAGCCAGTCTAAGAAATAGGTATGGAAAAGTAAGTCGACCAAGCTCAGAAAAAAAAGGGGGAAAAAAAAGGAAATAAAAATATAACTTCTGTAGTCTTGGTCGA
This sequence comes from Cepaea hortensis, assembly GCA_963921405.1. Taxonomy (NCBI): domain Eukaryota; kingdom Metazoa; phylum Mollusca; class Gastropoda; order Stylommatophora; family Helicidae; genus Cepaea; species Cepaea hortensis. The sequence goes on from OY992891.1 coordinate 58,725,756, forward strand.
CTTACTTTTCCATACCTATTTCTTAGACTGGCTGACAGCCTTTCTTTGTTTTTTATCACTTTGGACGACAAGTTTATAAGTTTAATTGATATATGTCTGTACTTGGTCAATATGTTTTCCTATTTGGTTATTTTTATAAGTTTGGATTTATAACTTTAGTCAGCCTTTTAGTTGTGTTGGGTACTATTTTTTCCTAGATTTTTATAAGTTTGGTCGAGATATTTCTGTATTTGGTCTAACTTTTCCTCCTTTGGTCGACAATTTTCCTACTTTTTATACGTTGGGGCGAGCTATTTCTCTCTTTGAGTGATATTTTTCACATTTGGTTATCAAGGCTTCCTACTTTTCATAAGTTTGAATGATATATTTCATTACTTGTTCAATATTATTCTTCTTTGACTATTACATTTTCCTAGTTGTTCAATAGCTTTCCCGTTTGAATAACAATTTTCCTACGTTTTATAAGTTTGGTTGAGCAATTTCTGTATTTGGCCGACACTTTTCACATTTGGCTATCATAATTTTCTTACTTGACCTAGGTTTTTTCACTTTGGCTAACAAAGTTTCCTACTTTTCATAAGTTTGGGTGTTATATTTCTCTGTTTGGCCGATACCTTTTCATACTTGCTTAACAAAGTTTCGTACTTTTCCTAAGTTTGTTGGGGGGTATTTCGTCACTTGGACAATATTTTCCCCATTTGGCTAACAAATTTTCCTATTTGGCCAAGGTAATTTCTCTGTGGTTAACATATGTTCCTACTTTTTATAAGTTTGGGTGATATATTTCTCTACTTGGTCGATACCTTTTCATAATTGTTTAACAAAGTTTCGTACTTTTCCTAAGTTTGTTGGGGGAAATTTCGTTACTTGGACAATAGTTTCCCCATTTGGCTAACAAATGTTCCTACTTTTCATAAGTGTGGACAAGATATATCGTTATGTGGTCAATATTTTTTCTATTTGGCTAACAATATTTCCTATTTGGCCAAGATATTTTCCATTTGGTTAACATATGTTCCTACTTTTTATAAGTTTGGGTGATATATTTCTCTGTTTGGTCGATACCTTTTCATACTTGCTTAACAAAGTTTCGTACTTTTCCTAAGTTTGTTGGGGGATATTTCGTTACTTGGACAATATTTTCCCCATTTGGCTAACAAATTTTCCTATTTGGCCAAGATATTTTCCATTTGGTTAACATATGTTCCTACTTTTTATAAGTTTGGGTGATATATTTCTCTGTTTGGCCGATACCTTTTCATACTTGCTTAACAAAGTTTCGTACTTTTCCTAAGTTTTTTGGGGGGTATTTCGTTACGTGGTCAATATTTTCCTCATTTGACTAACAAATTTCCTACTTTTCATAAGTGTGGACAAGATATATCGTTACGTGGTCAATATTTTTTCTATTTGGCGAACAATATTTCCTATTTGGCCAAGATATTTTCCATTTGGTTAACATATGTTCCTACTTTTTATAAGTTTGGGTGATATATTTCTCTGTTTGGTCGATACCTTTTCATGCTTGCTTAACAAAGTTTCGTACTTTTCCTAAGTTTGTTGGGGGATATTTCGTTACTTGGACAATATTTTCCCCATTTGGCTAACAAATTTTCCTATTTGGCCAAGATAAGTTCCGTTTGGTTAACATATGTTCTTACTTTTTATAAGTTTAGGTGATATATTTCTCTGTTTGGTCGATACCTTTTCATACTTGCTTAACAAAATTTCGTACTTTTCCTAAGTTTGTTGGGGGATATTTCGTTACTTGGACAATATTTTCCCCATTTGGCTAACAAATTTTCCTATTTGGCCAAGATATTTTCCATTTGGTTAACATATGTTCTTACTTTTTATAAGTTTAGGTGCTATATTTCTCTGTTTGGTCGATACCTTTTCATACTTGCTTAACAAAGTTTCGTACTTTTCCTAAGTTTGTTGGGGGGTATTTCGTCACTTGGACAATATTTTCCCCATTTGGCTAACAAATTTTCCTATTTGGCCAAGGTAATTTCTCTGTGGTTAACATATGTTCCTACTTTTTATAAATTTGGGTGATATATTTCTCTACTTGGTCGATACCTTTTCATACTTGTTTAACAAAGTTTCGTACTTTTCCTAAGTTTGTTGGGGGAAATTTCGTTACTTGGACAATATTTTCCCCATTTGGCTAACAAATGTTCCTACTTTTCATAAGTGTGGACAAGATATATCGTTACGTGGTCAATATTTTTTCTATTTGGCTAACAATATTTCCTATTTGGCCAAGATATTTTCCATTTGGTTAACATATGTTCCTACTTTTTATAAGTTTAGGTGATATATTTCTCTGTTTGGACGATACCTTTTCATACTTGCTTAACAAAGTTTCGTACTTTTCATGAGTTTGGTTGGGGAATTTCGTTACTTGGACAATATTTTCCCCATTTGGCTAACAAATTTCCCTATTTGCCCAAGATATTTTCCATTTGGTTAACATATGTTCCTACTTTTTATAAGTTTAGGTGATATATTTCTCTGTTTGGACGATACCTTTTCATACTTGCTTAACAAAGTTTCGTACTTTTCATGAGTTTGGTTGGGGAATTTCGTTACTTGGTCAATCTTTTTTCTCCTTTGGCTAACAAATTTTCCTATTTGGCCAAGGTATTTTCCCTTCGGTTAACATATGTTCCTACTTTTTATAAGTTTGGGTGATATATTTCTCTGTTTGGTCGATACATTTTCATACTTGCTTAACAAAGTTTCGTACTTTTCATAAGTTTGGTTTGGGTATTTCGTTACTTGGTCAATCTTTTTTCTCATTTGACTAACAAATTTCCCTACTTTTCATAAGTGTGGACAAGATATATCGTTACGTGGTCAATATTTTTTCTATTTGGCTAACAAATTTTCCTATTTGGCTAAGATATTTTCCATTTGGTTAACATATGTTCCTACTTTTTATAAGTTTGGGTGATATATTTCTCTACTTGGTCGATACCTTTTCATACTTGCTTAACAAAGTTTCCTACTTTTCCTAAGTTTGTTGGGGGATATTTCGTTACTTGGACAATATTTTCCCCATTTGGCTAACAAATTTCCCTATTTGCCCAAGATATTTTCCATTTGGTTAACATATGTTCCTACTTTTTATAAGTTTAGGTGATATATTTCTCTGTTTGGACGATACCTTTTCATACTTGCTTAACAAAGTTTCGTACTTTTCATGAGTTTGGTTGGGGAATTTCGTTACTTGGACAATATTTTCCCCATTTGGCTAACAAATTTCCCTATTTGCCCAAGATATTTTCCATTTGGTTAACATATGTTCCTACTTTTTATAAGTTTAGGTGATATATTTCTCTGTTTGGACGATACCTTTTCATACTTGCTTAACAAAGTTTCGTACTTTTCATGAGTTTGGTTGGGGAATTTCGTTACTTGGTCAATCTTTTTTCTCCTTTGGCTAACAAATGTTCCTATTTGGCCAAGGTATTTTCCCTTTGGTTAACATATGTTCCTACTTTTTATAAGTTTGGGTGATATATTTCTCTGTTTGGTCGATACATTTTCATACTTGCTTAACAAAGTTTCGTACTTTTCATAAGTTTGGTTTGGGTATTTCGTTACTTGGTCAATCTTTTTTCTCATTTGACTAACAAATTTCCCTACTTTTCATAAGTGGACAAGATATATCGTTACGTGGTCAATATTTTTTTCTATTTGGCTAACAAATTTTCCTATTTGGCTAAGATATTTTCCATTTGGTTAACATATGTTCCTACTTTTTATAAGTTTGGGTGATATATTTCTGTATTTGACCAATAATTTTAATATTTTGTCTAACATATTTTCTTATTTGACGGTTGAAGTGGTACATAGAACGTGTATTTTTGTCTGGTTGTGAAGTGTGGCACTGAGCAGGTACACTGACAAATAACATATATTGGTCTTGGAAATGGTTTTCTGGAGAAAGATGTAAAGACACTATGGACACATAGAAAGGAAATGAAAGTGTGGCTATCTAATTTGATACGTGCTAACGTCGCTGATTATGACGGCGGACATGTGACCTGTCATGTTACGTGCATTGCCTAAGGTTGAATCGGGGCAGTTTGTTGTGTTGATGCTCGGGTGTCCTTTGGTGTAACCGGATAACACTAGGACTACACGGTTATAGAAAAGAGAGAGAGAAGGGGGTGACCATTTTACCCTTCGGATGCAGTGGTGATGATGCAGTGTTGATGATGCAGTGCATTCACTCCTATACACAGTGATCATCATACGTTAGGTTCCCTGACTCGACAACCGATAGGACACCCTTTTTCTAGTTTCCCTCTTAACCACGTGTCTCAGATGTCCCATTACCCCTGTGACCGGATGTGACACCATATTTGACCAGTTTTAGTGAATGAGACGTAGTTTGGTTGTAGCAATTACCCATGTGTGATAGGGTGCGACGCCATCTTTGACCAGATGTAACTATTGTCCATGTGTGTTGACTGTACCACTAGGTGTTATTGATCAATACAAAATCAGTGCTCGAGGCGATTCTGTCAGGGAAATTGCCGCTAGTAAGGACATTACTTTCTGAACTTAGCAGTTGGCATAACGTCTTGATCATTTCATCGATCACTTTAACCATCATCATGTCACTACACATACCATACCCTACAATTTAAGTGATCCTTCGACCACTTGATCACTACTTCACCAGTACTTGACCACTATTTGACTATGTCCTTACTTATTTTACCATCACCGTTTCACTACACATACCATACCCTATAATTTAAGTGGTCATTCGACTACTTGACCACTATTTGAGCACCACTTGACCAACTCTTGATCATCACCATGTCATCATACCTACTTTCACCGACAATTTAAGTAGTCATTCGACCATTTACCACTACTTGGCCACTACTTGAGCACGTCATCGATCACTTTAACCAACACAGGTTCACTACACGTACTTTCCCTTACAATTTAAGTGGTCACTCGCCCATTTGACCAGTACTTGCCCGCTACTTGATCACTACTTGACAACGTCACTACTTAATTTATTCATCTCTGTTTCACTACACGTACCATACTCTACAATTTTCTCACTTGAGCGGTTGACCACTGGTTGAGCACTACTTGACCACTGCTTGACCACGTTGTCGACCATTTTACCATCACCGTTTCAATATACGTACTTTTCTCTACCTTTTAAGTGTTCACTCGACCACTTAACCACTACTTGACCGGTACTTGACCACTACTTGACCACTACTTGACCACTAATTTACCACCCTTTAATCATCACCATATCATTATAACCACTTTTCCCTTAAATTTTCCTTACTTGACCACTGCTTGACCACTAATTTACCACTAATTTACCACCCTTTGAGCATCACCATATAATTACAGTCACTGTTCCCTAAAATTTGCCTAAAGTTTTCGTCACTTAACCAACACTTGACCACTACTTGACCACTACTTGACCACTAATTTACCACCCTTTAAGCATCACCATATCATTACAATCACTTTTCCCTAAAATTTTCCTTACTTGACCACCACTTGACCACTGCTTGACCACTAATGCCTGGTACCCACCTCTTACCGCCGAATGATACTCCACTATATCCATTACAATCAGCGATCTTTAGCTTTCAGGGTTTCATTTGTAACGCGTGTTATGATAGTAAAAAAGCCACGGTGACCCTCTACAGACCACTAATAACCACTACCCACCCCTTACCAACAAATTTCACTAAGCTATATCCGCTGCAATCAATATTATCGGCCATTTTTACTTTTTAAGGTTTTCATTTGTAATCTGTGTGATGATGGTGTATAAGCAACTACGACACTCTACAAAGCACTAATAGCCGCTACCCATCCCTCACCAATGAATTTCACTAAGCTATACCCGCTAAAATCAATAATATCGACCATTTTTACTTTTTAAGGTTTTCATTTGTAACCCTGTGATGATAGTGTTTAAACCTGAACAGCCTAGTCTCACCCCACGCGCCCACCCCCTCGCCACCACCCCGCACCCCGTCGTTATTTAGTTTTATTTTTTATTTATTTTATTTTATTTTTTTAATAATTAATTAAAATTTTTATACACCCACTCAATAGTTATCTGCCCTTAGAAACATAAAATCTTAGAATTATCGCCCTTAGATATGACCTAGATACCACCCCTTACCCCACCCAACTATATGACCGAGGAGGAGTGAAAATCAACCGAGGTCAAGGTCAATCCGGATTAATCCGGCAAATGCTAACCGAATCCCACATTGTATACTACTAACGCCTCTAAGCCACAAACCCTCGGATCTTAGAGCCAGGCTGATACCCGTCTACCGGAAAATAGAAACATGATACTGAGCAAGCTACATGCTCAGGTCTGATACATGTTCGAAGGCTCCCAGCTGGGGGATATGAGAGTTTCCAGGATGAAGGGGCCTGGCCGTTTCCTGTTCACTGCTGCACGAAGGTAAGGTGCTGAGCCGGCAGCACATGTAGCCTACCTCGTGAGCGAGTACAAAAAAGTCAGAAAAGTGCCCCAGTCGAAGGGTTACGGAAACTGTCTGTATCTAACTCATAGAGAGTGTAGACAAAAGTGGAATAATGTCTCATCAACGCAAAATGGAACGCACGGCGAGCGAACCTATTGCGTGGTCTGAAGTCACAAGCAAAAGCTTACCGAGTGGATGTCACTCGCAGTCTGACCGCTCCTGGTGTGTGATTTAGCGATCAGTGGCAAGTGGGATGCCCAACACATGGAAGTGAGGAACTAAAGCAGCCATGAGCAGGACGTGGAAACTCCTTGGGTGAGCCCAGTCTCAGAGCAATATGTGCCGGCTCTGCAATTATGGAAGCCTCCTTGGATAGCGAGATAATGCCCATGGTCTGCCCCTGCCTTCCCTTGAGGGCAGACCACGATATCGTTGATCGTTCTATCTTGACCAGCTGAGATGTGGGTGACATTACAACAGTCTAACGTGTCTCGAAACCAGAGGAAGGCTAACCTCACTAAAAAATGCCCGCCGGAAGTCGGAAGTGTCGTCCTACGGGTGGCAAACTAAAAATTGACACTACGCATTTACGTCCGAGTGAAATGTCTCGTCCGAATGTCTCCCGTGCTAGGAACAGCTCTGACTACCTAGTTTCCGAATGCCGCTCTTGTTCGGAACAGCTCTGACTAGGTAGTTTTCCGAATGTCCGCCGTGCCTGGAACAGCTCTGATGGGTACAGGGACAAGCACATGTCCGAAAACTCGCTTAGTGGAAACCAACCGCAGAGCTGACTGGTTTGTGCAGGAACGGCCCAGGGCGAGCGAAATGCCCAATATATTGAAGCGAGGAATTAAAACAGCCATGAGCAGGACGTGACGATTCCCTCGGTAAACCCAGCACCAGAGCGTTATGTGCCGGCTCTGCAATTATGGAAGCCCCCCAGGATGGCGGAAAATGCTATGGACTGTCCCTGCCTTCACTTGAGGGATGACCGTGTAGTCTTCGACTGTTCCAACTAGACCAGCTGAGATGTGGACGGTACCACAAAAGTGAGAGTCTCCCAAGATTGCTAACCTGGTCAAAAATGCACGCTAAAAGTCGGATGTGTTGGCCTGAGGGTTTCGACCCGAGGGTGCCTAACCAGACACACCGCAATCACATCTGAAAAAATCACTCCGGATGAACGCAAAGAAGAAGAAGATATCGCGTTTCAGTTGTTGCTATTTGCTTGAAGTAATTGTGGGATGTGGATTTTAATTCCTGAGAATAATTCGTTAAAAAGTCTAGGGGGTATTATTGATTCTCTGTCACTGGTAAGAATGCAGGGTGATCAGGGATATTTACCACAAATCCCAGGAGGAAAGAGTTCCATCCTTGAAACAATGGCATCTGTGTGTAGGTTTCCCTTCCCACTTCATCACCCTTTAAATTAACTATAGATGCTAGAAGGATATTGATTGCTCACAATATATAAACAACCACTTATTGGACACCACATTTACTTGATGTACACAACACTTTTGGACAAACAGTTCAGGTATTAACTCAAGATCTGCAGTTACATATATATATATAGGTGTAATAAACACTATGCATTTTCAGACAGGCATGGGAATGATATGCAGTATTACAACATAGTACCCAGTGACCCCAGAAAAAAACAAGGTTATTACAAACAACACAACAACCACAAATTGGTTCTGCTAACTTGACTCATTGTACCTAGATAAAATCACATTGGTCTAGGTGCAGAAACCCAACATACATACATTTATTTCTGACACCATGTACAATTCTCATATTTAAAAATAATGAGTGGGTGTCAAAATATTATACATATATGTCATAACATAACCCTTTAGGTGTACACCATTACCATGTAAAACAATCTTTACCCTTTTCCTGTCATTGAAGAAAACCACACTCATGAAAACAGTTGATACTAATAATTAAATTAATTAATTATAGTGTTCATTTAGGCGTTGCGGATGGGCATTCTTCTCCAGTGCAAAGCAGTTAATGTCCATAATTATCCGTGCAGAATTATACTCAGTCATTTTCTACTCACAGTATGTCCACCGAAGTTGGCTGGCGAATGTTTCTAATCCATAATCCAAGAATAGAATTATACATAAGCACATATTCTCTCCATGAGACTGAATTTAAGAATACTCGGTTGCCATTTGGGTTGTGTTCCAATTGAAATTGATGCCTAGGTCTGTCATACTTTCAGGAGATGCAACTTAAGCTCTGCAGAAGGTTCTTCCCTATATCATCTTATCGATGAAAAGATGACGACTGTCCAACAGCTCGGTTTATGTTAACCGTTTCCCAATTTAGTTCAAAAGGCTTTGTCACACACCCGGTTCATGTTGATAGGCCATCCCACACTTGATGATGGGCAGTTAGGCTGACATGGGACCAGCATAGAGTTCTCATTCATTCCATTTCTGTGTAGAACATACAGTGGTGAATCATTCATTTGGTTTCATCTGAAGATTCTGCTGCAGGCATGTAACTGAAGAATATTACTCCACCACATATCCAGGTTTGCAAGCCATCAGGTGATTCCTTTGGTTGCAGGCGTAAAGGCATTTACTCATCTAGCTGCTTTCATATGGTTCTTTTGATGGTGTTCAGGTTTTGGACCTTGAGGTAATCTGGTGTAGTTATGGTTCAGATGTTCTGAAGTTGGTACATTTGTTTGTATTGGCTATAATGTTGTTTCAGTGTCTCTTCCCATTTGTTTGAGTTGGTGTTCATAGCTAGAACTTGGTGTTGCATGGCTGGAACCTTATGTTTGACTTTTGCAGCTGTGAGATGTTCTTTCGAAGACTTATCCATTGTGGATATTAACTTGGTAATCCAACCAACAGTTGAAGGTTACTCACTGTTGTTAGTTTTAGTAACTTGAAGAAGGATTGTCCCAGTTTCACTGACTTGGTTGAATGATGAGGCCATTGGTGATACTTCTCAGAAGTAACGCAAACGATACACTGTTGTCAGTACTCTGATGATCTTCATCTTTGTAGATGATTAGATCTTGAAGTCCATCCTGGATATTCCTACTAAAATAGGACTTAATCACTCACCCAGTCAGTTGTCTTCTAATTTATCTGTTGCTCGCTATGGAGCTATTGAGTGCCGCAGTAAACATTGAGGTATTGCTAGATCCAGATTATGGTTTGGACATTCACTTTATGGCTGTTTACCCAGGATCCAGTGTTAGTGATATAGTCCCACCAAATTCAACCACCACCTGCTTCTCTTCAATAGCTTGAAGAGAATCATGGTTTTAAAACAAACTACCTTCTCCCCGAAGGGAAAGGTCGACTTTCTTGTCTGTTCTCTTGACTAGAAATGCTCGCTTCAGTCTTTGTTTTCCCCCTCGCCAGGATTGGCCAGATAAGGGAGAGAAAACAAGCCAAACTAAATTTAGCTGTGCCACGGTCAGTCTATCGCTGTTTTATTTTCTCCTACATTAAGTAAGTTACTTAATCAGTAATTGTAAGGGTTTGTTTATTTTTAAGGGAGTCCATAAATAGGAAAGGGTAGAGACGTTTTTATTATATTACACGCCTCCCCCATTTAAGACATTTATTTCTTTCAGAAATTAAATGGTCAAGAAGTACTCTACAATTTCCGTCTTTACATTGACTCACCTAGTATCCATCCCTTATTACTTTACTACTGCCTTATGTTATATAATCAGAGCCACGTCCATTTTCTTTTAGTCACGACAACTGGCATAACCTTAAAGGATTATTTCTCTTTTAGTGAAAGAGTGTAGCACCCTCTCCACTGTTGTCAGCTATTGTTTGAAATATGAGTGGTTATCTGATAATTTGTTACTTTCCAGTACTGGTTTGTCTGCATCAAACCGACTTTTTGAAGCAATTGAGATATCATCATTAAGCTTGATTTCTCTCTCATTAGATTATCAATCTTGAGATTATGTTAAAACCGACGGTTAATTCTGCGTCTACTGATAGCCTATTAAACTCGCCCGTCTCCCTGTAAGTTAGACGTTTGTTTTTACTATAGATCTGATATTTAAAGGAAGCTAAAGATGGTTCCTGTTGAAATACATTTTCATCCAACACATCATGTGTTTGGGTTATAAGTCGAGTTATGGGATTTTCCGATCAGTTTTGATAACTACTGATTAGAGTGGTGTCCCTTTCTCTTGCGGGTTTACCCGGAGAATCTCGCCTAACATGTAAACAAGGTCCAACTTTTCTAGATTTCCGCTCTGAACCGAATTTTCCGGGGAACATGAATCTATCAGAAATGAAGTAATTCTTAGCTTACTTTCTCTGCTATTCCTTCTAATCGAGATCTATTTTACGCTAGAATCCTTATTAGTAATTCTAACTGATGTGTTTGAGTTTCACTCTGTATTTGTTGCTTTGGTGTTGAATTACGAGCAATTTTGCGTCGCTTGGCGTACATTGATCGTCGTCTGCCTCCCTCCAGGTTTTTAGACTATTTTCAACTTAGCAACATACATTGTTATGTAGGTTCAGACGTATTGTCTCCTACCATATATAATCAGTTCAGTGAGAAGTTAAAAGCCCCTTTTTGTGATTCCTTTGATAGTCTTCCAGACAATCAAGTTACTGGTTCACTTTCCAGTTATGGATGTGGATTACTAGTTTTTGTAAAATTACTATTACATCTGTATATCCCTCTAATACTGGCGTCTCCTGAGTTGTGTCCTCAAGATAACAGGTAAGGTACTCTTAATGTTTCTCTCCAGTTTTGTTTTCATCCGTTTAATACGTGGAAACTCTGGATTTATTTAGATTGACTAAGGTCTATCTTTGAACTGTTATATAATTTACTAGCTGGATTCCTGATTGAAATTCCTACTCTAGTAAATATCAAGCAATTCTTCAGCTATCTGCTCCAATTTGCTTGGTTTTTACACAGCTATATTCCATTTTTCTAGCATGGGTTCACTGTATACGTTTTAGGCGTTTCCCCTGTCTTCACGTCAAGGAGTTCGTCCTATTTATAAACAGCATCTATTTCAAGAGTTGTTTATTTAATTGTTGCTTTTACTGATTCGTATCAGTTATTTAAGCTAATCTCTGTTAGTCTGGATCTGCTTTCACATATTTAATGCTGGCATATAATCCTAGTCAGAACTGAGATGTAGAAATCTGTTTCGTCTTGCGACTGATTTCTGATTAATCTACCTTTTAGTAGGCTTCGAGCATTATCTAGAATTTAGTTACTCGGTTAGTTTTAAAGAAAATACAATTGAGTCGCGCGCCTCTATTGTACCACTTATTTTTGCCCTTCTTAATTCTTCCCTTATGAGAATATTAATGTTAGTTAGGCAATTATTGAAATAACTTTATGTAAGCTAATCGCTAACTAAAAGCTGTTTCACTCCTCTTTTTGATGAGGACTACTCATAGTGAACATTTCACTTAATGAGAATTAAACTGTAAATTTCAAAGTTAAGGAGCCAATATCTGAATTGTTCAGTCTCTGACTAGAGACTGGCACAGATTTTTTCCGGTATCTCCTGAAGTTTATTTGAAATTCCAATTTCTTATGTTAATTCTTTAATTATACCTTTTACATACCTATACGGTCTGTTTCCGCTACCATTAATAATGGAATCGGGGTGGATAATTTAAAGAAATACCTTATATTCTGTTGGGTCAGTAAGTGAGTTGATCAGTTTCACTTACATCACCAGGTGAATATTTTGGTTTTGACCCTCATTAACATATGGGCCATCTGAGTTAGTTATTAATAACTACTCATATCACCGGTGGAGTAGAATAAGTGTCGGTATGGCTTTTCTTCCTAAGTATCCATCATTTATTCACTTTACTTTACTACCGGTGTTGTAGAACATGTTATGTCATATGAAAAAAAAGGATTAAATTAGGGTGCCCCTAAATACTGCAAATTCTTACAATATTCCTTCCCTTCCATTAACTATGTCTACATTTTTGCAAGTGGTGGTTTTGGCCTTACCATTAGTTCATTTACTTTAGTTACTGCTATTTTCCCCTGGTTTAATTTATCTCTCAGGTATTATTTCCTTTCCTACTGAATCATCATTTGTTGATTAAATTTTTCCCTTAAAAAACATTTATTGGATTTCTAACTTATCTGTCCTAATTATCTATAAAATTGTCTATCACTCTCTGCTGCCTTGGTAATTTTTCAATATTACATGACTTATACAAGCAGATCAAGCATGAAAATACAATGATAATCAATGACAAAATAGTTAATTAACACATGATTCATATGTAGGAACATAAACCTTATGGATACCTAATATAGTAGTGTGTTCATGAGTACACCACTTTTGAACCATTTAAAGAGAATATCAGAGTAGCAGAACCATACCTCAAACATCAAATGGGAATGACTATGAATTCTAAACATTCACTGAATTACCTATCTTATGTGAGTTTACCATCCCAAAGACCTTACTACTGGAGGTTCATTACTGGACTTAGTTTCCCATCAATAAGATATAAAATATGAGTTTAAAAAAAAAATCTCATATCCAACAACCAACTACCTGATGCATCTGCTAGAATCAAGATATTACCTGTGAACAGTTTTGTACCAAAAAAAACCTTATATTTATCTGAGCCATTATGGGTTCACATAAAACTTGACTCAGCTCATACTAATGAGTGATTAGGTCTGTTACTAACACTATAACATTCTGAAGTGACTTGGTTTACCTGCGAGAGGTTTTCCCTGAATTCATATACTCACCATAATACACCAATTGTGATGTTTACCATGAGTTTTAAATTCACGGACTACTCCACTACTAGGTGAAGTCCATCCCGGACGAGCCCCCACATGTGGGATGTGGATTTTAATTCCTGAGAATAATTCGTTAAAAAGTCTAGGGGGTATTATTGATTCTCTGTCACTGGTAAGAATGCAGGGTGATCAGGGATATTTACCACAAATCCCAGGAGGAAAGAGTTCCATCCTTGAAACAATGGCATCTGTGTGTAGGTTTCCCTTCCCACTTCATCACTCTTTAAATTAACTATAGATGCTAGAAGGATATTGATTGCTCACAATATATAAACAACCACTTATTGGACACCACATTTACTTGATGTACACAACACTTTTGGACAAACAGTTCAGGTATTAACTCAAGATCTGCAGTTACATATATATATATAGGTGTAATAAACACTATGCATTTTCAGACAGGCATGGGAATGATATGCAGTATTACAACATAGTACCCAGTGACCCCAGAAAAAAACAAGGTTATTACAAACAACACAACAACCACAAATTGGTTCTGCTAACTTGACTCATTGTACCTAGATAAAATCACATTGGTCTAGGTGCAGAAACCCAACATACATACATTTATTTCTGACACCATGTACAATTCTCATATTTAAAAATAATGAGTGGGTGTCAAAATATTATACATATATGTCATAACATAACCCTTTAGGTGTACACCATTACCATGTAAAACAATCTTTACCCTTTTCCTGTCATTGAAGAAAACCACACTCATGAAAACAGTTGATACTAATAATTAAATTAATTAATTATAGTGTTCATTTAGGCGTTGCGGATGGGCATTCTTCTCCAGTGCAAAGCAGTTAATGTCCATAATTATCCGTGCAGAATTATACTCATTCATTTTCTACTCACAGTATGTCCACCGAAGTTGGCTGGCGAATGTTTCTAATCCATAATCCAAGAATAGAATTATACATAAGCACATATTCTCTCCATGAGACTGAATTTAAGAATACTCGGTTGCCATTTGGGTTGTGTTCCAATTGAAATTGATGCCTAGGTCTGTCATACTTTCAGGAGATGCAACTTAAGCTCTGCAGAAGGTTCTTCCCTATATCATCTTATCGATGAAAAGATGACGACTGTCCAACAGCTCGGTTTATGTTAACCGTTTCCCAATTTAGTTCAAAAGGCTTTGTCACACACCCGGTTCATGTTGATAGGCCATCCCACACTTGATGATGGGCAGTTAGGCTGACATGGGACCAGCATAGAGTTCTCATTCATTCCATTTCTGTGTAGAACATACAGTGGTGAATCATTCATTTGGTTTCATCTGAAGATTCTGCTGCAGGCATGTAACTGAAGAATATTACTCCACCACATATCCAGGTTTGCAAGCCATCAGGTGATTCCTTTGGTTGCAGGCGTAAAGGCATTTACTCATCTAGCTGCTTTCATATGGTTCTTTTGATGGTGTTCAGGTTTTGGACCTTGAGGTAATCTGGTGTAGTTATGGTTCAGATGTTCTGAAGTTGGTACATTTGTTTGTATTGGCTATAATGTTGTTTCAGTGTCTCTTCCCATTTGTTTGAGTTGGTGTTCATAGCTAGAACTTGGTGTTGCATGGCTGGAACCTTATGTTTGACTTTTGCAGCTGTGAGATGTTCTTTCGAAGACTTATCCATTGTGGATATTAACTTGGTAATCCAACCAACAGTTGAAGGTTACTCACTGTTGTTAGTTTTAGTAACTTGAAGAAGGATTGTCCCAGTTTCACTGACTTGGTTGAATGATGAGGCCATTGGTGATACTTCTCAGAAGTAACGCAAACGATACACTGTTGTCAGTACTCTGATGATCTTCATCTTTGTAGATGATTAGATCTTGAAGTCCATCCTGGATATTCCTACTAAAATAGGACTTAATCACTCACCCAGTCAGTTGTCTTCTAATTTATCTGTTGCTCGCTATGGAGCTATTGAGTGCCGCAGTAAACATTGAGGTATTGCTAGATCCAGATTATGGTTTGGACATTCACTTTATGGCTGTTTACCCAGGATCCAGTGTTAGTGATATAGTCCCACCAAATTCAACCACCACCTGCTTCTCTTCAATAGCTTGAAGAGAATCATGGTTTTAAAACAAACTACCTTCTCCCCGAAGGGAAAGGTCGACTTTCTTGTCTGTTCTCTTGACTAGAAATGCTCGCTTCAGTCTTTGTTTTCCCCCTCGCCAGGATTGGCCAGATAAGGGAGAGAAAACAAGCCAAACTAAATTTAGCTGTGCCACGGTCAGTCTATCGCTGTTTTATTTTCTCCTACATTAAGTAAGTTACTTAATCAGTAATTGTAAGGGTTTGTTTATTTTTAAGGGAGTCCATAAATAGGAAAGGGTAGAGACGTTTTTATTATATTACAGTAATATTTTGTAATATAACATGCGCTAATTATTTTACCCATGTAACAGTAAAGGATTGTTCTCAGAGCTGTTGTTGATTATTCAGTTTCCATACCTCCGTATGATGCATTTGTTGGGAGAATATTTTAAAAGATGGAATGCAGTGGTCTCGTGATCGAAATGATCTAACTATTGATTCAATTAAAGGGCTAATGCTCACAAACTCCGATGTCATTGGAAAGCTCTGTAAAGATGTCCATGCATACTGTATCAAAACATGCAAATTTACTGAGAAAAACCGCATACGTGGGAACAATATAAAAGAATAATGATAACTGCAAATACGCCGAGAACTGTGAGGTATTTTAAGCATGCCATAAATACAGCAGTTGTGGCTTAGGAGATAGTGAAACGCAGTTTCACAATTATCTAATATACCAAATCCAGGGTTCTTAATCAACTGCGGGTGATTTGGAAGCAGAACGTTTGCGTTGATTTCCATGGTATGAGACGTTGGTCGTTCAGAAATCACTGGCAAACTACTGAACTAACACGGCCTAATAAATCACAGTCGATAAATGCTGAGGTTAGTGCAATGTCCTGTATTATAAGCCATGCAATTAACTTCAGTATAAACATATCGTCTTTTCATCTAGTGCTGACTGGTCTGCAAGGATTGGACTAGCTCCAGAAACACAGTACACCTGATGTCGTGAGATCGGATCCTGTAGCTTACTTTCAGTGGATCTTCCACTCTTCCGTCCGTTCGTCCGTTCGTCCATCTCTACCAGAACTTATCTTATTGCCGATCTTTTACTCGCCCGTCTTCCATTTTCTTTTCCTTTCCAGTACTGGCTTTTATAATATTGTCCAAACATGTGTTGACCTTTCTCTTTTGTGTTATTACTTCATCAGCTGTGCTTTCATTCCAAGCTTCTAGGGCGTTCTCCATTTGTCAAAAAACTTGAGTCGCCAGTTTTTAAAAATCCCTTCATCGGAAATAACACTGGAAACTGTATATACCAATTACAGTCATGAAATTGGAACATGCTATTAACGTTTAATTTATAAATTAACGACTGTTAAATACTTTTAAATTCTGGTGTACCAACAATCGCTGTCCACCGTGTTACTGTGCGCTTCGTGTTATATGTTAAGAATTTTAAACGAGCTTTTTTAACAGAGAGGATCGACTTCAATGCATCGGGTTTTAACCCGTATGGCTGGGTCTCTTCCCACAGAACGACCTGCCGAAAGAGTCCCACCAGGCACGAACTTCATACCTCCAGCAACCGTCCCCGGCAGCCTCCAAGAAAGCAGCACTCATGAACGGAATGACAGAGTCGGGAAACGAACCTACCACCTTATAGTGCGAGGCAGGCGGTTTAACCACTCAGCCACGGAATTCTGCTTGATCGTTACACTGTCACGAGTTAAATCACACATATATCAGAAACAAACCAGAACACGAAATAAGCGCTCACTTTAAAACGCAGCTTGTTTGTCTGAAACTTTCCTGTCACAGATTCAACAATCGCTTAATTTTGAAATAACAGCACCTGTAATGTTGATCCTAGTTAGATAACGTACCGGATGTAGTGCTTTGAAACGTCGGGGTAGTGGCGGGGCAATGGTGGTGACGTGAGACAGGTGAGGAGATAAACTTGGGTGTGTATCGACACGAGAAGTTGAGTCTGCGACACGGAGGTAACAGGAGGACAGTGGCTCAGTCGCAGTATAACGGCTATCCGCTCGCCGAATGGTTATTCATCATCATCATCATCAAGTGCCCTGCCAGCTGGCGTAGGCGTTCATGGCTCTCCACAGATCTCGGTCTTTGGTTTTCTGGATCAACTCTGCAGCTGATATTCCTTCGTGCCACCGTCTCAATCCATCCAGCATCATTTCTCTTGGTCTGCCTCTGCCTCTCTTCCCCTCGATCTTTCCAGTTGTCACGATGTTCCCCAATGCCTCTCTTCTCATTACATGACCAAAGAAAGCTGTTTGTCTCTTTCTTATTGTTGTATATAGTGTTCTAGTTTCATTAGCCTCTTTCAGGCAGTTGTTGTTAGTTACTATGGCAGTCCAAATTGTCTCAGGAACCACATCTCTGTTGCTTCTAATTTCTTCTTAATTTGTTCATTTACATTCCAAGATTCACTGCCATACAGCAAAACTGGTTCTACATAGCATTTCAGCACTCTCTTTCTTACATTCAGTGATAGTGACTTATTGCATAAGATACTCTTCACTTTCTGAAATGCGGCTTTTGCTTGCCCTATTCTGCCCCTTAATCTCTGTTGTACATCTTCCATCTGATGTTATAAATGTCCCTAGATATCTAAAATTATCCACTTGGTTAAGAATTTTTCCTTCTATTTCTGTCACATTTTGGTGTCACCATTTGCTTTGATTTCACCATTGTTACTGTTTTCTTGATATTCAAGGAGAGTCCTTTCCTTGCACACAGTGTCCAACAATTGCTGTAGGTTTGTTGAATTATCCGCCACCAATACTGTGTCATCTGCATAGCGTATATTATTTATATTATAACCTCCAATTAGTTTTTCCTGGCATGTCTTTGATCTCTCTCATTATTACTTCGCTATATAGGGAGAAAATATCTGGTGACACGACACACCCCTGTCGTACTCCTAGATTTATCTGTTCGTAACTACCCTCTTTGTTTCCCATTTTAATTGCTTCTACTTGGTTCCAGTAAATATTCTTTATTATTCTTAAATCTTTCCCATCAATGTTGAATCTTCCAACATTTTAATCAGTTCATCATGTTTTACTTTATCAAATGCCTTAGTATAATCTATGAAGCATAAATATATGTCTTTCTGTGTCTCTATTGACCTTTCTATTAGTGTCCGTAATGTATATATTGCATTGTTTGTGCCCTTTCCCTCCACAAATCCATACTGTTCTTCACTAATTTCCATTTTTATTTTCTTTCTGGTTCTTCTCATTATGATTCTGAGTAGAAGCTTAATGATATGGTTTATGGGGTTAATTGTACGAAAATCTTCACATTCAATTGCTCCTGGTCTTTTTGGTATAGCTGTAAATACAGATTTCAGCATATCACTGGGTAAATATCCACTGCTATAAATATCATTTAACATTTTGGTTAATATATCTACTCCAAATTCCCCCAATACTTCTAATTCTTCTACTGTGATTTCATCTGGTCTAGCTGTTTTTCCTTTCTTCATATATTTCATAGCGTCAGCGACTTCTTCTTTTAGAATAGGTGGACCTTCTAAGTTACTTTCTTCTGTTAACTCTTCCCTTTCCCCGTCATATAATTCTCTTATATACTCATTCCACCTCTTCATTATAGCACCTTCCTCCAATAATATCTTTCCTGTTTTTGATTTCAAACACCCTGTATTTATTCTTGTTTTTCTTCCCGTGAGCTCACTGATTTGTCTGTGCATATTTTTGTTATCTTTAATGGCATTTAATTCAATTTAATGGTTGTACATTAAAAGCAAATGTCTTGTCAAATAGCTTGGATGATCTTACTTCTTTACAACTCCAAAGTTATGTATGCAATTGTGTGCTGGCTTATTTCCATGTCAAATTAAAGGTCTGAAAGAATCTTCTCTCGATGTCTTCCTCTAACTCTCTGTTCATAAATCTGTCCTGATGTTATGATATATTCAAGTTGATGTTTTCACATTACGGCCAATCGTTGATGATTACCCCCATTCCCTTTTTTACAAATCTTCCTATTAAATTTACTGTGTTGTAAATGTATATTAATTTTCTTATATCTATGTTTATTTTCGTCTTGACTAAGACCGTTGTGTTGTTTTATTCTTATTTATTTAATTGACACGTGTCTTCGTTTTTATTTTATTATTAAATTATTATGGCTTATTTCCTCCTGCATTGTGTTTCCGTTGACCGAGACTCTGATCTGGTATGTATTTGGTTTCATTGTGTGTCCTCGGGATTTATCATATAGTTTTGCCTGATTATATCCCTCTTTCTGGTGTTTGCAATAAGTTGTCACTGTGTCTTAGCCTCTTTCAAATAATTCAGGTACTAATTTTGTTTGCTGAGGTATTTTCAGCATTTTTCTGTTTTCCTGCTGTTTGCAGAACACGTGATGATGATGACTCTGCCTTATCCATACACAAAGAAATCAATAAAAATTAAATTGATTTCAGTGTGACTTAAAGAAAGAGATCAAGAATGTTCTTAACCACCTGCAAGCATGTTAGCTTACGCATTCTGTCCTGGCCTTCTATAGTATTAGAACAAACAAGTTCCTTGCCAACCCTTTAAGGCGTTTTCAGTTTCTGCCGCTAGATGCATTATTTTATGGACCATTGAAACTCCCTGAGTGACGTAGTCAATATCATGCCGACCGCCTTTACTTCGTTACATTTCAGTGGACGCTTTAGCGAAGTTGATAGCGAACTGCGCTGGTAATGTCATGAGCGCTGTCGGACACGGGACCGACGCCTGGCTCGGAGGCAACGAAAGTGAGGGAAAGACTGGCCACTTATTCTTCGGTGAACTCGGGTCTACAAACTGTGATGGCTCTTTCACATCACAGAACCAGAGCAGCAAACTACTTCGTGACACAACAAACAAACAAGGCTTTACTTGTTATGGCATTTCCTCTTACCTAATGTAAGTCTTTGTCGACATGGCAGCAAGGTTCATTTTTTCCTTTAAATCGCCGTCTCAGGAGGAGCGGCTGGCCGAGTGACTAGAATGCCGGACTCTCCCTCGGGAGACCCGAATTCGAATCCTGTCGTGGGAAAACAGAAAACTCTAACCTGCGCAGTTCGCGGCGACTGCACCAGCCAGGTGGCCTTAATTCCTCAGGCTTAAGACCCCCCCCCCCCCTCCCCATACACCGCAAGATACTTTATTGGCAGTAAATGACAGTTTTGTTTATTTTTATCCCCGTCTCAGTAAGAACAATAGCCTTCAGGCTGGCAGGCCAGACTTCTAGCTACTGCGCTACCACGGCACTCATTCCATTTGTACCTGAGCACAAACCCAACAAGTGAAATGTCACACCCACTTTTCCACCGTTTTTGTTGTACAGCCTATAATCATGAACTTCGCTGTAAAGATTACAGTCATAGTAAAAATAACAACGAGAATAATTGTGTTAACGGTACTAAAGGCATACGGGTGTTTCCTTTCAGTTCTATTAATTCCGAAGCACACAATACTGGCTGAGTTCCACTGGGATTTGGCTATAAATCAAGACATTATAGCTCGCTTTAACATCAAGCATAGTCCATAGATGTGCTTTTACTTCTAGTGCACCGGGCTGATTTTTACTTGTGTAATAAGCTTTCACTATTACCAATGAACAAACTCCGACTTCTGAGGTACTTGTAATTTACGTCTCCAAGTCAAGGGTAATAGGTTAACATTATAGTCTAACTGTCCGGTGTAGGGGGTTGAATCTGCTACCTCGGCATCAGCACACCGGGTGTTTAAGAACTAACGCACTTATCCATTCGGTTATGCTGACAGTCATTATCAGCGCATGTTCTTAACCGTTACACCAACGCTCCCGCTACTCACTTTCCCTGGTCACGATTATATCATTTGTATTCATTTTCTCTATTGTGGTTTCTACTCACAAGGCCTGAGGTTTGTGTTTGGTACGTGCTTGTCATCGCACTTGTTGTTTCTCGGCAGCTTCTTAACGGATTGAGTGTCGTAGGCTGATTAATAGTCCTTCCCGAATCTGCCATGGGCTTATATACAGTAGTTTTCCCTAAGCAATCCCCTATAATTTGAGATATAATACAACATGTATGCTACCATATTAACAACTTCTAACTCATAACAGTGGCACACCCTTACTTCCCATTTTCCGCCATCCATTTTTGCTTGGTCCGAACCTACTTTTTTTTTTTTTTGGCGCCGAATATGTTACCATACCATTTTTTTTTAAATGTAGTAGGGCCTGATCCAGTAGAAGACCCACTGCACCTCCCACGTCTATTGCCGTATCAGCCCAGGGATTAGGCTCTAGATTACACGTCACAAAACGACAGTAGAAATGTATTGCATTCCCTCTGTTGTGTCTTATCTGTTCGCCTGCATTCTTTACTTGAACAGCATGTGTTCACGTGGTTTTACTTTGTTATGCAAATATTAACTGCACAGATTTACTGCTTTCCTTCCGTACCCTAGTCTGTCATATCCGTGCAGTATTACTTTTAATTAGTGAGTTCGTTGACAGTTTTATGGTACTTTTAAAAAGACGTCTTTCTCATGCTGTCTGTTATGTTATGTTATGTTAGTTAGTTAGTTTGTCTGTCTGTCTGTCTGTCTGTCTGTCTGTCTGTCTGTCTGTCTGTCTGTCTGTCTGTCTGTCTGCCTGCCTGCCTGCCTGCCTGCCTGCCTGCCTGCCTGCCTGCCTGCCTGCCTGCCTGCCTGCCTGTCTGTCTGTCTGTCAGTCAGTCAGTCAGTCAGTCAGTCAGTCAGTCAGTCAGTCAGTCAGTCAGTCAGTCAGTCAGTCAGTCAGTCAGTCAGTCAGTCAGTCAGTCAGTCAGTCAGTCAGTCAGTCAGAACTGTTAGGTAGTTAATGAGAACTGTTAGATAGTTAATGAGAACTGTTAGGTAGTTAATGAGAACTGTTAGGTAGTTAATGAGAACTGTTAGGTAGTTAATGAGAACTGTTAGGTAGTTAATGAGAACTGTTAGGTAGTTAATGAGAACTGTTAGGTAGTTAATGAGAACTGTTAGGTAGTTAATGAGAACTGTTAGGTAGTTAATGAGAACTGTTAGGTAGTTAATTAGAACTGTTAGGTAGTTAATTAGAACTGTTAGGTAGTTAATTAGAACTGTTAGGTAGTTAATTAGAACTGTTAGTCGGTCGGTCGCGGTCGGTCGGTTGGTTGGTCGCGGTTTCAACTTCACGTCAAAGGTTCGCACCATAATGCTCCGTTCCTGTGCCAGTGAATATCACACAAATTGCTCCTCACTGCCCCGTGTGAAAAGTGGAACAGGCAGCACAAGTATACTACACATAATGCATCCGCCAGAATGCCAGCACAAAAGTCCGCCACGAAAAATACAGTTCATCGTCGATGGAAGCGGCAGTCACTAGAAAACCAGCAGTCACACATTACTACATAAGTCAAACAAAGTTAGTTCAGCACCCTGTCGGCCGCCATTTTCTGAACATGCAGTTCACGATACAAACAATCGCAGACATATGTAAAGTCACTCCACACGAAATCCACAGCTCACGAAGTTAACTCAGTAGGTGGGCGACGGAACCATGCACTGCCCGTCCAACAAGAGGAAATTGCGTAAGAAAACCGTAGCCACCAGCATAAACACTCCAAAGGCCTTAACAGCTCAACCGCCTATCCTCCATATTGCACAGACTGTTCTGTACTGTTATTTAATTTTATGCCACCGTGTGGCGTGTAAAATTCTGTATGAATTACTTTCTTGTTTATCTGCCAATACAGCGGCCAGGGTTCAAATCCCAGTTAAGGGAGAATTATTTTTTTTCTAGGGTGACTCTGTGGTAGACACGGGCTCATAAAAATATGGATCGGACAATTTTCAGTTTTCTTGGAATTGTTTGCGAAGGACAATCCACGAGGCAGGAAATTTAGAAACACAATCTGTAAGGATGTAGGAATGTAAGTATGTAGGTGTATAAGGATTTAGTTGTGTAAGGATGTGGGGTTGTAAGGATGTGGGGTTGTAAGGTTAAAACGGTGTAAGGATGTAGGGTTGTAAGGATGAATGGTGTAAGAATTAATGGAGTGTAAGGAGTAGGGCTGTGAGGGTGTAGGGGTGTAAGGATGTAGGGGTGTTGGGATGTAGGGGTGTTAAGATGTAGGGGTGTTAGGATGTAGGGATTTTGCGATGCAAGACTATAGTGTTATAAGCTTGTAGGGCTGTAGGATTGTGATATGATGTGATAACTCAGCAGTGGAACAAGCACGAGATGAGATTCCGATCGTCAGAAGTGTCCTTCTTCCCCGAAGATTTCGGCTCTGTATTTTTCTTTCACTCTCTGGGATCGGGCCCACCCGGGTCATGGCTCCGGGTGTCTTTCTCCTGCTGTGCGTTCTTACTTTGTTTCCAGACGTTCGATTCTCTTTTAGCACTTTGTCTCACACATGCGCATTGTGCTTGCTCACAAGCCACCCTCCCAGGGGAGGAGGACATCGCTGCACTCGGTGCTTCGTGCCCTCACACATATTCTCGTACCTTCGGCTACGAGAAGCCAGCTTCAACCTCTACCGTTCTCCTCTGTTGTCGCCTACACATCGCAGTTCGTTATGCGCCAGTAGACGCCGTTACCCACATATTGCCTTCTTCGTACCCCGTTCATGGATCAAGGAACCGCACTTAAGCTCACCCCTAGGACGCTAGTCCTTTCTCTGAGCTACTTAATTGTGAGCTTGGGCTCCCCAAACCTCACCCCGTCTCTGCTGCGGAGCGCGGTCGTCGCAAGACGGCTTACACCACCATTAGCAACTTTACCGGATGTTGACCTTCGGCCGAGATTCCTTGATCTCGGTGTCTGCTATAACGTGGTGTTTGGACTACATTGCTAAGTCCCAATCTTAAGTGCAATGCACTCATTTAGTGGAATGACGAAAGAGTCGATACGAGACAGCAAAAGTTCAAGATTTTAGAAGAGAGCTTATTTGCTAGCTTCGGTGTAGACTTTTAGTAGTTTTACATGATATACTTCGATTTGCAGACACGAACGTGAACCATA
The DNA here is from genome assembly GCA_963921405.1 of Cepaea hortensis. Taxonomy (NCBI): domain Eukaryota; kingdom Metazoa; phylum Mollusca; class Gastropoda; order Stylommatophora; family Helicidae; genus Cepaea; species Cepaea hortensis. Next base: position 58,750,173 of record OY992891.1, read on the forward strand.
TTACTGCTGTGATCTATCCCACTCGACATCCCCGATTTCTCCAGAGCCAGCCCGAGGCTTTTTCTGTTGCCTTGCACAGTTGCTTTTATGCCTGAGTCATCTCTTGCCCCATTATGCCTAGCTATTTAAGCACGTCGTACACGGAGCTGGAGATTAGACCCCCTGCGCCTACCTCTACAGCGAATAGCATGGGAGTATATCCTTACTGTCTCAGACTTGCGACCATGTTACTGTGTTTCTTCATATGTGTGTGTGTGTGTGTGCGTGCGTGCGTGCTGCTCCTCGATTCTAGATTCGTATCGGACTGTCAGCTCGATCAGCGTTAACTGCCAGCCACGAGGGGTGCAGTTTAATATTAGGTTATAATTGAAACTGATGGATCACAGCCGGGTAATAACATCATCGTTCTGATCATCTACCAGCTTTCAGTCCGCTGCACCATCGAAGATCGGCGGTAGGTGTATGCAGTCTTCGTTGCCTCCACGTTTCTGTCCAACATTGACAAATAAATGTGCATCGGCTTTGCAGTAGCCGTTCTGTTCTCCTGCCCCTTTCTTTATCCACTATGACTGAGAGGACAGTGAGCACTTTGAGCTTCTCATGTGAATCGGTCTTGGCACAGGGCTACCTTGAAGGCAGGCAGCATATACTTTGTCTTATTCTTTCCTTGGCAGAGGGGAATATGCTGGGTCCGTGGATTTACCCCACTTGACCAGGCTGGCAGCTAATGGTAAGACATTGTAAAGTTATCAGGCGACGAAGCTTAGGTGCAGCAGTGCCTTGTGCCAGATATCGTTCCATGTTCGGAACCTTTGCATTGCCCTGATTGATTGATTGATTTAGGAACCGACATCACAGCATTCGGTGCACTCCCATAAGCGCCCCGTCCCCATCCTCAGCAGCCAGCGAAGAGTTTCAACACTAATAGTACCAGTAGCAATCTGATTACATGTCCGTCTCGCCTTTCCTCTGAGCGTCGAGCGTCGGCCAGATCCCCTCTTCGCCCCTCGCTGTCGCATTCTTGCCAGACCATGGTGATCAATTTGCTCCTCCGAGGTGTGCACGTGCTCCCACAAGGCCGCAACCACGTCTGCCTTTTCATGCATCAATTCTCCACCAAGTTTTGCAGAGCCAGCCAATATGTCCGCCCGGAAAAAAAGATACAGATGATGCTTGCCACCCGTGACTTCCGAAGCGAAGCAAGCCACTCTGCACGAAGATTGCATGTCCTCACCCTACTCAGCATGCTTTCTGAGTCAGTTACAATCACTATATGTGTGTGTCGTATTCTCCATCCAGCTGAAAGCTGCACTGACCGCCTCCACCTCCATTCTTAAGCTAGATGTTGTGGTATCATATGCCAGGCTCTCCTGCACCAAACGTCGACCATTAGCTTTTGCTAAGAACCCCTGGGCACTTCTCCTGCCTCTCAACACCGGACCATCTGTGTATATAATCACATCACCCGGGCGAGCATTATCCTGAATTAGCTGCTGGATTTCCGCTTCCGAGGCCTCTGCTGGCCACTCCCTGCACTCCCGGCTCAATGTGATTATAACTCTGCACAAGCCTGACTGCTCCGCTGGCCTCTGACCCACTCCTCTCCTCGCCTAATGTTCTCAAAGATGCAGACCTGTCTGATCGTATCCTCCGCCTTTAGCCATCCATGATTTCCATCTTATCAGTCGCTGACCCTTAACTGCGTCCAGCGCCTCATGCAGTGGGTGGTCTGTGTCTGCAGCTACTCTGAGATATGCCTTCGCCTGCATCACCTTGAGCCTACCAGCAACAATCGACAAACCAAGGATGTAACGCATACACACTACTGGGGTGTCTCTGGTGCATCCCAGAATGACCCGCATAGCTTTGTTCTGTATGCGCTCTAAATTCACCGGCAAACTCTCTGAGACAATGAGCAGTCCTAGTCCATAATCAATCACTGAGAGGATCAAGTGCTGGTATAGTGTGAAAAGCAATCTCTTCTCTGTGTCCATTGCAGCCATAGTTTTAAGTGCGTTGAGTCCCTTTTGAGATCTTGTCACAACCGTCTCCACATGGTCCATGAAGGACAGGCTCCTGTCAAATGTTATTCCCAGATACTTCAGTTTGTTCTCTCTGTTGACGCTTCTACCATCTATCGCGAGGCTTGGGACATCAGCTCTCACAATCCTGTTGTCCAGAGAGCACCACAAAACAGCTGCCTTTTCCGGGTGGATGACAGCACTCATAGCAGTGCAACAGTCAATCACTTTGTCTACTGTCGCCTGTAGCTCCTGGGCTGTTTGTTCCCTATCTCTTCCCTGCCTATATGCAAGAATATCATCTGCAAATGTTAGTATCCTTCCAACCCCTGGTGCTTCTAGGTTTGCAATCTTGCTCGTATACACGTTAAAGAGCACCGGTGAGATTGCGGATCCCTGTGGCAGTCCCGGAGTTAAAATATGTAGCTCTGAGGTCCATGCACCCAGACGGAGAGCAACCCGACGAGAGTGCAGGACGGCCGCTATTCAGTTCACCAGCCAGGGATTTACCCCCTTCTCCATCAAAGTATGCATCCTCGAGATCAAGCACTACCGCCATCGTTTCCTGTCTACTCTGGAACCTCTCATAAACGTCAAAGGCAAAAGTGGCTGCATTTGACCAGGTATCTTTTCCTGGCCTGTAGCTCCCCAGGCCTCTTGGAAGAAGCTTCCCTCTTTCCAAAAACTCTTGCAGCTTGACAGCGACTATCTTCTCTAGAACATTCCCAAGTGTATTTTGAAGGGTTATGATCCTAAAGCCGCTAAGCTTTGAATGATCCTTGAATGGGTTTGGGAGAGGGATGAGATAGCTGTGTACCCAATCCTGAGGTACTGATGCTGTTCTAATTCTCTGGTTGAAGCAGTCGGTCATCTCCTTCAGGTCTACATCGCTCAAAGCCTTCATGTGGCCATACCTGACCCCATCAGGCCCTGGTGTCGTGTCTTTTGCCTTTTTCAAAATATGTTGAACATCTTCAACCCGTATGATTTCTTCATAATGCATATTCTTTATGGTGCCAGATAACCCCTCTCTAACTTTATCCCTGGTGTCCGCATCATCATGATTGGTCTGCTCTAAAAATCTCTGGAGAAACGCCTCCCCTTTCTCTTTGTCTGTTGTCACGCGCACGCTATCATCTCTATAAATTGTTCCCACTGTCATAGGCCAATCTTTTCTTTATATTTGTCTGTGCAGTTTCCAGAATTTTCGCAGTGTTTTATCACCTCCAGTCACCTTCATGAAACATTCCCATTTTGCCTTTTCGGCCTCTGCAGCACAGCGCTTGAAAACCTCCAACTTGTCTTTCTTGACATTTTCCGCTGTGTCCACTTCCTCTCGTGAGCTTCGATGTGTCTGTCGCACTTTCTTTAGCTGCTTCACTGCAGCTCTCTTTGCTTTCCAAGCATGGTCTACTTCTTTGGTTCACCATGGGGGATGCAAAAAGGGAGTTTTAACAGCCCTGTTGCATGCCCCCTGTCTGAGGCGTCCAAGAAGGCTGTCGATCCACTCATACCGGAACGTCTTGCGCGCTCTCCCAGCCTTAACTTTCCTGGATTTAGAGATCAGGACTGAGCATGGCATGTGATCACTCCCATGTTCATTGAAATCAGTCCACTTTACAACAAGGACTGATGGCTGGGAGACAATTGCCAAGTCAATAGCTGTGTTTCCATCGTCTGGCTTAATTGTCATTCTAGTCGGCCTACCATCTTTTATGCAGACCACATCGGAGTCCACCATGGCATCTGCAAGGGCAATTCCCTGTCGGTTTTCTCCACTACTGTCCCCATCTCTGTTCCTCGCATTGAAGTCTCCACATATGAGTAGCCTATCACCCGGTAATTCCTCAAATTCCTTACGCCAGTCCCAGTGTTCCTTTCTGACAAAACAGTCAACTGTGGTATATACATTTATGATGTTCCAACTTAAGCAGTCAATCCATTTGTATACCCTGGATCTCTCTTGCACTGTGATTCCACTGGCTCAAGTCAACCATCACATGCTTCACTCCTTCCTTCACCAGCAGACCTTGCCCATGTCTCTTCTGCCCAGTAGGGTTTATATAAGTGGCGTACTCAGGGCAATGGTATTTGTCTGTATTTAGCTCCTGGAGCATGATTTGCATTGCCCTTTTCCAAGATACCCACTGGTTCTGCTGTGATTGTTGAGCAGCTTTGTATACTCTCTTTCGTCGTCTCCTTCGTGGAACTCCTGAGCCACCATGTTTCTCAGTTCCCTGAAAGACGCCTTTGACCATAACTGAGCTCTGTCATGGTGACCGGAACCCTGTCTGTTGGACTTGGTGTGTCCCATAACCTCCTTCAGTTAGAGTGTTGTTTGTGCAGATTAGACTGAGCTGAAGACCTTCCACTTTCTTCCTGTTATGAGCGCGGATTATTAACCGCTGATTGTTTCATCTGGAAACTCGTGCAGCATCATCGCGAGTTTGACTTTTCCGACTGTATACTCTTCAATAACGGACTTAAACGTGAGGACAAGCGTGGCTGTCTTACAGCACAGATCTATGTTCTTCAGACCTGGTGGCCTCTAAGTCATGTCCTTGTCGGTGTGCTGATCTTTTTATATGCTTGTGTTTATCTCATAAATTAGTGGAGGTCTCAGGAGTTTTGGAATCAGCATGAATTGGAGACACCAGATCTTGAATTTCCCAATCATTCTGCATTTCTCGATGGCACATTAACATATTCCCGTCGTCTGTCGCATGTGCAGTACTGCTTTCTTGTCCGTCAACAAGCAATCGTACACGCGGCCAAGATTGTTCACGGTGTCCTCCATCACCGTGGTGTTGTTTGGCACTCACAGAAGTAGAAGAAGGAAGTAGAGATTAGAGGACGCACTAGACAACATAAAATTTGAAAGCTATAGTTACCGACCGGGATTCAAACCTGTCACCTCCAAATGACATTGATTTCCTGTACAGCATTAGAACCGACCAATCATTTATCTTCTTTAAATGTTCGTTAATATCCTAGACACAGCATTACAGTCCGATGTGTTTGTGCGTTTGTTACTTGACATATGCTGGTTTAATATAAATTATGAGATCTATGGTGCTATCTCAATGGTTTGATACGAATTATGTCCATATTCCTTAGTTGTAGGTTCATGTGTATGATAGACATGACTAAAGAAGACACTTTTTGGAGTGTCTAGTTGGTCATGCGTCGAAATACACTTGTTCCAGCAGTCGTCATTTGCAGGTGACAGGTTCGAATCCCGGTCGGTAACCATAGCTTTCAAATTGTATGGTGTCTAGTGCGTCCTCTAGTCTCTACTTCTTTCTTCTCCTTATGTGAACGCCAAACAATATTATGTGTGTTTATGTAACTGTCTCAGTGGCCTCAACGGGTTCCCGAATTGATTTCCTGTGTAATACGTGTCCATCACGGTGGGAAGTACCTGGCCGACAACCGTGACAACGGTTGTCGTCACTTTGCTCTTCAAGATGGACACGATTCTCGATTTCTTGGGTTTGTAGCTTATCCAGCACCAACCGGTCAGGTCATCGTGTATGATGTGATTGCTGCAGGCATGGCTCTTCTCTGGTATCAGAATTGTCGTGTCGTCCATAAAGCCTTCAGTGGCGACATTTTGCATTCCTCACTGAGTATCGGGCTTTGCACGTAGCCGGATGTCGCATCCACGATAACCTGCATAGCCATGACTAATAATATCAGCTAGATAGTGTATCCCATTGCTGTACCCAATTGGAGCTTGATCTACACGTCGAAGTCGAGAAGCGAAGAGAAAACCCCGAAAATCACTGCAATAACATCATAGTGATCTCTTTCGGCACATGATATATGTTAAGGATTTGCCATAACATATAGTGGGGCACTAATCCGTACGTGTCGGCCAGGCCATATCACGTGAAGATCGTCCTTTTTCGTCTTCGCTCTCTGGATAGCTCCACGGATCGTGGCTGTTCGAACAAATCTCTAGCATACTGGTCTGATTCCCGGATAATGTATGTCGTGCCTTCCACGTTCACTGCCTGTTTCTGCAGGGAGGTACACAATCTTTCATAACTTATCTTCTAAGGATAACTATTTTCAGCTCATTCTCTAAAATTTGGGATAATTTGCTATCGAGTTTCGCCCACGCCAAATTCTCAGTGACGTGAGGGAACTGTCGGAAAGGTGCTCAAGCGCGTCACAGAACCATCGACATGAAGATTCTCGGCTCTATAGGGTTCACTCTGATTGAAATCTTCCAACGTTTTATCTGCCCCAGGAGTGTGCTGTCTATTCTCCCGTGGCGCACTAGCACATTTCTTCAGCCCAGCATGAATTCGATTTCCCCTATGGGTGGCGAAGCTTTTACTACAGACGCACGGCCAGCGCGGTTGTTTTGCTGGAATCGTAGACCGTTGGTCAGTCTTGGTCATCATAGTGAGTTGAGGTCACCTTTCGATTCATCATTCTCTTCACACACCTTCCTTTTCGGAGGATCCTGGGGCCATGTGCTTTTCTTACCTGTGTTAGCGGCATGGGCATTATGCAGCAAAGTTGAAGGGTTGTAGAGTTATTCAGATGTAGAATTGCAGGATTATAGGTTTGTTCCTGCGGACTAGATCAATACTTCTCGCTGGTATAATATGGATAGTTTATTTAGGATGCTCTCTGATGTTGAGGCTGCAGACGACAGTCTCTGATACTCATTCAGTGAGGATATTTTTTTTTTTTTTTGCATATCCTTTACAGGACATCGCTGTCAACACCAGCATCTTTCAGCTGTATGTTGATTTCTTGGCAAGATTACGCTCAGAAGTTTGCCATTGCTTTCTGAGCGGCCGGTTCATGTGAGGATACTAGACAAATAAAATATTGAAATCTGTGGACACTGAGACATCATTTCGGGATTATCTCTGTGTACGCATGTGTGTCTGCCTACCCTTGTGTTTGACACAGCACTGTACAGATCGCTTAATCCATTCGGCGATCAGACACGGCGAAATGGTGCATTGCCTTCTCATAAGAACTGCCGTACGACATCAAGAATAATTCCTTGATAGCAACAAGGAACAATTCCAATGTACCCGCTGTTCCTTGTGTTAACTAACTGGTCACGATATGATAACAACCATACAGATAAGCGCATCATAGCCGTGTGACAATGAAATTGTTACTTTGGGGAACCCCGACTTGCACAATCTAATATTAGTCAGTGCGTTAGTGCGCATTTTAAAAAAAAAATGATTTGATAATGTAATTTAGGTTCCAGGAAAACTAATGAATAAAACTTTCCTTAGGTGTTTAGTCATGATAAGGCATTGGCCTCCATGACTCACAACTCTTTTCAGTGTTGACTGCTCGCCCTTGACTTGGAGACATAAATTACAAGTACCTCTGAAGTCGGAGTACATTCGCCTGATGGGGAGGGGAACTGGTAACATGGAAAGCTAATCCACACTCAAAAACTAAGTCCAGTGCACTTGAAGTAGTATCATGTTTATTGACCGCCCTTGAGGTCAAAGCGAGCGATCAAACAAACAACATCAACAATTAACTTGACGACGACAACAGTTGGTTTATGATAGACAGAAATTTCGAAAGACGTTTAGGGAAAGTTCTCCACGAGACAAAAAAACTGGATAACGATGTCTTTATCTGCAGTTGTCTACCTCCAATGGGAAGTCATTCAGTATCAGGAATGTTACGAATTATATGTTTACAAAACAGCGAACCGGACATTTTATGTCTGTTATTTCTTAACTTGCCGGCTTCCTGGCCTAGAGATTAGCGACTTTTCTCCGTAATCTCGTATACTCTCGTAAGTAACGTGACGACGGTGAGAATCAGCAGTGGTTCGAATCGCGTCGGTAACTTACGGGGTATGTGAGCCGGCCGCTCAGAAAGCAATGGCAAACTACTGAGCGTAATCTTGCCAAGAAATCAACATACAGCTTAAAGATGCTGATGTTGACAGCAATGTCCTGTAAAGAATAGGCAAGCATTTTTTTTTATTTCTTAACTTGGTCGCCCTGCTTTGCCACATAATTGATCCGCCTGTCAACTAGCCTGTTGATGCCTTTTAGGGAAAATTTTTGGGTGTGGCCGTAAACCAATTTTCCATGTCACAATCATCTGCAAACCTTTTCCCGAGAAAGCGTTCTTTCTAGAATCTAAACAAGTGGAAGTCCTATGGCGCCAAGTGTGAACTGTACGCTGAGTGTTTCAAGCGTTCAAATTTCAGAGCACGTAGTGAATCCACTGTGTGTGCAGCAGCATGAGGGCAGGCATTGTCGTGCAGCAACAATACACTACATTTGAGAAAAGTTCTCTGCATTTTAATCATATTGCGGGTGATAATTTGTTCACCGGCACCAATCACAATTTCACCCCTTTCCTGGAAATGCACAAATATAGTGCCCTTGATATCCCCCCCCCCCACCCAAAAAAAAATGGCCATCGTGACTTTTCAAGCAGATTCCTGGGCCTTCAATTTTGAAATCTTTCCACTCATTCATAGAAGGGGGGAGGGTGTGAGGGGATTATGAAGGGATTGGAGGAAGGGAATGGGGAGGGAAGGGGACAGAAGGAGGAACGGCTAGTTATTAGTAGAATGTGGAGCATCGGTTATCCCCATGCTAATCGCAAAATCAAAATGAAATATTTATGTTTGCGTAAAAACTGACTGATATCGCCTAATTGTGTATACCTTGATGTGTTTGAGCAATAATTTATTGTTCGTAGAATACAACATATGAAATGCCTGTTTTTAATTTGTTTACTTGACTGTGGCTATGACTATGTTTTTTTTTTTTTTTTTTTTTTTTTTTTTGTTTAAAGTATTTTAGCCAAAGTATAATTCTCTTAATATGACATGTAACTCTTTAAGTATGCACCTGACGAGATGCAGCGAAATATGCCAGGCAACAAATAGTGCAACATATTGTTTGTGTCTTCTGTGGTTGAATTCCGCTAAACTAATACGTTGTTTTGAAATTGTCATTGGTTAATCAGTGATTTCCAACGTGGCATGTCGCAGTGTTCTAAGGAAAAAAAATGTCCCTATTGTAGAGGGAACAATGAACGTTCAGTGCTAAGTTTTCAATCTCTAATCGTATCAAGTGACATTGCATTCAGTATTGAAACTGTCAAGGCAAGTGTTCGCATTTTGTTTTTCAAGGATAGACACCTTCAGTGAAAGAAAGCAAGTGTTAATGTTTTGTCTAACGGTTGAATAGTTGGTAGTAAGAGAAGAACATATTTTATCATAGAAATCTATATAGCGAAATAACATGAAAGAGATCAATGATACACCCGGAATACGAGCTGTAGGTTACACGAGTAATATAACCAATGTGTGTTTATGCAGATGACACTGCATTGATAGCTGAAAACGCAAAAGATCTGCAAAAGCTGATGGGTATTGTAGTAATAAATATTATAAATGAAAAAAATAAAAAGAACTTTCTTTTAAATACGACGACATAAAAAAAAAATTAAGGTTACATCAAAGAAAGGAAAACACCAAAATATGATTTTAAAAGAGGGAAAATGGTTAACATAATCGATACATTCAAGTATTTGGTTACAGCCATAACATCAGATGGCAGAGATTAGCGGTAGAATAGCCCGGGCAATGATCGCGTTTCAAGAGATGACAAGTATCACATTCACTGGATGTCAGGAAGAGAGTTACCAACTGTTATATCCAATCTGTGTCTGCTGTATAGCACGGACTCTTGAAATGTGAACGAACAAGCTAGAAAGAGCTTGAAGGCAGCAGAAATGTGGTATACGTAACTATTAGAATTTCTGTCCAAAATGGCATATAGGCAAGCGAGCCGTCTTGGAGAATAAATTGTCTCTGGACACGGCTTACTATTCCCCTCCCCCCCCCCCTATATTTAATTTTAAAGTCTTGGCTTCGTCGCCCAGCCCGGCTTGAATGCTTGGCGCAACACTGTGACCTTGCATTTAATTTTTAATGCATTTTTCAAAGGTGACTGCGAGGTAAAATGCAAATTCAGAAAATGGCTGGCAGCCTGCTTGCCGGCACACCGGGCGGCCGCCTTAAGCAATAATGATTGTGCAGGCCGCGTGTGTGTTCGTCAAACAGCTGTCTTGTTCGACAGTGAACTGCTTCTTCACGTGAAGGAAGGCCTGTTGTCCATGCTCTGCCGATTTGGCCTGGTTGAAGTTATTGTTTCCTTCACGAGTTCACATGGACAAATGCCTCTGAGGTCGGAGTGGGTTCGCCTAATGTCAAGGGACACTAGTAATGGGGAAAGCTAATCCACACGCAAAAATCAGTCCCGAGCACTTGAATTAGTAATACGTGTTTGGGCCACGCCTGAGTTCGAAGCGAGCGGGCGAACGAAAAAAAAAAAGTTGGACAAATGAAGGACATTACATATGGTTTTTCGTTGACATAGGAACGGAGCAATTATGGGGCGGCCCACTGCTGTTAATTTGGAACACTACTACTACTACTACTACTACTACTACTACTACTACTACTACTACTACTACTACTGCTGCTGCTGCTGCTGCCGCTGCCGCTGCCGCTGCTGCTGCTGCTGCTGCTGCTGCTGCTGCTAACTACTACTGCTGCTAACTACTACTGCTGCTAACTACTACTGCTGCTAACTACTACTGCTGCTAACTACTACTGCTGCTAACTACTACTGCTGCTAACTACTACTGCTGCTAACTACTACTACTATTACTACTAACTACTATTACTACTAACTACTGCTGCTAACTTCTACTGCTAACTACTACTGCTAACTACTACTACTACTACTACTACTACTACTACTACTACTACTACTACTACTACTACTACTACTACACCTACTACTACTACTAAACCTACTATTACTACTACTACTACTAAACCTACTACTACTACTATTATTACTACTACTAAACCTACTACTACTACTAAACCTATTACTACTACTACTACTACTACTACTACTACTACTACTACTACTACTACTACTACTACTACTACTAAACCTACTACTACTACTACTACTAAACCTACTAAACCTACTACTGCTACTACTACTAATAAACCTACTACTACTACTAAACCTACTACTACTACTAAACCTACTAAACCTACTACTACTACTAAACCTACTACTACTAAACCTACTAAACCTACACTACTACTACTACTACTACTACTACTACTACTAAACCTACTAAACCTACTACTACTACTGCTACTACTGCTAGTCTACAAAGAGCTTGGTATGATTTGTTTTGGGTGTATGCCCCATTTGGCGATAAAAACCACCAGAAGTAGACTTCAGTTTGACGAATCAGCCATCTGCACATATGGATTGGCAGACCGCAGATCACTACTCCAAGACTGCCACGAATACGACATGTTTAAGATCTTCTGGGTTGGAAAAACAACTGTGAAAGATTAACTTCATGGATCGCTGAGTGAACTAAACAAGACAGTGATGTTTATACAGAGACAACATGTGATATAGACAACCAATTTCAAGCGAACGAAAGAAGAAGAAAAGACTTTAGTGGCCTTATGAGTTCCACAAAAATGCACATTGTTAGTGTTGAATATAGAACATTCACATGTTCATACCGTGTAACGTACAGATACGTACAGATACTTTCATCCATTATACACGTTGACAGAAGCACACTGAACCACAAAGTGTTGACACACAGGGCCAGACACAAAACCCGATAACAATAAATCCTAGGCAAAGACAAACAAGGTGAAGTCACATACACGGAATTAGGCAAGTTGTATCAGATAGTATCTTAGCAACCTGTTTGAAGCGTAATGAATCGATCGCATGAGTTTATCAGTGCCACTTCAGAAAATTGAGAACAATGAGAAGGTCCCGAAATGAACTAGAATACTAAATGTATGAAGAAGAGGGATCATCAGAAATGATTAAATTAGTAATTGGGGGTTATACTTTATAGTATCGCTAGATTTCATTAGACAACAGCAAGCTATATGGTTTAGCCATATAACTAGGCTACCGACTAACATTATAATTATAGTAATTATACAATAACAAGCATTGATGAGGAGACTAAATGGAAGCAGAAGAAGAGGCCGGTTACGTAAACTATGGACAGAGGTAATAAGAATCCATGACAATCTCGATACGTGAAGCCCATAAACGGGCACTCTCCCGATGTTTATGTTTCACGTCGATACTGCAAGATACAAGAGGAACAAGATGAGATGAGATGGGAATTATAGGACAAGCTTCGTCATCATCAGCTATTTCCGCCCTCGGGTTTATGGTGATGCTTCCTGATTCTTTCTATTCAATAGTGGCCATAGTTTGTTGTAAAGGTTTAAAGGTAAAAGGGTCGAATTCATTGCACCATATGGATGGTTTCTTTGCGCAGGGTGGCCCGATGAAGGCGTCGCCCGTAGCATGCACTCTTTAGCCTCCAATGGCAACCACTGTGAGTCTTAGAATTTATTGCACATCTAAACAGAATGACGGAGTCGAAAATGATCCCTCGGCCTTCAGAGCGCAAGGCAGGGGGTTTAACCACTTCTCCACTGAGTTCCCCAAGTTGTCTGTCTTGTGCAGCCATATTTAATTCTATTTATATCTGCATTGATAAATCTGTGAATGGTTTTTGGTTGTTTTGTAAATGTTGTCTTTGGTTTACTCTTTTTTTTTCTTTCAATAGCTAATCTGTCCAGTAGTTGCGATGTTCTCTAATATCTCTCTTCTCATTACAAAACTAATTCAAACTGCCCTTTACAGTTTTGTATATTGTTCTACTCTCATTTGTTTCTTCAGAGGACTCGTTGTTAATGTTACGATTCGCCATCCACGGTATTCGCAACATTCATTCATCCCAGAAACCACATCTCCGCTGCCCTCAAGCTCTTCCTAATATTTTTGCTTAACTTCCAAAGTTCATGGTCATGCAGTATAAAAAAGTAATTTGCATATACTTTGCCATCAACCCCAGCATGTTATGGCTGTTTGTGAATCTTAGCAAGTTTTACGTTAAGTTGTTTACCTTTGCTTTCTGAACAACCGGCACTCATACCACTATGAAAACCAACGCAAGACGGTCTGCTTCCAAATCGCCCGTAGCTGTGTTTCGATCGTGATATGCTGGATTATGAATTGCATTTGTAACCCCTTCCTTCGCCACAGATCCGGTGCAGTATAACTGGTTCGAAATAACATTTTAGTACTCTTGTATCCCCAATATAATATGAAATAGTATAGTACCACACATCTTTATTAAATAATTGAAGAGATAAGCATGAATATTATACATGTCTCTCGGCTAGGCAACCTGGTGATAAAATGGCGGGAAGAAGGCATTTATATGGCAACTTTGTAGGCAAACAAAAACTATGCGTTTACGTCTAACATTGAACATCTTGTAAGCGCAGACGTGGTGCTTGAATTACATGAGCTAGAAACAACAACAAAGCATACACACACACACACTCATACACACACACACACTCTCTCATACACACTCTCACACACACTCATACACACACACACTCTCTCTCATACACACTCACTCTCACACACACACACACTCATTCTCTCTCTCTCTTTCTCTCTCTCTCTCTCTCTCTCTCTCTCTCTCTCTCTCTCTCTTTTCTCTTTCCCACATACTTACTTAGCAAGCAGCAACAACGACAACAAAAACACACACATTCCCTCACTCATTCACTCACTCACTCACCCTCATTCTCTCTCTCTCTCTCTCTCTCTCTCTCTCTCTCTCTCTCTCGCTCGCTCCCCCCCCCCCCCCCCCCCCCACATACTTACGTTTTCTAAAATAACACGACTGTGACCAGGTAAAATAAAAACAAAAATAAAGGAGCCTTTTATCCGCCATGAGGTGTATTGGACAAACGGTGCCTGCCCCACAATTTTAATGATCAATGGGCACCCGAGAGGTAAAGTCACTATAACACTGGACGCCTGTTTACTTCCCAAGTTATTCCCTGGTACCCACTGTAACTGGTTCTACTTGTGAGTATGTATCATTTAGACATGTAATAGAACTCCGGTAGTCATGTGCATGTTTGATGTTAGGCTTCTTCATCTTCATTCGTCAACCGGAATATACTTTCACAAATATCAGTCCACTTGATTTGTTGGGATCTGCATAGCAGTCCGTCTAAGCGCAGCATTAGGGATTATGTCGTGCCACTTAGTGTGTGTGTGTGCGCGCGCGCGCGCGCGTGCGTGCGTGCGCGTGCGTGCGTGCGTACGTTCTTAGGCACCAGTCAGTGAATAAATGTCATTTATTAGTATTTGTTTTAGTCATTCTTTATTTATGTATATAATATACCTGACATAGCTTTGTTGAGTGTAAGCCCCATTTAAAAAAGGAAAAAAGGTTAGCTGCATATCCTTTACAACGACGCCGCAGTCAACCCCATAATTATTTTGCTGTTTGTGATGTCTTGGCAAGTTTACGTTCAGTAGTTTGTCATTGCTTTCTGAACGACCGGCTCAATACCATTTTTTTTTTTTTTTAACATCAACGCAAGGTGATCTGCTGCCAAATCGTCCACAGCTGTGTTTTGAATGCGGTATGCGGGATTACGAACTGCGTCTCCAACACCTTCGCCACGGAGCCGATAAGCCGCATTACAGATCAAATTAACAGGTGAGCTTGAATACTTTGAAGAACTTCTGAATAGACCAGTTCCAAACGGCCTCTCTAGATATCCAGCCTGTAGAAATGTAGCTGAAAATCAACTGTGAGAAACTATCTAAAGAAGAAATTCAACAAGCTATAAAATGTCTAAAGGATAGGAAAGCTGCTGGACCAAATAGTATCCCGACAGAAGCTATTAAAGGCAACATAAACACCGCAACTGAATTACAGGGAGACTGAAGAAATATAATCAGATTTCAGAGACAGATATATGGTGAAAATATCAAAGTATAGGTGCCTGCAGGATTGCCAAACTTATTGGGGAATAATGTTTTTGTAAGTTCATGGACAAATTAATAAATGCTTGACAAACAACTAAGGGAAGAACAAGCAGATTTCAGATTGGTCCTTAAGCTTGGAGAGGTGAAGGAGAGATTTGTGACACAGTTCCTTTGGAGATGGTTCTTCAGTTACTGGCTGATGGGGAACTCACTACACCAACCTCACTTGGATAGATGCAAACCCTTTTCAGGGCTCACACAACCTGAATGTCAGTCTCGGAGAGTCAGAGTCGGACTATTGATTGATGATTGATTGATTTAGGAACCGACATCACAGCATGCAGGGCATTCCCATAAGCGCTCCGTCCCCATCCTCAGCAGCCAGCGAAGAGTTCCAACACCAATAGTTCCAGTAGCAATCTGATTATATGTCCGTCTCGCCTTTCCTCTGAGCGTCGAGCGTCGGCCAGATCCCCTCGTCACTCCTCGCTGCCTCATTCTTGCCAGACTATGGTGATCCATTTGCTCCTCAGAGGTGTACACGTGCCCCCACAAGGCCGCAACCACGTCTGTCTTGTCATGTATCAATACTCAAGACCATTGATTATTTCCATCAAACCAGAACCACCCTTGACAAAGACAGTAAATTAAAGGTCCCTTTGCACACCTTGTAGTGTATTGGGTATGTGATGCTGATCTCATATTCTTATAGACAATTGGTACTTGATTGTTGATGTGGTCAGTACTTGATTGTTGGTGTCATCAATACTTGATTGTTGATGTGGTCAGTACTTGATTGTTGGTGTCATCAATACTTGATTGTTGATGTGGTCAGTACTTGATTGTTGGTGTCATCAATACTTGATTGTTGGTGTGGTCAGTACTTGATTGTTGGATGTCATCAATACTTGATTGTTGGTGTCATCAATACTTGATTGTTGATGTAGTCAATACTTGATTGGTGATGTGGTCAGTACTTGATTGTTGGTGTCATCAATACTTGATTGTTGGTGTCATCAATACTTGATTTTTGATGTAGTCAATACTGATTGGTGATGTGGTCAGTACTTGATTGTTGGTGTCATCTATACTTGATTGTTGATGTGGTAAGTACTTGATTGTTGGCATCATCAATACTTGATTGTTGGTGTGGTCAGTACTTGATTGTTGATGTGGTCAGTATTTCATTGGTGATGTGGTCAGTACTTGATTGTTGTGGTCAGTACTTAATTGTTGATGTGGTCAGTACTTGATTGGCGATGTTGTCAATATCATGTGGACCCCACCTTTTATCTCCGAAGACATTTCCTGGTTCGCATTTTGACCTGGGAGCCCAGGTTAATTATTAAAGTGAGCCTCAATAGGATTCAAACACATGGTCATTGGGCTGGCAGGCAGGCAGGCTTGCTAGCCGGTGTGCTACCATCATTGGTATATTGCAAATTAATGTTCCAGCTTTCACTTTCTGCGGGAAGCAACTCATCATATGTTTAGCTTTCTCGCAGCCTGTTTGTTATATGAATTCATTGTTTATGTTTTTTTTTATTTTTTGTACGTTCAACAGCTTTGAACTCAAGCATAGTCCATACTATTTCATAGTCCATACATTTTGCGTTACTCTTCAATCTGGCTCTAAAGAAAGTTGTAAGGAAGGTAAAGGAGGAATGTGATATTGGAGGAACATCCAAGCTGCTTGGTTATGCAGATGATATAGATATTATAGGGCAAAGTGAACAAAAGACATTGGAAATATTGACTCACTTAAAGGAAAAAGCCCAACAGATGGGGCTGGTTATCAACCAAGATAAGACAGAATATATGGTAATTTCAAGAGACGGAATGGCTAAAAACTCTGGCCACATACAAATAGATAATATGACCATTAAAAGAACGGAAACATACAAATACCTGGGTACAATCTTCAACTGCTCCAACATCATAAGGGAAGAAATACAAACTAGAATCAACTCTGGAAATAAGATATACTATGCACTACAACATCTACTAAAATCAAAGGCGCTATCTCGTAACACCAAAATCACAATATACAAAACACTGATCAGACCAGTTGTGCTGTATGGCTCTGAAACCTGGAGTACAACGAAAAGAGACGAAGCCTTGTTACAAACCTTTGAGAACAAAATTTTAAGACTCATCTTTGGACCCATTAGGGATACACATAGTGGAGAGTGGAAAAAAAGAAGTAACAAAGACATTTATGATCTGTTTAAGTCCCCGCTAATCACTGGTATCATGAAGGCTAGACTACAATGGCTGGGGCATATAGAAAGAATGGAAGATAATAGGGAAACAAAACTCGCTTACACTCAGGAAATAAATGACCGCAGACCCCGAGGTAGACCAAGAAGGCGGTGGAGAGATAATACATGTACAGATCTACAAGCACTTGGAATCAACGACTGGCAAGAGAAGGTCCACCAGAGAGACGAATGGAGACGGATTGTATTTGCAGCAAAGAACCTCAATGGCTCGGAACGCTGAAGAAGAAGAAGATACATTTTGCGTGTGTATTAGCTTTCCCTATTACCAGTTGTGTCCCTCGCAATCAGATAAACTCACTCAGACTTCTGAGATACTTGAAATGTATGTCCCGAAATCAAGGACGAAAGTCAACACTTTAATCCAACTGAACGGTGTAGGGGTTGAACCCACTACCTCGGCATCAGTCTGGAAGTCTAAGAGCGAGCGCTCTTATCCATTTGGTCTGCTGACATCCACTTTTGTCCTAGTTAATACATTAACTCCTGCCCCAACGAATGTTTCCTTTTACTTCCATTTCCCATTTAACAGTTGTTGCTTTCACATCATCTTAGACAATGATTTATCTCCTTCTGACACTTATTTTAAGCTGTACATATCTAGGATACAGTTGAATGATCATGACATACGTGGTTTCAGCTTGCATGATCAATACATGAACACATTCTCAGCTTGTAGGCATGTTTGTGTTTTGCACATTTAAATTGTGTGATTGATGCGTGTTTTAGTTTTCAGCTTTAGTGACCGCTGTTTCTTTGCTTTCAGCTTGATCACTGCATGTTTAGTGCATTGTTGTGTTTCTACATCTTTGCATGTTTATATTTTCATCTTGTATGATAATGCACAATGGACGTTTGTTTTCATCTTGCATGTTTCAGCTTCCATAATCATGCATATTTTTGTTATATTGCACGTTTGTTTTCAGCTTGAGAAGCATTGCTGTATATTTTTGCCTTCAGCTTGAATGACAGTTACCCTGTATTCACAAACAAGCGTGAAGTTTGCACAGACAATAGTGTTAAAATCAACAACACTTGCATGGTACAATGGAATTGGTGTTTAATACTAAACAAAGCATATATGTATATACACATAAATCACTGTGGCAAATGATGACAGAAAATATTGGGGGGAAAACATATCTAACTGCTCTACAATAATGTACATGAATGTAAAACACAGAGCTCAATCAAACATCAACACCTGTGTCACCAGCTAGTAAAACACTACAGTTGTTAAGTTGCGTGTCCATCACAGGACATTGTCATCAACCCTAAGTTTATTTTCTGGGCATTTTTACATTTAGTCCAACTTAATGCTGGTGTAGGGATTGAACCCCTTACTGTGCCATCATAGCACCAGTTAAAGAGGCAGCACTCTTATGCTGTCAGTCACAGTGACTGCACCATCTAAACAATGAATAGCCTCAGTAAAATTACCACCCAAATTAATTGAGCGTCTGTTATCTAAATCTGGCAAGTCTGAGACAAGAAGGGAGACAAACAGATGTTTGCATGCAGCAGTGACATGACACACAACACACTATTTCATTATAGTTGTGTTAGCAGCAAACATCAAAAATTTGAAATAATTTGTAGAAGATGGAAAGAGCACATGGAAGGATAACATCCAGTGAAATGTAGATTATTAGTCTATAGATGTATATCTTTAATAACTAAGAAAAGATATGAGTAAGAAAGCTAAATGAGCTAAAATATCTCAAGTGATAAGCTGAATACCTCTGCTACCTCAAATGATATGAAAACAGAGAGGCTGTATATGAGCACTTATCTAAGCAGAGATCTGAAGTCGCTTAGATATTTAAAGGGGTGAGACTGTACTTTTCGTGCAAATGAAGATTCTGCTGACAAAATGAGACATATTTACAGATGAAATGTACACAGACTGATGAGTTTCAGTATCATCTCTTGCGTTTAAACTTGGTGCTGGGAAATGTATGGCTGTGGAACATTCAGTCTCAAATTGATACAATGTCACAAAGCTGGTAAGAACTTACACAACAATAGCAGAGATCAAGCTGAGAAAGTTGGACTGCTATTGTTCCATTATTCTGTCTTTCAGACAAATGTCATTAGCTGTTGTGTTGTTCCTTTGTAAACTACTGCCAACATCGCCACAACTTCCGTTCTTCAGCCGAATTGTTCTAAGCTTTGTGGAAAATGCAAATCTTTCTTTTAAAAAAAATGTAGTTAATGTTTTTCACAAAGTTGCAATAAAAGCAAAATTATTGCTTCATTTGTGTTTTTGTGTAATTTTTCTGGCAGTTTCCCCAACAGAAACAATCAGCAACCTAGAAAAAATGACGTGAACATAATGAGAACCAACGTGTTGGACACCTGACACATGATGATTTTCTGGTAACAACCAAAATCCACTGACAGTGGCAGCTTCATGGAGTTAGAAAACTCCTGCAAATTATATCACCCAAAACACGAGTTGAAAAATGAATTAATGAATTCTGCCACAGCATAGTTTAAAAAAAAAAAACCCAGTAGTTAACTTGCTCAGTCCCAAGCAATGTGTACTGTCTCTTCCCCTTGAATGTGTTCTCTTATGTTTTACATTTAAGCATGCTAAAGAAATCTGGCCTAGTTCCGCATGTGCATGTGTTTGTATCTATTGTTTCTCTGCAGGAACTACAATACCTTGTTTGTTTCACTGTATATTGTAACATCCCGCTGTAGTCAAGATCTTCCTTGTAAAGAAATGTAACTTCCCATATGGCCACTTCCTCTGTGTATCTTTGAAAATCATGGACTTGTGTACTTTCCTACTGCCTATTCCCCCCTTTGATATCTATTGCAGAACTTTCTGGATCTGAAAGAGTTAACAGAAACCTACAGCTTCAAGTAAGTAATGCAGCATCCATTCTTGCAACAGAATAACTGTTTATTACTTTTTGTCTGTTAAGGTTTCATAAACTTTTTACAAACATGTTTTCTCTTTTGGAATCTCCCTTCACTTAGCAGGAACTCATGAAAGCATTAAAAAATGATACACACTGAACATCATAATAGACAAATTATGTTCATGGGGAAGCCAGAACGACAGGAAATATAAACATATAGTAAGAAAACTAACTAGACAAACAAGAGAGCCTACACTGGCTTGGTACATGGATTCTGAAGTGACAGCAACATAGTCTGTGCATTACAAGTATACAATGCCAAAACACCCAACAACAACAAAATGTTCAGCCAGTCATCTACATCTGTTGTTACAAAGCTGACAAAGTAAACTTCAACAATATCAAACATTTGTAAGAGATATATGTGATCTATTATAAAATCTCCAGAACGTCGGTTACATACACATTTATTAGCGTGATAATTATTAAGTGCTTGTCTAGTAGAATGACATAATTTAGGAGAGGCAGTGATTTTGCATGTATGTGAAGCTTATCTTTGCCTAAAAGAATGAGACAACAATTTACGAGAGGGTGAGGTAGACTGTCTACTAATTTACTCTGATTTTGTGTGTTCAGTTGTAGGCTTGCTCGTCTGTGAAAGACTTATCTGCAAGAATATCTGAATTTCCAAAAGAAATTTTGTGTGATATTTGTGCCTATCAAACTAGAAAGAAAATGCCACGTTACTGTGTTTAAGGGCCAAAAATACATAAATGCAGGTGTTTTATATATGTAGCAGTACAACAAATTTTATAATTGTAAATTAATTGTAAACATAATTTCATGACAGATAGTGCTGTAGGGGTGCAAACCTGAACTAGGTCAAGAGCTATAACATGGGAGTGACCACTTTACTTCCTCGCCACCTTACCTTCCCAGGCATCTTGTACCCACTTATATACAAACTAATGTGAGGGGGAAAGAACCCACTCCTGGGATTTGAAAATAAACCACTGTAAACCCAGTGTACAATCCACTACAGCATCATGACTCCTATATACTGCATGATTTATATGAGTTACAAGTATATTTCTGAAATAATGAACATATATATATATATACCTCTGATACAACCATAATGAAAATGGATGGTGATGGCGATGGTGATAATAATAATGAACACAATTAAATCAGTGAGGGAAGCCAATGTCTAATGGTCTGATGTGATTACAGACATCACAAAGTGACCTTGCATACTAAACATGCCTGTGCTTTGTGTTCTTAGTGATATAAAAAGATTACTATATAAAAAGCACAATCAACTGAAGGGAATCTAAACCCCCAGCGCCTTATCTCCACTAAAACACAATGAAACTAATACAACACATGACTAATATAACAATACCAAAAAACACTTTCTTCTCCTGCAATGAAATAAATTCTTATTTATCTATATATCACATTTCAAATGTTTCAATTCTGCCCAGCCACTGTTTACTCTGTGTCCATGTTTCTGCACCATAGAAATTAATGCATAACACTTCATCACTCTTAGTTCTCCTAACTCAACTGTTTAGATGTGAGTTGTTTTTTATTTTAAAACAGTTAATTGCATGTCCTTGTACAGGACACTGCAATCAACTGCAGCATGTTTTGGCTCTTTGTGATTTCTTTAGGCAATTTTACGTTCAGTAGTTTGCCATGATAAAGATTATTTTGCCATGACTAGTCTTTTATCTGCTTCATACTCTATCATCTGTTATATATCCTGTAATATAAAGACATTTCTAACATTGTTAACATCTCTGTACTTTTGAAAAAGAACTAGAAAAAGACAATAAAACCATGCACAAATCTCACATTGTCTTCTCTAAGACAGCTGGCAGCCCATCCAAGACTTGTCTTTTCATCAGTTTCTCCCTCCACTGGGTTGCAGTTTGCCATGCTGCCACTCTGCCTCAATCTTATAGGATTATGTCCCACTTCATGACTGCTCTCACATGGATCCATATATGTATACCCAAATTAAACTTTTATATAAAATAAAACTGTAAAACACAACCACTGATTAACAAAAAATGTGATCCTAAACACAATCCCCATTACCTTTCCACGTGTAAAAATGAACTCTGGTAGAAAACACAAAAATATCAATTAACTAAATCCACAAAACAAAATTATTTTTATAAAACTAATATAAGCCAAGCGGCAACAAGTACATCATATACACATAAAATTGTAGATGAATCAGAAAAACAAAATAATCTGGCAGTAGAAAACATCTCCGTGTAATAGCATAAGACATATCTGTCAAATTCTGATGCTGAATAAAGTATATGCACAATATCAGCAAACTGCGTATGAAAACATTGGCAATGCGATCCCACCATTAAATACATAAATATGTTAATACATATACAACCATATTTAACCAACTCCTGATTGTGTACAGTTCTTTTTTTTTTTTTTTTTAACCAGAAAACAACAAACAGAAGTGATCAGACTCACCTCCACTCCTGTATGTGCCCAGTCAAGCAAGTATGGAAATGAACCTTTTTTATACCACGAGGCCATCTGGGTATATGGTGTTAGCTTCATATTTGTAAACAATCTGGCATGAGGTCAATATCATGCCAGCCACATCTACTTCCCAGGACAATTCCAGGCACCAATTTTACGCAGGGTCAACCTGGAGGCCCAAATCAGTGGACAACGATCCCTGTCTTAAAGGGCATTTGAATACATGACCAGCGAGCTGGCAGGCAAGTGTGCTACCTTGTGGCCAGTCATACATAAATACAGACATTTATTATCCATCATATTGCTAGTCTACTTTCTACAACTATTGTGTATTCCTTCGACTACTTCCTCCATGACTCTTATCTAAATGATTGTCCATCCACTGCCTCAATTTCATTATTGCTTGATGATAATACTTGTCTGTCAACCTTAATTCTAACTTCTTTTTAGTTTGCTGAATCTGTAGTACTGAGATTGCTTTGAATTCCGGTGTTTTTTTTAAATGGTCTGAGAAACATGAATGATGGTATTCACTGACAAATATATTATCAATACATATTTCACATTGGAAATAAAAAACATGATTGCATTTATGAAAAATTACAATATCTGAACTAAACTTTAGTCTAATTATGGTTATTTAAAACCAATGATCTAAAAGAAATACATTATGTGAAATTATGTCTGGCAAGATACTTTTCAAAGAATAATTAATAAAAAGAACAATGTATATAACAAGTTCACAAATGTCAAGAAAAACTCCAATTGTTATATAACACAACTCATTTAAATTATGCAAACCAGCACTAGTTATGACACTGCAAATAGACAATAAAGGCATGGGTTGACGATTTATTTTATTATAAATTTGACAGCATATACAAAGTTTGCTACAGCTTGTGTCAGTTAGAAAAGTTATTTGTAAAAGAAACAAATGGTAGTTGAAGCATTTCCAAATATTGAGTCTGGTTACTTAGTGGATGGATAGATGAATAGCATTTCTGGTCTAGGCTTTTGGATTGCTCTGTACCTAGGGAGGAAAATCAAAGAAATTGTAGATATTAATGTTATGGAAACTACAGCAAACAATACAGTGAAGGGTTTTGTTTTACATCAAGACGCTACTACAATGAACAAGGAAGATGCAAACAACAACAGATGGAATAATTGTTCTAATTGACTGCCCTGCGTCATCTGGAAAATAAAGTGGCGTAAACAAATAAATCTGGTGTGTGCACAGATACTAATCTTCTTCTTCTGCCCGCTATACCACCACTGGACCACAGGCCCATGACCACCTGACCCCATGCCATTCTATCCTTTGTTATCTCTTTCAGCTGCCTCCAGGGCTTCCCCATAGTGTTCACCTGTCTCTCATTGTGTGTCCATGTGTTTTAGGTCTCCGTCTACTTGCTTGGCCTTGTGGGTTAGAGGTCAGGAAAGTTATCTACTTTGAGCAGGTGTTCTCAGCACCAGTGTCTGGTTTCTTACCTCTTGATTGACTTATTGTTTAGTTCTCTCCAGTTTGATGATTCTGACATACTCTTATTCCCGCTATTCTGTGCAGGCATATGAATGTTTGTAATGTATTATATAGATACGATTACTCAAATATCATTCACCGCCTGTGTTCTAGAATAGCTGTGAACTGACCACCATGTTAGTTAGTTAGTCCCAACTTCACGGCAGAGGGTCGCCCCCATTATGCTCCGTTCCTGTGCCAGGGAATATCAAACTGTGTCTAAACAGTGATTTGCTTTTTGCTGGTTCCATCAATGAAAGAATGTCTATGTTGTTAAGGATCAAAATAAAGTATTCTGAGCAGGATATACCAAGCTCAAATATTCCCATAAAGCCAACTGTGGGTCAGTCAGTCTGTCTGTCACAAGGATATGGGTTTGGTCATGCAAGGTACTTGAGTCTGCCTGATCGAACAGTGCAAGCTGGCGACTCTCTTAGTTTTTTTAAACAGGAGGTGCATCATCTTTGGTAGGACATCGATGCTAGGGATATCACAGTCGTCAAGGCCTCTTTATCCAACTGAGATATCAACATTAGTCAATGCCCCACATCCAACTATGACATCACAGTGGTCAAGGCCTATTTATCAAACTACAACTATCCCTCCTTATAGTCAAGGTCCCTCCTCCATATACAACTGTTGATATCATAGAAGTATATGTCCTTCCTTCAATGATAACTGATTTCAAAATATCTGTCTCTCTCTCTTTAAAAAAAAAAAAACCTCATTTCCCCCTCCCCCAAAAAACAAGCATTATACCTCAAAGTACTTGTAGGTGGGGTTTTCATAGCCATTCATCTGCATGTTCACAACATGCCTCTCCTCTGGTGAAGCAGACGGGTCAACCTGCAAACATTTACATTAACTCTGTGTTAGGAACTGGATGTTATAAGTTCACAACATATGTCGATCTGTCTTGTTTCTACAAACCAAAACCTGTGTAACTGAACCCAGGACATTCACAACAGTAAGATATGATGTGCCAAACAACAAGTCATGTTTCTGCAAAATTTACTTTAAATAAAAATTAAGCTTACTCTTCTGAAATATTATTTAGACAGTACAACAGAACCCACAACATAACCTTAAGCCTTTTACTAGTATATCAATTTGAGGAGGATAACTAGTTATGTCAATTTGAGGAGGATTACTAGTATGTCACTTTGAGGATGTTACTTTCACTTCTGAACATAGATGTGGGGAAACTTCACACAGAGAGAGAAACAAGATGTCAGAGCTCAGTGGCCAACAGGACACCTCAAACATTCACATCAGTTCAGAAGTCAAGTCATACACGCCACAAACTAAAACAAATGCCAGGCATGGATTCAATTAATAAGGCAAGAGAGGTCATTTTATTATATCTGAAAAATTCTTCAGAACAGTTGCCAACTTCACTACAAAAGAAACAAATTAAAACTGGCATTAGAAACATCAAAGACACCACACCCTGTATTGAAATCTGCAGTAAAATAGTTAAGGTAGTCCTCATAACAGATGAAGCTGTTGGTGTGTGAAGTGTTAAAACAACTTTGTCCTAAAGCAATGGGTCAGCAATGTGATTGGACCTTCACATTTTGTAGGCCTGAATGCCTGGTGGAATATGTTGCCAGTCTCCT
Organism: Cepaea hortensis; assembly: GCA_963921405.1. Lineage (NCBI taxonomy): Eukaryota > Metazoa > Mollusca > Gastropoda > Stylommatophora > Helicidae > Cepaea > Cepaea hortensis. The sequence goes on from OY992891.1 coordinate 58,775,915, forward strand.
GACTTAATGAGGCCACACAACTTCTGGGTGGCCAGTTCCCTTTCTGCCAGACATTTCTCTAATACCCTTATTTATGAAGATGATTCTAATTCTTACAAATCTGCCTCGATGGGGATTCGAACACATGACCACTGAACCAGCGCTCGCGTTCCCGCTGTGGTTATTACCAGCACATTTTGTGGATGGTTTTAATTTTGAAATGTTACCCGGGCAGCTACCTATTAGACAAACTCTTTGACTCCCAACTGCCAGGGTATTTTTTTTCTATTGCTTGCTAGACATTCCATCCATTACCCCAGGATCAGGGGGACTATTACATCCATGGGTTTTATATTTTCTCAAATCCAGTGTCAAGTGCCTGGTCTACGAATCAGAGGCAGACACCATACCTCAAGGAACTCCATCCCTGCACCTCTTTAACTTACTCGATATCAAGCACTGTACCATAAATTCTTTGCTTAATTCAGTCACATACATTTGTTAACTCAATCTGTCCCATAGATCACTTTGCAGTGATACACGCGTGGGTTAAAGGGGACATGGAACCACGGTAATGCAATGGCTAGCACACTCAACTGCTGGTCAGGTTGTTTTGGGTTTGAATTTGCATCGAGGCAAATTTTTTAAATTGACCTGGGCTCCCACTCCAGCCTAAAACAGGTACTAGGAAAATAAATGTGGCTGATGCAATACTGACCATACTCTCCTCAAACTGCCAATTCATACATTCATTCAGCAGCAAGTCCTTTGCAGAACCTCGCTCCCATAACCTTCTGGAAAACCTCTCGATCATAAGCACCCATCTGGAGATCATCCTGCACCCATGTTCTCTTTGGCCTTCCTCGTCCTCTCTTCCCAGGCATATATCCTCCATTATTGTTCTTTCCAAACTTACATGACGTTTCAAGTCACCAAAATATTTCAATTTTCTTTTGTTTTATCGTCTTTAATAGCCAACCTTCTTCAATATTCGGCTCTTGAAGTATGGATGCATTTGTTCTTTTCTTTATCCAAGATATTCTTAGAACTCATTTATAACATTGATATTCGAAGACATTTATGCGCTGTTCAGCTTGTTTAGTAAGTGTCCAGGTCTCACAGGCGTATGTTGCAATGCCAATTAGTCTATATAAAAACACACGACTAGCACCGTTTGTTCAATACATCTCAAGGTATGTACAAAGGGTCCTTTCCTTACTTTTTTTTTTTTTAAAGTTTAAAATAGGATAACATAATCTCGTTTGAGGCAGAATGATGATCAGTAACAATGGTCCAGGACAGAAGTTATTGACTTAATGACTAGAACCACTGGCACCCTGCCGTTTTGTTACGCTGTGCATGAAAAAAAAGGGGATATTAAGTACATACAACCCATGGCGGTAAGACCAGGGATGGAGTTATTCCTCTCCATAGCACAAAATCTGGGCTGAATTGTAGAGACTATGTGTCTTGCAGCATGATACCTCTCTTCAGCCTGCCTAGTTTACTCCAGAGGAAAGGTAACATCAATCAATACATCTGGAATAAGACAAGCTGTCAGATCAGCAAAGCAATGCTCTAACTAACTGTCCTTCTGTCAAAGCTACGATTCTAGACCAGTTGCCAACCAAGACTAACTGTCCTTCTGTCAAAGCTACGATTCTAGACCAGTTGCCAACCAAGACTAACTGTCCTTCTGTCAAAGCTACGATTCTAGACCAGTTGCCAACCAAGGATTAGGGTCTCGTCTACCCTCCCATTAGAGTGATTTTTAAAATATACCAGTTGGCTAAAACAGAGATAATACATCCTATCTGTGCATACACAAACACAGAAATAACCTGCCTACCTCAACATAACCATGCGTCACAGTCTGCTTTGATTTGCTGCGACGTAACATGATAATGGCAACTACAATGATGACAAACACACTGACACTGCCAAGGGTAATGCCAACTGTGCTTCCCACTTGACTGCTGGATGCAGCTGACTCAGCAAAGCCCTACAGTGACAAAGTTGTGATAAACAAAACAAGTCATGAATGAAACAGACTTAATCAAGTCTAGTGTGTTCTCTGATATGTACGATGACCGTCAACCTACAATTACAATTCTATTATTTTGATGTTTAAGAGTTATCTTATTCTCTCCACTATACTGCTAAGATGCATACAACTCTGCAGTTTATGTTAACTGTACAGCATTACGACTCTACAGTGTTACAGATAGTACGTTTACAACTCTAGTCTTACCGATAACTAAGCTTACAATTCTACAGTATTACTGATATTAGTAACAATAATACTGTAAAGTGTAGTTTGTTCATCCATCATGAAGTCAAGTTTGGTAGTTTGTGGGTCTGGAGATGACTTGAAGTCCAATGAAGGTCAGAAATATCTTGGGTAGTAAAGGCATGCAGATGAAGGTCCTGTTAATCAGGCATTTCTAGCTTGTTTCTGTTATTCAGTCACTGCACCTGCCCGGATGAATGCACGCCAGGTGATCCGGTCTTGTGCGACAGCCTCCCATGTGTCCGGATTTATGTTGAAGGTCTTAAGTGTCTTTGCAGCATTTGTTCTGTCCTCCTTGAAAATGTCTTCCCCATAAAAGATTATTGTTGGCAGCCTGCCCAGTGAATCTGTGTCTGCATCAGAATTGTACCAATTGCTTGGGGTACCAGTTATGTCTAGAACGGCAGTTTCTGGGATCACGTGTAACTGACACTAAGTTTAAAACTCTACAGTGTAAATGACACTAAGCTTACAATTCTACAGTGTAAATGACACTAAGCTGACAACTTTATAGTGTAAATGACACTAAGCTTACAACTCTACGGTGGAAATGACACAAAGATGACAACTTTAGAGTGTAAATGACACAAAGCTTAAAACTCTACAGTGTAAATAATACAAAGCTTACAATTTTACAGTCTAACAGATATTAAGCTGACAACTCTACAGTGTAAATGATACTAAGCTGATAACTCTACAGTGTAAATGACACTAAGCTTACAATTCTACAGTGTAAACATTACAATTACAACTGTACAGTGTTACTGATAGCAACAGTCCTGTGAGATATTTCAGTTTTACATGATGTTATGCATTCTAGTAATACAAAACCATTTTTATTTCTCATTTCATGAATCGAGAAAAAGAATCGTCATTTTACAAGATCTGAACCTTTTGTTGTTATTGTAAACAGCTCGTAAAGAGCATCATATCTCAAAGACTGAAATACATTTTTTTTTTCATATCCCTTCCAGGAAGTTGCAGTCAACATCAGTATTTTTCAGCTGCTGTTGTTGCACTAGGCAAGATCACGCACTGTAATTTTCCATTGCTTTCTGAGCGACCGGCTCACATACCCCCGTAAGTTACCAATGCGGCGAGAACCACTACCAATTCTCGCGCAGGTTACGTTACTCACAAGAATATACGGGATTACAGAGAAAGACATTAACCCCTAGGCCAGGGAGACCGGTTGAAATACTTTAGCCATATTAAAAACATCAGTGGTTTAGGAAAAAGCTGTAATGGTTCCTGGATTGACCAACATGACAGTGGTCAAGGAACATGAAAGACACCCTGGGCAAGGAAATGCGCAAAGCGGTTGAACTGGCACAGGATCCGAGTTCTTTCCACCAGCTTGTAATGACAGCCACGTTCTGTAAAGGACTTGTTACATGATAATGTTAGTTAGTTTTATCCTTTACAGGACCTAGCAGCCAACACCAGCATTTTTAGTTGTTTGTGATTCCTGGACCAGCTTACTTTCAGTAGTTTGCCGCTGCTTTCTGAGACAACCCCAGGGTATAAATTTCTAACGTTGCTGATTATACTTGCTATTTTATCATCCTAAGTAATGAGTAATCTCTCAAACATAAAGATTTTAAAACAGAGATGTGGAAAGCAAGAATGCTGAAGATAAAATAATTCTTTGTGTGTGTGTGAAGAAGAGGATACAAATATCCTCTCATCATTACAACAAGTATTTCATTGTGACCAGACAGGCCAGAGCAGGTCAGGATGTCTCTTCTTCTGCCATGTATTCCTCACTGGAGCACTAACGTTCAACAAACTCAAGCCAAGCTGTTCTATCTGTGGCTGTCTCCCTTCATGTACTCCCCACATTATTCACCTCTGTCTCTAATTCTCTTCTCCGTGTAATTTAGGTCTTCCTCTATTCCGTTGGCCTTGTAGGTTCCTGAGAAAGGACTTTCTAATCTTATATTTCATTTCTTCAACCACTTGTGCTGTCTTTCCCAATTCAATCATGGTTCTAACATTCCCAGTGCCTATTCTGGAGATTTTCCTAGGAGAAAGGGGTAGGTCAGAGATCTAAACACCTTGCAACTTTCTCTGCATTGCTTCATAGTTCTTCTATTAGACCTTCCTGTCATCTTGGTCATCGTTATCTTTAAACTTGTTCATGGTTGCTTGGATTTTGCAGCCAAAGTTTTCTACAGGACGAAGTAGTCAGCCACGCAGCAACCCTCCTGAGTTACTTCTTACAACATGCACGGAAGGTTACAGTGGTATATTCTTTGCTTCCCTAATGGTCCTGGTAACACACATGCCAGCATGTCTCACAAACATAACAGAGCTACCAGTGAGTTGTCAGTAAACAAGGAGAGTTATTTGCATATTATCAACAGTATTTTACCTGCTTCACATGATGGGTGTCCTGCATATGATGGGCAACAAAAGCATTCTTTCTCTCATAATCATGCTCATTTTCACTGATATCATCATTGTCGTCCAAATCTACTTCTTGGCTGATGGGGTCTAATTCATCATTGCTGCTCTCGTCCATGCTTTCATCGCTGCTGTTTACGTTGTCGCTGTTGATGGCATTACTGGTGTCAGCTGGGGAAGAGAGTTGATGGACCTGTTATTAGAATCACAGAATTATACAAGTAGTGGATACTTCTAACACAATAGAAGACCATAGAGTTCTACAGATAGTGGATACTTCTAACACAATACAAGACCACAGAATTATACAAATAGTAGACAATATAAAAACACAAAGTGTAAGGCAGCTTTAGAAAATATAACTACAGAGGGCAGCAACACACAAACCACAGAGATAACACTACAGTGGCTACATTAAGACATAATCTAATGGAATCATGTGAAATAAAAAATAAGCACAAAGAAATAAATTATGTGACACTTATCTTAGAGGTTCCAAGTGTGAAACAGTGTGACTTTTAACAGAAGTCTGGTTACATAACACCAGTAAGCCAGACATGGGACAATGGATACTCACGCAAACCTCACGTCCTGTATGACATCACACTGATGTTGGACAACAGGATGTCTTCATCCGACATACAGGACTTCACGCTGGAGTTCACAGCCAGCGAACACAAGCAAGCATAACAGACAGTGCGAGGATATGCAGTCTTGTGGGGGGTGGGAATGGTCTCAATGAACATGTCAGGAAATTGAGTAGGGAGGGGAGAAGTGTACTTCATGAGGGGTGTCGACACGATAGAAGTGGAGGAACTTGGGGAGGGGGGTGTGTGTGTGTGTGTGAAATGAAGATTTGATGGTGGTCAGGGTGTGAATCTAAGCAGGAGTATCATAGTAGATGTTGGTAATGGTACAGTCTAGATAAATGAATAATGAAGTACACATATGTAGGATTGCAATAATATTATGACAGTACATACATACATATAGAGAGGACAGTTAAAAAAAAAAAACCTGCAGAAAGTTGAGTGAGGAGTATAGCAACATTGCCTTTCAAAGAGAATATCAAAAGATAACAGCTTCACTCATACTGTCCACCATAAAATAGAATCAGGGTGGTTGTTAAACCATATATTGACAGATCAAACAGTACCAACGCTATTATCTTTATGGAACTTGCCATCATGACAGCAAGGATAAGTGTTTTCTGTGTTACAAGGGTTGTATGTAATCTGACTGTCCTTGGTCTACACGGTATGAGATGATGCAGCAAGGATAATTGTTATACATGTACCCAACAGCTTCTCTCTTGCTATGTATAAGTGCATCAACATCACAGTAATCATACAGTGTGTGACAGACCACACCAATTGATGTACTGATGGTGTGAGCGCACTCTAGCTTCTCTCACTGCTGTTCATTCTATCCCTCAAAGCAGTAACACAGAAATAATGAGCTGTATATTCAGACGAGTACTATGGTCATACTGCTCTCCTGCTGGATGATCTGGGTGGGAATAGTGATATATATATATGCACAGTACATCATCCATGCTGACTCTGCCTCACCATGACAAACAAACCAAGATACTGAAGGTGACATCAATCCTAATGGGTAAATATCACCCAGAACAGCCAAGGAAGTGTTAGGTAAACTGTAGTACAGACCCGGGAGAGGACAGACCACTGGTCGTATGGGCAGACTCAAGAGAGAGAAATAATGCCTGTAGTTATTTCCTATGTAAACTGTAGTACAGACCCGGGAGAGGACAGACCACTGGTTGAATGGGCAGACTCAAGAGAGAGAAATAATGCCTGTAGTTATTTCCTATGTTAGTTGCATGGTAGATACTGATGTAGGGCTGTCAAGTGTTCTAAGTCTGATATAATAAGGTTAGGTGACCAGTCTCCTTTTCCAGACAGTTCTTTAAATAGCTGGCAGCAATGGTAACTCAGTGACTAGATGCTCACCTGCCAGCTTGGTGGTCGTAAGTTTAACCCTTTTAGGACGGAACAACTCATCTCATCTCTCATCTCATCATGTTCCTCTTGTACCTTGCGGTGTCGAGGTGAAGTATAAACTTCGTGAGAGTGCCCGGTTATGGGCTTCGTATATCGACATTCCCATGGATTCTGTTATTCCCTCCGTCCAGCGTTTACGTGGTCGGCCTCTTCCTCTGTTTCCATCTGGTCTGTACGTCATTGCCTGTTGTGGCATGCTGTTGACTGGTAGCCTACTTGCATGGCCAAACCATTTGACTTGCTGCTTTCTAATAAAATCTAGAGCAGCTTTAACCCCCACTTTAGTCCTGATTTCTTCATTTCTGATCTTATCTCTTCTTGATACGTTGAGTATTCTTCTCAGGAACCTCATTTCTGTTGTTGTGATTTTTCTTTTCTCTTTTTCTGTCATTGTCCAGGTTTGGCATTGGTAGCACAGAGTTGGTAGGAAGATTGTGTTGTAAAGTGCTTTCTTAGTAGTTATTGATACATGTTTGTTCTTTAGTATTGGTGCCATTTGTCCAATGAGTTGATTTGCCTTATTGCACCTATTTTCGATCTCGTCTTCTGATCTGCCATTTGATGATATTATACTTCCTAGGTACTTGAAGCTCTTTACTTGTTTCAAGGGATGTTCGTTTAGGTGAATTGTTGCTGTTTGTTCTTCTTTAGTTATAGTCATTACCTCTGTTTTGCTTGTGCTAATTTTCATGTTATGTTCCCTACACATTTCGTTTAGACTATTCATGTGGTCTTGTAATTCAGCTTCTGATTTTGCTATTAGTGCTTGGTCGTCCGCAAACAGGAGTTCTCTAATGGTTAGATTTGCAGATGGTTCTTCTTCTGTGTTCTCGTCATGCGGTATTCTTGCTGTCTCTGCTTGGCTGGTTTCTTTACATATGTTGTCTATATATGTTATGAACAAGAGAGGGGACAGGACACAACCTTGTCGTACTCCAGATCTTATGGTGAAGGGTTCTGAGTGTCCTCCAGTTGCTCTCACTATGCATTCACTGTTGTCGTATAAACTTCTACATAGGTTTGTTAGATGTGTACTCACTCCATATTGTTTAAGGATTTCCCACAGCTTGTTTCTATCTACCCTATCAAATGCCTTTTCTTGGTCAACAAAGGCTAAGTAGAGTGTTTCATTGAATTCAATTGATTTTTCTATAAGTTGTCTAAGAGCAAAAATGGCGTCTGTGCATCCTTTGTTTTTCCTAAATCCAAGCTGCGTTTCGCTTAGCTGGGGTTCTAAAGTAGTTCGTAATCTTTTTTCAAGAATTTTGCAAAATATTTTCCCAGTATGACTCAACAGTGAAATGCCTCTGTATTGTGTGCAATCTCTTTTGCTGCCTTTGTTTTTCCAAATTGGGATAATTATGGCGTTTCCCCAGTCTCGTGGTGTCTGTTGTTCTACCCAAACATGGTTGAATAGTCTATGTAGCCAAGCTGTTCCTACTTCCCTTGCTGCTTTAATTAGTTCATTTGGTATTTCATCCTGTCCTGGTGATTTGTTCAATGGGGCTAATCTGATGGCTTCTATAATTTCTTCTTTTAGTATGTCTGGTTCTAGTTCCTCGGTGACATCTGTGTAGGTCTCTTGAATTCCTGTGACATCTGATGGGATGTTGAGAAGTTGTTCGAAATACTGCTTCCATCTTATTAGGATGTGTTTTTGTTCACTTATTGGTTCTCCATTTTCGCTGTTAATTATTTCAGTTGGGTCAAAGGGTACTCCTCTGGTTCGCATTGCACTTATCTTTTTGTAGAAGTTTCTGGTTGCCTCCTTGTAGTTTTTATTTAGGGTTTCTCCATACTCTTCCCAGTCTTTTTGTTTTTCCCTCTTTACTATTCTACTCACATGTCTTCTCGATATTCTGTATTCTATGAGATCACATTCCTGTTTGCTCTTCAACCACTTTTTATATTTTTCCTTTTTTTCTTTTACCGCTTTCTTTACTTCTGCGTTCCACCAACTTGTTATTTTCTTTATCCGTGTTTTGCATTTTTTCGTGGTTCCGCATGTTATTTTTGCAGTATTTAAAACGCTTGATTTGAACTTGTAACAACATTGGGCCAAATTTAGGTTTCCCTCTGAAGAAGACGGAGCCATTTTTTGGGAGTACAGAAATGACTGAAGTGACAATTTTATAAATTAAAAAAAAAATATTAGAACCCTATATAGATATATACAAGTATATATATTCTTAAAGAGGATATAGTAAAGTTTATTTCTGTGTATGATTGAAGTTGTTTTGTTAATGTTTACGCAAATTTGATAACCTCATTTGTATTTTGTGAAAAATAAAATATTTCATACCACTATGTATGAATTGGTACTAAATATTTTTTAAAAATGGTACTCACCTAAAATTTCCTCATTGAATACCTACACCACTTTAGAATAATTTTAAACACTTATGGTTAAATAAACAACACCTATGAAGTCCCTATTGACATTTGTAACAGGTTGGCTATCAACTGGTGACATGTTTTTTGGTCCGGCCATTGCCATGAAAGGGTATAGATAAAACGATCTTCTTATTCCCAACACACAAAACTACGGGGACACGAGGTTGAAATCCTCATGGGCACTTTCTGTATCACTAAAGTCATTATCTGACAGTCCTGAACTGACAAAATTGCTACTATCAGAGCTAGTCAATGCTAGTACGTCTTCAGGTTCAAAGCTGGCCATTTTAGAACTCAAAAATCCACGAAAAAATGGGTTACTTCGGAAAAAACTGCACAAAATAATGTCCACTTGTCTGAATCACGCTAGAAACGGAAATATGGCGGCTAAAATGGCTGACGATTGCAAGGAAGCATTTGATTGGTCTGTACTATTAAAAGCAAACCAATCAAAGCAGTTCTTACAACGGGATCGGCCCAATCGGCCGAACCAGGTTTTTCACTATGACCGTGTGGTGACGTCACGGCCAGTATATCGGCCTCGTCGTCTTAAAAGGGTTAAATCCAAATCAGGGCATATTTTGAAAATTACCTGGGTTCCCAGGCAGACCCAGCCTAAAATAGGTACCAGGAAATGTCTGGGGAAGTAAAGGCAGCTGGTGTAACACAGACCCCCATCAGCCGCTGAGTGCCGATTGGTCTATACAAATATTGGTTTACCACCATATGCCCGATGCAGCTTAAAGCATGTAAAGGTCCTGTTTAACTACAGGGCAATACAAGAATGACACCTATGTTTAACTCCAGGGCAATACAAGAATGACACCTATGTTTAACTACAGGGCAATACAAGAATGACACCTATGTTTAACTACAGGGCAATACAAGAATGACACCTATGTTTAACTACAGGGCAATACAAGAATGACACCTATGTTTAACTATGGGACAATACAAGAATGACACCTATGTTTTACTACAGGGCAATACAAGAATGATACCTATGTTTAACTACAGGGCAATACAAGAATGACACCTATGTTTAACTACAGGGCAATACAAGAATGACACCTATGTTTAACTATGGGACAATACAAGAATGACACCTATGTTTTACTACAGGGCAATACAAGAATGATACCTATGTTTAACTACAGGGCAATACAAGAATGACACCTATGTTTAGCTACAGGGCAATACAAGAATGACACCTATGTTTAACTATAGGGCAATACAAGAATGACACCTATGTTTAACTACAGGGCAATACAAGAATGACATCTATGTTTAACTACAGGGCAATACAAGAATGACACCTATGTTTAACTACAGGGCAATACAAGAATGACACCTATGTTTAACTACAGGGCAATACAAGAATGACACCTATGTTTAACTATGCGACAATACAAGAATGACACCTATGTTTAACTACAGGGCAATACAAGAATGACACCTGTTTTTAACTACAGGGCAATACAAGAATGACACCTATGTTTTACTACAGGGCAATACAAGAATGACATCTATGTTTAACTACAGGGCAATACAAGAATGACACCTATGTTTAACTACAGGGCAATACAAGAATGACACCTATGTTTAACTATGCGACAATACAAGAATGACACCTATGTTTAACTACAGGGCAATACAAGAATGACACCTGTGTTTAACTACAGGGCAATAGAAGAATGACACCTATGTTTTACTACAGGGCAATACAAGAATGACATCTATGTTTAACTACAGGGCAATACAAGAATGACACCTATGTTTTACTACAGGGCAATACAAGAATGACACCTATGTTTAACTACAGGGCAATACAAGAATGACACCTATGTTTTACTATAGGGCAATACAAGAATGACACCTATGTTTTACTACAGGGCAATACAAGAATGACACCTATGTTTAACTACAGGGCAATACAAGAATGATACCTATGTTTAACTACAGGGCAATACAAGAATGACACCTATGTTTAACTACAGGGCAATACAAGAATGACACCTATGTTTAACTACAGGGCAATACAAGAATGACACCTATGTTTAACTACAGGGCAATACAAGAATGACACCTATGTTTAACTATGGGGCAATACAAGAATGACACCTATGTTTAACTACAGGGCAATACAAGAATGACACATATGTTTAACTACAGGGCAATACAAGAATGACACCTATGTTTAACTACAGGGCAATACAAGAATGACACCTATGTTCACCTATGTTTAACTACAGGGCAATACAAGAATGACACCTATGTTTAACTACAGGGCAATACAAGAATGACACCTATGTTTAACTATGGGGCAATACAAGAATGACACTTATGTTTAACTATGGGGCAATACAAAAATGACACCTATGCTGTGGAGAGTTTATCACAAGTGAACATCTTCAGTACTAACCTGGCTGCTGACTCGTGGAGTCAATCTGCTGGTCAACTTTAGGCTCGGGCAGAACAATGTCTCGGATACTGTTGGCAATCACATCAAACGTCTTCATGAATTCGTCTGATAAGACAGATATATTTGAAAACACATTACAAGGTGGTAGTAGAGCACAGAATTGGTAACTGTTTTGTTATTATTCTGCTTTTATTATTAAATATATATGTATATTTGCATGACATATTTTTCCCATCATACTACATTTCAGTGACAGTGTGTTATGCGGGGCCATAAAGGAAACAAAGAATAGCAACAACGTCCTGCGTGTAGTAGGAGGCAATAAATGTGATATTTTACTACTGGACCTGCACATTGTGCTGCTTTCTGAGCTTAGAAATCAGAAAGGGCAGCTCTGCCACACAAACCGTGTGGAGCTGAAACTTTGGTTCCAGGTCAGGAGAACAGTCTCTACACCAATGTCACATCAATAAATGCAACTCCTTTTCAGGATAACCTGAACGTGAAGAATCAGATTTAAGACTTAAACTCTTGTATTACAGATTCACAAGCATCCAACCAATCACACAATGGTGGCAACTGACAGACTAGCCTTCAAAGTGAAGATAGCAGCTAATCTGATATGATATAGTACTGATAAGGAATGAAAAACAAATGAAGGGAACGTTCCTCAAAAGTTAACATGATATTACATGGGATGATACATGAAAAATAAGAGACGATCATTTTCCAGGGGTAAAAGAAACATGATAAATAAGACTGTAATGGAACAAAGGACAGGCCATTGGATTAAAAAGAAAAAGACAACAACATCACAAATGAGAGAGAGTGAGAGAGACAGAGACAGAGACAGAGGCAGAATTTGGGAAACTGGCAATTTTGGTAGCCGGAGATAATTCAAAATAAAAAGAAAATTGGAAGTATAAAAGGAAATGGCACATAGGATATCTAAACACAAGTAGGTATGAAGAAAAAATATCAGTATTCAATGTGGGACAAATTAAAAACTTTCAAGTCTTTAAACAATAATATGTTCTAGATATGGCTCATCATCTCTCACCCATTTCAGGTCTGACTTTTGACTCAATTTCGGGATCACGTTTGAGCATCTCCAGTGCCTGGTCAATCCTCTGTTCTGAAAGATGCAGGTGGTTAACAATGAAAGGGCGAATGTGTGCTGCTTCATTTGGTGATGAGTATTTCACGTGCTCAAAGTGGTTGACTGTATGCAAGCGATCCTTTTCTTCAGCTTTGATATATGCTCGCAGATACTTTGAGATCTCAGCAACCTAGAACAATTGATTATATGAAATTAGTTTTATGTTGAGAGTGGGAGAAATATTTAAACTTAAAATAAAACAACATATGAAGAGATTATGACTATCATAAAGAAATAAAAAACAATATATGATAAAGAAAATATGCAAATATTATGATTATGATAAAGAAAGAACATATGAAAAGATTGCCGGTCTCCCTGGCCTAGCGGTTAGCGACTTTCTCCGTAATCCTGCATACTCTCGTGAGTAACGTGACATGCGCAAGAATTGGTGGCGGTTCTCGTCGCATCGGTAACTTACGGGGTGTGTGAGCCAGTCGCTCAGAAAGCAATGGCAAACTACTAAGCGTATAATCTTGCCAAGAAATCAACAATCGGCTGAAAGATGCTGATGTTGACAGCTATGTCTTGTAAAAGGATGTGCGAACAAAAATAAAAAATATTAAAAGATTATGATAAAGAAAGACAAAACATCTGATGAATAGATTATAATAAAGAAGTACAAAGCAAGGTGTGAAGAGAGTACAGTTATGACAAAGAACTGACACCATTGCACTCCGGACAAACTCAAAACAGCTCATCTCTCTCAGCACAAGTTGAAGGATGTGGATGCTGACTGTCCTTGTTGTGGGTCTGACAGCTAAACATCCTCGCCTGCAGTCATTGTAGCCAGTTTCATGCTCAATTCCTCACTGGATGAAATCAATCAAAACTAATTTCTTCTTCATCAGTGATCGTTTGCTATGCACCTATTCCGACATGGGTCACAAACAGGATGGTTTACTTGTGGTACATAGCAACCATTGTAGTGTGTATATGTCTATTTTCTAACCCTGTGCCACTTTGGCCAAGATCTTCTGACTTTGATGGTTGAAATTTTTTTTTCTTCTGGATTTCTCCTCCCATATATAGACTGTCTTCCCTGGCTTATAGGCTCTGCACACCCACATTTTCTGTCAGACTTTCTTGCCCAAGCCTTAGTTCTTACAGAAAATTCCACAAGGCATTAGTGGTTTAGCATTCATTGTGTCCTTCACCTAGATTAATTTAATTTCCAATAATTTCAACAACAAAACAAGCGGGGAGAGGAGGAGGAGGGGGGGGGGGGGGGGGGAAGCATTGTTTCAGAAATAAAGAGACAGCAAAATCATAATGCTCATTACCAAGAGGAGACCAAAAGATAATTTTCAGACTAAGAAGAGGCAATGTCTGTCATCCTCATCCTCCTCCTGCCCTTTAACCCTTACTGAGGCATAGGCCTTCAACTAATTTACACCCAACTGTCAAACCTTGTGTTGCTCCTGTCACTGTGTCCTTTATGCTGTTATTTTACTTCAGATATATAATTTTGTTTTTTTTCCCGCATATTCTTTACAGGACATCGCTGTCAACACCAGCATCTTTCAGCTATATGTTGATTTCTTGGCAAGATTACGCTCAGTAGTTTGCCATTGCTTTCTGAGCGGCCGGCTCACATACCCCGTAAGTTACCGATGCGATTCGAACCACTGCTGATTCTCACCGTCATCACGTTACCTACGAGAGTATACGAGATTACGGAGAAAAGTCATAACCTCTAAGCCAGCTAGATATATAATACACATTCATAAAGTGAGACAACTGCCCACATAAGGGCAAGACAATCATCGTTTTGTTTATCATGTTAAGGAAAAGACTGGATAATATTGTGACATCTGGGAAAATTATGAGTATTAGACTGAGTCTGCAGAGTAACAAAATGCTTGAAAGTGTGCCAAAGTGGCATGGAAAAATCAGAGAAAACAGATAGATGTGTAGTGGGGGTCCGTGATTGCCTGCATGACACATGATGATGATGGTGAAATAATCAAAGTTCTGCAACCCAGCATGGGATATCAAGAATAAATCCTTACATCTTCATTATCCAGAGCTTTCAAATATTTGTCCATTGCTTCTTTTTTCTTCTCGTTCAGGCCTGTTTGAACATGCTGCAAGTGTAATGCTATCAGTTGCTCCTTCTCAGCTTCATCCTCCTGTTCATATGCTGCATAGAGGTTCTGGAAACGCTGTAGACAACAATCAATGTCAAACATACTGTACGACGTTTCCAACACATAAATTATTATTTAATAACAGAATACCACCGCACATTTTTTCATGAAGGCCATTAAGACAGCTTCTTTTATTTCTATAATACTTGTGAATTTATTTATGAAATGTTTTAGTGGCCTCAAAGGGGCCCCCCAATAATATTTTTGTGTATTATGTTTACCAATTAGGAATTGACCAATCATGTTTCATCTTTAAATGTTTCTTAATATACTGGACACAGCATTATGTGTTTGTTATTAGACCTTGGTTAATATAAAATTCTGAAACCTGTGGTGCTTTTCCAATGGTCAGATACAAATTCTGTCCATATTCCATAATTGTGGGCTGCCATCAACTGGAGGTTACAGGTTTGAATCCCAGTAGGGTAACTATAGCTTTCACTTTTTATGTTGTCTAGCGTGACCTGTCATCTCTACTTCTTCCCTCTACTTCTATAAGCGCCACACAAAAAAATACTTGTAAATTTATATCTATGAGCTGCCTTTATGAGGCTTGCTGCCTTGCATTGGTTTACATACAAAGGTATGAGTGCTGGTAGTTCAGAACGCAATGGCAAACTACTGAACGTAAGCTTACCAAGAAATCATAAACAGCCAAAAAATGCTGGGGTAAACTGACATCCTGTAAAGGATATGAGACTACTAAGTTGCATATCATTTTCAGGACATCACAATCTAACCCAATATTTACTGACTAATTTTCCTAGCAATTTTACATTCAATAGTTTGCAATTACTCTCTGTACAGATGACACTCATACCATTGTGAAAATCAATGCAAGGCAATCTGCTTGACTGGGGCTGACCTCAAACCCGGTATGTCTGGATTGTGAAACTGTGTGCCACTACCTCTAGGCCACAGATGCCAACCTTTATGAGACTGTTGAACATCAATTCACCTGAGGTTCCAAATCATGCAAATGTCAGGAAATTGCTACCTTCACCAAAGTCAGATAAAATGAACAGTCTATATGGAACAACACGATACAGATGAATACTGGCATATATCATTACATGGCATTATGATACAGATGAATACTGGCATATATCATTACATGGCATTACGCTGGAGGGTGTGAGTCCATGCACTGCTGGATCTATACCAACAGTTGATAATGTCAGTCAACTCTTTCAGAAATGCAAGTGTGGTCGATACATCTAAAGGTGATACCATGGCTGGTGTTGATAGTCGGTAAGAAGTACAGGAAGGCCCCGATTAACGTCGGGGTTATGTTCTTGGAAAACGTGACTTTAAGTGAAACGACGTATAGCGAAACACTATTTCCCATAGAATTAAATGAAATATGGTGTATTATGTAATGTTTATTTTGATGGTTGTTGATATTTATTGACTAAACAGAGGTGGTTTGGAGGGCGAGTGGTAGAATTGTTGGGACACACGAGGCATTAAAACCACGACTTGCTCCAAAACTATCATCAGCACTACTAGTACTGCTCTCACGCGCTTTCTTAGCTAGATCTTCATAGAGAGTCTTTGCTTTCTCTTGGATAGCCATCAAGCATATTCCGTGGTTCTGGTCTTCAATCCAGACGGCCAATAGTGTTTCCATGTTCTCCATAAGAGGACATCTGATACGAGTGATCTTGGAAGCACTCAAAGGCGTTATGTTTTTAGCACTCTCTTTGATTTTTGTCAGCACCTGTACGAATTGCCCTTACCGTGGTTGGAGGGAAACCATGAACCATGAACTTTACTGATATCAACAGCCTGATCGCCAGACTCAAAACGACATAACACATCTAGCTTCACCTCAAGAGTAACACTTTTCCTGGTTCTCTTACAACCAGACACACTATCAGCACTTACTGTGCGCTTTGAACTCATAATTATGGGTGATTACATGATAAAATCCTGGAAAAACGCACTGCACAGAATGTAAAATGGTGACGTTAACGCAGCATGGCAACACAGGTGACGACGTTATAGCGGAACGTAGCAACATAAAGTGAAGTTATTTCCCATTGTGACAACGACATTATAGCAAAACGACGTAAACTGAAGCAACGTATAGTGGAGCCTTCCTGTAATAGGAATTCACACATACCACGGTATAAAGTGATAGGAATTAACATATACTAAGTAATGAAATTATGAAGGACGATGACTTGATCCCTTGTTCATCACCATTACTTCCCAGAGAAAATGTTGGTATAAATTTCACGAGGCTGGGTTGACCACAGAGATATATTATTATCTGTTGTTTCCAAGCTCTTCCTAAATATTAAGTCACATGCAAAGAAACAGACTACTTCCCTTTTTAGAAACATTCCAAATGAAGAGGAAGATAACAATTTAAATGTGAGGATAGCATTAGTGCTGTATTGGAAAGAAGATTAGATTGCTTCAAACATGAATAAAGACACGAGTGCTGGAGATCCATTGCAGCCAACCTTCATTGTGGTGATGACACCTGCTCTTATCTATTCCATGTGATCAAAGTATCCAACTGAGGAAGCTTAGGACAGAGGAGAGAAGTAATCAGGTCAACAAACGTACTGGTGGGTAAAACTAAGGTGAATAGCTACTTCTGTCTTGGAACAGCCATAATATCTGACAACACAAGATGGCTCTAGAGATTATAAGAAGAATCATCATCAATAAACTCACCAATAAAAAGCTGTCAACTGCACTGAGAAAAAGTATGTTAAAGTACTGTACAGAACTTAAAATCTTATATGCGTGTGAAACATGGACAATAAACTGAGAAACATCTAATGGCAGGGAATCTCCATGGTGAAGTGGTCAAGCCATCTGCCTCATGCTCCGAAGGTCGTGGGTTTGATTCCAAGCTACGTCTTTTGGTTCACGAGTGCATTTTTCTTGAAGACTCCTAGGGGTTGTCGCTGGAGCTACGGATTTCGTGCTGTGAGCGACACTTTTGGCAGGCTGCCCTGTGGAAAGAGAGCAAGCCATATGGGTAACACCCAGTGCAGTTAAGTCGATTCGCTTGAGATGTAATGGCAGTGGAAATGTATTTTTAAGAGGAAAAGGCAAAGAATGAGACAGCCCTTCAAGAAACAAATTACAATCAGATAATGATTCAAGACATTAAATGTAGACAGTCAATATTTTTTGGGGAACATTATGAGACATCATCAACTTGAACATTCAGTGACATCTAGCAAACTTAATGATAAAAGAGCAAGGGTAAGACAAGAAGGTAAAGACCTGTATAGATATATCATATATGGGACAAGGGAACAGCTCTAATCCAAGACTGGAGACTGTGTGAGAGAGTGAATATTGATCATCCACACCCCATTAAATGGGACATGATGATAACAACTAAATATATTGATAACTATGATAATGTGTAGCAGAGAAAATAATAGGAAAAATATAGTGCTACACAGAAAGCATTATATCATAGTTACAAAAGAAGAAAGAAATTTTTTTTTTTAAATCCATCCCTAAAAGAGATGGAATCGCTTCACAGTGAATTCATGTACATTACTGTGTACCAGACATAGACCAGATATGGTTCTAGAACTCCCTTCATAACCTGACACTGACAGACACATGAGGAAGCGAGAAACAGACAGTAAAACATGGTATGCCAGATGTACAACAATCACACAAACAAGTCACCTCAGTGATTTCCTTGGCCATGTTGTTAGCTGTCTTGGTATCTGATTTCCTCACCTCATTCACGTGATCACGGGCTGTCTGCCACTCCTGCAGGAGCTGATCATGAGAAATGTGAGAAACATATCAGCTACTGGTCTGCATTTCAAAGCATTCTCTTCACCCCCACTATCATTTGCACAAGATTACTCCTACAGTGTGTGAGTTTTTAACATTAGGAGCATTATCTCCCTACCTCTGAGTTTTCACATGATGTTAAAGTTTAAGGGTTTTATTTCTGTGTATTTGTTTCTTCTTCAAAGATATGTTGTAGCCCTGGCAAATTTCCATGAAGTAGATAAGCTATGCCGGTCTCTCTGGCTGTGGGGTTACAACACTTTCCTTCTGTAATCCCGTTTATCACGCAGAGTCTCGCAGCGGAGCGAGAACTGAGGTGGTTCGACCCCCGCTCGTGACTTGCGGATACTGAGCCGGCCGCTCAGAAAGCAATGGCAAACTACTGAGCGTAATCTTGCCAAGAGATCAACAGACAGCTGAAAGATGCTGCTGTTGACAGCTAAGTCCTGTAAAAGGATACGCAAAACATTTAGATAAGCTATACATTAATCAAAATTTATAGCATGTAAATCTATGCTATAATGTGGGAGTTAGGTGAAAACTACTACATCAATTTCACCACAAATCATTTTATGAGCAGTTGCATAGCTAGATTTATGAAAGTGTGACATGTTCAACATGGCTTCATATCAGTCTTCAGACAAGACATAACACACTTGGAAGGTAAATATGACCCTGTAATCTCACAGTTTTTCCTCTCTCTGTTCAGAATGGATATTATCAGGGATTCATAACTGTTTGTTTTCTTCTCATATAATGAACATAAGGACAGACATGTACTTTTAAAACTTTTTTTTAACAAACCAGTCCCCCTGCAGGAACCTGCCATGAATGTGTGAAGTTTTAGTACCATCACTTTTTTATAGATCTGACTGAACTGAACAATAGGTTTTTCCCTCCTGTACCAAATGTTGAACGCGGGCATCAAACCCTCGTCTGACCATGTTCATGTCATTGTACCTTCTTAAACGTTACACCAACATGTCCACTATATAAAACTATTGCTTCTTGATTACTTCTACTCTGATATCTGCTGATCCTACTGTCTTATTTAGCATATATTTTAACTTGTTAACTATTAAACTCAGAAAGCAATGGCAAACTACTGAGCGTAATCTTGCCAAGAGATCAACATACAGCTGAAAGATGCTGGTGTTGACAGCTAAGTCCTGTAAAGGATATGCTTAAAAAAAAAAAAAAAACTATTAAACAATATTGAGGTTCTCCATTTTTGGTCCAGTATTTTTTTGTCATATGTGGTTAGAGTTTGAGGATCAATTGTTTGCAAGTTGTTACACTACAGATACAAAAGTAGGTTTAAAAATATAACCAGAATAAAATAAAATTTTAAAACAAAAACATTTAGTAAAAGTTTAGGCCACAAGTACTACCACTTTAATAGACAACTTATATTTTTTATATTGGCACCTTGCCGTCTTGACAGACGATAGTTTGTGCTTTAAAAAGGCATAATAACTTTTACCTATGGCGGTAGCGAATGTGACTGATAAGGCCAATTTGCACTGAAAATGTCCATTCACAGTGGGTGCATGTGAACATGTGCTCATTTCCACCATCATGCACCATCTTACGTCTCACACACTTGATGTGTGACTTATCTGCAATAATTTTCTCCTTTGTCTTTATTCCATTTCTGATGTTTGCGCTCCATGCAACACATTCAGTGGCGACTTGCTCCCAGTGTGCATTATCAATGACTATCAATCATGTCCTGCTTACACACATCTTTGTATCATAGTAGAGGCCGACCCTGAGATCTCTTACCCATCTGTAATTCACCAAAAAAGATGTTCTTTGGTATTCTACCATCATCCATCCTCCTAAGATGTCCTATCCATCTAAGTCTACGAAGACTGAGCATGGAATAAACCGTCACACAACCTGATCTTTCCAATACTTCAGTATTTGTGATTTTCTCTGGCCACTTAATACCAAGAATTGTCTTCTTTGAGATCCTGAGATCTCTTACCCATCTGTAATTCACCAAAAAAGATGTTCTTTGGTATTCTACCATCATCCATCCTCCTAAGATGTCCTATCCATCTAAGTCTACGAAGACTGAGCATGGAATAAACCGTCACACAACCTGATCTTTCCAATACTTCAGTATTTGTGATTTTCTCTGGCCACTTAATACCAAGAATTGTCTTCTTTAGACAACTTAAGTCGGCACCAAATTCTGGCAATCACCTTTTTGTTAAGAGTTAAATCTTTGACTAGCATATCTAGAGTAAACTTGTATCATGACTTTCCATTATTGTAACAATCCATGGGTTCAATTTCCCCAAGAGATAATCATAGCTTTGATTCAGAAAGACAAGACAGTTTTAGTCATTTGTTATTAGTCACGGTTCCAACTTCACAGCAACGGGTCGTTCCCATTATGCTCCATTCCTGTGCCAGTGAATATCACACAAAATGCTCCTCACTGTTCCATGTGAAAAGTGGAACAAACAGGAGTCTTGACAAACCAACAGCCCACACAGGTACACTGTGCATAATGCCGCCGCTAGAATGCCAACACAAAAGTCCACGAAAAATACAGTTCATCGTCAATGGAAGAGGCAGTCACTAGAAAACCAGTAGCCACACATTACTGCATAAGGCAAACCAGTCAGTTCTGTGACAAAGCCGGCCACCATTATTTCAAACATGCAGTTCACGCTACAAACAACAGCGGACAGATGTAAAAGCATTTCACACAAAATTCACATCTCACAGTGTCATGCCACGCGCTCAACTCAGTAGCGGGGTGACGGAACCATATACTTCCAGTCCAACATGAAGAAAATGCAAATGCAAACGGTAGCCACAAGCATAAACACTCCAGAGGTCTTAACCATTTAAATGCCTATCCTCCATGTTTTGGACCGAAATACAGTTTTAACACATACCCAATTGAACTAATCATATACTCCATACAAGGTAAACTTTGATTAACATAAACTACCAGGAGCTGCAGAAATCACATTTTCCATCCACTGTGGGCAAAGGCCACAGAAATCACATTTTCTATCCACTGTAGACAAAGGCCACAGAAATCACATTTTCCATCCACTGTGGGCAAAGGCCACAGAAATCACATTTTCTATCCACTGTAGACAAAGGCTACGAAATCATATTTTCTATCCACTGTAGACAAAGGCCACAGAAACCACCAATATACATGTAGTTTTAAATAAAAGTAATATTATGTCATACTTGATTTAAGTCTGACCAAATGTTTTTTAATACCAAATGAAATTATCTTGAGTAAGTTTGAATTCTTTGTGAGAGACCTTTTCATTTATTAGTTGAAATATGATGTTAACAATATATGACCCTATTGTTTAACAGATAAAACAACAAGTAAAGAGCTCTTGTCCACACCTTGAGGTGTATTGAGTATATGGTGCACACCCAATTTTAAAGACCAATTGGCACTCAATGGGTGATATGGTCAATATGGTGCCAACTACCTTTACTTCCCAGGACACTTCCTTGTAGCCATTTTTGGCTGGGTCAACCTGGAAACCCAGTTCAGTTTTATCAAGTTCATCACAATTGGGACTGGAATATATTACCACCAGGCTGGCAGGTGAGTGTGCCAGTCACTGCACTACTGTGGCTATTGTTTACCAGCAACAAATGCACTAAAACTATTCAAATGTCCCGCCTCAATGCTAAGAAGCCTGGGAAACTGTTCCAAAAGCTTTCAGCTAAGTCAAACACTGATGGAGGCAGAGAAAAAAGGTGGGACAGTGAATGTTTGCACTGAGTCTGATATTAAATAGTCACAATCGTGTATCTCTTCAAAACTTGGATTTGCAATTCAAAGTTTCATAGAAGTGGCTAAATTTTTTTTAAATATTTCAACTTATTGTATGTGTGGATTTACTTTATGAGAATCTTCAAATACATAAAGCATATTGAAATGTTTTAGAACATCAATCAGACTTTGGCTCTAAGTTGATCATTTCATATTATTTCTTTGCACATTTTTTCCCACCTATCATTTTAAAAATACTTTAACATCAGCATATCTGTAAATATATCTAAATGTCTTTCAATTATAAACACCCCTTAGTTGAATAATGCGAGCATAAATTAATTTGGGGAGAGGGGTGAAAGGGGAGGGGGGAAGAAAATCACCCAGGAGAGAAGATACTGGACAGTTTGAAATCACTGAATGAAGAAATATCTGTATAAGAACTTATTGGAAGTACAAGAGACAGACAGATGTGGAAAGTCATGATGACCTACACTACATGACATGAACTATAAGAAGAAATTAACTCTGCCACTGTGTTGTTGTTTTATTTCATTGGGTGGTTAATGAGCGAAATCCGTCTGTTCTTCCATCAAGTAGCTACTTTAATATGTTATCTCTTAACTATTACTTACTTTAACTCCACTTCTCTCTCTGTTCCATCAAGTAGTTTCTTTAACATGCTATGTCTTAACTGTTACTTTAACTCTATTTCTCTCTCTGTTCCACTAAGTAGTTACTTTAGCATGCTATGTCTTCAACTCCACTTCTCTCTCTGTTCCATATTTTAACTCCACTCCTCTCTCTCTCTGTTCCAGCAAGTAGTTACTTTAACATGCTTTGTCGTAACTGTTACTTTAATTTACTTCTCTCTCTGTTCCATCAAGTAGTTACTTTAATTTACTTCTCTCTGTTCCATCAAGTAGTTACTTTAACACCACTTCTCTCTCTGTTCCATCAAGTAGTTACTTTAACATGCTTTGTCGTAACTGTTACTTTAATTTACTTCTCTCTCTGTTCCATCAAGTAGTTACTTTAACACCACTTCTCTCTCTGTTCCATCAAGTAGTTACTTTAATGCCACTTCTCTCTCTGTTCCATCAAGTAGTTACTTTAACACCACTTCTCTCTCTGTTCCATCAAGTAGTTACTTTAATGCCACTTCTCTCTCTGTTCCATCAAGTAGTTACTTTAATTCCACTTCTCTCTCTGTTCCATCAAGTAGTTACTTTAACACCACTTCTCTCTCTGTTCCATCAAGTAGTTACTTTAATGCCACTTCTCTCTCTGTTCCATCAAGTAGTTACTTTAATGCCACTTCTCTCTGTTCCATCAAGTAGTTACTTTAATGCCACTTCTCTCTCTGTTCCATCAAGTAGTTATTTTAACTCCACTTCTCTCTCTGTTCCATCAAGTAGTTACTTTAACACCACTTCTCTCTCTGTTCCATCAAGTAGTTACTTTAATGCCACTTCTCTCTCTGTTCCATCAAGTAGTTACTTTAATGCCACTTCTCTCTCTGTTCCATCAAGTAGTTACTTTAATGCTACTTCTCTCTCTGTTCCATCAAGTAGTTACTTTAATTTACTTCTCTCTGTTCCATCAAGTAGATACTTTAACACCACTTCTCTCTCTGTTCCATCAAATAGTTATTTTAACTCCACTTCTCTCTCTGTTCCATCAAGTAGTTACTTTAACACCACTTCTCTCTCTGTTCCATCAAGTAGTTACTTTAACGCCACTTCTCTCTCTGTTCCATCAAGTAGTTACTTTAACACCACTTCTCTCTCTGTTCCATCAAGTAGTTACTTTAACACCACTTCTCTCTCTGTTCCATCAAGTAGTTACTTTAATGCCACTTCTCTCTCTGTTCCATCAAGTAGTTACTTTAATGCCACTTCTCTCTCTGTTCCATCAAGTAGTTACTTTAATGCCACTTCTCTCTCTGTTCCATCAAGTAGTTACTTTAATGCCACTTCTCTCTCTGTTCCATCAAGTAGTTACTTTAACACCACTTCTCTCTCTATTCCATCAAGTAGTTACTTTAATGCCACTTCTCTCTCTGTTCCATCAAGTAGTTACTTTAACACCACTTCTCTCTCTGTTCCATCAAGTAGTTACTTTAACGCCACTTCTCTCTCTGTTCCATCAAGTAGTTACTTTAACACCACTTCTCTCTCTGTTCCATCAAGTAGTTACTTTAACGCCACTTCTCTCTCTGTTCCATCAAGTAGTTACTTTAATGCCATTTCTCTCTCTGTTCCATCAAGTAGTTACTTAATGCCACTTCTCTCTCTGTTCCATCAAGTAGTTATTTTAACTCCACTTCTCTCTCTGTTCCATCAAGTAGTTACTTTAACATGCTGTCTTAACTGTTACTTCAACCTCACTTCTCTCTCTGTTCCATACTTTAACTACTCCACTTCTTTCTGTGTTCCGTCAAGCAGTTACTTTAACATGCTATATCTTAACTGTTACTTTAACTCCTCTACCAGGGTTCCGTTACTTTAATCTTTCAGACCCAAATATTTATTATTGTGAAGTAACAACTACCTGAAATAGACAGAATTACAACGGTGCACAAAATACCTCTAGACCCCAGTGGGAAGGTGCATAGTGTAAGTATAATTATAGAAATGGTTGTCAGTGTAATTTTGTCAATTTTATTTCAGAGACTAAATTATCATAAGTGTTTTTATTTGTGGGTAGTTTTTTATAATGATAGTAGTTACCTTTACAGTTGTAAAGTTCCACAAAATATCAAATTTGTAACTGAGTTCTAATGGCTCACAGATAAGTTCCTTATGCATATGAGCCACATATAGCAACTTTCTATTTTAAAGAATTAAAAATAGTGTATCTTTAGTTCATACCAATTTATTTAAAGACAGCTTCTAATCAATTATGCCATCTACATCATGTTTGAGCAGGGACATTTCTTGTCATTTATGGTGACATTTTGATTGACATTTTCAAGGCATGTATAAAATAAGTTATCTATAAAAATAAATCAGGCATGTTATTAACAGCCTCACAGATAATTAACAGCAAGTCTAACATATTCACTTTAAAACAGTTAATTTGTTTGACAATTTCAAGTCACAGGGGTGTTTGAGGTAAGTGACATCAGTGATGATAATAAAACCTGAACACAACTCCATGCACTAAATAAATGTCTCTAAATGAAAGTGGCAATAAAAGGAAGTATGTCAATCACATAATATGAACATGTACACAAAAAGTAAGGACATGCAGAAGAATAAAGATCCTTTCAATGTAAACAGGATATTCGTGTGAAGTGTTTGGACTTCATATATATTAAGTCATTATATAAACTTCATATTTTGTTGATGTAATTCATTGAAACATATGGATCACTTATTTGTGATTGTGATATTTCATTTTTCTAGTTAAGTATTCTGGTTGTTCTGCTCAATGATAGACTCTAGTGAAAGTGTTTGCTTGCATCATCATCAAATGGCCTGTCAGCTGGAGCAGGTGTTCATGTCTCACCACAGATCTCGGTCTTTGGTGTACTGGATCAACTCTGCTGATGATATTCCTCCACGCCACCGTTTCAATCCATCCAGCATCATTTCTCTTGGTCTGCCCCTGCCTCTCTTCCCTTTGATCTTCCCAGTCATCATGATGTTCTCCAATGCCTCTCTTCTCATCACATGATCAAAGAAAGCTGCTTGTATATAATGTTCTAGTTTCATTAGCATCTTGTATAGGTGTGTCTTTACTTCCATCAATCTTTCTGGTTATATGTTGTGATCATTCATTTTCTACATGACAATACTACCAGAGCTTAATTGATAGACAATAAAGTAATGTGGTGATGATATGATAGTGGAGAGCTACAGGCAAAAGAGATACAGAATGCTAATGGCAATAAACGAATGAGTGATATGTGGTGAAGTACTAACTACTATGACCTAATATGGACAAGCAACCACAATCATGATCCTACCTTAGTGACCTTCAACTGTTGATTCTTCTTCATCCTGTCCTTGGCTGCCAGGAATTTTTTATGCTCATTATTATATTTATGAGGGAAATCCTGTAACTGTCCCTGTAGGTAAGCTGCATACAGATCAACGCCGTTGTCATTATTGTCTTCATCATCCTCACTGCTGTCATTGTCGTCATCATTATCATTATCCTCAACATAGTCATCCTCTTCTGAGCTGTTATGCCAGCTGTCCGGTCTATCACTGCCTTGTGGAGGGTGGTAATTTGTCTCAGCTGTGGGTAAACAACATAAAACTTGTAAACAAACAAAACAAACATAACTGCAACTTTACTTCCAAAAATATGTATATTGGCACCTTGCCGTCTTGACAGACGATAGTTTGTGCTTTAAAAAGGCATAATAACTTTTACCTATGGCGGTAGCGAATGTGACTGATAAGGCCAATTTGCGCTGTAAATGTCCGTTCACAGTGGGTGCATGTGAACACGTGGTCATTTCCACCATCATGCACCATCTTACGTCTCAAACGCTCAGTGTGTGACTTATCATTGTCATATAACAAACATTGACACTTTATCATATAACAAAAATATACAGCTACTTGATTTATGTCTGCGTCTGTGGCTAGCGGGCAGTGAATGCAGTCTGACAACCCAAACATGTCAAGTTCAAAGACAGCCGCAGGCAATTTAGGAGCAGATCACTTTGATTTTCACAACAGTATGAGAGTCAGTTTTACAGAAACAATGGCAAACTACTAAATGTAAAATTGTCCAGAAAATCACACACAGCCAATAACTGCAGGGATTAAATGTGAGATCCTGTATAGGACACGCAACTACATAAACTGTTTTTATAAGAACTATCGAGAAGTAGATCTACATTCCCCTACAGTATTCAAGAGCTAGCTATTAGAAAACATTAAGGAAGAAATTCACAACTTCTGAGGTAAAATGTTATATAAGTTAGTTAGTCGCAGTTCCAACTTCACAGCAACAGGTCGTTCCCATTATGCTCCGTTCCTGTGTCAGTGAATATCACACAAAATGTTCCTCACTGCCCCATGTGAAAAATGGAACAGACATGAGTCTTGGCAAGCCAACAGCCCACACAAGTACACTATGCATAATGCTGCCACCAGAATGTCAACACAAAAGTCCTCAAAGAAAAATACAGTTCATCATCGATGGAATCGGCAGTCACTAGAAAGACTTCATTGACCCGGGTTTTATCCCATATGGCTCGGTCTCTATTCGCAGGGCAGCCCGCCGAAAGCGCCGCACAAAGCACGAACTCCGTAGCTCTAGCAACAGCTCCCAGGAGTCTCCTGAAAAATGCACTTGTGAACCAAAAAAGAAAACCAGTCAATTCAGCGACAGCCGGCCGCCATCGTTCCAAACATGCAATTAGAGGGTTAGTGTGAGACTGGCTGAGTCAATTCATAGAAAATTTTAGCCGCAAAATCCAACAGTCATGAACAAGTCTACAAACTGCTTTGCATGAGACGGTTGAGGGCTTATTCTCCACCTGAAGATAAAAGGTAGATGAGAATAACAAAACCTGAACATGACAGAAAACTGGCTCATCAGCAATATTTTGCCATGGAAACAAATATTTTGCGCATGTCAACGCTGAGTCATTTTGAAAGAGCAGTAACAGATTCCTGGTGCCCAGAAGACAAGGCCTGGACTGACTAAGACAACAGTGCTCACAAGGCACTACAGAAATATTTGTAAATGTAAATGGATGAAGGAAAATAGCTCATCAAGAGTCTTTCAGATGGGCTACGATGAGAATGGTTGTCTGTTACATGATCATGATATGATACAAGCAAGTTGCAGACTGCTGGAAATAGATTATGCTTCACAGTGCCATCAGTGTCAGCCGTTTAGGCAGAAATGGCAAACTACAATGTTGCCTGTCCTTTGCAAGACATTGCGTTCAACCCCATGGTCAGATTGATTTACTAGGCAATTTTACATTTAGTAGTTTGCCATTGCTTTCTGAGCGAGAAGTCCACTGACTATTGTAGGGAATGATCCCACTACTCTGCCATCAGTAGACCAGAAGTTTCAGCGTTAACACATTAAACCCACAGTCATGCTGGGGTGGTTCACTTTGAACTCAAGCATAGTCCATACATGTGCTACAACTTCTAGTGCACTGGACTGATTTTTTTGCCTGTGGATTAGCTTTCCCTAATACCAGTATCCTTCACCATTATGCGAACCCACTCCGACGTCTGGGGTACTTCTATTTTACGTCCCCAAGTCAAGGATGAGAAGTCAACATTTCAGTCCAACCGACCGGTGTAGGGGTTGCACCCGCTAACTCATCATCAGCACACCGGAAGTTTAAGAGCAAGTACTCTTATCCATTGGCCATGCTGACCATTACAGCTGATAAACTGTTAACTCAAATACTTGTTGCTGATTGAAACCTCATGTTACTCCAATTCTAGAATTGCAACACACAAGTTTAGCATAAAGCCCTGCAAAGCATTTTATTGCTTTTTGTTATAATACATGATTCTTTTATTGTCCACGTTTAAGTGTTAGAAAAATGTGCATAAAGCATGATAATGAACATCAAATTTTATTTAAATTGAAATGTTCTTAATTTAAATCCTTTGATTTGCCAGAGTCTCTTTGCATACTATTTAAAATATTTTTTTTTTCAAACTCGTTAATAATTTTATCAGAATCCAGAGCTAATTATGAATTACATTCTCTTTCAGCAGATGTTTTCACAATCGTGTTAGCTTCCATGGCCAAAATAATTAGGTGCCTAAATGTGGGTGTGTGTGTGGGAAGAGTGAGTGAAAGAAAGAGAGATGGAGAAAAAGAAGAGAGAGTGAGAAAAAGAGAGAGAGAGAGAGAGAGAGAGAAAGAGAGAGCCATTCCGCTACAGCATCCAATTAAACCATTTTTTAATCAACTGAAAACATTGTTATAAAAACAAAAATAACAAAAATAATTTGCAAGATGCAGAATTGTAACTGACAGCACACATAAAAGAATGTCCAGATGGAAAAAAAAATGCTTCAAACATGTAAAAAAATCCTGATGAATCATTGATGAGGATACCTTCTGACATTGGGTGTGTGGACAAACTACAGAGTTAGTTCTATGGCAAATTCTGCAAATACAGTTTTAAGTGCTAGGTCTTCACTTATGCTGAGCCATGGTGTAATGAGATGTAGGTGGCTGGTTCTCATCCTCAATGCCTTCCCTTCCTAGACTAGTTTCAGAAAGCATCTTTAGAGACAGGGTCAGCCCAGAGCTGCGCTGGTCAAGAAAAGACTAATCCACCTAATGGTAGGAACTGAACCCGCATCATCATAAGCATGTGCACTAACTACTATGCCACAAAGGCTCCATACAAATGTTTAAGGGTAATTGATGCCAAAAAACCCATTAAAATGCAGAAAATATGAATCAGGCCATTTGACAAACATTTAGAGCTGGAATCAAGTCATATACAAAAGAAAATTGGATTGTGCATCTGCACTTATTTTAAAAGAGGGTGGAATAGGTAAAAGGTCACGACATTCTACAATGGCAGATTTCATTCAATTCACAACCTAGGCTAGATTTGTTACAAGAAACGGATAGTATTTCAAAATAGTATTTTATCAAACTGAAATGTTTGTCCTTTACAGGATGTCGCAATCAACCTCTGCATTTTTCTGCTCTTTGTAATTTACTATTCAAGTTTACCAGTAGTTTGCCATTGCTTACTGAACAGTTGATGCTCATATCATTGTTAAAAATCAACACAAGGCAGTGCTTCCAAATCGTCTGCAGCTGATTTCTAACATGGTAGAGGGATTGGGAATCTCATTTGCAACCTCTTCGCCACAGACCCCAACCAAAATGAGAGAATAACCCAAAAATGAAGATTGATAGCAGTGGGCTTCTGGTACACACATCAGAATCCTCATTGGTGCTACAGAATTTGTGCACTGTGCTGATATTCTCCTTGTGTGATATATGGCAAGAGGCTGGAGCATGCATGGTGATCCATGTGCAACGAAGGTGATCCTTGATGACACCCTCCTCTCTCTCTCTCTCTCTCTCTCTCTCTCTCTCTCTCTCTCTCTCTCTCTCTCTCTCTCTCTCTCTCTCTCTCTCTCTCTTTCTCTCTACAACAACACAATTTTTTTTTCAAAAGTATTTTAAAAGAGAAAAGAATCATTTTCACTGTGGTTTTTCTACAATAGCATACAAGCTGACTGCTTGCCACAGTTGTAATATTATGTTTTTTTTCATTCTTTTTACCCATCTGAAAACTGTGTATTCATATCCTTTGCATACAAAAGGACAAGAAATTAAGGATGTATGGGACCGGATTCTTGAATCTGTGTTTATGTTTTTTGTGTAGATGCGATATCAAAAATCTTACTAGTATGTTTGTGTCATTGATGCTTTATAATATTAAATAACATCCTATGGATTGCCTTTCACTAACTCTGTGCTTGGCTGTCCGTGTAGGAAGCAAAATCCATTTAAACATATGAAAGCTACTGATGCCTTCTGATGTCACACAGATCCGCTTAACGAAAGGCTGTGTGTAGTTTGCTCTTCAGAATTAATTTGAATGATGGACAATAAGTAAATGAGAGAGAGAGAGAGAGAGAGAGAGAGAGAGAGAGAGAGAGAGAGAGAGAGAGAGAGAGAGAGAGATGGAGGGAGGGAGGGAGATGGAGGAAGAGAGAGAGAGAGAGAGAGAGATCAATACTGATACTCATCAATAAACCCCTCATCAGTGATAATTTGTCAGTAACCAACATCTCAGCCTTTCTACCGCCTTTCTACCTAGCAGCCTTTCTTCTGTCATCCCACCATACCCTATTTATCTGTCTTAAACCTGGTCCTGTGCAACTGACCATTAGCAAACACTAAAGTAAAGGACCCCTTTTCATGCCATGATGCATACTGGGTATTTGGTGCTGATTTAATATTTTAGACCAATTAGCACTAATTTGGTGATGTCAATATCATATGGTACTGAATCGACCTGGGAGTCCAGATCAGTGAAACAAAATTCCAACCGCAAAGGAGTTTCAAACATATGACTACCAGACTGCAGGCCATCATCTAAGACACTACACTATCATGGCTCCCCATTCACCATTACTTGTGAAAAATTGTTTTTCCTCTACCCCTCCTAATCTTCTACAACTTCCACCATCACAGACTGTCTTTGTCCTTCGCCAGCTTTACCACACCAAGCTTCTGTGCTGAACCCTTTCAAGGATATAATTATCTAGTCTGTAGCTTTAATATCCTGCTGCGGAGGCCCAAAGAAAGACGATTACGAACAAGCTACAGGGAAGTCATAATGATGGGCAAAGTAACCGCAAATAGGGGAGAGAAATGAGACCAATAAGACAGTTTTCTATGATTATTACCCCTTAGTATAATAGCACAAAAATTCCTTTTTTACACATGTCCGTTGGCAATTTTGATATTTAAAACAGAAAACAGAGAAATGAAGATGTTATAACACTAGATAATGAAGATGTTATAACACTAGATATAGATATAACACTAACAGTATTAATGGAAAAGTTGAATTATTCCCAGTCACTATGCCTAGGGAGACCTATGTCAAAGGTCAACCCGGCTTAATAGATTGTAAAAGTCACACCTCAAGGACCCTTTATGTGACTGGAGGTATATACATACTGGGCTTGTGGAGCTAGCCTCATATTTGTAGACTGTCTCTTTTGGATTGATCATGTGATCACTAGCAGGCTGACCGCCTTGACTTCCCAGGTCACTTTCTGGTGGCCATTTCAGGCTGGGCCGACTTTGGGAGCCCAGGTCAAGTTTGTTTTAATATGCCTCAACGGGGAATCGAACATTTGATCAACGGGCCAGCAGGCAAACTCTGATACTAAAAATCTCTCTGAAGAAGTCCATGTGACAGTGTTGTACTTATCACTTTACCAGTGTATGTTATTTAATCATTGAAAATATGACTTCATAGCATGCGATTTGGATTAAAGAAAGAAGTGATTAATATATCATACTATGCTAATATGCTGCATTTAAAACATAGGCAACTCAAGCTAATAATGTCAATATTGGATCTAGTTGTTTGCCAATTCTAGTGGCATGATCTGTATATGCTACAAGTAAAGAGTTTTTTTTTTTTTTTACAGAACATCGCTGTCAACACCAGCATCTTTCAGCTAATTGTTGATTTCTTGGCTAGATTACGCTCAGTAATTTGCCATTGCTTTCTTAGCGACTGGCTCACATACCCCGTAAGTTACCGACGCAGAGAAAACCGCTACCGATTCTCGTGCAACATCACATTACTTACGAGTGTATACGAGATTACAGAGAAAGTTGTGTAACCTCTAGACCAGGGAGACCGGCAAGTAAAGAGTAATGTACAGAAATTTCAAAAAAGGAACCCTTTGAGACCACTAAGACAATTCATAAATAAATTCTCGTGTATTTTATGGTGCTCATAGATGCAGAAGAAAGAAGGAGAGACTAGAGGACAACATTTTTATCTTGTCTAATGTGTCCTCCTGTCTCACCTTCTATCTTTTATGAGTGCAAACACAATACATGTGAATTGATTTATAAACCTGGACCTGAGCTGATGTTCAACTGGTACAGATCACACTGCGTGTTGGTTGGTTGGTTGTGACTATTCCAGAAGACTGAGTTTTCACTCTAAATTCTGATGCATTGATGTTCAGGTTGCCTGTGCCATGAAAAGGGTTTGCATCTTCAGAGTAAGGTTGGTGTAAAGATTTTCTCCCAAACCGGTACCAAAGTACAGTGACTGTGCTGTAAAGCTCTCCTTCCACTCTCCAGTGAGGTGGGTATGGTTAGCTTCCTTTCTCGTCACCTTTCCTTCCTATACAATTGTGAAAATTGTCTGGTACCAATGTTTATTAGGCTATTTATTAGGCAGGGCGTACAAGATATAACTTCACATTTGCAGAGAGGTTTATTAGGATGTCACCAGCACATGATTCAGCACAGCACAGCACATAGATACTGGCTTGGATTAGTCTGGGTTTTTGTCCACAGGTTTCAGGTTTTTCATTGCCAACAGACTCCATCCCAAGGCCCAGAAGGAGTGCACACATCACAGTAACTGAATATTTCTGCTGAATTATTTTAAAGTTTCCGATTTCCGGTCCAACATGGAAGTTAGGAGGCAGTAGAGCTGTTTATGCTTGTGGCTGCGGTTTGCTTACACATTTTGCTCGTGTTGGACTGGTAGTGCATGGTTCTGTCGCCCTGCTACTGAGTTGAATGCATGGAGTGAAACTGTCAGCTGGAGATTTCATGTGGAGTGCTTTTACATCTGTCCGCAGTTGTTTGCATCATGAACTGCATGTTTTGGAAA
Organism: Cepaea hortensis; assembly: GCA_963921405.1. Taxonomy (NCBI): domain Eukaryota; kingdom Metazoa; phylum Mollusca; class Gastropoda; order Stylommatophora; family Helicidae; genus Cepaea; species Cepaea hortensis. The sequence continues at coordinate 58,809,647 of OY992891.1, forward strand.
AATGACGGGTGCCAGTTGCTGAACTAACTTGGTTTGCCTTATGCAATAATGTGTGGCTGCAGTTTTTCTAATGACTGCCATTTCCATCAACGATGAACTGTATTTTGGGGGGGAGGGATGAGGGGGGAGGTGGGGGGCATTCTGGCAGCAGCATTATGCATTGTATACCAGTGTGGGCTGTTGGTTTGTCAAGACTCCTGTTTCCACTATTCACAGGGTGCAGTAAGGAGCATTTTGTGTGATATTCACTGGCCAAAAAAAAACAGAGCATAATGGGGCAACCCTTTGCTGTGAAGTTGGAACCGTGGCTAACAAACGTTTCCTGTAACTATGGAGTGATCCACTAAAATCCATATAATCACACTCATGACACACCCAAATGTGCTCTGTCTCTCTCAGCATACACCTGTGTTCAGTGAGGCTCGATCGCTTCCATAGCATGCTAATTATGAATGTGCCTACATTGCCCCCCCCCTCCCCCACACCTGCGATCATATCTGCTACTGTCACAGTTTATTCCAAATGCTTTAACTGGGTTCATTCAATAACCTCTGTGTCAGCCTGTCATATGCCACATTTATACTATGCTATATTGTCAGTGCTCAATCAATTATCAGCTTTGAGGTGAGCTTGCTCACTAACTTAAAACTAAAACTGTAACTAATTTTGAAGACTTTTTACATATCATCAAAATGTACAAGAAATGTACAACACTATGACATTATAAGGTATAAACATGAAGGTAAAGGTTACCCCACAGTTGATACTGCTGCCGCTGTCGTGTGGCATGTTGAGCCTTCATATGGCGGAACAACGTGTGTTTTCCGAACGATCAGCAGTCAACATACCGAAGCGGCGTGGTAGCCGCGCAGGGAAAAAGAAGCCAGGTAAGCGCGGTGGCTTGAGGCGTTTTAGACTCAAGTGTCACCGTCTAGGACTCAGGAACATCCGTATTCTATATTGGAACTGTGCCAGTGTAAAACAACGGGGCTCTATTTTAGAAACCCTAGTTTACAGGAACGACATTGTAGCACTCCAGGAGACGAGACTGGGCGATCAGCTACTCCGAATTGCCGGCTTCAAATGTTTCTATAACAGACGACATCTGGGAACGGCGATTCTCGTTCGCGACAGCATGGTGGCGTCAGAGCTAGACATGTCCAGTTGGAACAGTGACGATATACAAATACAGGCGTTGAGAGTTCATTCCAGTACACCATTCGTGTTGGTTAATGTTTATGCCCGCAATGCGAGTGTGGACGCCCAGAAGTGGCAGTGCTTAAGTGGCATATTAGGCCACGAGAGAAATGTTATTTTCTGTGGTGACTTCAACGCTAAAGGCAGATCATGGGGAAACACTTCCTCCAATACACAAGGGGAGGAGCTCGAGACTGCACTGGAAACCATCGACCTGGTTTGTATCAACAGTGGCTGTGTCACCAGGACAGCAAGCCGTCCAGGCGATGAGGACAGTGCTATTGATCTGGCGCTAGTTTCACCTTCACTCACTACAGTGTGTAGATGGGGTGTCCTAGGACACCATGGCAGCGACCACCACCCATGCAGCATATTGGTGGAGAAAGGCAGAACCAGGCAGCACAAGCTAAAGGTAAAGACGTTCCAGTATGACAGTACAGGGCAAGATGTGGTGAGTAAAATAAGACGTGACAAGCGCAGAACGTTTCAGGGCAGGAAGAAAAGGAAAACAAGCTGGGAGCAGCCACCGTGGTGGAGTTTCGAAGTGGAGAAGGCTTGGGTGGATAAGCGTAGTGCTGTAAGGAGATGGCAAAATGCCAAGAAGAACAGAGCTGGTCATCCTAGTCCCTGCTTGCACTTAGAAAGAGAGATGCACACAAAAGTAAGCTATTTCAAAAAACTGGTCACGGTGGTTAAAAGCGAAAAATGGGCAGAGGTGTGTCAAAGAGTAAGCACAGACAAGTCACTGAAATTGTTCTGGCGACTACATAAAAGCATGAGTGGTGTAGTCAAGAATAAGAGCATTTCTGACTTCCAAGGTGCTGACCTCATCTGGCAGAGGACTGACGAGGACAAGGGCAAAGCCCTCTTTGAACGCTACCTTGAGCAGAGCAACCAGACAGACATGGGAGGCCGGAATCTGGCCAAGGAGGTCACCTCAGACAGATGCAAGGCCCAGAACACTTCGGATGAAGACACAGTGACAGTGCAAGAAATCAAGGCTGTGCTTCGACGATCAAAAAACAGTGCTCCAGGTCCTGATGGCATAAGATACGACGACATAAATAGGTGTACCGACAATGAGCTAGAGAAACTAGCAGACATGTACAACAACAGTATAGGGGGTGCTAGCATCAAGGAGGAATGGTTACACAGCTATCTGATTCCCTTGCCGAAGCCTGACAAAGACCACAAGAAAATTCAGGGATATCGAATTATAACCATGCAGAATACAATAGGCAAGCTGCTGGAGAAGGTAATTGCCAGGAAAATATCAAGCCAACTAGAGAGGCAAGGTGTTTTCCCACCTACCCTGGGTGGGTACCGTCCAAAAAGAGAAACCTGGACCAATGCAGCAGTCTTTGCCCATGATGTCTATGAAGGTTTCCACTCAGGCACTGAAACCGTTGCTGCAGCGATTGATCTTGAGGACGCATACAACAGAGTACCACTGGATTTTTTAATGTTTCAGCTTCTTGAACTAAACGTAAGTCCATTCCTCCTTAGTTGGATCGCTGCAGCTCTCTTCCAACGGAAAGTAGTTTTTAGATGTGGCAGTTGGACTTCGGAACCAACAACAATATATCCTGGCCTACCACAGGGATCACCATTATCTCCGGTACTGTTCAACGCCTACACAGTGAGAATCACCAGTGAGCAGATCACTGGACCTGGCAGGACATTGTCATATGCCGATGATGTTTTAGTGTATCGTCAGGGTAAGGATAGAGAGGAGGTTGCTGTGGAACTACAAACCGAACTCAATCGCATAAGTACTTGGTGTGATGAAGCTGGGGCAATGGTCAACCCAACAAAGGCAACAGTGACTTGGTTCTCGTTGAATAATCATATTGTCAACAATCCAACACCAACTGTAATGCTGTGTTCAGAGACGGTGGAAAGAACGCAGGCAATGAATTACCTGGGGATACGGTTTGATCGAAGCCTTGCTTATAATGTGCACATAGACCAGGTGATAACAAAGGCCAAGCGGGGTTTGGCAGCGATGCGGGTGATGGCGGCAGCAAACTGTGAGCAGCGCCATCTATGTCTTCTGTACGAGGGGCTGGTCATGTCTGTTTTGGAGTATGCAATGGCAATCCTGACTGTCAGCCATAAGCAGATAGAAAGGATGGAAAGGATACAGAATGAAGCTATGCGCATTATTCTTGGATGTACAAGAGATACAGCATGCAGGGCGATGCGCTACCTTCTTGATTTTCCAACCATTGAAGAGAGAATGCAAGTTTGCAGGGCACGCGCCTACCTCAGAATTAACGCAAACACACAGCATCCACTGCATAGTGAAATTAGGAAGGTGAAGGGCAGCAGGTTAAAAAGAGGACGGTCGTGGATGGGTCAAGCCGAGGACATTCTTCAACAGGTGTGTTCACTTGAGGACTTAGAACCTGGCGAGGAGTGGGTGCAAGTGCCAACAGACTTCTGCACATCCTTTTCAGTTTGCATCCAACTAGATAGAAAATGCAGACAAGAAAATCCGGCTGCTGTTGAGGCTGAAGTACAAGCGTTGATTTTCGAGAATTCGCTAGACAGTGACGCGGTCATCTACACAGATGGGTCGGTCATCCGACATGTGAGAAGCTCATGGGCCTTTACAGCTCGGGCCGGAGGGAGAATTGTGAAGGAGGACTCTGGTGCTTTCACTGAAACCACAAGTAGCCTGACCATGGAAGTTCTGGCAGTAAGTAAAGCAATAACATGGCTCGAGACACAGACATTCACTAGGGCTTGTTTCCTTAGCGACTCAATGAACATGATCAAGAGGATAGAGGAGGGGTCGATCCGAAGAGAATGGTTGCTGCCTCTGAAGCGGTCTCGGCTGGCAAAGATTAGTTTCATCTTCGTGCCAGGGCATGCGGGAGTACAAGGAAATGAGCGGGCTGACAAGCTCGCAGGTGAGGCTACTGTTGAGGGCGGACGCGCCATGGACCAGGCTGACATTCTGAATGCTCTACGAGAAGTGAGACTTTTGCAAGAACCAAGTGATGACTGTGAATCTACAACAATGGCCAGACTGCGAGAGCAGCAAATTAAAAGAGGGGTGGCCAAACAAGAACACTACGCAGGAAGCCAAAGAAGATTGATAAACCAACACAGAACTGGCGTCGTTAGCCGCTACACGCTGCGGGATTTGCTGAGGAGGGGATCCGAGCACTTATGGACTGAATGGTCCGATGTGCAACGAGGATGATCTGTCGACTAACTAACTAACTAACATATTCCAGGCCCTGACATGTGAGGTGGGTGTGGCATGTTGAGCCTTCATATATTCCAGGCCCTGATATATGAGGTGGGTGTGGCATGCTGAGCCTTCATTTATTCCAGGCACTGACGTGTGAGGTGGGTGTGGCATGTTGAGCCTTCATATATTCTAGGCCCTGACATGTGAGATGGGTGTGGCATGTTGAGCCTTCATATATTCCAGGCCCTGACATGTGAGGTGGGTGTGGCATGTTGAGCCTTCATATATTCCAGGCCCTGACATGTGAGGTGGGTGTGGCATGTTGAGCCTTCATTTATTCCAGGCCATGACATGTGAGGTGGGTGTGGCATGTTGAGCCTCCATTTATTCTAGGTCCTGACATGTGAGGTGGGTGTGGCATGTAGAGCCGTCATATATTCCAGGCCCTGACATGTGAGATGTGTGTGGCATGATGAGCCTTCATATATTCCAGGCCCTGGCATGTGAGGTGGGTGTGGAAGGTTGAGCCTTCATTTATTCTAGGCCCTGACATGTGAGGTGGGTGTGGCATGTTGAGCCTTCATTTATACTAGGCCCTAGCATGTGAGGTGGGTGTGGCATGTTGAGCCTTCATATATTCTAGGCCCTGGCATGTGAGGTGGGTGTGGCATGTTGACCCTTCATATATTCTAGGCCGTAGCATGTGAGGTGGGTGTCACATGTTGAGCCTTCATATATTCTAGGTCCTGACATGTGAAGTGGGTGTGGCATGTTGAGACTTCATTTATTCTAGGCCCTTGCATGTGAGGTGGGTATGGTTAGCTTTCTTTCTCGTCACTGTTCCTTCCTATACAATTGTAAAAATTGTCTGGTACCAATGTTTATTAGGCTAAGTCAGCCCCAGAGCCATATCTGATGGAGAATATAATCCTACTTCGGTTGGAGGTTGAGCATGGACCAGTCATAGAAGCAAGTGCACTAACCCTTATGCCACTACAGATTCTAATGTACAAACACTAGACGTTGTAAGTTAAGTTTTACTAGCATGCAATCAATGTGGGTTAAGTTTTACTAGCATGCAATCAATGTGGGTTAAGTTTTACTAGCATGCAATCAATGTGGCAGAAACACAAATATATCAGCACAGGTGAATATAACCAGTTGGTCATTGGTGAATCTGATCTCTTCAACAACTCTTGGAGCTTGGATTTCAATAATTGTTTATCTTATAGAATATACTTCACCTGTTCTCCTTCGCCACTTTCCTAAAGAAGCAATATAACCTCACCTGTCCCTGATTCTATAATTCTACAAAATAGCAGGTGAAGACAACACCTGAGTCAGCAATACTTCTTTCCTCGTCAATATTGCATTTCCTACAGGTGATAATTATGACAAGTCTCTCCATGCTTCCTCTATAAGTGGATAATTGCTGACATCCTTCAGCATTGCATTACTTGGTTACTCCTTTAGCTCAAAACAGTTATTATTTCAACTCCCCAACTAATTATGTTACTATTTGGCAGTGGTTTCCAAATTGTTCAGGCTACTAGATCCTCTCTGTCTAGGCTATATTGACAGCAGTTGCGATGGTGTAGCGGTTAGTAAGTTACACTGACAATGGTATAAGTGTGGTCGGATGAGGATTCAATGCCTGCGCTCATCATCTGTTAGTAAGTTACACTGACAATGGTATAAGTGTGGTCGGATGAGGATTCAATGCCTGCGCTCATCATCTGTTAGTAAGCTACACCTACAATAGTATAAGTGTGGTCGGATGAGGATTCAATGCCTGCGCTCATCATCTGTTAGTAATCTGTTACGGGAGGGAAAGACTGGCCACCTATCCCTGCATGACCTCAGGCCTACAAGATGAGATGGTCCTTACACTTTACATGCCCATAGCAGGAGCCTGCAACGACACTTCTTCCTTCTTTTTTATTTTAAATCACCATCACCATCATATACTTTCATTTTCAGACTACACACACTATCTACATCATCGTCACATACTACCATTTTCAGACTACACACACTGTCTATATCATCGTCACATACTACCATTTTCACACTACACACACTATCTACATCATCGTCACATACTACCATTTTCACACTACACACACTGTCTACATCATCGTCACATACTACCATTTTCACACTACACACACTATCTATATCATCATCACATACTACCATTTTCACACTACACACACTATCTATATCATCATCACATACTACCATTTTCACACTACACACACTATCTATATCATCGTCACATACTACCATTTTCACACTACACACACTATCTACATCATCGTCACATACTACCATTTTCACACTACACACACTATCTACATCATCGTCACATACTACCATTTTCACACTACACACACTGTCTACATCATCGTCACATACTACCATTTTCACACTACACACACTATCTATATCATCATCACATACTACCATTTTCACACTACACACACTATCTATATCATCGTCTCATACTACCATTTTCACACTACACACACTATCTATATCATCGTCACATACTACCATTTTCACACTACACACACTATCTACATCATCGTCACATACTACCATTTTCACACTACACACACTGTCTACATCATCGTCACATACTACCATTTTCACACTACACACACTATCTATATCATCGTCACATACTACCATTTTCACACTACACACACTATCTATATCATCGTCACATACTACCATTTTCACACTACACACACTATCTATATCATCGTCACATACTACCATTTTCACACTACACACACTGTCTACATCATCGTCACATACTACTATTTTCACACTACACACACTATCTATATCATCGTCACATACTACCATTTTCACACTACACACACTATCTATATCATCGTCACATACTACCATTTTCACACTACACACACTATCGACATCATCATCACATACTACCATTTTCAAAATGCACACACTACATCATCGTCACATACTACCATTTTCAAATTGCACACACTACATCATCGTCACATACTACCATTTTCAGACTACACACACTAAGTAAGAGTGAGTGACTCAGCTGGCTATGTAAGTTATTTGGCTGTGTATCATAAAGTGAATAAACTGTATGTCAGCTGTGACCATGAGTTGCTTTGAATACATTATTAGCATCTGGCAGAAGGCTGTGTGAGCGAGCCACGCTGAGTTAAACACCTACCATCTACAGTTGTACACCTGCTAGAATCCCTACTATATACATGCACATCAGTCAGTCCATGGCATCTGATCTTGATTTCATTCAGTCTTCGTTTCTTTAATCCCACTTTTTGTAATACTTCATTATTTGTTTTCTAATGCTACCAATTATATTTCTTCTATTTGCTAATATAAACATATTTCAAGAGATTCAATTTTTGCCCTCAAATTGTCATGTGGGATAGAACCTGGTACAATGAAGCTGATCCTCTTTCCTGTAATGCCTTTATGTAATACTACATCCACAATTATCTTTGTCATCGTGTTTATTACCATCCCCATTTTATATGTGCATACTCAAAGGGGTGCGCCATTCTTCTTCTTTTGCCCTCTATCCCCCAACAAAGCACAAGCATTCAACCAACTCACTACAAGCTCCCTTATCATTAGCTCCCAATGCAGCTCTGTCCATGTCCTTCCCATATTGTCCACTTCTGTTTCTACTTCTCTTCTCCATTGAATTTAAGGTTTTCCTCTATTTTGTTTAACCTGTGGATTCCAAACTAAGACTTTTCTGTTGTACTATTCTCAAGTTTTCTTAATGTATGGACTATCCAGCACCAGTGTCTGTCCTTCACCTCTTGCTTCAATGGTATTTGTCTAGTTCTCTCCATGAGCATGTATATTATTAGGTAAAGCAATTATAACATTTATTGATTGGAGTAGACAGAATAACAAAGGTCAGAATACAAAGAGCATGCATATTTCCTGTGGCAACATATGGGTGCAACACTTAGATATTTAACAAATCAGCCTAAACACACATATGCGCCTTTGAATGTAAGTGATAGAGAAGAGTTACAACTCATTGGACAGAAAGCAGAACAAACAGGTCTATTAAACAAGAATGCATTATTGAAGAAGATTTGTTATTCAGGGAAACAATATTTGAAAGAAAATAACATGAAATATTTTGGGCATGAATGTCTGGAAAAAATAATTATGGAGGGAAGTGTACCGGGGAGGCAGAGAAGAGAAAGACCACAAGACCAGATGTGACGATAATTGATACATGACAGCCACAGAGGCAGGCCAGCTGGCTTATGATAGAGAGAAATTTTGAAAGCCTGTTATATGGAAATTGTTCTGCACTGTATAAATGAATATTATTACGAGCAGTGATAATATAGTGGTTAGCATGCTTGCTTAACACAGCAGTCTGGGTTCAGCCCCATACAGTGGCAGAATTGCTTTGTTCACAACCATTACAGCTATAGCATCAACACTGCCTCATAACATTGGTATCTCAGAACTTTCTGGAAATTGTCTGGGTAGGAAATACAAGGAAGGGAACTGGCCATCCACCTCAATGTGCTGTAGCCTAGAATATGTGATGGCTTAACACTTTTTATCCCCATAGCAATATCTGCCACTAGGCCGAAGTAGTAGTACATTATTAGTTTTATTGTTCCCTATTTCATCATCCTTAACCAATGGCTTACCCTGTGCCTAACTTTTCATTGTTAGTCTTTCAAAATGTCTCTATATCATAAGCCAGATTTTATCTTCCTCAATACACCTCCCTCCATAATTATCATTCCCAGACATACATACCCAAATAGTTAATTTTCTTTACATTTCTTTTGTTTGACATTCTCATTTTTCAGTACTACATAAATGTTCATCTTTCTCATGTCATAACTGTTTTATTTACAGCTTTGTTTACTGTCTGATGAAAGTGTAATCTATGAAAACTTTAAACTGTGTCTTTGCTTATTATTAATATCCTAAGGTCTATAGCTTTTGATTACTTCTTAAGTGAGATGAAAGACGCAGATATTGCGGCCATATAAAAAACGTATGAGGCCACAGCAGAGGTAATGTAGCCAGCTCCCTAATCATCTTCTATTGTTCTCAGGCAATTACCAGAACATTGTGACAATTATCCAGTATGTATCTGCAAGGTTAAGCTGGTCCCAGAGTGGCATTGGTAAGATTATCCTGTCACTACTGGGGATTGAACTTAGAACTGTAGGTCGGTAAGCAAGTACAGTAATTACTGTGCTACCATCTTGGCTTCCAAGGACCAGCTAAATATGTGCCAAATGTTTCTATCTGCAAGTTACTTGAAGTTAAGAGTTAAAACCCAGTCTGCTGACAGCATTCATATTTTTCTATTGTCTAGTGAGAGGTGTGAGACAGGGTTGTGCAATGTCTCCAGATCTTTTTTCCCTGCACAGTGAAAATATTTTCAGAAAAGTAGAAGATATAATTGGAATCATCATTGGAGGACGAAACATCAATAAGATTAGATTAGATATGCAGATGATACAGTAATGATTGCAGACAATGAGCAGGATCTGCAACAATTAGTAGATTGGTTGTTGCACACAGTGAACAACTAGGGTTAGAACTGAATATTTAGAAGGCAAAGATTATAGACTAGGAAGAAAGAAATACCACAATGTAATATACAAGTAAAAGGGAATATTATTCAATAAGTGAATCGGTATAATTATCTCAGAACAGTAAAACATCTGATGGGAGATGCCTTGAAGAAATTAGAACAAGAATCGCCATGGCAAAAGTAGCCTTTAGCCAGATGAAAAACATACTGACCAATAAAAAGATGTCAATTGAAGCAAGAATAAGAGTGTTGAGGTGCTACATAGAGCCTGTACTTTTGTATGGATGTGAAGCTTGGACAATGAGAAGTCAAATAAAAAACATCTGATGGCTGTGGAAATGTGATTTCTGAGGAGAATGCAAAGAATATCATGGACAGACAGAAAAACCAAGACCAAGTGCTACAAGAAACAAATGAAAATCGTAAATTGATTAGAGAAATTAGATGTAGACAGTTACAATTTTTTGGACATGTTATCAGAAGAAATGAATTGGAGAACTTGGTGATAACTGGCAAGATCGAAGGGAAGAGACCAAGGGGAAGACCAAGAAGTAAATACCTGGATGGCTTGACCACGTGGCATAGTCGAGACAGGAACACTGAGTTGATCCACGACTCTGGTGATCCAGTGAAATGGCGAGCCATGACACCCACGCTTTCCGGCATGGCACATGATGGATGGATGGAGTGAGTCATCTAATATCCTTTTTATGCCTGCCCCATATGTACTAATCAATATGAATTCATCCATTAATCTGCTACAGTGATGGACTAAGGAATTTCCCCAAGTATTTATCAATAGCTTATGTAAGAATAATGTGCAGTAGAGGTGGAACACATAAATTAGGTTTATGTGGGGAAATGCTTAACAAGAGAAGCAAAAGAAAACAGAGAAAGATATATGTGGAAATCACTAATTGGCTGGGCAGTGAATACTTGTACAAACCACAAGAACTGCAGATTCATGATCAACATGCATGCTCCTGACCTGGCACCTGAAGATGAGGAGGCGGTGCAAGAAGAGGATGAGGTGGAAGGGGAAGAAGAAAAAGAGGAACGGAAGAAGGAAACAGAAGAAGTCGAATGGAGTAATATGGAGGGGGAGAAAGAGAGAGAGATAGGGGAGAAGAAGAAGAAGAAGAAGAAGAAGAAGAAGAAGAAGAAGAAGAAGAAGAAGAAGAAGAAGAAGAAGAAGAAGAAGAAGAAGAAGAAGAAGAAGAAGAAGAAGAAGAAGAAGAAGAAGAAGAAGAAGAAGAGAAGGGGGAACACAAGAAATGAAGGAAGAAGTAGAGTGGAATAGTATGGAGGACGTGAAGAAATAAAGGAAGAAGAATGGGGAGGAGGGGAAGTGGAGAGGAGACAACAACGAATCTCTCCTTTACCAAATTAATCAAGAGACTATACTTCCTACTTTGCCAGACACAAACAAGACGTCAACCTGTGCCATCCCTTTAGAACTTTAGACAGATAAATCAATAGCTTCCTTCTAGTTATAACCTGCTGGGGGACCGAGAATCCTACAACGGAGTTTCGATATCTTTTTGTTCGGCACTCCCCCGTGTAGCTTGCGCGTGTTCGCGTGCCCATCATTCCACAGACTGGGGCCAAACGTAGTGAATCGTGATGTCATTCAAATGTCAAAGTGTATGTCGAGGTTCAAGAGGTTTATTAATAACGTATCTCTTACTGAAGCTGCTGCTGCTAAGACTGCTGCTGCGGGTATGCGGGTACTACAGTTGCAGCGGTTACTACTGCTGCAGCGGTTACTGCTGCTGCTGTTACTACAACATCTATTACTACTACTTCACCAACTATTTTTACTAATGACCCCCTGCTGTTGCTGCACTTCCTCCTTCTGCTACTTCTACTACTACAAGTACCACTGCCGTTGCTGCTGCTGCTACTACTAATCCCCTCCATTACTACTACCTGTACAGCTACTACTATTATTACGATTACTATGGTTGCTACTTCCCCTCCTATTACAGTATTACTAGCATAGCTACTACTATTACTATTTTGCTACTTCCCCTCCTATTTACTAGTATAGTATTAATTAATTAATGTTTTGCATATCCTTTACAGGACATCGCTGTCAACACCAGCATTTTACTGCTGTTGTTGATTTCTTAGCAAGATTACGCTCAGTAGTTTGTCATTGCTTTCTGAGCGGCCGACTCACATATCCCGCAAGTCACCAACGCGGCGAGAACCGTTACCAATTGTCGCGCGCTGCGTAACCCTACGTGGATAAACGGGATTACGGAGAAAGTAGTTTAACACCTAGGCCAGCCTTCCTAGTATAACTCCTACTATTACTACTGTTGCTACTTACCCTCCTAGTATAGCTACTACTATTACTAATGTTACTACTTCCCCTCCTATTACTAGTATAGTATAGCTACTGCTAGTCTTACTATTACTACTGTTGCCACTTCCCCTCCAGCTGCCACTACTACTATTATTATAACTACTACTAGTATTCCTTGTACTACTGTTGTTACTCGCCATCCTGATGCCACTACTACTATTATTACTATTACTACTGTTGCTACTATCACTAGTATCCATCCATCGTGTGTCATGCCGGTAAGCGTGGGCGGTCATGATTCGCCATTTTACTCGATCACCAAAGTCATGGATCAGCTCATTGTTCTTGTCTCTCGACCATACTACGTGGCCAAGTCATTCAGGTATTTACTTTTCTGTCTTCCCCTTTTTCTCTTCCCCTCGATCTTGTCAGCTGTCACCAAGTTCTCCAATTTATTTCTTCTCATAACACGCCCCCAGAAAAAATGTTACTGTCTACGTCTAATTTCTCTAATCAGTTTACGATTGTCATTTGTTTCTTGTAGGACTTGGTCATTAGTTTGTCTGTCCAAGGTATTCTTTGCATTTTCCCCAGAAACCACATTTCTACAGCCATCAGATGTTTTTCAGCTTATCTGCTCATTCTTCACGCTTCACGTCCATACAAAAGTACATGTTCTATGTAGCACCTCAACACTCTTTTTCTCGTTGCAGTTGACACCATTTTATTGGTCAGTATGTTTTTCATTTTGCAAAAGGCCACCTTCGCCATGTTAATTCTTGTTCTACTCTCTTCAAGACCTCTCCCATAAGATATTACGACTGTTTCGAGATAATTGTATCGATTCATTTGATCACTGGTATAGCCACTACTATTAATAATATTACTACTGCTGATGATTCCCCTACTCCTGCTGATGCTACCACTACTGCTACCACCACCACTACAATAACAACTAGTACTTCTACTATTACTACTACACAATGTAATTTGCAACTTCTTTTGTTGATATGTATGGTGTTCGTCTCCTCAAACGGAAAAAAACAAAGGCCGAGAACCAGTATTTAAAAGCCAGCATTTCCGAGTGTTCATGGTGGGATCACATGAAGTTGGATGTCAGTTGGAGGAAAATTCTGCTTCGGGATGTATTTTTTCCCCTCTTTCTTTCAACGAAGTAGTTTCGTAAAAGTATCCAGCGGTGATGGCCAGTCTCCCGTCACAAGTTCTTGAACATATTGGCTCCACTTTCTGGCCTTTGATAGTCTGATGTGACTGGTTGGTTGGTGAGTCCTCTGAAAGTGAGCTTTAACTCTTAAGTCCCAAGCACTGGCGCTCAAGTCGTCTGAGCTCTATCAAGAGCTTGCGCCCATAGGGGTAAGGCTGGTGTAGAGAATTTCTTTCCGACCCGGTACCTAAGTACCATTTCCATAGGGGCTGTGTTGCACTGCTCACTTTCTCCTCTCATGGCTAAGAAATCATCCGGGTGTGCAAGACCAGTAATAGATCTTCCTGTCTACGAAGGAGCATCATCATCATCATCATCATCATCATTGAGTGCCTTGCCGGCCTGGCGTGGGTGATCATGCTTCTCCACAAATTGCGATCTCCGACGGCATGGATCAATTCGTGTGCTGACTTCTTTCCGTGCCATGAAACAAGACTCTCAAGAATTTTCTCACGCTGTCGTCCTCTCTCTCTCTTTCCACAAAACTTTCCGGTTGTCACAACATTGTTCCAGTTTTTGTCTTTACATAATGTGGCCTAAAAACGATGACTCCTTCTTTCTAATGTTTGTGAAAAGTTGTCTTTGCGACTTAGCTTCCCTCAAAATGTCCAGACTGCTCATTTAGCTGTCCTATGAATTTTCAGCATTCTTCTATAACAGTGGTTCTCAACCGGTGGGGAATTCCCCCCCCCCCCCCCAGGGGGGAATTTTAGGGTTTCCAGGGGGGAATGAAGACCATTTCAAGATCGCATTAATATAAGAACCGATTACTTGATATTGTTTTTCCCTTCATACTTTACAGTTAAGTACCTCTCATCCTTCTAAAATTCATTTTATAAAGTCAGTAGACCCACAAATCATGTTTTATGTGGATGTCTAGACTTGTTTTAGTATGTGCTATTAAAATTTACCTTACATTTTTAGGTATACTGTATAGGGGTGGGGGGATTTTTTGATAGGAAATATGAAAGGGGGGAATGACGTTCTGAAAATACGGTGAAAGGGGGGGGGGGGAACGGGCCAAATATTTGATAGGAAGGGGGGAATGACGTTCTAAAAATATGGTGAAGGGGGGAACGGGCGAAAAAAGGTTGAGAACCACTGTTCTATAAGAACGTAGAATTATATAAGGATGTAACCTGGTCGCAATTCAGCACAGTATACACGAAATTACTGTAATTAGTTCTAGGTTGGTGGTGTTTTCTTCACTGGTTTCAAGTCTGTTATTGTCTATATATTCCAACACGACACCCAGGGGAAAGCTTTGGTAGTTTGACTGTTGCGAAACAGGATAGTAATATTCTTTGTAAAGACCACACAGTGGTAAACACAGACACTGCACGCAGCTGCCACTGCTAACTCAATACTAAATTAGCTCGAATACCAAGTTCATTCGCCGAAACAAACACAGCAGTATTGCGTTTCACGGATCTGTCAAAGGGACCATTGTAATACCGATTATCTTGCCCTATGCAGAAATAAACTGATCACGCCCAATGTTTCTACAGCCACAATTGAGGAGGGAGGGGTAGGGAGGGGTAGAGAGAGAGAGAGAGAGAGAGAGAGAGAGAGAGAGAGAGAGAGAGAGAAAGAAAGAGAGAGAGAAAGAGAGTGAGAGAGAGAGAGAGAGAGAGAGAGAGAGAGAGAGAGAGAGAGAGAGAGAGAAATGGATAGTGAGAAGACGCTGAACTGAAGATGTTTGAAGCGCGCTAAGATATTCAACATTTAAAAGAACTAAACCTAGAGATTAGGCGATACAATAATTAGGCAATAACTAAAGTTTGTTTTTGAGCAGATAGTGTTCAATTACTTAAGAATCAGCACAGCAGTTACAGTAACACTCAATTGCCCTAAAAAAAAAAAAAAAAAACCACACACACACACCTGCATTTCATCCTCTAATGGTAGAGACAACTTTTAATAAATACCTTGGCTCCTTATTAGACGCAGGCTGGTCATAGCAACACAAAGATGAAACAGTCAGAAGAACTATTGGCACAACACAGCAGACAAGCTGAAATAACATTTTTGAGGACGCATCTTTACAGTGGCAACATATGGATGAGAGCCATGAGCGATTTCACAATCACTAAAGAAGAAAATAGGGGCTTCTGGGCTCACATACTACAGACAAGTTCTAAGAATATCGTGGACCAAGAAGGAGAAAGGTACTGAACTTCTACCAGATTAGAGCATTGAAGAAAACTGGCTCATAAACAACAAAATACTTTGGCTATATTAAACGTCACAGTGACTGGAAAAGCACAACAGAAGAGGCTGAGGTCGACCAGCCCGAAGACGGACACGGGACATTGCAGATACTTTTGGTATTAGGGTGCGTGAAGCAAGAGGAATGGCAAGAGATCGAGAGCCTTCATGAGAGTGGTGTTAAAGATTATTATGATGAACGGTAGAGAATGGGCAACGAACACGGGTGCGTTACACCTAGCTCAGCGTCAAACCAAGTATCCACCGAAATAAGTGAACTTCTGTACGTCCGAGCAGAGAAGGTCCTGACAGAACGAAATTCATATGAAGCAAGCGAAAGGAGAACGCAAACCATTGGCGTGACTCTGGAAGTCTAAAGGGAGCCACAACATTTGTCTTCGCAAGCACAAGTTAACAAGCAGGTCCGCAAACTGCAGGTCAGGAACGTCACATCAGTCTTCACAAGACATTGAAAGACACGACATACATGCATTCATGCTCTCTCTCTCTCTCTCTCTCTCTCTCTCTCTCTCTCTCTCTCTCACACACACACACACACACACACACACACGCGCGCGCGCGCACGATTCAAAGGCAGGGGACAATGCAAACGGAAGGAACCAGAAGGCAGACTGTAACTCGATAAAATAACAACCAGGAAAGATATAACACGAAAAAGGACCAAAATGAAAACGTCATGAAATGAAAGACACTGTACACACAGCTTACTAACAACTAAATGTCAAACAGGTTGAACGAACGAGAAACTTTGCGGAAACAAACGGAAGGAACCAGAAGGCAGATGGTAACCTAGTAAAATAACAATCAGCAAAGATATAACACGAAAAAAGGACCAAAATGAAAACACATCAAATGAAAGACACTGCACAGATAGCTTACTAACAACTAAATGTCAAACAGGTTGAACGAACACCGAGAAACTTTGCATCTTCCACCTCCCCCTTTAAAAAAATGTTTTCCCCTTTAAAGATTTTGTTATTATTTTATTAAGGCGAGCTAACGAATCACATCCTTTTTGCCTCCCTTAAATTAAAATCAGCAATTGCAATATAAAATTCAACCTTTTATGGAGATGTCAACAAACTGCTGACCTGAGTGCCGCTTTCTTTGGCTATTCGTATTAACGACTGGGTGTGAGCGAAGACGAAGAAGACAACCTTACCCTTGCCATAACTGAGACACATCGTGTCTATTACCATGTCAAGTAGTGGACTTCTTTTTTGATTGCGAATGCCGAGCAATTTTGATATTTATGTCAGGGTGCACACATTCTTCGCGGGGTTGCGAAGCGTTATATATATAAGATATATATCATGCTCTCTCTCTCTCTCTCTCTCTCTCTCTCTCTCTCTCTCTCTCTCTCTCTCTCTCTTCCGTTTCACATTGTGTTGGTGATGCATTCTTGCTATTTCTCCTTTGATTGATTGACTGATTTAAGAACCGACATCACAGCATTCGGGGCATTCCCAAAAGTTATTTCTGCTTTTGTATTTACAACCTTTCAGTAAAGATTGATGGAACTATTTAATACTCTTAGTGATTTTTAAAGCGGCAAACCTGAACTGAAAAGTCTTTTAACGGTCAATGGTAAGGCATTTGTGAGTTATTTAGCCGATATCTTTGAAAAACTAAATATATTAAATAAACAACTTCAAGGAACAAATAAAACTCTTGTCGATGCAAAAGCAAAGATATTTGGTTTCATTACCTTTATTGAATTATGTCAGACATATATTTAGAACGAAAATTTTGACAAGTTTAATTGGCTCCAAAATTGTGAAGTGACTGATACCGCTATATACGTTAATGTCGATCATCTGAAAATTGTATCGGTTGATATAATAGAAAGATTTTCTGATTTGAAACAAATTGATTTCCCAACTTGGATGATGCAGCCGATGTTAGTGGATTTGTCTGATATTTCAAATATGCAGTATCAAGAAAATCTTACAGAAATGGAAAATGATGAGTCAATTAAAAGTTTATTTAATTAAAAAAAAAGAGCGATGGCATGGCTTTGTGAGGAAACCGAAATAAAATATCCAAATGCAACCAAATGTGCAAGAGAACTGTTGTTACCGTTTCCATCTTCATACTTAGTAGAATCTCCCGTGTGTTGCCGGGGCCCATAAGGGAAGCAAAGAATAGCAACAATGTAGCCTACCACGCATGTCGTAAGAGGCGACTAAGGAGGCTTGATGGTTCCGTCGCCCTGCTACTGAGTGAGTGCGTGGCGCGACACTGTGAGCTGTGAGTTTCGTGTGAAATGCTTTTGAATCTGCCCGAGGTTTTTTGGAACGTGACTGCATGTTCGGAGCGATGGCAGATGGCTATGTCCCAGAGTTGACCGGTTTTTGCCTTATGCAGAAATGCGTGGCTGCTGGGCTTCTGGTTGACTGCCACTACCATCGACAATGAACTGTATTTTGTGCACTGTGTGGGTGAACATATAGGAAACATACAGATAGGAAAATGACAGCCGATTCCATCAGAGATGAACTCTGGGTTTCGTGGGGGACTATTGTGTTGACATTCTGGCGGCGGCATTATGCACAGTGTATCTGTGCGGGCTGTTGTTTGTCAAGACTCCTGTCTTTTCCACTTTTCACTTTGGGCAGTGGGGAGCGTTTTGTGTGATATTCACTGGCACAGGAACGGAGCATAATGGGGACAACCTGTTGCTGTGAAGTTGGAACTGCGACTAACTAACTAACTAACTAACTAACTAACCTTTCAGTAGGTGGTACGCAATTACCAGTTCTTTACTTATTCAGTCAGTCATTCTCGCTCGTCGCGAGATCCGCACAGTGGAAGGATGGGAGATTTGCTCGCAACAGAAGAGCAATATCTCCGGCGTTATCTCTGGCGGGCCTATTCCCGGTGGTCCCGGGATCCGCAAAAGTCAGGCGGGGAGTCTGACGATAGTGCACGCTTTACACAGGTCCGGACACTTGTGGTTGACCGATGTGCGCGACCCTACGGTTTAGGCGCGTACGAGGCCCTCACCTATGGGACTTGGCTGAACGCCTCTAAGTCAGGTCCTTGGGTTCCAGGGTCTGGCCACCACTCGCCTCCTGCTCGTGGAGGTGAGGTCTCGGATGATTGACGCTGAGCCGCCAGCGTCTGCAGCCTACCTTGTGCCAGACGTATTGGTTACCCATTCCTCTGGAATACACAGGGCGAGGGCCGAGAGAGGGAACATGTTTGGGGACCACATGTTTCTCTTAAGCTCTGCCCAGGCATTGTGGTGGAATTTTGGCCACATTCCAACTCACATACTTTGGTCTGTGAAGACTGCAAGGTGCCACTCACTTTATGTGTGTAGGGATATTTAATTGGAATTCAAAGCCCCCCCCCCCCCCCCCCATACACACATTTAATGAAAGAACATAGTTTGCACGACAATTTCTTTAAAACAGTGCTATATTATCGGGGGGGGGGGGGGCTATCGTGTGCCATGCCGATAAGCGTGAGTGGTCATGGTTCGCCATTTCCACAGCACGATCACCAAATCAGGAAGGTGTTTTTGTGTGTGGGTGTGTTTATGTGTCTGTGTAAACAGATGCCTGACAGACAAACAACGCAACTCCAGTTATGTTGGTGTGAGTACAATGTAAACGACATGTCTGTTTAGGTCTCGAATGTGTATACACATATAACAACAGACACTGTAACAACATTATTGTATTATAATTTGCTAAAATATCCCTAACTGAAACCAGAAGACAGCACTTGCGGGTAATGACATAAGCGCCACCATAACCTTTCCCTGCCCCGCTATTAAGAAGAGGGTCGAAACATTCATCCACCTAAAAGGTCATATGAGAGAGACGAGCATATTGCATTTCAGTATGTAACAAAGTCCCTCGGTTAAGGCGTCTCTGGATTCTATTTGCTGAGAATTAAGATTCATTGACTGAGTGATTGATTTAGGAACCGACATCACAGCATTCGGGGTATTCCCATAAGCGCTCCGTCCCCATCCCCAGAAGCCTGAGAATTAAGAACCGCGCGTATATATACCGCTGGAACAGCAAAGCAATAGTTACCTTGTGTTAGGCTGTATTCAAATATTGTGCCCACATTTATGAGAAGACTAAAGAAGAGAGATAGAGGAAACAGCGTAAAACGATTACTGACACGGAAGGGAGTCAACACATGGAATTGATCCACGACGTCGAAGATATAATTTGTGGAGAGGCCACGCCAGCCGGCAAAGCACTGGATAATGATGTCCACAAAAACATTAAGCAAAAAGAGGGTTTGGACTAAACATGGTACACAATCAAATGAACAAGTATTATAATGTAAAGTTTCGTTCACTGCGCATTAAAATTGCGGAAGATTACGCGAAACAAAACGCATAACACGATGACTCATGTATGGCGATATATCGTACATCTGTCGAATAGGATGTGGCGATGTATTATCCTTCGGCACTGAATCAAAGACATCATTCTGTAACAGGTCCTTCGCTGAACGTCGTTTCCGTCACGGCCGGAAGGACAGACTCGTTCACCGGTATCTCTGCTTCGTGCATTGCCATGCCCGGGGTGGCATTAATATCCGGTGTCCACCTTATTACAGACATCATGGGCATGATCAAGGGAACAGGAGAGGGATCTCGTGTCGCGGGCTGAGAGGAGGGCCACCTTCTGCAAATTACTTGCTACGTGATGAATGTTTCCCGATATTCCTTCGAGTTAACAGGCTTAATTTCACATCCAGGCTGTCCTGATTGGATATCAGGCAGTGATACTTTAAAAGGGAGTAGAGGGGGGGGGGGGGGAATTTCTCTCTCTCTCTCTCTCTCTCTCTCTCTCTCTCTCTCTCTCTCTCTCTCTCTCTCAATGTTCAGATAAAGATCCCAGAGCTTTCCTGGGACTGTGACATACTCATACAAATGATCAGAGAAGAAATACAAAAGTAAAGAACTCCAAGCTGGCACTTGGAGTTTGAGGCGGACGCCCTACACTGAAACTACTCCGTGCCCTGATATTCTGGAAAACCAATGAACTCAATTTTACCACAACTCTCCCGCCTGCCAAGCCGAACGCATCCGCGGCGCACTTATTTATAGGTCTTTTTTTTTTAAATTCGCATATCCTTTACAGGACATCGCTGTCAACATCAGCATCTTTCAGCTGATTGTTAATTTCTTGGCAAGATTACGCTCAGTAGTTTGCCATTGCTTTCTGAGCGACCGGCTCACTTATCCCGCAAGTCACCAACACAGGTAGAACCGCTTCCTATTCTCGCACGCTGCGTTACCCTGCGTGGATAAACGCGATTACGGAGAAAGTCGTGTAACCCCTCGGCCAGAGAGACCGGTATTTATAGGTCTAGACGTGACTATATTGTTTGACTCTTGAATTTCCCTCCTTCCAGCATTAACTTATTTCCGCTGACAGCCCAGCTTGTAAATAATCTAAAAAATCAAGCGGGACACAGAAGCGCTGGTGCGCACGGTTAGCAACAGTAGATGCTATGAACTAAGTAAAAGATTTCCTTCAGCATGTGTCATGCCGATAAGCGTGGGCGGTCATGTTTCGCCATCTCATTCGATCACCAAAGTCGTGGATCAGCTCAGTTTTCTTGTCTCGACCACATCACATGGCCAACCCATCCAGGTATTTACTTCTCTACCTTCCTCTTGTTTTCCCCTAGATTTTGCCAGTTGTCACCAAGTTCTCCAATTTATTTCTTCTCATAAAGTGACCAAAATATTTTGACTGTCTACGTCTAATCAGTTTACGGTTTTCACTTCTTTCTTGTAGGTCTTGGTCAGTCCATGGTATTTTTGTTTTTCATTTTCCTCAGAAACCACATTTCCACAGTCATCAAATGTTTTTCAGCTTGTTTGTTCATTGTCCATGCCTCACATCCATACAAAAGTACGCATTCTATGTAGCACCTCAACACTCTTTTTCTCACTGCAAATGACATCTTTTTATTGGTCGGTATGTTTTTCATCTTGCAATAGGCTAACTTCGCCATGGCGATTCTTATTATAATCTCTTAAGGCATCTCCCATCAGATGTTATGACTGGTCCGAGATAATTGTACTGATTCACTTGTTGAAGAATATTTTAATTGACTTGTATATATAGTGTACTTAAAGAGCTCAGATTGACACCTAGACAGTGTTCCTCACCAACCAGGATGGAACAGTTATCAACAGTTCATGTCGTGGACGAGTGGACAGCTCAGGATTGTACATTATCATCATCCTCCAGGAAATGGCATTATTATATGCTGTGAACATTTTAACTTGCACTGTTGACACATTATGCACAGAAAGTAAACATGTCCAAGTGCGTTTCTAGACGCGGGCAGCAGACTGACCTGGTGGCGTGACTCCATCGTCAAACAAGCTCCAGTCAACATCCAATTAGCAAATGTGACTACAGCTGACCTCGACTCTTGTAGCTAGGAGATTTAGTTTGAAGCAAGGCTGTAACAGGAGACTGGATTCAGTGCTACGACAGATGGTTAGAAGCAATACTACCACAGATGACATGAAACAATATTTACAATTTCTGCGTTGACGGAATTCTGCGTCCAATTCTTCCATGGTTTACTGGCAGACTATGCTCAAACATAAGGCGCAGGTGGGTGGGGGGAGATAGAGAGAGAGAGAGAGAGAGAGAGAGAGAGAGAGAGAGAGAGAGAGAGAGAGAGAAGAGATATAGTGTTATCTTCTCACCTTGAATTATGTAATGCTATACCAATGACTGTAAGTTACTTGAATCTACCAGTGACTCCTTGCGACTGACTCGTGGAGTTTTGTTTCCTAAGGGATCATATTCACCGCACGCGGATAATGCACTCAGTGTTTCAGCCTCTCCCGTAATGAGATTATCAGCACAGTGCGCGTAATCCGTAGCACCGGCGGAGTTCATGCACTCTGCTGAAACTTTGTGTGACCTAGGGGGAATACTGGAGCATTTATGGAGATATCCATGTACAATTAAATTAGTCCTTAACCAAAACCAAACCACGAATAGACGTGAATGCATTTCTCATGTTTCTACACAACAAGAAACTTATAGGCTGCCTCATATCTGATTATGAGAACAGCAACTGGCTTGCAAACTATAACAAATCTTTACTAGTTAATGCAAGTGAAAGCTAACCTATCATATCGTGCCTGTTGCCAGTTTGGATCGGTGCCCAGCAGTCAAATACCACACATTGTTGCCGGGTGCCGTCATCCGTGTGTCCTCTTAGCCTAGACAACATGGGGGATGAAAATCAATGGCATTAATATAGCGGGATTGTATAGGCAAATACGGCCCCGACACATCGCGGCTGGGAGAAACGCGCAACCGACACACATCAGCTGGGCGACAGCGTGGAAATTGCCAACATAACTGTAACCGTGGGCTGTCTGTCTGTGAGGATGGGGTGTTTTATGCGTTACAATTTATCCTAGCAACTCGCGTGTCCGTAATGGGTCATTTTCTGATTTCATGGCAGGGTTCCGTTGTGTCAGTGTGTCCGCGCGCGCGAGTGGTCTTATTTGCTTCTGGCAAGCACATTTACTCTATGTAGACAGCAACGGACTCATGCAGCCATATTTTATTATTTAACTGTTACAGGCAGATGTTAAAGTAACTTACTATCTGGAATGAGAAGATCAGAGACGGACGGGCCACAGTAGTCATATGTTTAAAGGCGTCGCTCGCTAGACGTGGGAAGTTGAAGACAAAACGAATAATGCACGTAGAACGGCAAAGATAATCCTAGAATGAGAAGATCAAAGATGGACGAGTCACAGTGAATTCCTTGTTTAAAGGTGTCGATGTATTTGGGAAGTTCTAGACAAGCCGATAAAAGAAAGGCAAAGAAAATCCTGGAATGGAAAGATCAAGGACGGGCGGGCAATTGAAGTCCTATGTTTAAAAGACAACACTGAAGGACTCTAGATTGTTAGGCTTCTACCGTGACACTCGCAGCTGAGGTTCGCGTGATCTGACATGAATTTGTAGCAAGCTGTTCCATGCCTTGGCCATAAATGTTAGACATTTCCGTTTTAAACTTGTTGTATGTCCCTTGCAGGACAACCCCCAGCATGAGAATGGAAGTGGAAACAGTAACAGCGGCATTCAGTTGGTTAGAGGAGACTACTGCAACACACATTGTATTCATTACGGATTCAAGTAGTATGCTTAGTAAGATGGAGAAAAGAATGTTTCATGTGGAATGGCTATCGTCGCTTCAGAGGTCACAGATTGTGAGAATTGTATTGATATTTTGTCCTGGCCATGCGGGGGAATAAACAGGCTGATAGGCTGGCAGGGAATGCACCTCTTGGTGGTAGATTGCCTATGGACACGGGGGAGGTGGTCATGCGTTTGTGGGACTAGGTGGAGAGGGGGGCGGGGGAAACAGATTTAGAACCCGTACGTGGAAAGAATAGGGTTGCGGGGGATCGGTAGGGGTTCTGGAAGAATCTCAAAACTGAGAGGGAAGACCAGGAGAACTTTAAATCAGATAGCGGTGGGAACGATTAGTAGTATGACTCTTCGCTGGCCGTTGAACGAGGGGACGAAGCACATATGGGAATGTCCTGAGTGCAGTGATGTCGGTTCCTAAC
Organism: Cepaea hortensis; assembly: GCA_963921405.1. Lineage (NCBI taxonomy): Eukaryota > Metazoa > Mollusca > Gastropoda > Stylommatophora > Helicidae > Cepaea > Cepaea hortensis. The sequence continues at coordinate 58,834,018 of OY992891.1, forward strand.
TCAACTCAGCTCAACCCTTGCAGGACATTGCGATCAACCCCAGGTTGATTATCTAGGGCAGTGTTTCCCAACGTGGGGCCCACGCCCCACAGGAGGGCAATTTAACTGTTAAGGGGGGCAATTCGAAAATGGAAGAAATCGGCTGAATATAACAAAACAGGGAGACTTGAGACTGAAGTTAACTAAATTGGAACCTGACATAAGATCTCTTTGCAGCAAGCATCAAGCGCAAGGATCTCACTAAATTTAAATAATAAATAATTACTAATAATTAAAATAATATAGAAAAATCTTTCATTAAAATTATTTTGTACTTGAATTTCAGTTCTCCAATATATGTTTTTAAAATTTACTTACTGTGTTTGGTCAATAATTACCTAGTGATTTCTTCCTAAAACCTATCATTCAAGTTTCTTTGGTGAACATTTCAATTTTTGAATATTAAAAATAATGTATATGTTGAGGGGGGGGGGGGGGGGGCATGGGGCGGGGGAGGGGGGCAATATGAATTTTAGAAAGGCTTAAGTGGGGCATGGTACAAAAAAGGTTGGGAAACACTGATCTAGGGTATTTTACTCTAGATTGGTATTGCTTTCTGAACGAGAAGTCAACGTTAAAGTCCAACTCTTCACCTTTCGGTCAAGCAGACCTCTTATAAGCATCTATTTTTTATATCCTATTTACAGGACATCGCTGTCACCACCAGCATTTTACTGCTGTTTGTGATGTCTTGGCAAGTTTTACGTTCAGTAGTTTGCCATTACTTTCTGAACGACCGGCTCCCATACCAACACGTTAAATCCCCAGAGCGACACGGCCTGCTGCCACATCGGTCGCCGCTGTGTTTCGAACGCGTGGTAAGCGGCTCACAAATCGCGTTCGCAAGCCTTTAGGCCACTGAGTGGGGCATAAACATCTAAACCATGTTGATAACATCTGGGCATAAGTAAAAATTCCGCCACTGCTTCTTATTTAAGATGTAACTTAATGCACTGTCCTATGTGATTGTTACTGTGACTTTGTCCTAGTTATGGCTTCTTTTCCACGCAACTCAAAATCCGTGTAAAACAAGAAAAATACCAGGCAATTGTCCCTTCCCCACACAGAACGGGAATAATAAACAACGCAGATTGAGACGCCAAAATAACCCTTCGTTGAACGTATATCAACACTTACTATTTCTTGTTTCTCTCTCTCTCTCTCTCTCTCTCTCTCTCTCTCTCTCTCTCTCTCTCTCTCTCTCTCTCTCTCTCTCTCTCTCTCTCTCTGACTTCAGTTCATTCGTCACTTAATACCTTCCCACATGTATCGTTACCTACCTCTTGCACACCCGCCTTCTACTGTTTCTTTCAGTGTGGTTTCTATACAAGTGGCAAGCCTTTTAACGGGTAAATAAAGTGGGACAATCGTCTTTTGAACACCGTACAATCAACCAGCGATCTACACTCCCCCACGCCCACGACAGAATATGAAAGAGGATTAAGATATACACCATCTATCCGACGACGAATACCAGAGAGTGGTAGCCGTCTGATTCTTTGTCTTTTCCTCTCCCAACCCCACCCCCTCCATACCCACTTCCTTTGTTTTTGTTTTAACGTTTACTGTGCGTCTATACGGGAAAGGGTCACGAACAGGGATTGCATTGGCATAACATTCATCCAGAAAATGGCATGTTTGGCTACAGTTATTGGTAAACTTCCGATAAATGTCAAAGTGAGTCTGGGTGAAGAAACTGAACAAGAGGAGTCTCCATGGTGAAGTGGTCAAGCCGTCTACCTCGCGCTCGGAAGTTTGTGGGTTCTATTCCGGGCAAAGTCATTCGGTTCACGAGTGCATTTTTCTTGGAGACCCCCGGGGGTCGTCGCTGGAGCTACGGAGTTCGTGCTTAGTGCGACGCTTTCGGCAGGCCGCCCTGCGGAAAGAGACCAAGCCATCATATGGGATAAAACCCGGTGCAATGAAGTCGATCCTCTCGACTTTTAAAAGAAGAAACTGAATCGCTTTACTGCAGTGTTATGAGCTACAGGACAACACATAGGTATTTCATCTTATTTCAATGTGGCTTTCGTTCTTAAACCCCCCCCCCCCCCACCACCACCACCACCACCACACACACAAAAGACAGGAAGGAAATCGCAAGGACACAGCAGTACTTGACCAAGAAACCTGTGTCTGATTGGATTATCTAACGGAAGCGCAAAGATAGCCAGCCGAGTCATTCTAACACTGGCACTGTTGTGGCTAGCAAGTCGGTAGTTATCCTACCGTTGATATTTCAGCATTTGAAAGTACACGGGCTGGTGTAAAACAATAGCTTCATACACGCATATATCTGCTGATGGAAAATGGGCATACATGGATATGACCCGAGGCTGCAGCTGCTGCTGCTTCTCCTTCTCCTACTACTAATACTTCTTCTTCTTCTTAATTCTCGTTCAAACTCAGATCTTCCAACTTTATTGACTTGAATAAAAGCAGTGGTTTTACTTAACCCTCAAAGTCATGAGATGTCCTCATGTCTGATGCATGACTTGTCCGTTTTATTGAATTTTCATAGTTCGTCGAAATTTATGTACAGTATATATACAGTCGAAGTTCAAATTTAGTTATTTCCTTGTTGTTGTTTTTTTTGTTGATGTTGTTGTTTGTGCGCGCGCATGCGTGCGTGCCTGTGTGTGTGCGGGTGCACGTTTAAAAAAAAAAAAGTATATTCATGTAGCAGAGTTATGCAGGAAAATTATACAAATTATAACCAGGGGAACAACGGAACCAAAAAGAAAATATGAAAGTTGCTAGCCACAATGGAGGTCAATTTAGCAGAATGGATAAGAGCGCTCGTTCTTATATATCCGGTGTTCTGATGCCGTGCTAGCAGGTTCAACCCCTAAACTGGTCAGTTGGACTAAAATGCTGACTTCTCGTCCTTGATCTGGGGATGTAAATTGCAAGTACCTCTGAAGTCGGAGTGGATTCGCCTGATGGCGAGGGACACTGGTAATGGGGGAAAGCTAATTCATACCCAAAAGTGCACTAGAAGTAATAGCAGGTGTGTGAAGTACGCTTGAGTTCAAAGTGCGCGAACAAACAACAAAACTAGCCACAATTACTGGCTTTACATTTTTTTTATTCGCATATCCTTTTACAGGACATCACTGTCAACAGCAGCATCTTTCAGCTGTCTGTTGATTTCTTGGCAAGATAGCGCTCAGTAGTTTGCCATTGCTTTCTGAGCGGCCGGCTCAGTTATCCCGCAAGTCACCAGCGGGGGAAGAACCGCTCCCAGTTCTCGCCCGCTACGAGACCCTGCGGGACAAACGAGAGACCGGCGGCTTTACATTACCGGTGCCAAATACTTTCCACAGCATTGATGAGGAATTCCTTTGGAAAATGTTGAGTCTCACGGACAATTATTAATTTAATTAGGGAAACATATAAAGATAGAAATGCAGAGCTCGTCATGGGGGGAACACTACATACGTTTGAAATAAGGAATGCCTTTGCCACTTGTATTATTCTTACTAACCACAGACAACAATAACTACTGTTAGAAATAGAACTTAACTATGGCGGTGTTGCCTGGTGATCTAGATTTCGATGATGGAACTGTTGTTTGCCTGTCCCACACACAAAATCAAAAGCAAGACAAACTAAATGCGCTTCGTGTGAGGTTAGAACAACATGGTCTAAAAATTCATTGGAAAAAGATTAAGATAATGAGGGAAAAAAACAAGAAATGACAACCAAATCTACATGGTGAAACAGATGAAAACATACACCTAGTGAGACAGCAATGTAGACAAAGATGTAACATACAGATACTAAAACAAGAATACAAAAGAGACACGGGAGTTTGTGGAAATCAAAGAAAATTAAGATTAATATAAAACTTAGGATTGTAAACGCTAACTTTACTTCAATGCTACTGTATGGACCAGCAACACTGGGAAAGACTAAAACAATTACTAATAAACTACGAATATTTATTAATAAAAAGGCATTAACAGAATCAGCAACGTGGAACTGATGAAGAGGGCTTTGAATCACGTAGTGAGAAAAGAACGCTGACGCTGGTTAGGACATATCCAGAGAAAACCTGACAATGGTATTAATAGAAAGTGCCTACTTTCTACTAAAACCCACAGGACCAATTTAAAAAAAAAGGACCAATGAAAGGGGGGACCTAATATCGCAGTAGAGAATTGGAGACGAATAATACTGGGAGGACGCGGGGTGAGCTGGAAGCGATAGTAAAGGAGGGCTGGCTTGTCGGTTTGTTGGTTGAGGAACTATGCTCAATTGGCGAATAAAAGGCAGACAAAGATCAGAACAAAGGCACGGTGTGGAAATAAAGTATGCCACAATAAAGACTGCACCTCTAAGTGCACGATAATCCTCAGAGTAGAATCATCTCTCCCTCTCCCCCCACCCACCCCACCCTTCCCTCTCATGTATGTCGTTTAAAGATTTACAGGGATTTAAGTAAGTTAGTTAGTTGCGTATCCTTCACAGGACGTTGCAGTCAACACCAGCATTTTTTGCTGTTCTGATCTCTTGGCAAGTTTACGTTCAGTAGTTTGCCAAAAGCAAGATTATCTCTTTTATTGTAACGGGTTTAATCCCACATGGTTGAGTCTCTGCAGAGCGGCCTGCCGAAATTGTCGCAAAGGGCGCGAACGCCGTAGGTCCAGCGACAACTTCCAAGGGTCTGTGAAACAAACTGTAGTCGTGAGCCAAGTGACAGAGTCTGAAAGCGAACCCACGACCTTCGGAAACGCCAGGCAGGTGGCATGACCACTCCGTCATCGACACCCCCTCTTGTGTGTGTGTGTGTGTGTATGCGCGCGCGCGTGCGTGCGTGCGTGCGTGTGTGATTTAACAATGGAGATGCCCTCTGAGAAATGCCATGTTCGGTGATTTACTCGTTATGCAAACATAACAGAGCGTACCAGGCCTACATTTTATAGCCTCCTGTACACCTAGGCTTTATGGTACAGTCTACTGCTCACATCCGCACAGCATGCCACTATACTGAATCCCGTCGGCAATTGCAACACAAAGGTCAATATTCGTGTATCTCTAACATTTATAACCACACAAAAAAGTTGGGCACTCCTCTGAATAACGGTCCCAAATTATTTATTGTAAAAAGTATCCCTTACAGGGCCTCATTGGGTGATATAATAAAACATATTAAACACTACGAACTAAAATATAGAACTGAGAAAATCGAAAGATGAATAGCACAAGATATGCATATACACTCCGACGCGAGTGAGGGCCCTCCGGGCCTAGAAACGTTTATTGCATCCATCAACCAGTCTAGCAGTCCACCATACAATCAACCGGAAGTGACTGAAGTTTATTGTTCACTAATGTATATAAGTCACCAGGTCTGACATCTACAGCTGCCAGTTGAACAATTGGTAGGACATTATTGCTGATCTGTGTCAGAGATGATGGTCTGCCTGCCAGATTAGTATTTCTTTATATCAAGTGTATCCGCGGGAAAAACTCTTGTATCGGTAAATCCGCGGGAAATAACTACATATCGTCCCTAAACGAGCATAATCACCTAATGAGGCCCTGTGAAGGATACTTTTTACAATAAACAATTTGGGACCGTTATTCGGAGGAGTGCCAAAAGTTGCTATAAAATACGGTGCCAAATATATGATGTGCGGTTCTAGTTTACCGAAACGTCATTATACAACGGCGCGCGCGCGCGCACACACACACATATATATAATAATTGATGGAAAGCTTGTAAGAGAAAAACAACGTTACAGGTTAGTCAGCTGCACGTCCTTTACAGGACTTCGCAATCAACTCCAATATTTGTTGGCTGCTTGTGATTTTCTATGCAATGATACGCTCAATAGTTTTCCTCTGCTCTCTGAACGGCAGGGCCCCATACTGCTGTGAAAATCAATGCACGGAAATCTACTTTCAAATCGCCTTCCGCCGACTTGGAACCCGATATATCGGGATTGTAAAAATGTGTCCACTACCCCGAAGCCACAAGCGCCTACGTGACAGGTGGGCAAATAACATCATCAAGAGTATGTCATTTAAGTATGTATGTTCCATGAAGGAGCAGGGCAGAGGGTGTTGAAGCCAGATTACTGTTAGTCCCGAATGTGGAGATGCCACTTGATTAATATGCTCGCACGCGCGCTTGTGTGTGGAGAGTGTGTGCATGCGTGGGTGCGTGTGTGTTTGCGTGCGTGTGTGTGTGTGTGTATTGAGACACATTCGTGGCATTTGTTCCCTAAGTGTAACATATTATTATTAGTTAACAGATTAGCTGATGTCCTTTACACAATTTTAACATATTATTAGTTAACAGATTAGCCGATGTCCTTTACACAATTTTACAATCAACGCCAGCATTTATTGACTGTTTGTGATCTCCTAAGCAATGTTAGTTCAGTAGTTTGCTATGGCTTCTGAACGGTCAACGCCTTTAACTATGGAAATTAATGCCAAGCGGTCTGCTTCCAAATCTCCCGCAGCTTAACTCGAACCATCAACTCGATGTGTCTGGGGCTTATGAAACTGCGAGTCTCACTTTCTCCTGGGCAGTAGCAGCGGCCAATATTAGTTTGTTTGTTTGTTTTTTCGCATATCCTTTACAGGACATTGCAATCAACACCAGCATTTTTCAGCTGCTGTTGACGTCTTGGCAAGTTTTACGTTCAGTAGTTTGCCATTGTATTCTGAACGACCGGCTCACATACCCTCCGTAAGTAACCAACGCGACGCAATCCGCTGCCGAATCTCGCGCAGCTGTGTATCTTACGACAGTCTGCGAGATTACGAACAACGTCGTTAACACCTTCGCCAGGGAGCCAGGCCAATCTTATTTGCATACGGCCAAATTTATCAAAATTACTGCGACTATAATATCAACTTCCTACCAACTCTACTTGTGTTTGTAGCGTACTGTGTTTTAACAAAATATTAAACTATTACATGGATAGTGTGAGAGCATCAAGCGCCGGGTTCACAGGCTCTCCTACCAGACGGAGGGTTAGCTTGAGAGCAGACACTTTCACAGATATGGGACAAGCACGAAACAGAAGGACAACGCAAACGACCGAAAGTAAAGTCTCGCACGGCAGGTGAAAAAACGCCCCGAGTCACGAGCCGGACAGGCACGCCCCTAGAAAATGGCAAGAGGTGAAAGGGCCGAAACATTCGGGGAAGGGGGACCATTTCTGACAATCAGAAGCCTCCTGTCGTGTTTGCTTCGCAGCGGAGTATCACTACATCTGTTATGGAAATAGCTGGTTTAAATTAATCATCTTGAAAACAGGCGGTTTAAAATACTCATTAGTCATCTATACCAAACCATATAATATACATTACGTTTCCGATGATATGTAATGAGAACCCCTGCTGAGTGTGTCAAATATCTCATGAGCCACGCCCTGACAAAGAAGTGATATGTAGAATCCCTCTTGTTTGTGAAGGCGTCTGCAGCTTAGGAGTTAGTGAGCGAAGTTTCACAAGTCCCCGATACACCCGAGTCTAGACGCCAGCGATTTTGGAGCAGGCCATTTCGATGGTATGACTTTCAAAAAGCAATGGCAAAGTGCTGAACGCAAAATTACCTAGTAAACCACAAAGAACCATTAAATTCTGGATTTTATTGCAACGTCTTGCAAAAGGTCATGCAACTAACTGTAATGTATGCTTGTAACCCCTGCATTTTGTATATGTACATAAATATCGTGGCTGCCGAATAAACTACTGAAACAACACCGCCGATGTGATGATCTTACCAGATCTCGGCTTATACCAAATAATGGCTACAGAAGAATATGAGGTAACAGAGAACTGTCAGACTTAATCTACGTTCGCTAGAGATTTCAACGTCTCCCCCGTGTGCTCCTGCCTGGTTTCGCTCCTTCCTTCTGGTGAATAAATGCCAAGACCTGAACGGATCAGAATGTGATATTTTCCCCGGTGACAAGGTAAATGAGATTCCAGGCCTCCTCTGAACACGTGAGCGTAAAGAACACGCGGGAAAATATTACACAATGTAACGGTTTTCACCAAGAGGTGAAAGTGGCAAGTTATAGACTGAGCCTGCAGGTGGTGCAGGTAAACCCGGTCTCTTGTGTTTCATGTCTCTTAATAACTAACAGCACTTACGTTCTGTTTAAGGGGGCGATCAAAGTCACATTATTGAAAACATAACATTAGTTGCATGTTCTTTACAGAACACTGCAATTAACGCCAGCATTTATTGGCCGTTTGTAATTTACAAGGCAATTTGTGTTTAGTAGTTTGCCGGTGGTTCTAACCGCGTCGGTAACTTATGGGGTATGTGAGCCGGTCGCTCAGAAAGCAATGGCAAACTACTGAGCGTAATCTTGCCAAGAAATCAACAATCAGCTGAAAGATGCTGATGTTGACAGCGATGTCCTGTAAAGGATATGCAAACATTTTTGGTTTGCCGTTGCCGCTCAGAAAGCAACGGCAAACTTTTTGTTGTTGTTGTGGCATATCCTTTACAGGACATTTGCAGTCAACACCAGCATTTTTTGCTGTTGTTGATGTCTTTGCAAGTTTACGTTCAGTAGTTTGCCATTGCTTTCTGAGCGGCCGGCACCCATACCATAACGTAAAAACCCAGCGCAACAATGTCTGCTGTCAAATTGCGCGCAGCTGTGTTTCAAACGCGAGTATGCGGGATTACGAACCGTGTCCGTAAAACCTTCGCTACGGAGACCAGCGCAAGTAGTGCACAGAATGAGTATGCGGCTCTCGAATATCATTTTGTCAGTTATCCGGCCCGTCGTGAAAAAAGTTTGGTGACCCCTGCCCTAAGCCAACAGACGCCCGTTTAGTGAAAACTGAAGACTCAAAAATATACCGGCAGCTTCTTGGCAGGATCTGACCCTATCCTATGTGTGATATTTTATATCTCATGTTGCAGTCACTAGCATTTCCAAGTCTAGCCTTTTCTATCTTACTGAGATGCCTTGTCAAGGAGGGGATGTGGGTGGAGGTACTGTCTTTCATAGTGTGGAGTCCTCAAATTATTTGCCAACAGCTGGGTGGCAATCCGGCATCATGTCTCTTGATATACCGCTGATCTTTCTGGTCATCATGATATGTTCCAACGCTTCTCTTCTCATAAGTATACACAGGGAGATAAACAACTCATGAGAGACACTGAATCCGTCAAAACAATAACCTGTTTATGTGTACAACTATGGGAGGAGACCCTCTCAGAACGCCAGAATTGTTTCTCTTTGCTATTTCTGAGTAAAATGTGGTTTATAACTGGGCTCTTGTCAGTAAAGAACATGCGTAAAACGTGCTTACAGAAAAGCGTGTATCTCGGAGCAAATGAATGTCAAAGAGCTTAACAAAAGCTCTGAAGGGTAGGAATTCGGAGTCGAGACACCGAGAAAGAAATCTCGCGGATCGAGAAACCAAAAAGCCATGGCAAAATACATCGTCGCGTCATTAGAATGTGTGTAACATAATATATTTTGTTTTATGAGTGTCGGAAAGTATGTAGTCTTAAGTAATGTGCACTGTGCTTTGAACTGTGACCTGTACGATATGTGATAGGAATAATACAACATTATTTATGAGACGACGTGGTTATTTTATACCTAGCATTATTACGAGTTGTATTGTGTAGATAAGTTAGTGATATGGTATTACAGAGTCGATCAAGATGAGCCTTCGGAATGCTTCTAAGTAGGCTCCAAACTAGGGGCTATTGTAAACAGCTCACATACTAGAGATGCATATCTATAAGTGAGCAACTCTCCGAGAGCTGGATAGATCCAGTCAGCAGTCTGTTATCAGCAATGTCAAGGATATTAATATTGCAGAAGGCATGATCAACAAACATTCGAAGAATAGTCCTCCAACATAAAACTACTACAGGAATGGGCCACGATTATCCACCAATATTCAGTATCACACAACAAGCATTCAAAATAAATTAAGGCTTATCCTTGAAATCGACCCCTGACACTACCAACCACCAGAACTCATAAGAACAATAGTTATCCATGAAATCAACTAAATACTGGATATGTTTCAATGAAATGCGTACCTTCTTCTTCGGCCATACATATACCACATACTCCATTAAATGACATTTCCCGTGTATCCAAATGAAATCACACCATTTGTATTTATGTGCCCGGTGAGAGGAAAGAACTGCCCTTGAACACAGCCAACTGTTAGTTATCTCCCAGTGACTGAAAGCCAGTACTGAAGCGGTATATTGAACCAGTTTTAATAAATGGCAGTGAATCTTGGAATGTGAATGAACAAGTTGGGAAGAGCTTGAAGGCAGCGAAGATGTAGCTTCTGAAAGGAATGTTGTGAATATCTCGGACTGCCAAAGTAGAGAAAAGCAAATACCCGAAAAAAGGATTTCAAATTTGGATTTTAGTGTGGTTTCAGCAAGGGGTGAGAGAACAAGATGTCAATACGCACATATATCATCGTGTTAATAGCGCAATTTCTCCATAAACTGTTTAGAGTGTTTCTCCAAAGACTATAAACACATCGTTCCACGTTGACTATTGCCGGTTCTCTCGGTACGTACAAACCGTTAACAAAACTACACAATATGGATGCTGGGATGAGAACAGCAGGTCTTGTTGACCTCTGAGGTGCATAACTTAAAAGAGGAATGATGAAGAGGTATAACCAACCCAACAGTCATCACGATACTGCAGACTTCATCTCCACCTAACCAAATTATTGGTATATAACAATTTCAAGTAACTGATAGAAGAAGTTACAATTTAAAAAGTGTGTGTGTGTGAGTGTGTGTCTCTTCCTCCCCCCCCCCCCCCAGCAAGTGTTTGTGCGCATTTTGTTTTTCCTTTTGTAAATAAAACAGGGTTAAACTTAAACTGAAGTATAATTCTTGCATTACATAACCCAGGTAAGTAACATTGTTAGTGCCTGGAAATATAGTAAAAAGAGGAGTTGTATCTGTAATCACATCATTAACTGGGTTTGGTCTTTGATATTTACATTCTTTGAGAGCAGCAGGTGACCAAGGTGTTGGAATGACCCAGTCACATATAGTAGGTATGTTCAATGCTCAGTAAGGCTCTGGGCTTTTTATTTTTATTTTTAATCTCCAGTCTGCACACTACGTGATGGCACACACAAGCAATGGTACGGTTTCTGTAATGGGTTTGCTACCTGTGCAGGCTGCATTTACACCTGCCTCCCCTCTCCCTTTCCCATTCCCTTATAGAAATATAACCCCTGCATAAACAGGAGTTATCTGTTCTGATTCAATGTGCACATGTCACTGTACACTCTCTGAGCACAACTGCAGCACAAAGAAATGTTCCAGCTGTATGCAACAACACAACGTCCACCATCCTGTGTGGAGGGTCACTAATTAAACAATCCACCTTAACTAAGGGAGCCGTGACTGTGGCACAGTGGCCAGCACACTAGCCTACCTGACCATGGGTTATGTGTTCCAATCCCCTTCAAGGTGGGGATGTCTTTTTTTAATGACCTGAGCTCTCAGGTTGACCATGGTTAAAATGGTACCAGGAAATTTCCTGGGAAATAAAGACAGCCAGCGTGATATTGACCTCATCACCCTCGAGTAATATCAGCTTACAAGTATGAGCCTCACCCCACATACCCAATACATATCGAGACATGTAAAGTGGTCCTTTACTTTAATTTACATCTTAGCCTGTTGTTCTTGGTGGAGTGGGGGGTGAGGATAGGAAACACCAGACATCAGCTGTGGTAAACCAATACTGTTAGACCAGTCCAACAGTAAACAAGTGTTTCAATAGCAAGAACAAAAGAAATGTCTTAGCATATCAAATTTGTAGGTTTAATATTTTCCTAGCTATTAATTGGCACTTGCAGAAGACAATAGGAAAATGGGGAAACTGTTAATTCAAAACACACTAGATAACATAAAAACATTGTAGGCTAGAGAAACATGGAATTGAAACTCATTCATGCTGGCTATGCATCAAAGTACATGCATTTCTTCAGCAATGTGGGAGGCGACAAGATGGGAGATGACAGGTTGGAGACGTACACCATTACCTTGCCAATTGTTCTCTTGTCTAGTAGATGCTTTAAAAGTGTAACTTATTAGTAAAGTCCCCCACTTCCAAAGCCAAGCAATTGGAATACCTAATACTGAAGCAAACAGTAGCCCACAAACATGTCAGTAAATAGCTCCAACTGAATTACAGGAGGGAGGCCCAGCTGTGACTAGACTGCATACAACATAAAGAGACAGACAGTTCCAGTATGTTCATGGCTGTCATCTGTAAAGCTAAAGGTCCCTTGTACATGCCTAAGGCACATTGGGCCTTTAGAGCTAGACCCGTATTTATATAGACCAAACAGCACTAGGTGGCTAATGTGGTTGGCATCATGCCAGCTGTCTTTGCTTCCCAAAACATTTCCTGGTACCCAAGTTAAGCTGGTTCAACCTGGGATCCCATTCAATGTTTAAAATTCTAAACCACCCTCATGTGGACTGAACCTAAGACCACCTTTTATCAACAATGATGATTACAAAATATTTAGAGGGCAGCGTGATATAGCGGTTATAATGTCAGACTCTGTCCCATACAAACCCAGTTCACATCATCATCTGGACTGTGTGAATATGGGCCAAAATCAAAAGGGTAGTATTCTCGCTCTTGATCCTGAGGTGGTGGAACAGATGTGTAGCTTTGTTGGACAAGGCAAACAACCAAGGAGAAGACATGTGCATGCTGGCTATGTAAAAACTTCCTCAGCAGATGGAAATTAAAAACAGCAAGCCGAATAGGCTAACCCATAGGTTACATTTCAAAATTACGAAACCTACCCATACAAAGACTATTTATAGCCTGCGTGCTTCTGGTGTTCACACATTTAGATTCTTGCCAGTGCTATGGTATGTGTGCACTGAGCTGAGATTGAAGCATTTTTGGCAATTTTTACCCAAAACTAAATCAAAGCCAGTTACTATTTGTCTGTAGAAGTGACTAAAGCCATACATCCAAAAACTGTGCTGTTACACACACTATGGGATCTCACAGAAAATCACTAACTTAATCAGGGAATATATAGAGACATGAAATTCAGAGTTCTTCCTGAAGAAAACCTAACAGATACATTTCAAATAAACCTTTTGTCACCTTTATTGTTCTTACAGACAATAGACTGGATTATGAAAACTGTCAGAAAATTAATTCAATGGACTCTTGACAAAGCAGCTTGATGATGATGACACTGACACCCCCCCCCCCCTTTTTTTTTTTATTAGGATGCAATTATTAGAATTGAAGATCAGAGTGGTCAGAAGACAGCATCTCGCTAATAAACAGTGAACTGGCACTGTTAGTCAATACTGAATGATATATTGATTTATCACACAGGAGATCAGAGCATTTATGGTCATGTCCAGATTTACATAACGATCATCTGCATGAACCTCTTAAAGTACCTCAGAGTTTCAGAAATGCCATGATGGTTTCCTAACTAGATGAAGGGAAATTCACAATTGCACTGCGAAGTAGTAGTGGATGAGAAACAAGACAGTGTGGCAAACGCTGTGCTAGGGACCAAGTATCCACAGGATAAGTGGACACCTCTGCAGCTGAGCAGAATAGGGTACTCACTTTTCCTGACAGTCAAAAATTACTGTCAAAGGCAGACCTCTATGTGGATGTGGAAGTCAATGGGAAACCACCACATCGTCTTCCCAAGAACTTATATAAAGACATATTTTGAAGTCAGTACCAAGGTCTGTGGAGATACATGAATGCCTATTCCATTCAGCAGGGCACATGATGATGATGCACTGAACTGAACAGAGGAATTTTTTTATATGCTCAAAAGCATTATGTAGTAAATAAATAAGTGCAGAATATCATTAATATGAGGGAGGCCGTATAAATACTTTTCAGCAACTGTAAAAAAAAAAAAATTAAGTTAGTTGCATATCCTTTACCGAATATTGCAGTCAACCCCAGCATTTTTTGCTCATACCACTGTAAGAAACTCATATGGAAGGCAGTCTGCTGCCAAATTGCCCGCAGCTGTGCTTCGAACGCAGTATGCAGGATTTATTAATTGCGTCGGAAACCTCTTCGTCACAGAGCTGACCAGCACATACAATATAATGTTTCAAGATCCACTGAGTTATTCAACACCACGCTTAATGAACAGATCCTATAAAGAGAAATAATGCAAGGCCAAACATATGTGACTGATACCATTCAGAAATAGACAACAAAACCCCAGACAGAAATAAAAATGACACAGATACAAGTAGAAAGAAACAAGTCACACAAAGTGCAGTAAGGTGGGTAGATTGCCTCAAAGACCTCCAAGGTTACAGGGGAAGACAAGGTAAAACACATCCAATATGTCTGAATCAAAAAGGTATCCTGATCTGGACATTTATACAACAGAATATATAAAGCAAAGTCATGCACCTGAAATTGTGTGAAATGTAATATGTTAACATCTCAATAGATTAAACAGTGCATGAAGAATTTCTACACTATACAGGACAATTTCTTGGGGGAGAGAAATTGTTAGACACTGAAGGTCTGGGCATAGTCAGATTATAATAGTTTTATTACAGTTGTTTTTGTTGTTGTTCTTCTTCTTCTGCCCTTTAACCTCCACTGGAGCATAGGAAACAACTCACTACAAGTCATCCTATCTGTTACCATCTCCTGCAGATTCCTCAATGTCTTCCCCATGTTACTCATCTAATACTCTTTTCCATGTGTTTTTAGGTCTCTGTCTATTACATTCAACCTGTGGGTTCAAAATACAGGACTTTAAGTAATCCTATTATATTTTCTCAATGTCAGTCCTAGCCAGCACTAGCATCTTCTCCTCACCTCTTGATTCAAAGAGTCTCTCTAGTTCTCTCCCTAAGCTCTGCGTTAGTGATTGTCACATAATTTTAATCCTCCCTATCTGAGCATGTTTTCACAGTTATTCAGAGCTATTTGTATGGCCAAAATATATCAGAATATATCCACTCTGAGAATGGAGTAGGCTAGACGCACGGGCGCCTCTTACTTTGCAGACCTAGCTCGATACACATCGAGGACTATTTGGATTATTAAAGATAAGAAAAGTGAACAGCGCGAATTGGCCTCATCAGTCACATTCGCTACAGCCATGGGTAAAAGTTATTATGCCTTTTTGAAGCACAAACTACCATCTGTCAAGACGGCAAGGTGCCAATGTAATGTAAGAAAAAAGTGAAAAGCCTCCAAACAAACTTGGTTTAGACCTGGCTCGATGCATGGTCAGGACTATTTGGATTATTGCAAGATAAGAAAAGTGAATAATCTCCACAAGAACTAGGTTTAGTGCATCAGACATCTAGTTTTCTAAGACCAGATCCAAAAACTTGGAGAGCCTGTGCTGGCCTGAGCATGTAAAACTCAACCCGCAGTTGGAAATCAAACAAGAGCAGGCTGCATAGGTTACATGTCTGCATTAATTTCAAAATGAGAAAATCTATCCGAAAGTAGAAAGAAGCCAATGTAGCAAAGTAGTTAGTGCACATGCCTGCTATGAAAGTGATCTGAGTTCAATCCCCAGCAGAGGCAAGATTTTTTTTCTGACCAGTACGGCTCTGGGAATGACCCAGACTTATAAAAACAGGTACCAGACAATTTTCAAAATCTCTGTGAATTGTCCGAGAAGAAGAGGTGATGTGAAAGGAACTGGCCACTTGATCTCATATGTTATCAACCTAGAATATGTGAAGATCTAACACTTGACACCCCAACTGCATCCGCTATAGGACTAACTAGCTTTTCCTCCAACAATAGAATATTTATAGCCTGTGTGATTCTGAATTCTTTCTTGTGCTTTGGAGTCCATACACTGTGCTAAGATTCTCCTTGCTCCCCCGATGTGTCTCCACCTTGCCGTGGTGGGGGAGCTTGCGTGTCTCATCGACCCCATGTGCTTGCCGATGGATGAAAAACTACATATCGGACAGCATATGGGATAGGGACCAGACTAAGAGAGACACAACCTGCTGCTCTGCAGGGAGACTGAGGATAGCAGTCAAAATTTAAGCTCCGGCGCACGAAGCCACAATCTTGGTCCAGATACTTAAACGCCTCCACCGATAAATGGAGGTGAGATACTGGGCACGCTACATGCCCAGTTCAGATACTTGTCCGAAGGCTCTCAGCTGGGGGATATGAGGGATCCCCGGATGAGAGGGCCTGGCCGTTTCTCGCTCACTGCTGTACGGAGGTAAGGTGCTGAGCCGGCAGCACATGTAGCCTACCTCGTGAGCGAGTACAAAAAGGTGGAAAAATACCTCGGTCGCACGGTCCGATGAAAGTCTTTAACCGTACTCATGGAGTGAGTGTAGTCAAAGGTGGAAAATTGTCTCGATGACACGAAATGGAACGCCTGGCTTGCGAATCCATTACTTGGCAGACCAAAGGAAAAGCTTGCTGTGTGGAAGTCGAAATAAGAGTCTAACCTGTCTCGAACCTGGGGAAGGCTAACCTCATTAAAAATGCCCACCGAAGCCGGAAGTGCCAGCCTACGGGCGGCAAAATAAAAATGGCACTACGCAACTACGTCCGAGTGAAATGTCTTTCGTGACCGGAAAAGCTCTAACTAGTCTTCCCTCGTTCTAGGAAAATCTACCTTGTTTCCGAATGCCGCTCTTGCTCGGAACAGCTCTGACTAGGTTGCCCTCCTAATGTCCTTCGTGTCTGGAACAGCTCTGAAGGGCACAGAGACAAGCACATGTCCGAACCGAAAACTCGCTGAGTGGATACCGTCTGCAGACTGGCCTGGTTGTGCGGGATGGCCCGTGGTGAAGCAAAGCCCAATATATTGAAGTGAGGATTTAAAGCAGCCATGAGCAGGACGTGACGATTCCCTCGGGGAGCCCAGGAACAGGGCGTTATGTGTCGGCCCTGCAAATATGGAAGCAACCTTGGATGGCGGAAAATGCTATGGACTGTCCCTGCCTTCCTTTGAGGGATGACCGTTGTCTTCGACCGTTCCAACTTGGCCAGCTGGGCTGTAGCTGGAACCACAAAAGTGAGAGTCTCCCAGGAATGCTACCTGGTCAAAAAAGCACGCTATCGTCGGATGTGTTGGCCTACGGGTTTCGGCCCAAGGGCGCATAACAGACACACCGCAATCCCATCTGAAAAAACACTCCGGATGAACGAAAAGAAGAAGAAGAAGATTCTCCTTGTGTGATCTACAGGAGGAGACTGAGCACTTATGAAGGTACCACTGTGCACTGAAAGTGATCATTTACCAAAATCGAAAACTAATAAGCTCACATTAAAAATAAAAGTCTGAAAAATAATACTTTACTCTGTGAAGTGTATAACAGAAAACAACAGAAGAATTACAAACGATGGTGCAATCTACCATGATAACAATATACAGTTAGTGGCATATCCTAGGACATTGCAGTCAACACCAGAATTTTTTGCTGTCCTGATGTCTTGGCAAGTTTACATTCAGTAGTTTGCCATTGCTTTCTAAATGACCGGCACCCATTCCATTTCATAAACAACCAACGCAACACGGTCTGCTGCCAAATCTCGAGCAGCTGTGTTTCAAACTCGGGTAAGCGGGATCACGAACCGTGTCCGTAACCCCTTCGCCATGGAGCCGGTGATAACAATATAACCCTTCAACAAATCACAGGGATCTCTGTGGCAAAGTGGTTAAGCCACATGCCTCAGGCTCTGAATGTCATAGGTGCACTTCTGGACTCCATCATTCAATTCATGAGTGAAACTTTCTCGGAGACTCTTAGGGGTCGTCATATGAGCAATGGAGCTCATGCTCTGCAAGTCGCTTTCGGCAGACCACTCAATGGAAAGAGACTGAGCCATATGGGATAAAACTGGTGCAATGAAATAAATCCTTTTGCCTTTAATACCTCTTTAAAGATCTGAAACTGTGATATACAGAGAAATGAAGCAACGAATCGACTTATCACATTTGGGGTAAACCAACCTCAAACAAGCTTCTGAGACACAAACAACACAAGCATTCTACAAAACAAAAGTGGATCAGATACCATCAAATATTCATTGAGAAGGACAGCTGGTGAAAGTAGAGATTTAATCAAGTAAGAATATTTAGGTCATACACAAGTCATGGTAAACTTGAGTTACCTGTATTGCAAGTTCTACAGTGAAGCTACTTCTGGCTGCCCATGTCAACAATCTGGGATTACAGTGGAGTATATTCAACAGGGGGGAGCAGTGGTTGTCTAGTGGCTAGACTCTCACCATGGGGGAAGACTTTTTAAATTGATCTGAGCTCCCAGGTTGACTCAGCCTAAAATGGTTACCCGGAAATGTCTTGGGAAGTAAAGGCAGCCAAGTGCCGATAGCTCTATAAGAAATATAGGTCAAGCATCATTTACCCAATGCTCCTTACAGCGTGTAAGAGGCTCCTTTACTTTTACTTACTTATATTCAGCGGGTGTGTTGGTGTAATGGTTGTGACATTACACTGACAAAGACATAAGCACAGTTGGAACAAGAGTTCAATGTCAGTGCTCATCATTCACCACAGGAGTGGAAGACTAACCACTTATTCCTCTGCACTCAGATCTTCACAAATGTGATGTTCCACACACTTCACGCCCCCACTGTGGGTTCCTACTAACGGACTTGTTTATATTAAACTAGAAAGTAATTTCACTTTATCTCTTAGAAAATCTGAATGCTCAGCAATTTCAGTCAGAGTTCACAAAGCCCTTAAAACACATTAATTTGTATGAGATCCCAAAGCATTAAAAACAGATGCCTTTGTATTAGATTTCAAAGCACTGAAAACTGCTAAGTTTGTTTCAGATTTCAAAGTGATCAAAACAAGTTAGGTTGTATTTGAAACCTGAAGTGAAGTTTGAGAAAGAACATAAAAATAATAAACAAACTGTCAGTGTAACTGCAGTAGAGGACTTATTTGCTTTCTTATCTAAGAAGTAACAAACTGATGATGAAATTGGAGATAGTGGAGATGTGAGTTTTTGGAGAAATGTTGGAAATATTGGTGAGAGAGAAGAAAACAAACGCTGACCTACTGACAGCTGCAGGTGATACAAGACTACTAATCAGATTTTGTGTGCTTTTGTTTGCTTTGAACTCAAGCATAGTCCATACATGTGTTACTTCTTCTAGTAGTGCTAGACTTAAATTGTGTGTGTAAATTAGCTTTCCCTATTACCAGCGTCCCTCACAATCAGAGGTACTTGTAATTTATGCTGCCAAGTCAAGGACGAGAAGTCAACATTTTAGTCCAACTGACTGGTGTAAGGGTTGAACCCGCTACTTCAGCATCAGCACACTGGATGTTTAAGAATGAGCGGTCTTATCCATTAGGCCATGCTGACCACCTCTGATCAGATAAAGTTAATGAAAAATATTGAACACATCAAAAGAAGAAATTGATAAAAATAAGCTTTGGGGCAAAATATCCGGCCAGAGAAGTAAAGGAACACAGAACAACATGTATGTGAAATTTTAAATAGCTTGGTATTAAACGATAACACAAGCAACATCAATTTCATTAAAATATTTTAAAAGAGGGATGGTGTGTCCGTCTTGAACACCAAAGTCTGCACCAGACCAGGCACCTGAAGAAAGTGTAGGAGGAGGAGGAGGAGATTGAATAAACAATCACTTACTTTTGTTGGGACAGCAGACATACTCCACACCGCTGAATTTGCCCAGATTGCAGTTAAGCAGCATGCCAAAACTCTCAAGGTGCATGGCTTTCTTTTGGCAGGCCTCGTCTGCCACAATGTTCCAGTAAGAGAATCCCTCACACAGAGACTGGTCGTGTCGATGGTCAAATTCACAATGTTGGGGCACCAAGAGGGCATCCGATTGGAAACCTCCAGCTAAATAAATAAACAAATGAGTATATTTTTACTGGGATTGTGAAAATTGGAAACTTAGACCCATCTTACATTCTGCCCTTCCTATATTTCATCTCTCACATATTATATATCTGACATTTTCTAAATCTCTGAACATTTTTCTCACTCTTTTTGTCCCAAGAATGCTGCATTTGTGGTTAGCTAATATTTATGTGTATGAAGCTGCTTCTTCTTCAGCTATCAACATTTTTTATGCATATATTCTGGCATGGATCACGTAGAAGATGATTTGTTTGATATCTTCCCCAGTCCCCCAGAATTCCTGTGGATCAGATTACCTCTCTCTATGTTTGGCGAAGTCAGCGCAGTTCATCCTTATAGATTGATTTGTTAGTGTTTTTACCTCTCTAAGCTCTGGGATGGATAGGATTGATCAAGGTTTCCTACAGCTTTTGCTAGCTCGTCTGCCATTTCATTTCCACGGATACCACTTTGAAATCCACTGCAGAACTACTGTTCTTGCAGGCAGCATTCTAATGTTGTCCATTATTTAATGGATGTTGCTCTATTTGCAGCATAAGATGCCTTTGAGGACTAACTTTGAGCCTAGAATACAGCAAATTTTGTGTTAGTTCTTGTTGATGATTCAGGGTCTTTAGCAACTCATGGTGTCTTATTAAATCTTCTACACTTGGTCTGAACATACTAAAGAAATCTGGTCATACATTTTAACATTCCGCAATCTCTTATGCTTTTTTCTTTTTACTTTGTGATTATTGTCTGCTGTGAAGTCTTCTGGAACTGAAATAATTAGGTTCTGTTGATGTTATTTCCTATATGGCATTCTCCTCTTATTCTTGATTGTATGCCTACTGTTGCAAATCAAAAAGGACTTTCACATGTAAATTTGTTGTCTGGTAATATTTATGATTAGCCAGATCAAACAAACATTGTAATTGAATTCTTCAAAGTGTAAACAAACAGACAGCCATTGTTAACTTAAATTACAACATTGAACAAAACCATGGACATGCAAGATACCATTTTTTCCACCACCACCACCCCTCCCATCTTGTGTCTGTGAATGCATCTGTGCACACATTTTGAACACAAAAACTACTATTACAGCATGTTAATGTCATTTTGGGGCTGAAATATATAAATTGTTTATCTTAACAGTTGTTACTCAGTATACAGGCAAAATATTTTTTCTGAGCCCTATTATGTCCCCCGGAAACAATTTCAGTATCCTAATTGCTTGGCAGCCCCTTCATGGGCACATATGCTCTACAAAGGCAATGATGAATGGAGCAGACAGCGGGAACATGTTCACAATATACAAATGACAAGGAATTAAAAGAGTTTGTTAACTTGAGATAGATGACTCCAAATCTACTTGGCTGCACAAATATGATACTTGAAATGAGTGTTTCAAAGTAAGGAGATAAAGTAAAATATGCAACCATGGCACCATTTATCAACTTGTTTTAAGCAATGCTTTGTTTTCATATTAAAATGTAAAATAAAAACTGCTTTATCTGTAACGTTTTATTCTTTAAAGAAAAGGTTTTCAAGGGGCACTACCTCTGTGGCTTTTGTGCGTGCATGTGGTTAGATTTATATATGTTTATCGAGTATTTTTGTTTTGTTTATGTTTAAATATGTGACTGAGTAACTGATTGATGGAGATCTTTACATTTGCATAAATAATAAGTAAAGAAATGGTTTTTCAATAAGAATCCATGATTAAATACATATCATGAAATACTGTGAACTTATTTGAGAATCATCTCTCTCTCTCTCTCTCTCTCTCTCTCTCTCTCTCTCTCTCTCTCTCTCTCTCTCTCTCTCTGTGCGTGCGTGCATGTATTTTTAATATTAGGTTCCCTCTTGGCAGACTCCCCATCCCT
The DNA here is from genome assembly GCA_963921405.1 of Cepaea hortensis. Lineage (NCBI taxonomy): Eukaryota > Metazoa > Mollusca > Gastropoda > Stylommatophora > Helicidae > Cepaea > Cepaea hortensis. The sequence goes on from OY992891.1 coordinate 58,855,825, forward strand.
CTCCCTCTTCCTTTGGCCCCCCAGATGCTGCTAAATAATCTCCACAGCAATTCAGTTGATGCTTTTGTATTGGTGCAACAGTTCTGCTGGGATACCATCAGGGCCAGCAGCTTTCCCATTCTTGAGAAATCTGACAACCCTTCTAATTTCCATCTCAGATGGCCTCTCATAGTTGACATCCAGTTCCACCCCCATAGGCTAGACACCCAGAGCAGTCCCTGGGACTGGTCCGCCCAGAAAGTCCTCAGCCTAATTACCCATTTGATTGACATTCATACATTCATAATTTGTACAACCTACCACTTCAGGTAGGAGAATCTATTGTACAATGAGAACAAATAGAAGTTACTCACCAAGACATCTAAATGGGCGAACACGGTGTGGGTGTTTACGGTCAGCTGAAACCATTGGCCAGTCTGGAATTGTTACAAGGTAGGAAGCCTCCACTACATTGGTAATGTTTTGATCAGGGTACATCTGAAGATGAAGCATAACCAATTACACTTTTGTGAAGTTTCAAACGAACATTTTACATGAATTGTATCCAGGCAGATGAAAAGACACAGGATTCACACAAGCACGGATTAGACAATGTCTATGAGAAATATAACTGACTCAACACAATTTAACTCTGATAAATCTATCAATAACCACAGAGTCAGCATCAAATAGCGTCTTTGTGGGGAAGATGACTAGAATCTGCAGCAGCAGTCATGATAATATTTGCCTTCTTGTTTTCTGTAAATAAGTTGATTACATTTCATTGGAAAAGTAAAAAGTAAAGATTCTTTGCACACACTTTAGGTGTATTTGGGATATGATGCTGGCCTCATATTTTATAGAGCAATCGGCACTCAGGGTGTGGCGTGGTCAGTATCTCACTGGCCACCTTGACTCCCCAGGACATTTCTTGGTCCCAATTTTTGGCTGGGTCAACCTGGGAGCCTAGATCAATTTTTTAAATTCAAATCTGCACCACTGTGGATTGAACCCATGACCAACAGGTTGACAGGCAAGTATCTAGTCTTTACGGCTCCCTACATTTAATTTGTATAATAAACATCACAGAAAACAAAATATAACACAGTTGGATGATTCTGACGTTACAAAAATGTATTTTTTAATATGTGGGAGAAATTATATACATTATAATTCAAATTAATGCTCTCTCATTCTCTTTCTCTTCTCCCCCTCCCTCTTTCTCCCTCTGCCCATCGGTCGTGTGTGTGTGTGCACACGCGCGTGTGCATGTGTGTGTGTGTGTGTGCGCGCGCGCGCATGTGCATGTGTGTGTGTCACTCACTTTAACCTCTACCACGTCACTACACCACTTGACCACCTCTTGACCACGGTGTGTGTGTGTGTTTTTCTATAATAACTAAATCATAATGAAACAGTGACCTAGTAAATATAAAAGACAAAGTGATTACAGACAAGCAAAACCATCACCTTACCCCATAACCCTGAATGTGGGTCATAGAGGCGTCATGATGACAGTTCTTCACTGCTGTCTATGTAATGAGGTCAGTATCACCTTTACTTCCCAGGACATTTCTTGGTACCTATGTCAGGCTGGGTCAACCTGGCAGCCTAGGTCAATGTTTTTAAATTCAAATCTGCAACACTGTGGATGGGAGGCCATGACCACCAGCGAGTCACTTCACTACCGTGACTCCCTATATTTATTTGGCCTGCATCATTAATCAATATTTTTGCCCAATTAAGTGGTTGGCCAGATTTGTCTTCTTGTTCCTAATGTCCATGCCGTGTGGTGTTAGTGATCATGTCTGTCCACAGCTTTCTGTTGTATATACTGCAATCATTTGTTGTATATGCTACCAATCATTTCTGACAGTGGCATTCCTCCATGCCATGTCAAACTGTCCAGTATCTTCTCTCTTGTTTTCCTCTGCCTCTCCTCCCCTTCAGTTTTCCCGTTGTAATCACAAACTCCAGCTTTCAACTTCTCTTGATATGTCCAACGATTGAGGACTGTCTTCTTATGATGCAAGTAACCGGGTCTCTTTGTGAGTTAATTTCTTTTAAAATTTCTTCACATCTCTTTCTATCCATCTGTGGTTGTCTCATCCTTCTAATATAAAACCACATTTCCGCTTTCACATAATTCCTCAATTGCTTGCTAACGACCTATGATTAGCTTTCATACATCAGTATTGGCTCAATATAGCTGTTAAGCCAGATTTTTTTTTTTTTTTTGCATATCCTTTACAGGACATCGCTGTCAACACCAGCATCTTTCAGCTGTATGTTGATTTCTTGGCAAGATTACGCTCAGTAGTTTGCCATTGCTTTCTGAGCGGCCGGCTCACATACCCCGTAGGTTACCGATGCGATTCGAACCACTACTGATTCTCACCGTCATCACGTTAACCATGAGAGTATACGAGATAACGGAGAAAAGTCGTAACCTCTAAGCCAGGAAGCCGGCTTAATTGGTGGTGGTGGTAGTGGTGTGTGTGTGTGAGTGGGGGGGGGGGGGGGGGGGGGGGGCTGGTGGGCTGGGGAAAAGGATTTGGGAGATAGGAGGCGGGTGTTGTTTGTGTAAGTTTGTGGGCATGTAAATTTTCTTAATGAGAACAGCACAAATAAAGTAAAATAGATGTGACATTTAAAGAAAGCACACTGTTTAAGTTATATTGCACACATTCATTTTTTTTAAATAACCAGAACTAAAGCAAAGAATATAAAGATAAGAACCTACTGCTTACACATGAAGAACTGATAATACATAATGTCAGTAAAGCATATGTTCCATATTACGAGGGCTATTCCAAAATCAACCGCCGATTGGATGGTAAAAATAAACCAGTTGCCATAGCTACACTGTTCAGTATTTGCATCATTCAGTAGTCTTTTAGCTCACTATACATCAACCTACAATCACATTTGTTAAGTGATTCACGAATTGTGAACGAACACGGTTATTGCCATTCCCACTAGTTGTGAAATTTGTGGTGTATTTCGTTTTCTTTAAGCAGAAGGTCAAAATGCGGCAGAGATTCATTGTCGATTGTGTTGTGTGTACGGTGATAGCGTTATGAGTCACAGTTCGGTGAGGTCGATTCAAAGCAAAAGGCGCAGAATGCTCACCAGAGGCGTCATTATCCTGCACGACAACGCAAGGCCCCACACTGCTGCTCGCACAAAGGCTTTACTTGAGCAGTTTAAGTGGGAAATTTTCAACCACCCACCTTACAGCCCGGGCTTGGCACCAAGCGATCTCTTCGACAAGATAAAGGTCTGGCTAGCTACCCAGCACTTCGACACCACCGACGAGCTCATGGATGGGGTCAACTGGCTAAGTACACTGGCAGCGTCGTTCCTTGATGAGGGGTTACAAAATCTTGTGCCATAGTACGACAAGTGCCTGAATTTAGGTGGTGACTATGTGGACAAGTAATGTAGTTATGTATGTAACTTCCGTATACATTTAGATGTTATTGTCAATTTGTTTACATTTTACCAGCCAATCAGTGGTTGATTTTTGGAATAGCCCTCGCTCTTGGAAGTATTACAATAAAAAGAATGATTAATTCTGTACTGAAGTTTTCACTTTATGGAATACAATTAAACAAGTTAGTGTGGAAATCTAATGATTAAGAAATGGCTTTATGCCCAAACTAGCGTCTTAATTCAGATATATACTTCCTGGCATTCTGATTAGTCATCCATTCAAGTATTTCACAGTCATTATTCTCTTGGGCTCCTGGTGTATTTGAATGTTTTACTGAGGGCAGGTCAACCATCATTACCTAGTAATCTTCATGTTTATCATGGTATTAAAGGTTATTGTTAATCATGTTTATCATGGTATTAAAGGTTATTGTTAATCATGTTTATCATGGTATTAAAGGTTATTGTTAATCATAAAATATTTTTCACAATTTAGACCTGCAGTTCTACAGGTGTTTCATGTTTTGTATGCCTCACCACATCTGCATCACAATTGGTCTCAAACTATGTATACAAAGCAAAGATAAAATCGATGCAATCTTTGGTGGCATTTCATCTACGTTAACTAAAATAATGCCCTTCAATTATACATTTACCTGGCGAGTAACCCCAAATAACAAATTCAAGTGAAATTACGCTTTTTTTTTTTTGGTACCCAAAATAAATGGATGCCTAGCGAATCAAACAGAATCAATTGAATATATAATGGCATCCTTATATCAGCAACAAAACTAATTATAAAGTGTATCCCTTTCATAAACAAGTCCCTATCACAAGCCTGTTGTGGGTATGTGATATATGAAATGTTAGAGACTATCACATTTTTGCAAGTTTGAGAAAATGGAGGAATATGTATCTAGTCTTTTCCCGCCCGCCCATAGCTAACGATGTGAGCTGGTATTGATGCCATTGTCCAACTGCAATCGTTCCATTGTCCAATTAATGTGCTAACCATTACACCAATCTACCCACCTTGCATGCACGCTCACTCTCTTTATTTTACCAAATAACATTACTAATACAAGACACTACTGTTACCTCCAGAAATACAAACTTCAACATGAAAAATAAACTCTTTCTTGAGAATCGGTTCAAATAAAGAATGTCTAATAAGAACCACTAAGATTGATTGATAAGATAAAAAGAGATGTTTTTTCCCTGTTTGTGTCTGTCTTTTTTAGTGGGGAAAGGGTGCACAGATGTCTCTCTCTTGGATCAGATTAACATGGAGTATCAAATACAGAACTGTACACAAGGAACAGAGAACTATGCAATTACGATAAGAGAGTAGAAGAAAAACGCTAGTTCAGAACCAACAGGCAGAGCCAACAGGTTCATTTCTGGAGCCTATAGGAGAGGACCTTTGAAGAGACAAGCAATGTTGAGTAAGAGGCACTAATGAGGAGACCAATGAGTCCAGGATAACATCGAGAGCACCAATATTTAAAAAACAAAAAAGAATTACAGTTGTTAAGAAGTGCTTACCGTTTTGCAGTAAGCCAGTATATCCTCCATCCTATTGAGGCAATCGGTAGATTTATCCGGAACCCACCCACTCACTACTCTGTGCATAGCTGGCCTATCACAGAGGAAAGCCAACATGGGTTCAAACTTGTCTTCAGCACTGCCTGCAGACAGTAGCTGAAATAAACAAACAAATAAATGTCAAAAGCCGTTATCAGTACCATAAAAAACATTTCTTCTTATAGTCCTTGCCATGTGGGGTTTGTCATCATCTCTGTAGTCTTCCGTTTCATGTACTTCCAATCATTTCTGGTTTTCTCTCGACGTCATGATGCAAATTGTTCACCATCTTCTCTTTTGGTCTCCCACTGTCTCTGCTCTCCTCCAACTTTCCCATTGTCACAATATTCTCCAGCCTTCCCCCTCTCATGACATGCCCAAAGAATGTGGACTGTCTTCTTCTGATGTGAGTAATCAGTTCTCTTTGTGAGTGAACCACTATCAATAAATCTTCATTATGCTTTTCATTCTTCCACAGTGTTATCATCATTCTTTTATAAAACCACATCTTTGCAGCTTCCAAATAGTTCCTCACTAGTCTGCTAATTGCCCATGATTCACATCTGCACAGCAGGATTGGCTTGATATGGCTCTTAAGAATTATAAGAAATGTATGAAATGGTAATGGTGAAATTAGTTTCTTTTCGTTCACTTGGAATCAGTTTATATCAGCAATTTTGTTTCCTGCCATGAACTGTACTGTCTTCTAAAGATCCTGCAGGCTTGTGCAGAGATGACTCAAAGGGCTGTTTCATCAGGTCATAGAACAGACCTTTCTCAGCTTATCTGGTACAATGATGTAGTATGTGTTCTGCAGTATGTGCTCGCCTGCATGTACACACTGCTGTAGAATCTATCTGTAGCTTTGTGAACATGTGGCTGCTGAGCCTACTGTGCTCTGTTCTTAGTCTAACGATAGTAACTAACTTTTCTAGTACTGTCTGATGATAATAGTCATCCTGTGGTTAAACAGATGATTGTCTGAGTGCTTTTATTAGATTAGGGGGGAAGGGGTAGTATGTAATGTGTCATGGTGGGTTTTTCTACAGAATGGGTAAATCATCCCCACACCCAACCCTCCTCCATTGCCTCATTTTACATAAACGGTAGGACACAGCGTTTTACTCATTTTTCCCTTCTCTTAAAAGTCTGATAACACACAAGTAGAAGCATCATTAGTGACCTTTTACAACATGATGAATCAGTTATAGTGTTACTATTGTTTGCTTTCCCTTAGGATCCCAGTATCACAGGGGAGAAGAGAATTAGAGATAGAAATGGATAATAACTATATGGAGGACATGGACAGAGCTGCATGAGATAGCGGAGGATAGCTTGGAGGGAGTTGGTTGACAGCATATGCCACAATAGGGGATACAGAGTGAAAGACTAAGCAGAATATGTAACTTGGAATATTTGGTTAGTGTGTCTCCATGCCTCCTTTAGCCAATTTGTCAGTGCTTTTATTTCTAGTAAACTGCAGAGGAATGAGTTCCACTGCAGAATAGTTCTGAAGAGTTAATAAAAATGACACTACTGACGAAAGTAATGTTTTAGTATCATCACTATTAAATACAGTTATCAGTCTGCACAGACAATAGTTATCTGCATAAGCACCCTCTTCTTTGCCTACAAACCTTATCTGCAATGTTTACACACTATCCTGTGAATCTACACAAGATTAACTTATCTACATCCTTTCTTCAGGACTTCTGGGGCAGGTTGGCCTACCGGTACAATGTCTGACTCTTGACTCAAAACAGGCTGGGAAACAAATCAAGCTGTGGCGGCCTTTCACAAACAAGGATTTCAAATATGTTACACTCTGCCTGATCCTGGTTTAGTTAATCAGATACTTAGCGTTCTCAAACAAGGGCACAATTTATAATTTAGCAGGTCACAACTATAAATGTTGTGCAAATTACAAAATCTCTTGGTGGTTCAAAATAGAATAGCAAAGAATGGGAAATCCTGTGTGCACATTGAGAACGGTTCTAATCCCCTTAAAAGTTAGTTGCATACGTCCTACAGGACGTTTGCAAGTCAACACCAGCATTTTTTGCTGTTGTTGATGTCTTGGCAAGTTTATGTTTAGTAGTTTGCCATTGCTTTCAGTACCCATGCCATTTCATTTTTAAAAAACAGCACAACATGGTCTGCTGCCAAATCGCGGGTATACAGGAATCACAAACCGTAGCTCCTTCACCATGGAGACCAGGTGTAATCCCCTCAGCAGTTGAAAATAGCAGGGAGTGGGAGGCCTCATGTGCACACATACCACATTACAGAATCCCTCAGCCACTGAATACTGCACTAAAGTAGGCAATAAATGCCACTGCCCTGGAAATATTTCCAGAAAATTTTACACAAATCCACGAAAGACAAATGCATTGATTCTGGTATAAACAATGAAACTGGCACAAAGTTATGAAATGACTTGTATATATTATATTATATTAGACCCTAGAGTGGGCTCTGTTCTATGCCACCAGGATCCTAATTCCCTAGAATACAAGCTGTAGACATATTTTTATTCTGTGCTTGTAATTTGTGCGAACCATAGACGATTTTATAATCACTAGGGAAGAAAATCTAGGCTTTTCAATTTAAATGTTATTGAAAAATTAATAGAATACAATGGTTCAAGAAGGAAAATATTGACATTCAACAAGACCTGAAAACTGAAAAAATACTGACTCATAAACAATTTAATGTTTCGGAAATTGAAATATTTTTGCCATATTAAATGTTACAGTGATTTTGAAAGAATAGTAATGGAAAGCATGGTTCCTTGTGGCGAGATGAGTATGAGTTCAGTCCCACCTTGCTTCACAGAAGTAAACTGCAGACTATGTACAGAGGACTTCTACTATTTTTTTGCTTCACAGAAGTAAACCCCAGACTATGTACATTGTGTACAAAGGACTTCTACTATTTTTGAGCAGAACAGCTTTGAGTTAATCATAGGCAACCAAGCTGAATGGATAGCTAATGGTTAGATACAGAGGGCGTGATCAGTTATTTTATACTCTTTATTTGAATTTTTTTTAATATAAACTGGTAGCCTATAAGTGATCTGTCATATAATTATTAGAACTTAGGTATGTATTTTTATGTCTTATGTGTCTGTCACATAAAGCTGAGTGAGGTGGGAGTCACTGGAACAGTAGCACCAGCCAATAGAATTGTGTGATTCAGAGTGTCCTGACTCTTACCTACAGTAGAAAAAATGATTGAATCAGTCCTACCTGCACTGACCCTTTGCCAGTTCAGGCATGTGTTAGGTTAGTCTAGGAAACATAATGCCTGGGGGTTCTTAGCAAAAGCTAATGGTCGACGTTTGGTGCAGGAGAGCCTGGCATATGATACCACAACATCTAGCTTAAGAATGGAGGTGGAGGTGGTCAGTGCAGCTTTCCGCTGGATGGAGATTATGATACACACACATCGTGATTGTAACTGACCCAGAAAACATTCTGAGCAAGGTGACAACAGGCAAGCTTCAGGCAGAGTGGCTTGCTTCGCTTCGGAGGTCACGGATGGCAAGCATCACCTGGATCTTTTCTCCGGGGCATGCCGGTGTGCTGGGGAATGAACAGGCGGACAGATTGGCTGGCTCTGCAAAACTTGGTGAAGTATTGATGCATGACAAGGCAGACGTGGTTGCGGCCTTGTGGGAGCACGTGTACACCTCGGAGGAGCAAATGGATCACCATGATCTGGCAAGAATGCGACAGCGTGGAGTGACGAGGGGATCTGGCCGACGCTCGACGCTCAGAGGAAAGGCGAGATGGACATATAATCAGATTGCTACTGGTACTATTGGTGTTGGAACTCTTCACTGGCTGCTGAGGATGGGGACGGAGCGCTAATGGGAATGCCCCAAATGCTGTGATGTCGGTTCCTAGATCAATCAATCAACATATTGTCTGAAAGTTAACTTTAGACAGTATTATATTCCTAATATCACCGTGAGGCAGTTGCAGAAAATTAACTGCACTGTGGGGTAAAACACTATACCTACTATATATAAGATGTATTTTATTCATATACGCCTTATGTATTTTGCCATGCCTCTCACTACATAGAAAATCTATGTATACTACTTTTGTTAGCATATGATAATAGTGATAGGGCTGTGCATTATGCTGTTCTTTTGTAAAACACATAGACACAGTAACAGACAGGCTAGCTTTTTTTCTGAATTGTCTGGCTTTCCTTGTGCGAATGTGTGTCTGATGGTGGGGGAAGACTACAATAAAGAAACTCTATGCTTGGTATGATGAATGGTTATGCAAGTTGATCCTTTGTGCAAGCTGACACCCTTTTGCTTATCCTTTGTATGCTTGGCTGAATGGTTAAATTGTAGTCAGTATAGTGGTTTCATGGAGTCATCTGCAAAGTGGCTGTACTGAAGTCCACATGGTATATGGTCAGGCCAGTATGTTTCATGGCTTAGAATGATGGTGAAGTTGGGTTTGCTACTTCTTACTATTCTTGTTCTCTTAGCTTAAGCCTGTTGTCAACTAATGGTATAGGACTATTGCCAATAAATTGTAGCTAGGTTTTATATATATATATATATATATATATATATATATACATATGTGTGCATGGGTGTTTGGAAGATTGAAAAATTGACTGTACCATTTGAGGGTTACATAACCAGCTGTGTACAGAACTTAAATTTTACAAACTACCATAAACAAAGATGAATCATAGTTTCAAAATTCACATGAGCTGCGTGCAAACACCAGGCAGCATTCAGATAACTGTACTTGATCAGATAACTGTACTTGGACTCAGAAGTAGTCAGGCTTGATAACTGAGGAAAGCAGTCAGCAAGAAGAGGGAACATCTAAATCACCCACATGGAGATGACTCACCAAATCAGATTATTCTTTTTGTCTCGTATGATCTGACTTTAAAAGCATTTTTTATGTTCCATATCTTCTTTTCGTTCATCCGGAGTGTTTTTTCAGATGTGATTGTGGTGTGTCTGTTATGCGCCCTTGGGCCGAAACCCGTAGGCCAACACATCGACTTTAGCGTGCTTTTTTGACCAGGTAGCATTCCTGGGATTATGTTCCATATATAAACCCTTATAAATGCTATAATTTTATTATATGTGGGTTATTCTTTCGGTGACATAATATCTATGACAATCATTATGTAAAAGTATTATTTCTAGACTATTAAGGTTAACTAATTTTCATCAATTTGAACATTTGTAATGTGTGTCATCTGTAATTGTTACTCTCTAACAAAAGCCAATCATAAAACCCTAGCATAACAGCCAGTCCCCTTTTTGTAGGCCAATATATTCCTCATAGCTAACAACAAGTGCCACACCAGTCATTAGTATTACTGAGTCATGTAATATTGATTTTTCATTTTCCCCATGCCTTTATAATGCATATCCTTTATACTGTTGCTGTTTTCAATTAGCCTTGAATGATGTGTGAATGATATTATGTATGAAAGAGAGTGATAGAAGGGCAGAATGTTAGACGGGCCTGCGTGCTAAATTCTTAACCCTTTGAAAATAGAGTTTGTTTGTTTGTTTGAAATATTACTAAACAATATTTTCTCTGAAAATAATAACATTATAAAAACATCCTTTTCTCTTATCATTCATCTAACATCAGTTTAGTGTATGAGAGGAGTGTGCATGGGCGTATCATTGACTGTAGGCTGGCAGGCTGATGGGGGAAGTAATTCATCATTACTATCTTTGTCAGAGGAGTGGTCCTCAGTAAATAGAACAGCCGACTTATCTCATTGTCAGTTTGAAACCGACCTTTCAGCCTACGTAGCACTTCAGCTTTAGCTTATCCTTTTCAGTACCTGTACACCACACAACCTAACTGTAACACAGGACAGTTCTTTTGGTTACTGTTATTTTGATAGATTGTCCATCACGGCAAATCTACCTCTTAATTGTTCCTGTACCGCCACATTCCAGTAAGAGGCAGGGGTTAACCAACATGAAGGTGGGCACAAGGCACTTAAGGCACACTTGGTAGGAAAACGCATTAGGAAGGGGAACTGGTGAAAGATTGAGAATCTTCCGGCTGGCCATGATGAAAGTGACATAGTGTGATGATGATGATGAATCAGTTTCACTGGCTATAAATGTAGTAAGACTGTCTTGACAATAAATATTAATTGTTTACAAGTTTAAAAATTCTATCAAAAGCACACAACTAGACAGGAAGAAACCTGAGTTCAAATTGAAGTTGTAAAAAAATCAATCCAGGATTAAATGGGTGAAAGAGAAATTGAAAAGGCCACATTGACATTTTATATTTCCTTAAAAAATATCAATGTAATTGAAAATTATGAGTTTTGCTTCTTGTTTCATGGAGGAAGTGCTCATTTGTTATTTTAAAATTCTGACCTGGAATTTCGAAATTCTGCTCATGAAACATGTGTTGAAATAATTTAAAATTGAAATTCAGTAACTGTTCTATCAACTGCAGCCATAGTTCATCCATCATCATTCAGTGGCCTGCACTGTACATTACTTCACCCCCATAAGTCTTTGGAAATGTCTCCCTATCATAAGCCCTCCACCTCTGTTGCATTATGTGTAAATTATCCACCACATCTCAAATCCATCAGCGATGTGGCCTTCCACTTCTCCACAGTACACTTGACTCCATAAGTATCTCCTACAGGCTAGATATTTTAAAATATTTTCAAAACATCTAATTTTCCTCAATTTTATTATCTTAATAAAAAAATCTTTTTTCAATATTTAGTTCTTGTTAGATATAATTTTGTTTTATTGTTATTACGCCTTCTCATCATATACCTTGCCGTCTTGACAGATGACAGTTATTGTACAAAAAAAAAGAAGGCCTAATAACCTCTCCACAGCACAAAGCCGGGGCTGAATTGTAGACCACATGTTGCCCATGCAGCAAGATCATTCTCTCGACCTGCCTAGTTTACTCCAGAGGAAAGGTAACACCAATATGCCTGGAACAAGACAAATTGCAGAAGCTGTCTTATCAGCAAAGCAATGCTCTAACAGTCCGCCAGTCAGAGTTTCCATCCTAGACCAGCTACTGACCAAGACGTAGGGTCTGGTCTGTCCTACCATGACATTTAGTCTTTAGGTTGCATTTCCTCGCACCAAGATAAGGTTTGTATCCTCTAAATTACGCTCCACTGCCTAAACCCGTTTGCAGAAAGCGGACAGTACCGTTTACTGTCATACCGCAGCTCAGTCATATCTAAGTAAGACCTGACTAATCCTTTCCCCCCAGTGAATGTTTGACTGATTGAGTGCCCAAAAAAAAAGTAGGTTCGGACCAAACATAGTACACAATCAAATGACAAGTATTACAATGTAAATTTGCATTTACTGAATATTAAAATTTCGGAAGATCCCACAAAACCAAACAAATAACATGATGACCCTAGTGTGGTGATATATCATCCTGCTGTCCAAACAGGAGGTCACATGTGGTGATATATTATCCTTTGGCACCAAATAAGTTAATATTCTTCTGCAACATTTGTATTGAAAAGCAGACTTCAGCTTTTCAGCTGATTTGATCATGTCGAAGTTACGCACCCATATGTTGCCAAGGAAATATATGTGCTATGCAGCCAGTTATAAATTACATTATATATCTAACTGGGGAGGGTGGGAACAAAGGGGACACACATGCCTGCACACTCATTCATGCAATTCTTCCTTCTTTTTGCTTTCCCTGTTATGTCTTTCTGCATCAAGTTAGGAACAGCTATTTGTTTAGATAAGATCCCTGTGTATGCTGCTTTAAGGTGTTCGTTGCCTCTTCTGTTCTCCTAATTCAATCGCTTGCAGGATCTGCCTCTGACTTGATTCATGATTTTTTTTATTTGCGTTCTCTTGCTTTGAACTCGATCATAGTCCACACAATACTACTTCTAGTGCACTGGAATGATTTTTGCATGTGGATTTTTTTTTGCGTATCCCTTACGGGACTTTGCAGTCAACACCAGCATTTTTCAGCTGCTGTTGATGTACTAGGCAAGTGTTACGTTCAGTCGTTTGCCATTGCTTTCTGAACGACCGGCTCCCATACCAGCACGTTATAACACAACCGACACGGTCTGCTGCACAAATCGGTTGCAGCTGAGCTTCGAATGCCTGGTACCCGGCTCACGAACCGCGTTCGCAAGCCTTTAGCCATGGAGCCGGCATGTGGATTAGGTTTCCCTAATTAGGTCTCTCACCTTCAGGCGAACCCACTCTAACTTCTGAGGTACTTGTAATTTATGTCCCCAAGTCAAGGACAAGAAGTCAATATTTTAGTCCAACTGACCAGTGTAGGGGCTGAACCCATTACCTCAGCATCAGCACACCAGAAGTTTAAGAGCAAGTGCTCTTATCCAATCAGCCATGCTGGCCTCCAATTCCCAATATGTTTTCTTATTAGTCTCTTTCTATCACAATAATTATCACCCAAGTGTTCCCGGGGGCCGTTAGCCAAGCAAAGAATAGAAAAACTGATAACCACCATGCATGTAGTAAGAGATGACTAAGGAGAGAGAGCATGATGAGACTGGCTACCTCATCCAGTAGAAAACTTTAATAAGTCTACGAAGGACTTTGCATGAGTAGGCTGAGGACCTTTACTTCACTGGAGAGGAAAGGTAAAAGAGGAAAGGTAGAAGAGGAAGCATTCAGTGTAGATTTGTCATCTCTGCTGTTACAATGATTATTGAATCTCTTGCTGTCATTGACCAGCTATGGTAACAGAAGTATCACATTGGTAAGACGATTGTGATCATTTTGTTATCTGCTGTTTATTCTGCAATATTGGTGAAAACTGGCAATGATCTGGTTTGTCTTGCTGTATCCTTGTTCTTGCAATGATTCTCCCTCAAATGAGATCTTACTTTCTAAGTAGTTGACCTCTCTCAACCAACCTTATCTGCTGGTTTTTCAATGTAGATCTTTGTTTCATCCCACCTTATCTTCTGGTTTTTCAATGTAGATCTTTGTTTCATCCCACCTTATCTGCTGGTTTTTCAATGTCGATCTTTGTTTCATCCCACCTTACCTGCTGGTTTTTCAATGTAGATCTTTGTTTCATCCCACATTATCTGCTAGTTTTTCAATGTAGATCTTTGTTTCTAAGTCTGATCTTGCAATTGTTATGATCTGTTTTTTTAAACATTGATTTTCCTGTTGTAGTCTTTGCATAGGTGGTTCAGGTAGTTTAAATGCACATGAAAATACTCTTTGGAATCAACCAAGATTACCTGTTATTGGCAAAGTGGAGTTTACAGAGATTAATCATTCTCACTGGGCTTCGCTGATTTGTTTATATGGTCACTCATGTCCCAGAGTCTATATTTTACCCATGTATGTTCACAGTGTATCCTTATCATCAATATTATGTGAACTGCCAAATGGGGTAGACATTCATGTAGGCATCCACAGGTCTCAGTCGTTGGTGTTCTGAATCAATTTTGTTGATGATATTCCTGCAAGCAACAGTCTGATGTGAGAAACTGATGTGGTGTGAAATTGAGTGGTAGGAAGGGCTGGATCTGAGATGGTCCTGTGTGCCCAATGTAAGACCCTTAAAAAAAAGTGTGTTCATTTGTTCGTCTTTGGTCATACATCATTATTTCTCTCAGTCTACCTCTGTTGATCTTTCCAGTCATCAATGTTTCTAATGCCTCTCTTCTAATTATGTGACTAAAGAACATTGTTCTATTGCCATTAGCCTTCTCTAGACACTCAGTTACTCTGACAGTTCAAAACATTCGTCTCAGAAACCATTTCTGTAGCATCCAAGCTTGTCCTAATGTGATTGTTCACATTCCAAGAATCACTGTCATACAAAATAACAGGTTCTATACAACATTTCAGTACTCTCTATCTTACAATGTATCCTTGCTGTTGTAAAATTCACACTGTCAACCATGAGTGACATGTGCAATTAATTTCATTTACACTTTAAAGGTAAGAAAACATACAGCTAACAGTTTCAATTGATAATCAACATTATAAATGAAACTACTAGAGCAGTGGTTCTCAACCACTGGGGAATTCCCCGCAAGAGTGGAATTTTCAGGTTTTCCAGGGGAGGGGTACTCCTTGAAGTGGACTCCACTGGAGTTCAAAGCAAGCGCACACACACACACACAAAATACTTTATACAAACACAAACTTAACACACTATATGTGACCTTTTAGCTAAAGATGGAAAATAACTTTCACCCTATTATCATCATCATCATCATGTGCCATGCAGGTAAGCATGGGTGGTCATGTCCTATCATCTCACTCGATCATCAGTCATGGATCAGCTCAGTGTTCCTGTCTCAACCATGCCACATGGTCAAGCCATCCAGGTATTTACTTCACTGCCTTTTTCTTGCTCTTTTCCCCTCAATCTTGCCAGTTGTCACCAAGTTCTCCAATTTATTTCTTCTCATAACGTGACCAAACAATGTTGACCGTCTACGTCTAATTTGTCTAATCAGTTCATGATTTTCACTCTATGCCTAGTGACAAATGTAGGCCAAAAGTCATCGTCCATAAGGGATTAGATAATAAACAGATAAAACAGAATTCACCAGTTGAAGTGATATTATGCTCAAAACCTCTATTTTATTAACCGTGAAGTGATAATTTTTTAACTATTAACCATTTAAGATGCAATAACCTCAATCACAATGTTCATTCATTAGATCAATCAGATTGAAGACGTGTTGTAGTCATCTGATCATGTCCCTTCACTGTCTTTTTCTCAGGAACTTTCTTCAGTTCAACATAAGTCAGTACCCAAAAACTAGCAGGAGCAGCACACTAGCACACTCCCGTGTGTTGCCGGGGCCCATAAGGGAAGCAAAGAATAGCAACACTGCAGCCTACCACGCATGTTGTAAGAGGCGACTAAGGAGGCTTGATGGTTCCGTCGCCCTGCTACTGAGTGAGTGCGTGGTGCGACACTGTGAGCTGTGAGTTTCGTGTGAAATGCTTTTGAATCTGCCCGAGGTTTTTTGGAACTTAACTGCATGTTCGGAGCGATGGCAAATGGCTATGTCCCAGAGTTGACCGGTTTTTGCCTTATGCAGAAATGCGTGGCTGCTGGGCTTCTGGTTGACTGCCACTGCCATCGACGATGAACTGTATTTCGTGAACTGTGTGGGTGAACATCTAGGAAACATGCAGATGGGAAAATTACTGCAGATTCCATCAGAAATGAACTGGGTGTTTTGTGGGGGACTATTGTGTTGACATTCTGGTGGCGGCATTATGCACAGTGCATCTGTGCGGGCTGTTGTTTGTCGAGACTCCTGTCATTTCCACTTTTCACAGCATTTTGTATGATATTCACTGGCACAGGAACAGAGCATAATGGGGACGACCCGTTGCTGTGAAGTTGGAACTGCGACTAACTAACTAACTAGCAGGAGCAGGCTTCTTTCTATCCCAAGCAGTTACTAAATTGAAAGTGGTAACTCTTGGTCATAAAGAATTAAGAGGTAACTAAAGGACAGAAAGAGTTAAATTAATACCTGGAACATCTGGGGATGGTAACAATTGGTTGAAACTGGATGAGTTAATGCAATTGCTGTTACGGATTTTTAACTTATGAACACTAATGAGAATGTAATGCAAATATACTGCTAATTATAAATTCAGATTACACTAGCAGAGCTGCAGAAAATAAATTATCAGTTAAGCCAAAAATTGTACAAGATAGTTTGAATATTAAGAATTTATAGCACTCTCATGATATATATATATATATATATATATATATATATATATATATATATATATATATATATATATATATATATATATATATATATATATGGATATTACACATCGTTCAGATGCTACTTAGTTCACATTTGATCAGGGAGAGAGATGGATTTTTTTTTAAAGAGTTGGATTTAAAAAAAGCTCTCCTGTCTTTCAAGAAGGATAATATGCTGGGAGCAAACCCAGCTGTGGAGGCTTTTTTTTAAAAATATGGATACCAATAATATCCTCAGAGACAAAAAAAGATGCACATAATGAGCATTAGAAGCGAACAGAATCGTACTCAAAAGAATGATAATTGGCCACTGTAGAAGCAGACTAGAGCTGATAACATGATACAGTAAACTGTAAGCAGATCATCTAGGATAGAAAACAATACTCATATGACAGAGAATGTATTAGTGTGGAATCTGTGTATTTTGCTTAGGAGAATGTGGTTAAACAGTTATCTAACCAGTGTTCTCTTACATCAGGAGACACAGGTTCTCAATCTGTGAAGTTGGATACCAGTGGCCTCTTATATCTAGACACACAGGTTCTCAACCTGTGAAGTCATGGTTGGCTAGGTATTACCAAAGCAAGTCCACTGTCTCATCTTCATCCAAATGATCTCAAATATGAACGTATGTGCTCGCTCACTCATTTTTGGAAGTCTTCTTCTTCTTTATCCCTCTTTCAATGAAAGTGTGCCAGACCTAGTTATGTACTTCTAGGGTTTATGTGTCTGACTTTGGCTTGGATTTGTGTTAAGGTTTGCTTCCTGTAGAAAGATTCCATCCAAGGCTACGGGTTCTATCCACCCATGATTAAGTTTTTTTTTTTCATAGCAAAACTCATGGCCTTGTGACCTACTCTTTGCAATTTCCAACTGCTGTGAGATTTTTAACATGCACACGTGACTTCCTGTATTTCGCCCTTATCTAGGAAATCTAGGTATTCAATCTCACAACACAAGAGATAAGTGACATTGTTAGCCACCAGTGGTTTTTGAAAAAAATGTCCAGCCATATGCTGAAATCATAACTGGTACCTTATGAGCATGAGAAAGACAATGTAATTTATCAACCATGAATCCCGATTTTTGAAAGTAATTTTTGGGTCATAAAAGACACTGAAGCTCTTTTGCTTCAATTCAGCTAATAACGTAAGTTCCACTTCATATCAATACATAGATTACCATGTGTCGCTTTTTTTTTATAGAGATAATAATGGGAATATGAGTCATACATGTTTACTTAATTTATGCTTGTGGAGTCTCAACTACTGTAGTCACTCTAAGTGCTGCTTGCTACATTTGGGCAATTTTTGAGCCACTTCTAGTAATGTACAGTATGCTAACATCTACAGGTACTGTCTGAGATTAAAAGGATGCCCATTATATAGAAGCAAGTCTAGGCAGCCATGTGTGGTGTGTGATAACTTGTGTGAGCCCAGAATTAGAGCTGTAGATTATTGAAAGCTCTCTAGGACGGCAGGAAGTTAACATATGTTGCTCTGATGCCTTTCCTTTAGACCCTAGAGGCATGCATGCATCTGTTCAAGATGCGTTTAGTGATTTCACCCCCTGCGGATGGAACAAACACACAGACTTGAGTGTCCTACAAAACCACCCGAGAAGGCCAACCTGGTCAACATTTGCCATGAAAAAGTTGGATGTATTGGCCTAAAGGCATAACTATCGCAGCTCAGATGTAAGCAGGCCCAATGCAAATACCATCCAAGGCAAGGCCTCACAGACTGGAGACACAGCTTCTCAATCCAAGCAATTGGATACCAGTGGAATGCAGTTTCCTTGAAAAAAATATAGGGTTAGCACCATATACCTAAAAGGCCTCAAGGCTTGGCAAAGAGTTCTTTACATTTTTACATGGTTTAATATGTAAAGAAATAGGCCAAGAACTAGAAATAGGCTTGTCAAGAGTTTATCATTTATAATGATGTGGACTTTGTCATTAAGCCAAAAAGTCATTTCAACCAAAATCAGGAAAACCCAAAGCTAAGATCAGAGAAGCAGGAACTGCCAGAGAAAGCAACTTTGAGCTGAATATTCACTTTGCTGCCCTGACACATTTGCATGCCAATGGAATTTTGCTGCATGAAAATTATTTTTTAATAACAGCAAACGTGCTCAAGCTGTCATAATATAAGAATGGGGGAAAGTCGCATTTACGTCTCACCATATGCATCATTAGGCGGCGACCAGAGAACCTCACTGGGTGCTATTGTGACCATATCGATTTTCAAAGTATGAGTAACCAACATTATTTTTTATACTAGGTGTAGTGTGTGATGATTCACATTTATTATATTATATTGCATTGCGATTGCAACACGCTTACACAGTTATCAGGCCGTTAGCACTAATCGTCAATTCAGGTCTACTTCATTCTTTCTTGCAAATGTATGGTCATACTAAATTCGATATCAATATTACGACGAAGTATCTTAAAAGTAACAGCTGCATCGCGTCGTGCATGGCGAATACATATACGCATGAACCATGAACTCATGCCCGGCAGCAGCAGTCAACAGTTGACTGAGTAGTGACTCATGGCTGGCGAAGGACAAAAACTACTTCTATAACCTGGCTCTGTTTCATTTTATATGCATAAGGTTTTGTGTGTATAATTACGGTCAGTGTATTTAACGTAAATGTTGTTATGATGAACGTATTACAGATCACTAGAACGAAAGCTTCAAACAAATGCTCATTTACATTATTTCAATATCAATTACAGCACGGCCTGACCGTCTGCTTCCTCAGAAGAGGCAGAATTTTATGACGCCTGCCAGACACTGACACCGTGGACGAGTGATCACGAAATCGAGCCCTAAAACAGAGCATTAATAACTCAAATCCACAATTTCTAGTGAACTACAATACCAAGCTAATAAATGGCAATAAGTATATACCTGAAAGACTAAGAAGATTGCAGTTAAAACGCTGAAGTGTCGCATCATGTAATCCACATTTACCGTAACCTGTGTCGGGTAATGAAATCGTCTGGTCTCTCTCCCACTAGCAGACTCCGAGTTAAATGATGTCTGGTCCAATCACCGCCGACGACACAGAACTGTTGTTGCAAGCCGCCTGGTGATTGGCTCAGTGCAGACACATTGGCAACATTATGTTCATGATAATGGGGAATTACCTTGGGGAAACGAGGTATTCCTGGGCCTAACCCGAGTGTTCATTTCACCACCGATTACGATCGGAATTTAACTGCTAGTTTTGGTTGCATTTAATGTAATTTAAAACAAAAAAGAAAGAAAGAAAATTCCCAATATGAAACATGCCTTTATTCGTTATCATCATCATGTACCCTGCTGACTGAGTAGGGTTCATGTGTCTCAATAGATCTCGGTCCCTATCTGAATCAACTCTGTTGATGATGTACTCCCATGCCACAATCTCTATCCATTAAGAATAATTCCTCTTGGGCTGCCTCTACCTCTTTTCCCTCTGAACTTCCCAGTTGCCACGATGTTCTCTAACGCCCCTCTTCTCATTACATGACCAAAGAATGTTGTTTGTCGCGTTCTTATACTTGTGTATAATGTTCTAGATGCATTAGCGCAGTACCGGGTGGCAGATTTTCTCAGTATGATGTAAGTCTTCGAAATGCCGCCCCTTACATGTTTTTTTTTTCCTTTTAAAATGCCGCCCTCTTATGAAACTTCATTACGGTGCCGCCTGATGCGGCCGCCTGTGTGTATCATAGCACGGCACGGTCTTACATTAGCCTCTTGCAAGCAGTCGTTACTCTGGAAGTCTAAGGCTTACCTTTATTAGTTTATTATTTTACGCATTTACATTGAATAATTTTTACACCCCGAAAAGGTACAACTTGTAACATTGCTTCTCGGATAGAATTATATTTGTAGTAGGACTGGTTGACTGATGTATTGTGATGACCATAATATATGTAACTTATTGTAGCATTTATTAAAAGAGTTACTGTGAAGAAGAAATAAGACAATGTCTCTATCAACTTTTTTTTCGCATATCCTATTTACATCGCTGTCAACACCAGCATTTTACCGCTGTTTGTTGATTTCTTGGAAAGATTACGCTCAGTAGTTTGCCATTGCTTTCTGAGCGGCCGGCTCACATATCCCGTAAGTAACGGGCGCGGCGTGAACCGCTACCGAATCTCGCGCAGCTGCGTTTGCTCACGTGAATAATCGGGATTGCGGAGAAAGTCACTAACCCCTAGGCCAGGGAGCCGGCCTATATCAACTACCCGATAAAATAAACGGAGTTAGTAACTGTTGGTTGGTTGCTTGCTAGATTGCTTGACTGGCTGATTGTGAAACCCCTGGAAAACTGTGGGCTTCAACTCTTAATTCAGATGCATTCACGTTCACGTTACCTGATTCCTGCAACCATCGAAGTTAAGACTGGTGTAATGTTCTAACCCACCTGGTACTAAAGCACCATCGGAGCTAGATCGGTGTAAAGTTCTACCCCAACTGACACTAAAGCACCATCGGAGCTAGACTGGTGTAATTTTCTACCCCACCTGGTACTAAAGCACCATCGGAGCTAGATTGGTGTAATGTTCTACCCCAACTGATACTAAAACTAAAGCACCATCGGAGCTAGACTGGTGTAATGTTCTACCCCAACTGATACTAAAGCACCATCGGAGCTAGACTGGTGTAATGTTGTACCCCACCTGGTACTAAAGCACCATCGCCACAGAAACGTTTTGTAGAGCTCTCCTTTCTCCCTCTAAGTTCAGAAACGAGGAGTATGTAAGATTGTTATTGGAGCTCCACATCTGCGGAGAGTGTTGCTGAACAGACAGAGTATCCAATATCCATGATAATGAAAAACTAGTACAGGAGGGCGTGAGTAGAAGGTCTGGGCGATACTCAAAGCATAGATGGAAAGCCAGGTGGGCTGTTCATCAATTTGCTACTGGAATTATCAGCGTTTGTGACTTTTAAAGATGTGGGGTGAGCATGTGTGAGAATGTCCCAAGTGCAGCGTTTTTATTCTTAACTGATTAAGTGCCATGGGATGATTAATCGTCTTAAGTGACTTCCCGTATATGCCATGGACTTATATACATTAGTTTTCCCTATGCAACACCCTTAAGTGTATATATAATACAACTTCTCTGCTATCATATTAACAACTTTTAAGTCATAACGGTGGCAAACCCTTTCTTCCAATTTTCCGCCATCCGTTTTTGTTTGGTCCAAACCTACCTTTTGTTTAGCACTGAATCTATTAAATTCAGCATTCAGTATCTGCAGTGATGCATGGTGATCATTCGGATGGGAGCCAGAATTGGGAGATCTGTGGGTGAAATGTCACAACCTGTCGCACAAATGTCGACCTGTGTGAAATCGGATCCCAGTCTTGCGCCCTCGGCAGCCCAAGTTGGCATTAAAATGTTATATACAGCTTCAGCTGCTGCGTGCATGTGAGATCTGAATGACAAGCTGAGTAATGTCCTATGGTCTCGGTGGAAATTGATTGATTTTTTTTGTTTAGGACAGTGCAAACAGTAACATGGAAGGACACAAAAACAAATAGATAGCCCTTCGAAAAGCAAACCTTACGCCCATATTGTAAGTGAAATGAGATGAGATAATCCAGTTGTTTTGGATTTAAATAAGAAAAATAACAGTGAAACCCCAATGACAACTGGCGAATTTGATCTGGAAAGAGCAAGTAGAAGAGATAGATAAATACATAGATAGCTTGACAAAATGGCATAACTGGGACAAACACCTGATCCGAGATTCGCAGGTGTATTGCAAAGAATCGAAGCACCTAAGTGAAGCAAAGAATCGAAGCACCGTAACCTGTTATGCATGACGTCAGGGGCGACTAAAGAGTGGTGGCGCAGATCAGGCAACCCCACCCAGTAGAAAATGTAGCAGAAAACCCCAGCCAACCATCAACAAGTCTACAGAAAAGGAAAGAAAAATAATTCAGCCAACTGAAATTAAAGGAGGCTATTTTTCCCAGAAGAAGAACAACACGGTTTGAATAATGCCAGAATGAGTCTTGGTCGCCAGCCTACCACCTTTCACGTATATTATTATTACAACTATGTCTGAATTGGAAAAGACAGCAAAAGTGGTAAGAAAACTGAAATATAAGATTCGCAATTTGGGATTAAGCGAAACAAGTTGAAAGGCGACAGACAAAACGCTTGTAAACACAGATGAGACATTGCTCTTCTTAGGCCACACAGAGAAAATGCCCTTCATGGGGAATTAGTGGACATAGTGATATCTACAGAGGCAAAGAAAGTACTAATAGAGTAGGAAGCAGTAAGTCCTAAAATAATGAAAGCAACATTTAACCACAAATAAGACAAAAACATGAATGTGATTAAATGTTAAGCACCAACAAATAACAAGGGAGAATCGATTTTTTTTTTTTTTTAAGGAAGAATTTTTACATGGAACTTAAAATTACATTGAGTAATCAAATAAATGGCAATTTTAAAATGGGAATTTTTACATGGAACTTCAATGGGGGACCTGAATGCCAGTATAGAATTGGATATTTCCGTTCGGGAAGAGATAATGGGGGGAAACGGACTTGGGGTAATGAACGAAAATGGAGTCTTATTCGTCCATTTTTGCGCAGTGAATCAGTAGCAGGAAGTGTTTTATATGAAATATGAAATAAATAATCAACCAGATCGCACTCGGGACATTTCTACACGTGTTCCGTCTCCTTTTTCAGTAGCCAAAGAGGAGTTCCCGTACTAAGGTGCAACTAGCAAAGTAGCAGCTCGACTGAACGTCCGATGCGTTTTCCCCTCCTATGCATTGAGTGTTGTCCAGACCCTCTGTCACCCATTCCCCTGCTGAATCAGTCTTCATAGGTGTAGATTATCTGTTTTGCTGCACTCCTCACTCGATCCTAGAGATCCTTCACGACAACAGCCTTAAAGTCGCTTAAAAGTCGACAGGGTCGACTTCATTCCACCGGGTTTTATCCCATATGGCTTGGTCTCTTTCCGCAGTGCGGAAAGCGTCGCACAAAGCACGAAACTCGGTAGCTCTAGCGACAACCCACAGGAGTCTCCGAAAAACTTCACCCGTGAACCGAAGGACGCGGCCCGAAATCGAACCCACAATATTCGGAGCCCGAGTCAAACGGCTTGACCACTTCGCCACGGAGACTCGGAGACTCCGACATGGAACTCCGAATGGGAAAATTACGATAACAGTCTTGTAATATAGATCGGCGCCTAGAGGAGTATCGGCAGGCAATCTATCAGCCTATTGAATAACATCTGATGGCTGTGGAAATGTGGTTTCTGAGGAAAATGCACAGAATATCACGGATAGACAGAATAACCAATGACCAAGTCCTACAAGAAACAAATGAAAACCGTAAAAAAAAAAACGTAAACTGATTAGAGAAATTAGACGTAGAGTCAAAATTTTTTGGGCACGTTATGAGAAGAAATAAAATGGAGAACTTGGTGACAACGGGCAAGATCGAGGGGAAGATAACAAGGGGTAGGCAGAGAAGTAAACACCTGGATGGTTTGGCCACGTTGTATGGTCGAGACAGGAACGCTGAGCTGATCCACGACTCTGGTGATCGAATGAGATGGCAAAAAATGACCGCCCACGCTGACCTGCATGGCACATGATGATGATGATGATTTCACTCATGCTCGCACACCTTAATTCTCCAGTGATAGAGGGATACCCCCAACCAAACAATCCTGGTCAAGTGAAGCACTTTCAGTTAGAAAAGCAAATACAGGGAATAGCCTTTCAAGATAAGGCATAGAAAGAAAGTGTTACTTAAACAGCTGGTCGTGACAGAAGAGTTAAGTAAAGTAAATAACGTATAACATAATTAATAAAGTTTAGAGTAAGTAATAACCTTGTGGTGCGCTGCTTGAAATAAAATCCATCATCATCATGTAGAATGTGTGTGTGTGTTTTTTTTTTTGTTTTTTTTTTTTGCAGAACGTCGCTCTCATTACGAGACGCGTAAACGATTCTCCAACCTTGACCATTCTGTCTCAGGCATTTTTTTTTTTTGCCCAAGATGTCTGCTGTTGCCTGTGTCTATCTTCTTACTGTACGACCCCTGCCACTTCTCCTAGGAACCACGCCTTCCATAGCTGTTCCTTTCAAACCACTGCCACGTATAATAGGGCCACAGTATTTCGATTTCGGGGGATATAACGCTGTTGATGAGCCAGTTTTCTTCGATGTTCAGATCATGCAGCATTTCAGAATGTTTCTTATTCTTGGTCTAGGATATTCTAATAGCGTTTCTGTAACAGATAAGTTCAAAAGCCATGATTTAATTCTTTATTGATTGCAAAATGTGTGACAGTGAGCGCGTGAGACGTAAGATGGTGCGTGATGGTGAAAATGACCATGTGTTCACATGAATCCACTGTGGACGAAGATGTATAGCGCGAATTGGTCTGATCAGTCACATTCGCAGTCGTCCTGGGTTTTAGTTATTATGTCTTTTTTATAGCATAATGTAACGAACTAACTGCAATATAGTGAGTGCAAACAAGAATGAGGTCATAGGAATTAGAGACAAAGCCTCGACGCCAAATACGATAAAACTAAGGGACGCGTTGGAAACAATTGAAACGTCACAGAGTGATGAGCCCAACAACGGGAGACTTACGGGGACATGGAACCGAGAAGGCAGTGCATATTTTCAGAGGCAACATTGGCGTGGCTATTGATCAGTGCTGGCAGAAAGCTTAGTGGCTAGACTTATAATAACAGTGACGAACATGCTACAAGAGATTGCCACGATAGTAACGAACCTACAAGCAGAGAACCTAGACAGATTGTGCTGAGAGCGGCAAGATGAACACTGAGTAAAATGGAAAGAAGGACGTCTGCGGACGAATAGAAAACCAGGTTTGTTTTGACTTATACATATGCTTGTAAACATTCTTAAGCCCCGCCCTGATACTACAGGCTTTTAATGAATATGGCAATGTAAGGTTTAATAAGGCAGCCGGTATACCTTAGAACCAATAAACAGCGTTCTTTGTTATTCAAAACACAGCGTCTACTTCATCCATCATGTTCCGAGTTGCGGCTCCAATTGATTCTTATACAGTTCTTTGAGCCAGAAATACGTTAGAGGCATACTGTTGGATTGTTACAATTGTTCTATTAATACAGTCAGCAGTTATGGCACTAACGTCTGTCAAGACGGAAAGGTGTCTGTGATTGCAAAATAGTCTATGACTCACATTCGTATGTTACCACAGGAAAGATGCACGTTCTTAACTGAACGATGGGTTTAATAAAGTAATTGAAGCCTGTTACAAATACTACACAATTCTATCTACCAGTGTTCCTTGTCATCACGTGAACCCGCTTCGACTTCTGAGGTACTTGTAACTTACTTCCCCAAGTCCAGGACCTGCTTTACAAAGTCATGTTCGGCATTACTTCGATGAAAATCAACAGTTCACGGTTTTGTGTTTTCTAGAATAATAATAACTTTGTAATTGTCCTAAAGCAGTTTCTTGCTAAGAGTTTGTGCTGTGTCGTAGAGACATCACAGTGTGTACGCCTTAGAGCAAGGAGGAATAGGTGACCAATCTCCCCCCCCCCCCTAATTTGTCAAGCATGACGTGCCCAAGCGCACTATGCTATCAACCTCGCTAGCGCGCCCGCCGTTTTCAAGAATGCTTGCATACAGATACACTCAATATGATTGAAAAGATACCCGGCGATGCACGCAGTTCTCTTGTACTGCCTTGTTTCCTTCAGATTGGGGATTATTCAATCCGTAGACTTATATGCTGTGAGCTTGTCACTTCTCCATTCCAGATGTATGGCCGGCTCATACGTTTGTTCTTTGGAAAATAATGTGATGGTTTTCCTTTGATTCCACTGTAACTATCGCCTATTGCCAGTATACCGGACCTTTTAATTATGATACCTGGCCAAAGGTTAACGACGTTGTTCGTAATCTCGTATATCCACGTGGGGAAAACAGCTGCGCGAGATTCAGCAGCGGATCGCCACGCTAGTAACATATAGGGGTATGTGAGCCGGTCGTTTAGAAAACAATGACAAACTACTGAACGTAACACTTGCCAAGAAATCAACAACAGCAGTAAAATGCTGGTGTTGACAGCGATGTCCTGTAAATAGGATATGCCAAAAAAAAAAAAAATCCAGAGACCGGCTCTGTGGCAAAGGGATTACGAGCGCAATTCGTAATCCCACTTACTGCGTTCAAAACACAGCTGTGGGCGATTTAGCAGCAGACTGCTTTGCGTTGGTTTTTATAGAATGGCATGAGTGTCAGTCGTTCAGAAAGCAATAGCAAACGTAAACCCCCCCCCAAAAAAAAAACATATACAGCCCCCCCCCCCTCCAAAAAAAAAATGCTAGGGTTGACTGAGACGCCATGTAAAGGATAAGCAGTTAACTAACCCACACGCAAAACTCAGTCCAGTGCACTAGGAGAAGTGTTCACAGCGAACGAACGGGGGGGGGGGGGGGGGGAGAGAGAGAGAGAGAGAGAGAGAGAAGCTATAAATAAATTATGCAAAATCCATGCATGCGGTGTCAATTGCTAGATACTGACAGAGCAAACCACAAGCCTGGCCTCAGCGAGGTGAGAGAACACTGCATGGTATCATACCTTGGAGTAACATTTGATGGCAAGCTGACATGGAGAAAGCACATCAACAAAGCAGTAGCAAAAGCCAGAAGGAAAATAGCCATCCTGAGAAAGCTAAGTGGAACCACATGGGGAGCCAGTACGAAAATACTTAGCAAAGTTTACCAACAGAGCATACGACCACACCTGGAATATGGGTCAACTGCGTGGTGTTCAGCATCAAATACCACACTACAAGAGCTGGACAAGGTGCAAAATCAAGCACTTAGAGTCACCACAGGAGGGATGAGATCAACCCCTATAGTGGAAATGGAGAAGATGGGGAGGACACAGGCACTGAGTGAGCGCAGAGATACGAAAACGCTAATACAAGCAGAAAAGTTCCTCAGCTTGCCAGGCCACCCTATGAAGAACAGATTTGAAAACCTAGCTATGGGGCGGTTGAAAAGAAGTAGTTTTATCCACCAGGCCAAACGACTCTGCAGAGAAACCACTGATCTGCCTACAGTTGGTATCCCCCTAACAACTATTCCAGAGCGAACTCCATGGAAAGATGAGCATAGACTATCATTACAAATCCAGACAAAAGTGAGAGGAATATTTGACAAGGAAGAACAGAACAGTGTGCAGCGCAGAACAGCCACTCTCAGCTTCCTTGATGAAGAATACCCACAGGACCTCTGGATCCGAGTCTACACAGATGGGTCAGCACAAAATGCTGTTCGAAATGGAGGAGCGGGAGTGTACATAGAATACCCAAATAATACTAGGGACACAGCCAGAGTACCGACAGGAAAGTACTGCCATAACTATGATGCCGAAATTGAGGCAATCAAGATAGCAACAGAGAAATTACTAAATAACAGCAATGGTACACAACCTGTGGTGCTACTAACAGATGCAAAATCAGTACTCGAGGCGCTCCTCTCTGGGAAATTGCCAGTACTAAGGACACTACTTTCTGAACTTAGCAGTCAGCATAAAGTCACCATACAGTGGATACCATCCCACTGTGGAGTACCCGGAAACGACAGAGCTGATCAATTGGCTAAGGAAGGAGCCAAAGAGGAACAGCCTGATGTGCCCGTTACATACCACCAAAAGAAAAGAATGATCAAATCAGTCAGAAAGCCACCAAAACCTGCTCAAGATGACTACCACATTATGGACAGACCAGAACAAGTCATTATTCTGCGCCTCAGAACAGGACACAATAGATTACGCAACCACATGTATACAAAATTCAAGATTGGTGAAACAGCCATGTGCACATGTGGATTGGCGTCGCAGACAGCAGAGCACATACTCCAAGACTGCCCAAAATATAACATATCTAGGCAAACCTTCTGGCCTAGAGAGACGACGGTGGAAGATAAACTCTATGGACCACTGTGTGAACTGAAAAAAACAGTTCAATTCATGCAAGAGACGACATTGCAGATATAGACATATTTCAAGCGAACGAAAGAAGAAGAAGAAGAAACTGCATGGTATTACCAACTGGTTTGAAATTAGTCGCGGTATTTGACAAGGATGTGTGACACTGATGTGTGAAATCGCCATTGTTGGTTCTCAAATAAGCCTCCTCGTCAAGGGCCTGGTTTGGAGCAGATATTGGGAAAATCATCACTGGCCAGTCGTCTCTGTCATCCTGTATCTTAACTGATTAAGTGCCACCATGTTGGTGATTATTTGTCTTAAGCGAATTCCCGTATATGACATGGGCTAATATACAGTAGATTTCCTATGAAACCCTTTTTAATTATGATATATAATACACCATATCTGCTACTATAATAACAACGTTTAAGTCATAACTATGACACACCCCCAACTTCCCATTTTCCTCCCATCGATTTTTGTTTGATTCAAACATACTTTTATTTGGCATTGAATCTGTTAATGAAACTAGTGTTGCGTAACTTGTTATTTGTTGTTCATTTGTTTAAACTGTACACATACGTCTTTCTTTCTCCTTACGTTCCCCCCCCCCCCCTAGTTTTTGTCCAACTTAGAAGTAAATTCAGTTATATGATAAGGATTTGTGCTCTCTCCCTACATTGTATAATATACATTGACAATACATGCCGAGAAGCAGAGAGACAAGAAGAAGGTAATACTATACACTTATTATTTGCGGACGACCAAGTGTTAATAGTTGAAGATGAAAAGAGCATTCAGAACCATCCACATAAAATCAGTTCCAAATGTCAGAAATGTACCATGAAAATAAGCATTGAAAAGACAGACAATCGTGATAGGCAGACAGCGGAACCCCTGGCTATTACAAGAACTCTGAAATAAAATATACCAGCGGATTTAAATATCTAGGATCTATTTTGTTTTTTAAATTTCAGATGGAAGTAGGATAGAGAAACAACATACGTTGTGCAAAGGCAAAACGGGTACTGGGACACCTTCAGCCGTATAGAAAGATACCTATCAGCCTATAAGTACTAAAGAAAATCTTATAAGAAATATATTTTGGTCGGCATTATGCTACCAGTGCCAAACATGGATGCTTACTGTTAGCAAGTCTTAAAAGAAGTCGCTTAAAAGTCGACAGGGTCGACTTCATTGCACCAGGATTGTATCCCATATGGCTCAATCTCTTTCCGCGGCGAACTGTCGAAAGCGTCGCACAAAGCACAAACTCCGTAGTTCCAGCGACGACCCTCATGAGTCACCTAAAAATGCACTCATGAACCGAAGGACGCGACCCGAAATCGAACCAACAACCTTCGGAAACTGCAACTGCAAGCAATGAGAGGTAACTCGAGGAAGAGAAGACGAAGAAGAAGTATTTGTCCATATAAGTCTTTATATAAGCCACATTTTCTACTGATATGCCTCATACATTTTCATTTACTTTAAGTGTAGACTGGTACAATCTGTTTCTTTGATATCACCATGACTTCTGTCTTTCTATTATTCAAGCTAAGGCCTATTTTTTCTCTCTCTCTCTTTCTAGAACCACTCTATCTATCATTTCCTGTACTTCCTTCTGACTTGTTGCTATCAAGATTGTGTCAACCGCATAACGTAAGTTATTTATGTTATGTCAACCAACCAGCATCCCTGACATATTTTCTGTAGATCTCAATATATGTTCACAGTACAATGAGAACAAATCTGAAGACAATACACAACCTTGTCTGACGCCCATCTTTATACACTGAAATGTTCCTACAATTTGTTGACTGCATCTGTGTATACAAGTAAATAAAACAAACTTCACCAGGTCAACGAATTCAGTAATATTCACAACAAATGACAGCAAACTCTACAGAAAAAAAAAAAGTCAAAAATGCAAATACCGTTAACAGACCAGCTGTGGCCTTTGCAATACTAGTGAGACATCCTGCCAGAGGCAAAATGGCAAACGATCGATCATATTTTCATGAAAGCTTTTTGTTTTCAGTGTCAACCATCGGCTTTGACGAAATACCAAGTGTCCCAGCAAATGAAATGAGGTACTTTACTAAAGTAGTTCGGGTCCCAAGATGGGAAAAGGCGCGAAGCAAGGCATAAATAGAAAATTGGAACAATTATTTGACATGTGTGTATGTTGCGGGGTCCATGAGTTAAGCAAAGATTAACACTGTAATCTAATATACATATTATAAGAGGCGACTAAGGTGGGTTCGGTGAAACTAGCTACCTTGTCTCGCAAAACAATTTAGTTGCAAAATCCATCTACATAGGGCTTGGCGTCAGTCTGCTGAAGGTGTATGCTCCATTAGGCGATATATGGATGAAGAGAGATATGGCCTGGCCAGCTGACAATGTCTCCAAAATCTACCGGCAGCACGCTGAAGTCAATCACGGTACTGGTTTGACTATTACAGGGCAACTGGAAGAATGAGTAAAGGACGGACCGGTTGTGTTAAAGAGACAGGGCAGAAATGAGATCTTACAATATGACCAGTTGTGAAACATTCCCCTTTTCAGTCTCAAAAAGGTTGAAGAATGTTTAATCAATGATCATGGGCATCGTTTATCGCATTGGTGGACACAGACGGAAAAAAAATAGATACAAGTATCTCGTATATATACATAAATTCATTCATTCATTCATTCAACAGCATGACCTTTGCAGAACTTCGCTCCCATAACAACCGTCCGGAAAACTTCTCGGTCATAAGCAGGATGTCTCGCATCTGATACACCCATCTAGAGTCATCTGCCACATCCTGCACCCATCTTCTTTTTGGCCTTCCACTTCTTCTCTTCCCGGGCATATGCCTCTCCAAGATTGTTCTCTTCAAACTTTTATGACGTTTCACGTGACCAAATTATGTCAATTTTCTTTGTGTTATCGTTTGTAGTAGCCAACCTTCTTCAATACTCAGATCTTGTCTACAATCATTAAAGACAATAATTACTACTACTGCCACTAGAACTACTTCTACTGTTATTGTTATTGGTGTTATTTCATTGGCATTAAAAGTGTCGACAGGGGATCAGCATGGCCGAATGGATAAGAACGCGCGTTCTTAAACATCCGGTGCGCTGATGCCGAGGTAAGGCCCTACATGGGACAGTTGGACTAAAATGTTGACTTCTCCTCCTTAACTTGGGGACGTAAATTACAAGTACCTCAGAAGTCGGAGTTGTTTCGTCTGGTGACGAGGGACACTAGTAACAGGGAATGCTAATCCACACGCAAAATTAAGCCCAGTGCCACTAGAAGTAGTGTGTGTGGACTACGTTTGAGTTCAAAGCGAGCGAGTGCAACATTGTCGACAAATCCCCTATTCAAAGAATACCAGTCTACTGCAACATTCCGGGAAATTGTCGACAAATCCCCTATTCAAAGAATACCAGTCTACTGCAACATTCCGGGAAATTGACGACAAATCCTCTATTCAAAGAATACCAGTCTACTGCAACATTCCGGGAAATTGTCGACAAATCCCCTATTCAAAGAATACCAGTCTACTGCAACATTCCGGGAAATTGTCGACAAATCCCCTATTCAAAGAATACCAGTCTACTGCAACATTCCGGGAAATTGTCGACAAATCCCCTATTCAAAGAATACCAGTCTACTGCAACATTCCGGGAAATTGTCGACAAATCCCCTATTCAAAGAATGCCAGTCTACTGCAACATTCCGGGAAATTGTCGACAAATCCTCTATTCAAAGAATACCAGTCTACTGCAACATTCCGGGAAATTGTCGACAAATCCCCTATTCAAAGAATACCAGTCTACTGCAACATTCCGGGAAATTGTCGACAAATCCCCTATTCAAAGAATGCCAGTCTACTGCAACATTCCGGGAAATTGTCGACAAATCCTCTATTCAAAGAATACCAGTCTACTGCAACATTCCGGGAAATTGTCGACAAATCCCCTATTCAAAGAATACCAGTCTACTGCAACATTCCGGGAAATTGTCGACAAATCCCCTATTCAAAGAATACCAGTCTACTGCAACATTCCGGGAAATTGTCGACAAATCCCCTATTCAAAGAATACCAGTCTACTGCAACATTCCGGGAAATTGTCGACAAATCCCCTATTCAAAGAATGCCAGTCTACTGCAACATTCCGGGAAATTGTCGACAAATCCCCTATTCAAAGAATGCCAGTCTACTGCAACATTCCGGGAAATTGTCGACAAATCCCCTATTCAAAGAATGCCAGTCTACTGCAACATTCCGGGAAATTGTCGACAAATCCCCTATTCAAAGAATACCAGTCTACTGCAACATTCCGGGAAATTGTCGACAAATCCCCTATTCAAAGAATACCAGTCTACTGCAACATTCCGGGAAATTGTCGACAAATCCCCTATTCAAAGAATACCAGTCTACTGCAACATTCCGGGAAATTGTCGGCAAATCCCCTATTCAAAGAATACCAGTCTACTGCAACATTCCGGAAAACGAAGGAGCGGATGGACTTGCAAAGCTGGACTGATCCCTACAACAGAGTTATGTAAGCACAACTTATGAAACAGCAAAATCTTAAATAGAAGCTCCAATGAGGACAAATGAACAAACGATCACAATGATAATATTATAAATTGATGCTTATAATCAACTTTCAATCAAGATTAGGTCATAATATATTAGATATTGAGCAGGACAGAGAACAGCCAACTGAAATATCTTTAGCATGGGTATAAGATTGGCTCCTCGGATCTCTGTGTGTGTGGCAATAACCCTGTGCTGGTGGACACGTCTCCAGCCCTGTCCAACTTACAGTAAGTAAAAGTAAAGGACACTTTTCCATCCATCATGTGCATGCCGATAAGCGTGTGCGGTCATATTCTGCCATCTCACTCGATCACCTGAGTCGTGGATCAGCTCCGTTTTCCTGTCTCGACCATGCCATGCGGCCAAGCCATCCAGGTATTTACTTCTCAGTCTTCCCCTTGGTCTCTTCCCTTCGATCTTGCCAGTCGTCACCAAGTTCTCTAAGCCATTTCTTCTCATAACATGCCCACAAAATTTTGACTGTCTACGTCTAATGATCTCATTCAACGGCCAAGTAAACATCCAGGATCTACAACAGGTAGCAGCGAACCGCCAGACATGTAGAGCCATGACTTCTGCCCTATGCGCCGCCTTGGGTTCAAGAGGAAAGACTAACTAACTAAAGTCTAATGACTCTAATCAATGTACGATCTTCATTTGTTTCTTGAAGGACTTGTTCATTGGTTCTTCTGTCTGCCCATGGTATTCTTTGCATTTCCCCCAGAAACCACATTTCCACAGCCATCAACTGTTTTTCAGCTTGAATGCTCATTGTCCACGCTTCACATCCATACACAAGTACAGGTTCTATGTAGCACTTCAACACTCTTTTTCTCGTTTCAATTGATATCTTTTGATTAGTCAAAGGACACTTTTACGGTCAGCAAAAGTAAAGTACCCTTTTACATTTCTTGGAACGCATTGATATATAGTGCTAACCCCATATTTATTTTCATAAATTATAATCGGCACTCGATGTGATCAAAATCACGTTAGTAGCCTTTACTTCCGACGACATTTCCAGGTGCCCATTTTAGACTGTCGATATGGGAGCCCTGGTCAATCAAGGAACGCTTTGCTGAGATTCGAACACATGACCATCGAACCTGTAGCCAAGCGTTCTAGCCACTGCGTTACCGTTGTTTCCAACTGACAGCAATGAACGTAAACCAACTTGGCATCAGTCAGCTTCCTTCCGCCAAAACTGTACGGAGAATTACGGAGGAGGATTGTAGTCTGGCAGATAATCATCATCGTCCTTTGTAGAACGTCAGTCTCATCACAATCGGAGGATACGAAATTCAATTAAATCCTCCTGTCCCTTAAGAGTTAACTGTTGTGTTCAAAATAACCAGTTGTAATTTGCTGCGACACTTAAAACTTTAAGCAGCGGATAAGGAATTATGGGGGAGAATTCTTGAGGCTATCGATGGGTGGATTAATACAATTTCACAATTTCAGGTATTGATTGACGCTTTACAGAACGGAAAGCACAGATGGTGAAGAAATAGAAATTAGATAACCATACAGGACACAGAAACAGAAATTGGAAAATCCTCCTCCTTTAACCCTTCCTT
This sequence comes from Cepaea hortensis, assembly GCA_963921405.1. Lineage (NCBI taxonomy): Eukaryota > Metazoa > Mollusca > Gastropoda > Stylommatophora > Helicidae > Cepaea > Cepaea hortensis. The sequence continues at coordinate 58,890,793 of OY992891.1, forward strand.
CTTTGTTACTTTAAAAAAAAAAAAGAAAAAAACAGCTTCCTCAATGAATCTCTACAATGGATTTTGAAAGATTGATATAAGAATCCAAACAGCATACCGGGAAAACCCATATACACATACTTTAACTGAAATATCACACTGCTTGGGGGGGGGGGGGGGGCACGAACGGATACAAAGTATAATTAGGAAGATCGACGTAAGGGAAGACACAAGGCACAAGTGAAATGTTCGACCACTTTTGCCAACAAGCATGAACGGAAGTATGCTCAATGGGACAGTGGGGAGGATGTTGTGTGATACTTGGTGGCACAGAAACGGAGCATTATGGGGTGACCCTTTGCAGTAAAGTTGGAACTGCGACTAACGACCAACTAATGTTCAGTTCAACATCATATGACATGCGGATAAACGTGGGCGGTCATGGTTGGTTACCTCACGCGATCACCAGAGTCGCCGGGTCAGATCTGTATTAGGGGTCAGCACGGCCGAAAGGATGAGAGGGCTCGCTCTTAAACTTCCGATGTGTTGATTAGGGCTAGCGGGTTCAACCCTTACACCGGCCGGTTGTATTAAAATAGTGACTTCTCGTCCATGGCTTGAGGATTCAAATTACAAGTACCTCAGAAGTCGGAGTGGGTTCACCTCATGACGGACGAAGGACACTGGTACTAGGGAAAGCGCAAACATCAGCCCGTGCATTCACCACAAGTTGTAGTAGTAATAGCACTTGTGTAGACTATGCTTCAGTTCAAAGCGGGCGAACGAAATAAAAGGTATGTGCTCGTGTCACGATTATTCGGATAATGCCACGTGGCCCAAGCATCCAGGTATTTATCTCTTTGCCTTCTCCTTATTCTTTTCCCGTCAAATTTATCATTTGTCAATGAGTTTTTAAGTGTATGAGTTGAGTTAAGAACCGACATCACTGCACTCAGGATATTCCCATACGTGCTCCGTCCCGTCGTTCAACAGCCAGCGAAGAGTCACACTACTAATCGTTCCCACCGCTATCTAATTTAAAGTTCTCCTGGTCCTCTCTCTCTGTCCTGAGGCTGCCCCAGAACCCCTGCCGATCCCCCGCAATCTCATTCGTTCCACATACGGGTTCTAAATATGTTCCCCCGCCCTCTCCACCTGGTCCTACAAGCGCACGAACACCTCCTCCTTGTGCATAGGCAATCTACCACCAAGAGATGCATTCCCTGTCAGCCTACCAGCCTGTTCATTATCCCCGCATGGTCAGGGCAAAATATCCATACAATTCTCACAATCTGTGACCTCTAAAGCGACGATAGCCATTCAACACGAAACATTCCTTTCTCCACCCAACCAAGCACTCTTTGAATCCGTAATGAATACAACGTGTGTTGCAGTAGTCTCCTGTAACCAACGGAATGCCGCTGTTACTGCTTCTACCTCCATCTCCATGCTGGAGGTCGTAGTCTCATATGCCAGACTCTCCTTTTTCAAGACTCGTCCATTAGCCTTTGCAATAAAACCCCAACCACTACGTCTGTTTCTCACCACTGACCCATCGGCGTTGATGACTATGTCACCTTGATGTGTGTTACTCTGGATCAACTGTTGCACTTCAAACTCTGTGGCCCGTTGTCCATTCTCTGCACTCACGGCCCAGTGTTACTAACTATTACAGTGTGCCAGTCCGTCCTGTCTTCCGGAATTTCAACTAACTCTTTTTTCACGATTTATTTTAAGTCTAGGCTACTTCTCATAACGTGACCAACAATCTTGACTGCCTACGTCTAAATTCTCTAATCATTTTACGGTTTTCGTTTATTTCTCTAATGGCTTCCGTATTCGTTTTTCTGTCTGCTTAACTTATGGCATTAAAAAAAAAAAACATTTTTCTCGGAGGCCATATATTTACTGCTATTATACGTTTCTTAGCGTGTCTGCTTATTTGTTGTCCATGTGACACATGCATACAACATAATGTTAGTTGCATATCATTTACAGGACGTCGCCGTCAACCCCAGCATTTTTGGGCTGTTTGTGATTTCCAGGCGAGTTTACGTTCAGTAGCTTGGCATTTATTTTTGAACGACCGGAATTCATACCATGGTATGAAAACCAGCGCAAGGCGGTCTGATTCCAAATCACTCACTGCTGTGTTTTGAATATGGAATCGCAAATTGCGTTCGGAATCTTTTCGCCACAGCGACAGTGTACAACAGAGGACTGAGCTAGAAAACCGAAATATCACAATAAGAAATAAGTAACTAATAAGTTATTTTCCCAGAGACTCCTGGCGGTCGGTGCTGACGCTACAGAGTTTGTGTTCTCTGCGACGCTTTCGGAGGCTGCTCTTTACGGTAACGAGACCAAGCCACACGGAATAAAACCCAGAGCAAGTCCTCGATCCTCTCACAATTTAAACTCCTTTCTGTATCAGCTCAGTAACAATCGTTCCTATTTTCAATATCATAATGGTTTCGATTTTAACCTGGGTTACAATACGCGCAGTAATGTTAATACTGAACTAATAGTGGATATTGATTTGCACGATTCCCGCACTATCCATTCTGTGTTTTATTTAGTTTGGTGTTTGGTCAAGTATCACTTTCATTGAGTACGGATATCTCTATACTATAAGAAATCCAATCTCCTCCCATAGATCACACACGGAGATGCTCAACACAGTGCACGAACACCGCAGCTTCGGATCCAGATGTGTGTATACCACAATGACACAAGCTACAAATATTGATTTGTGGGTTAAAAATTAGTTGCTTATCCTTTAAAGGACGCCGCAGTCAACCCCATAATTTTTTTGACTGTGATATCTTGGAAAGTTTACCTTCAATAGTTTGCCATTTATAAGAGAGAAGTTCTGCAAAGGGCTTCATGTTAATAAGTCATAGCGTGGAACATACTGTTACAATTAGTTAACGATTAATTTAATTAACTTTATGACTATTTTTGTTTGCTTAATTTTTTATTAGTAATAGAATAATATACCTCAGATCGACTAATAACTGGAAATGCCACCACATGTCAACACACAAATTACAAGTGACTTGTATAAAAAAAAATGAGCGGTACATTTACTTGTTTTGGATTTGTAGACTTAACAACTGGAGCCAGGATAAGTAAAGTTTGGTCAATTGTAAGCCACTTTAAGTGGATCATGGCATTTTAGGAGTTAATTTAAAAATAAACAGTAAATGAAGCAGTCCCACTTCTAGATATCTATCAAGATTCAGGAAGCCAAATCATTTTGATGCTCTATAGTTCTTCCTCTCTACCATGGCAAGAGGGTGGGGTAGTGTGTGTGTGGGGGGGGGGGGGGCATGGGAGCTTACTCTAGAAATGAAACAATGCCACACTGTTGTCCCAAAGGAACATTTGCTTGTTGCATTCTGTTCTTTATCTCTATGATACATCTTCCATCTGATGTTATGCATAAAAACATAAACCAAGATAAATCATGCTTAACAACAACAAATAAATACAGCAGCATCAATATATGAGAATCACATGTGAACAATGTTTGACACGATGTATTAATTGTTACTTCCTACAATTCTTCCCAGTTATATTTTCGTACAACAGTTTACAGTAAAGTACAGGAACAGTGAGCTATTACATTTTATTTTTATCATAAGGATATTAATGTTTATTACTTATATTATTTAATCATAAAGTATACATTACATAAGAGCAATTACACATGAACAATTTCATAGCTACGTACACCCGACGACCTTGAAATCAAACTAAATGAACAAAGATAAGGCTAGGTCACAGGAGAACACAAAGAATTTAGTGGAGGATTCTGAATCACATGGGCAGACACAGGAGTCAGGGTTCATCATTATCATAATTTTTCAGATCTTTTGCAGGGAGTTGCTCTCATCATGGCCTGTCAAAAAGATCTTTGACCCCTTGCCAGAAAGATCTTTGACCCCTAGCCATAAACCAGACCTCATGTCCCAGGTGTCTGCACAGCTCTGTGTCCATCTTCGTGCTGATTGACCCCTGCTGCTTATGGGTAACAAGTGCAGATGGACAAGCATATGGTCATGCACCAGGCTTCAAACTTTTGGGGTTCTTCTGTACTCACCTGGGAGCCGAGGTAATGTAGTGATTATAATGCTTGCCTGACAGCCCGAGAATCATGTGCTCAAATCCTCATCAAGGCGAATTTCAAACTATCAACCTGGGCTCCCAGATGGATCCAGTCTTGATTCTGTACCAGGATAAGTCCTGGCAAGTAAATGCAGCTGGCGTGATATTCATCACATCACCGATTGGTCTATTACAAATATGGGGTTAGCACCATATACATAATACACCCCAAGGCATGTAAAAAGGGTCATTGTCCGTTACATTTTTAAATTGTACTCACTTGCTGAACTCCCTCTGCACCAAGCAACTCATCATCTGTGCATTAATATAATAAGATTGCAACAGTTACCATTAGTATTGGAACTCTACTCTGGCTGTTGAAGATGAGGACTGAGCACTTATGGGAATGCCCCCTAATGCAGTGATCTCAGTTCTTGACTGAACTGAACTCAGCTGTGCATTAGTTGCTTTTCTTAACTCTCTGTTTAAGGCAGTGCATCTAATAAATGCCCCAGCCAGAAGAAGTTAACTCTTTCGGTCTCAGGGGGTAATTATTTTCACATTTTCTATCTCAAGCGTCATCATAATAATGTACCCTGCAAAGTGGCATAGGTGCTCATGCCTCTCCACAGGTCTTGGTGATTTGGATCAATTCTTTTGATGTTCCCCCATGCCATCATCTGAGGCCACCCAGCATAATTTCTCTCTGTCCACCTCTGCATCTTCTACTGCTGATCTTTCCAGTCATCATCATCATCATCATCAAGTGCCCTGCCAGCTGGTGTAGGCATTCATGGCTCTCAACAGATCTCGGTCTTTGGTGTTGTGGATCAACTCTGCTGATGATATTCCTCCATGCCACCGTCTCAATCCATCCAGCATCATTTCTCTTAATCTGCCTCTGCCTCTCTTTCTAGTTGTCACGATGTTCTCCAATGCCTCTCTTCTCATCACATGACCAAAGAAAGATGTTTGTCTATTTCTTATTGTTGTATATAATGTTCTAATTTCATTAGCCTCTGTCAGGCTGTCGTTGTTAGTTACTTTGGCAGTCAAAGGATTTCACAACATTCATCGTAGGAACCACATCTCTGTTGCTTCCTGGTTTTTCCTAATTTGTTCATTTACATTCCAAAATTCACTGCCATACAGCAATACAGATTCTATATAGCACTTTAGCACTCTCTTCCTTACATTCAGATAGTGACTTATTGCATAAGATACTCTTCATTGCCTGAAATGCAGCCTTTGCTATTCTGCTCTTAATCGCTGTTGTGCATCTTCCATCTGATGTTATAAATGCCCCTAGGTTGTAAAACTATCCACTTGGTTAAGAATTTTTCCTTCTATTTCTATTTCACATTTTGGTGTCAACTTTTTCTTTGAAATCACCATTGTTACTGTTATCTTGTTATTCAAGGAGAGTCCTTTCTTTGCACTCTCTGTTACCACAATATCCAACAACTGTTGTAGATCTGTTGCATTATTCGCAACCACATCTGTGTCATCTGCATAGCGTATGTTGTTTATATTATAACCTCTGATTAGTATTCCTGGCTTCTCTTTGATCTCTCTCATTAATACTTCGCTATAGAGGGAGAAGAGATCCAGTGACAAGACATATCCCTGTTCTACTCCTAGCTTTATTTGTTCATAATTGCCCTCTTTATGTCACATTTTAATTGCTGCTACTTGGTTCCAGTAAATATTTTTTATTATTCTGAACTCCTTCCCATCAATGTTATTATCTTCCAACATTTTAATCAGTTCATCATGTATAACTTTATCAAATGTTGTAGTATAATCTATGAAGCACAAATATATGTATCATTCTGTTTCTCTATTGATCTTTCTATTAGTGTCCATAATGTATATATTGCACTGTTTGTACCCTTTGCTTCCACAAATCTACTGTTCTTCACCAATTTCCATTTTTATATTATTTAACCAAAGAAGACTTTTTGTCTTTCCTATGGTTGCATATAATGTTCTACTTTCATTACCCTCTTTCAGGTAATCATTCTTTGTTACTTTGGATGTTCAAGATATTCACAACATTCATCCCAGGAACCACATTTCTGCTGCTTCCAAGCGCTTCCTAATTTGTTCATTCACATTGCAAGATTCACTACTACACAGCAGAAAAAGCTTCACTGATTCAGTGCCAAACAAAAAGAAGGTTTAACCCAAAACATGGTACACAATCAAATAAACAAGTATTATAATGTACAATCAACTGGATAAGTATTATCATGTACATTTCCGTACACTGAGCATTGAAATTGAGGAACATGTCACAAAACAAAATAAATAACTTGATGACCCTAGTATGGTAATATATCGTTCCTCTGTCAAGATGGGAGGTCATGTTTGTCGAAATATTATCCTTTGACACTGAATCAGTTAATATAACATTTCAGTTCTCCCGTTCTGAAATTCAGTGAAAGTGATTTATTGCATAAGCTACTTTTCCCCATCTGAAATGAAGCTCATCTCAAGCAACTGCTGCATAAAGCAAAACATGTCTGATTTCCTTCTGTGTGTACAATAAATGGTTGGATATGAAGGAGTTATAATCATGAGACTATGTGACAGAAAGAGCTACAGCACCATCTGGTTTACACTTTAGGTTACATTAACACCTGGCCACATAATAAACTACAAGAGCTCATTAATTTGTGCCTGCACAGAATGGGTAAGCACTTATCGCACAATCACTAATGTGGAGCTTAGGGGGAGAGCTAGACACATTCCTGTGAATCAAGAGGTGAGAGAAAAGATGCTGTATGACAGAATCACCAACATGGAGTTCACGGAGAGAACTAGACAAATACCGATGAACCAAGAGGTAAAGAAAAGACTGGTGTTGGTTAGAACACGAACTGTGAAAACCTAAGTATAGTATAATTAGAACCGCAGAATTCGGATGTGTCAGCCGATAGGTGCAAATATCACAGCTCTGCTGTAAATAGGCACAACAGAATTAAGTCTAAAACAACATTCCGGACGAATATAGAAGAAGCAGAAGAATTAGGATACAACCAAACAAAAAAGTATCTTTTTTCCCTAAACTATACTGACGTTATACAATGTTATAAAAGGAATATTTAAATATTAGAACTAGGACCCCGGGAATGTTAACCTGGTCAACAAATACCACAGAAGTCTGATGTGTCGGCTTTACGGCACAAGAACACAGCTCTGCTGTAAACAGGCACAATGCAATCATGTCTGAAAAAATTCTCCGGATGAACACAAAAGAAGAAGAATAGGACAAAACCAAAAAAAAAGTATGTTTTGTTACAATGTTATAAAAGGAATATTTAGAACTACAGATACAATACTGATCGCCACTGTCAGTGTTTAGAAACTGTGACGCCAAATTACTGGCCCACAATCTTTTAAGAGTTAAAATTGAATAATTATTGCGCATTTTAAAAAAAGCTGTACTCGTAATAGCTCCATTTTGACACTCAAACAAGGAATATTTGCTTATTACATCTGTGTCATACATGGTCGTTCATCATCATCATCATAGGTTGATGAGAACAACTCTCCTGGTGCGGCAAGCTCTCAAAATTTTTCATCAGCATTCTATGTTCAGGTAGCCTGGGACCCCAGTTGGCGGCTGGCCTGGTCAGTTTCTTCACCACCTGAAAAGTACATATAGCAGACATTATGTTGATACATACGGTCACCTGTCATCAACATGATCTGCTTAGTGCACTCGTACAAGCTTCTTCCAGTCCATCTCCTGTTGTTATCCACTCACAAGTAAGAATATTTTTGTCTTGTGCACTTCCTTTCCCCTTGTTCCTTCAATAACATGTTCTTCATGGCGAAGGGACTATGGACGCAGTCCTTAATCCAGCATACCATATTTGAAACACAGCTGTGAACGATTTGGCAGCAGACCACCTTGCGTTGGATTTTTTACAAAATGATATGGGTTAAAGCAGCACTAGATTTTATCAGAAAGCAGCAAGTCAAATGGTTTGGCCATGCAAGTAGGTTACCAGTCAACAGCATACCACAACAAGCAATGATGTACAGACCAGATGGAATCAGAGGAAGAGGCCGACCATGCAAACGTTGGACGGAGGGAATAGCAGAGTCCATGGGAATATCGATATATGAAGCCCATAATCGGGCACTCTCACGAAGTTTATACTTCACCTCGACACCACAAGGTACAAGAGGAACATGATGAGATGAGATGAGATATGGGTGCCGGTCGCTCAGAAAGCAATGGCAAACTACTTAATGTAAACTTGCCAAGAGATCACAAAGAGCCAAAAAATGCTGGGGTTGACTGTAACGTCCTGTAAAGTATATGCAACTAACTTCTTAACTGTAACATGCTCTTTATAGTGAACTCGCCCAAGCTTCTTTCAGTCCATCTCCTGTTGTTATCCACTCATATGTGAGATTATTTTTGTCTTGTGCTTGCCTTCCACTTTTTCCTTCAGTCCTCTGTTAATTGAGTAGTCGCAGTAGTGCAGCGGCTAACATGCTTACCTGTCAGCCAGCAGTCATGTGTTTGAATGCGAGCAGAGCGGGAATATTCTTTAACATTGTACTTGGACTCCCAGGTCAATTCTGTCTAGAATGAGTACCGGGAAATGTTCAGGGAAGTAAAAGTGACCCATGTGATACTGACCACATCACCCACCAAATGCTGATTGGTCCATACACATATTGGGCTAACATGTACACAATATATGGGACAATGGCCCTTTACTTTCCTTTTCTTAATAAGTTGACTGGTGCAGAATCAATTCATTTATCAGACAAAACAATCTACTATGATGAGTTGACTGGTGAAGAATCAGTTCATTTATCAGACAAAACAATCTACTATGATGAGATTGTTGCTGCAGTTTCTCAGACTAAGCAATCTACTATGATGAGTTGACTGGTGCAGAATCAGTTCATTTATCAGACTAAACAATCTACTATGATGAGTTTGTTGCTGCAGTTTCTGTTCATTTATCAGTCAAAACAATCTTCTATGATAAGTTTGTTGCTGCAGAATCAGTTCATTTATCAGACAACTAGCTGACGACCCGGCCCGGCGTCGCCTAGCCCTGGCGGGGAGTGTCTAATTTAATTCATATAAGTAGTCATTATACATTCAAATACATTTCTCTAAGCGCACAGAGTACGTGTTCGGGTCCTGGGCCCTCGCAACTAATTTACTGATATTTTATTAGTTTTTTTTTTTTTTTTTTTTTTTTTTTTCCCGCGTTTCCATCCTGTTTCAGGATATTGCGGTCAACACCAGCATCTTTCAGCTGTATGTTGATTCCTAGGCTAGATTACGCTCATCAGCACGCCACGACTTTCTGAGCGACCGGCTCCATACTCTCATAAGTCACTTTTGCGATTCGAACCACTGCTAATTCTCGTCGCGTCACGTGACGAGAGTATTCGGAGTTAGCGGAGAAAGCTGCTAACCTCTCGGCCACGGAGCCGGTATTTTATTAGTTACCAGAGAATAAATATAACTCTTTTTTTTTTTTTTTTTTTTGAATAGTCTTAAATAGAATAGATCCCGGGAAGGTTAACCCGGTCAACAAATGCCCGCAGAAGTCGGATGTGTCGGCCTAACGGCGCAAGAACGCAGCTCTGCTGTAAACAGGCACAACGCAGTCACATCCGAACAAAAAAAATCCGGATGAACGCAGAAGAAGAAATAGAATAGATTCTATTCTACAGCAATATACATTATCTCTATACACTTTTATTTGAGCATCGCGTACTCAAACGGTTTCCAGTCTTGCTTGGTGTTGCTTGCCTGTTTCAAATGAACGTGCTTGAGCAGTGCGTACTTGATTGGTTTCCAGATGAAAGTGCTTGAGCAGTGCGTACTCGATTGGTTTCCAGTCTTGCTTCCCGTTGCTCGTCTGTTTCTGAAGCTCGCAATGCCTTTTTCTTTCGTGCTTGAGGAAACATTTTTGATTTTAAACTAACTAACTATTTCAGTTGGATCCGCGGGAGTGAGAACAACATCTGCACAAAATTTCATCTCAATCGGATGGACCAGGAACGCATAAAGAACACACACACACAAACAAACATTCTCTTTTATATATATAGTAGAAGTAGATATGTAGGTCAGCAACGCCAAAAGGATAAGAACATTTGTTCTTAAACATCCGGTGTGCTGATGCTGAGGTAAAGGGTTCAACCCTTGGACTAAAATGTTGATCTCTCATTCTTGACGTGGGGATGTAAATTACGAGTACCTCTGAAGTCGGAGTGGGTTCACCTGATGGTGAGGGACACTGTTAATAGGGAAAGCTAAACCACATGCAAAATTAAATCCAGCACTACTAGAAGTAGTGTGTACGGACTACGCTTGAGTTCAAAGCGAGCGAGTGCACACAAAGAAATCAGACAATACAATCCACTGTGACGAGATTGTTGCTGCAGAATAAGCTAACTGTTTGCTCATTTTGGTAAAGACACAGGGAAAACTCAAGGCTTAAGGCCACTGTGATGCATTTGAAGGGGAGCCTTGTACCTCATCTCAGTCACCGGTTGGCTCTGTGGTGGTTTTATGGGACCCCATGCAAGACTTCTGCCATACTTCCTCTTTATAAACCAAGGATAAATGGTGATTATGGGCCTGAACCGAAAAGGCAGGGAATCTTATAGTTAGTGGCCCCTAGAGATGCAGTGACCAGAAACCATAAGTTTAAAAACCTCTGTCTCTCATCTGCCTACCCCCAAATCATGGGTAAATGATGTCCATAGAAAGTGGGCTCTACTTATTTGACAAATGGGTTTTAACGTCCACTAAGAACAATTCCTATTATAGGATAATTGATTTCAAATGTCCATCAAACAAGAATTATCCTGAATGACAATTCACTTCACATGTCCACCATATGTTGTCTACTTTTTTTGTTTTGTTCGCATATCCTTTACAGGACATTGCTGTCAACATCAGCATCTTTCAGCCGATTGTTAATTTCTTGGCAAGATTACGCTCAGTAGTTTGCCATTGCTTTCTGAGCGACCGGCTCACATACCCCATAAGTTACCGACGTGGAGAGAACCGCCACCGATTCTCGCGCACATCACGTTACTCATGAGAGTATGCGGGATTACGGAGAAAGTCGTGTAACCCCTAGACCAGGGAGACCGGCTGTTGTCTACTAGAGACGGAATATTATATTGGTGTTATGAGTGAAAACTTTGCTTCATCATCAAGCAAAACCATGCTGTAATGGTTTGTCTGTTGCATGTCTAAAGTTGCCCCAAATTTCAGGGAAAATTGAAAAACATTGCTCTATGTGGTTGTCCAGGGCTGGTGCTCTGTGTGGTTGTCCAGGGTTGGTGCTCTGTGTGGTTTTCTGAGCTTGGTGCTCTGTGTGGTTTTCCAAGGTTGGTGCTCTGTGTGGTTTTCCAAGGTTCGTGCTCTGTGTGGTTTTCCAGAGTTCGTGCTCTGTGTGGTTTTCCAGGGTTTGTGCTCTTTATGGTTGTCCATGGTTCGTGCTCTGTGTGGTTTTCAAGGGTTGGTGTTCTGCTTGGAACATGCTGCTCTTTAAGTAAATCAAAGAAGTCACTGAGACCCAGATCCTGGAAACAAACAGTAACGAACACTATAAGAGCTGTTAACACTGTTTCAAGGGGTCAAACAGTTCACTGTGTGGGAGTAATCAAAGTTCTAAATCTACGGACTGCATCATTCTGGTCTCTAAAGGCACAGCCTGTCATGAATGGGGTGCTTAGTATATAAAGTAAGGCTAAGCACCTATATGCAAAGTCATGATTCTTTGAGTTATCCCATTTCAAGAGCATCATATGCCATTTATGAAAGTCTCTTTGGATGTCAGGGAATGCCCATGCTCTGGTACTGCTTTCCATTAAGGGCCGATTGCATGCATGGAGCAGTTCTGGATGGGCTTATTGGAGGGTATCACTCTGAAATCTCAAAATTCCTACAAAATACGAGGAAAGGCTAACCTGATGAACAAATGCGAGGAAGCAGTCAGATGTGTTGGCTGAAAGATACAATATCACAGCCCTGCTGTAAACGGGCACATCACAATTACATCCACATCATGAAATATCAGATGAACACAGAAGACGATTCAATTCATTGACCAGATAAAAGAACCCACTATGATGAGTTGCAAAACTTACCTCCACTATCCCGCCATTTGAAGAGTTCCTTAGTCCGGCAATCACTTTCCACGCAGCTACTATAGGTATGGCCATGACTGAACTCAAAGTTATCATTATACCAATACCATCGGCCCAGACAGGGAAGATGTAGTCGCCACACTTTGTATGGTCAAAATCAATCCATGTGAAAATTAGGATTGCCTTGAAAGGAAGCAATTAATAACAATTACAAAATATTCAAGTGTTAAAGATGGGAAGCTAGCACTTAGGGTTAATATTTCCAAGATGTAGCAGTAGTGTGCTGATTTCCAAGATAGCAGTCAGGGTTCAATCTCCAGTATTGTCAGTTTTGTTTTTCCCCCCGATCAGTATGGCAGTCAATCTTGGCATGTGAATGAAACATTAGGAAGACCTTGCAAGCAATGGAAATGTGGTTTCTGATGCAGATACCGTGGAATGCCAGAGTAACTAATAACAAGTGCGTGGAAGATGTTAAAGAAAGAAAGAAAGCATTGCATTCCACTATAAGAAAGAGGCAATGTTCTTTAGTTATGTGATGAGAAGATAAGCAGTGGACAATATGATGACTGGAAAGATCAGCCGTAGAAGAGGCAGAAATGATGCTAGAAGGCCTAAGTCTGTGACAAGGAGGAAAAACATTAACTGGACAGACTGAGCAAGGCACATGATTATGATGATGATGAGTATGGCTCTGACCCAGCCTCATAAATTAATTTTCAGAATTTTCTGGGAAGGAAAGGCACAAAGGAAGGGAACTGGCCACCCCATTTGATTTTACTGTAGGCTAGAAAAAAGTGTGACTTCTTTCTTCAGTGACATCTGCCATGAGACTACGTTCACTGTTTACTTCCCAGAATTCCTGCTGGGAGGCCTGTATTTGTGGCTGACATTTACCAGACTTTGTTTCTTCTACTGTATTCTGGTTATAAGTTTTAAATATTCTACTGGAATATTTGGAATATAAGTCACCCATATACATACAAGTATATATGACCGGAACCATGCCGTCTTGATAGACGATAGTTTGTAAAATGGAGTTATACCTCTCCATAACACAAAGCCTGGGCTGAGTTTAGAGACCATGTGTTGCCCATGCGGCATGATCCCTCTCTCGGCCTGCCTAGTTTACTCCAGAGGAAAGGTAACATTAATATGTCTGGAACAAGACAAGCTGCAGAAGATGCCGGATCAGCAAAGCAATGCTATAACTGTCCGCCTGTCAGAGTTTCTTTCCATCTTAGACCAGTTGCTCACCAAGGCTTAGGCCTGGTTTGCCCTGCCATGATATTTAGTCTTTAGGCTGCATTTCCTCACACTAGGGTAAGGCCTGTACCCTCCGCCTGAAGCTGTTAGCACAATGTGGGGTGTCAGGTTTGGTGAGCACCGCCCAACATTCTGCGCTAACAGAAAGCAGGTAGTAGCATCTACTGTCATATGATAGCTCAGTCATCTCTGACTATATATATATATATATATATATATATATATATATATATATATATATATATATATATATATATCTTCTTCTTCTTCAGCTTTCCGAGCCATTGAGGTTCTTTGCTGCAAATACAATCCGTCTCCATTCGTCTCTCTGGTGGACCTTCTCTTGCCAGTCTCTCTCTCTCTCTCTCTCTCTCTCTCTCTCTCTCTCTCTCTCTCTCTCTCTATATATATATATATATATATATATATATATATATATATATATATATATAGAGAGAGAGAGAGAGAGAGAGAGAGAGAGAGAGAGAGAGAGAGTAGGGGGTCTCCGTGCTAAAGTGGTCAAGCTGCTTGCCTTGTGTTCTGAAGGTATCAGGTTCATTTTTGGTCTTGGTCATTGAGTTAATGAGTGCAATTTTTCATAATCCCCTGGGGGTCGACCCTGATGCTTTTGAAAGCCGCTATGCAGAAAGAGACCGAGCATATAAGATTAAATCTGATGCAATTAAAGTCTATACACTTTCCTTTAAACCCTTGTTTGTACATATTTATATATCCATCCAACTCTACATGTAAGTCGTTCATGGTTAACATCAAGATATAGTTCCCCGTGGGATAAGTGTGTATGGATGTAACAAAGAAATTATAAATGTGATTTAAGTTGGCATTTAACAGATGGGTCTATCCTTTTCATTATTGAAGTTCAGAAATAATTTTTTTCAATGAAATATTTGTTAATCTATGTAAATACCTAATAAAATAATAATAATAATATGAATAATAATAACAATAACAAACAATAAGGTAAAGTCCCCTGTTTCCAGGAGCCATGGTGGTAAAGTTGTTAGCATGCCTGCCTCTCAAGACATTGGTCTGGGTTACATTCCCAATAAACACAAAATTACTGTTCTGACCAGTGCTGATAAAAATGGATACCAGATCAATTGTCAGAATTTTTGGGCAGTTGCCTGGGAATGAGTGTTGCTGATGAAGGGAAATGGCCACCACACCTCACATGCTATGAACTAGAATATATGAAGAGCTAACATTTCACACATCATCAGCAGTATCTGTTACAGGACTAACCTTTCGCTGTTTCCATGCCTTTATGACTCACTGGCATATAGTGCTTGATTATTCTCAATTCCTCTACCAAGCAGCATTCAATGGGTGATATGGTGGGTATATTTGCTAACCTTTTACTTCCCAGAACATTCTGTGGTACCCAGTTTACAAGGCTGGGTCAACACCATGTGGTCAGAAAAACACCCTGTCTCATGTGGGGGGTTCGAACTTAAGACTACAGGATTGTGCACAAGCCACAATACTACCATGACTCCTATATTAATTATAATAAATGTATAAAATGAGAATAAATCAAGCAATTGATAACCCAAGTTTACTTAGTGAAACCACATTTCAAGACATATTTAAGATTTAGGTAGCAAGGTAGAGATATCAGGCTAATACAAGGTCACAGTGTCCATATCACTGATCAGAAAATGGATAACAGAACGCGTCTCCTCTTTCGTGCATGTCAAAAAGGGCCGCCATCTTTAAACTGTCCTTATGATATCACCGTGTTCATCTGCACCATGATGTCATGTGCCTACCACTCTTAACAACAATATTGACAGGTTACAAGACAATGGCACTGTGGCGAAAGGGTCACGGGCGCAATTTGCAATCCCGCATAGCATAACAATGAACTATATCTTGATGTTAACCATGAACAACTTGCATCTAGAGTTGGATGGATATATAAATGTGTACAAACAGGGGTTTAAAGGAAAGTGTATTGACTTTAATTGCATCAGATGTAATCTTATATGCTTGGTCTCTTATGCGGTCATGGCATAAACTAGGTCACAGCAAATGGGACAAGATGACCAGTTCACTTCCTTGTCACATTTCTACCGTGTTTCATAAGAGAAAACTAAGGAGGGTTGGTGTAAGGTTGGCTACCTCATCTATTATCACTCATGAACAAGTCTACAAATAGCGTGACACGAGTTGGTTCAGGCCCCATGCTCCCTTGAGAGGTGAAAGACAGAAGAAGGAGAAGACAACTCATACCACCAAAGCTGCAGGGGCAACAAATCTCCAACTGATGGCCCAAATTTTGCTGGGAGACTTGCCAAGCATCAGGCGGATGTCATCAAACAAGCGGTCTGTTCCTGAAAGTGGACAGCAAAAACCCTGTACCTCCATATTTGTTTTTGACCATATTTCACCAATTGTTCTAATGATAAAGGTCATCATATGGCAGATAGTGCTATAGGAGTGTACAGTGTTAGGCTTGCACATACACTAGGTCACGGCATAATGGGACAAGGTGAATAGTTCACTTCCTTGTCACATTTCTTTCCCAAAATATTTCGAAAAAAATTATCTGGTTTTAATTTTACGAGGTTAGCCAACAATAGCTACTCCAAGAAATGTAATTTTATGAATTTGCCATGCCAGGTTGATGATCTGGACCTCGCTGAGAGCATTGTCCCCCTCTCCCACACAAAATCAGATGCAAGATAAATTAAAGACACCTGGGAAGGTTAACCTGGTCAACAAATGCCTGAAGAAGTCGGATGTTTCGGCCAAAAGGTGTACATATTCCAGCTCTGCTGTAAACAGGCACAACGCAATTACGTATAAATCAACACTCTGGATGAACGCAGAAGAAGAAGTAGAAATTAAACACACGTGATGGGAGGTCACAACAATTTGTTCTAAAAATTCAAGACAACAAGGGGAGGACAACAGTGGTCAGAATAAATCAAGCAAATGATAACCCTAATTTCCTTGGTGAAACCTCATTTTAAGAAGTGGAATCAGACATATTTAGGATTCAGGTAGCAATGTAGACAAAGATGAGGGACCAGGCAAAGATATTAAATTAATAAAAAAGGCAAAAAGACATTTTCCAGCAGTAGGAAATTTGTGGAAGTCAAAAGAAATTAAATCACGAAGCAAACAAGAATATTTAACTCTAATGTTAAATCAATGTTGAGTTAAGCTAAGAAATGACATCACTGAACTCAGTTCATTCCCACATACGCTCCGTCCCCTCGTTCAACAGCCAGTGAAGAGTCATATTTCTAATGGTCCCAAGTGCCTTCTGATTGAAAGCTCTCCTCGTCTTCCCTCTTAGTTTTGAGATTCGTTCAGAGCCCCTGTCGAACCCCTGCCATATCATTCTCTCCACATACGGGTGGGTGCTCAGTCTGTTCCATGCTTTCTCCACCAGTCCCACAGGCACCCAACCACCTCTCCCTTCTCCATAGGTAATCTACCACTGAGAGGTGCAATCCCTGTCAGCCTATCAGCCTGTTCATTCCCCCGCACTCCCGCATAACCAGGGTAGAACATCCATGTTAAATCAATGCTGCTGTATGGATAAGAAACATGGAGAATGGTTAAAACGAGGTGGTCAGACAAATCTGAATCCCCCCACTGGCGATCAATCTTCAGATCACTGTACAAGTGGACAAATATGCTGACCATTCAACCACTACATAAAGGTTAAGGCAGTCCCTTAGCAGATTCTGCTGTTGGAATGTGAAGTATCAGACCTCAAATTGTAGGTCATAAAATAGATTTGAGGTGGCCAGTTTCTTCTTTCTCACCTGTCCTTCCCAGAAAATTGTGAGCATTTTCTAACATTACTTTTTAAGGTAGCGAGGTAACCTAGTGGCTCACCTCCCAACACGGGGGTCATGGGTTAAATCTGCATCAGTGTGGATTAAAATGTTTTAAAAAAATTACCAGAGCTGCCAGGACGACCCAGCCCAACATGAGTACCAGGACATGTCACAGGAAGTAAAAGCAGCCCACATGATACTGACCACATCCGATTGGTCTATACAAATCTAGGTCTAGCACTGGATGCCCAAGGGTGTGTTAAAGGATGTTTCACTTCTTTCTGTTTAAACTCAGTTTCTTCTTCTTCTTCTGCGTTCATCCGGAGTTTTTTTTTGGGGACATGATTGCGTTGTGCCTGTTTACAGCAGAGCTGCGTTCTTGCGCCGTTAGGCCGACACATCCAACTTCTATGGGCATTTGTTGACCGGGTTAACCTTCCCGGGGGTTTCTTAGTTTGACTCTCACTGTTGTGGTGTTATCCCCCATCCCAGCTGGCCCATATAGAACAGCTAAAGACATCCTAGTCAGCCCTCAAGCGAAGGCAGGGGCAGACCATTGGCATTCCCGGCCATCCAAGGAGGCTTCCATAATTGCAGAGGCGACACACAGCGCTCTGGTACTGGGCTCTCCCAAGGAATCGTCACGTCCTGCACATGGCTGCTTAGCCTCACTTCCGTATATTGGGCCTTCCATTCATCATAGGCTGTTCTTCCGGAAACCAGAAGAATGCAGTCTGCAGATGACATCCACACAGTGAGCTTTCGATTCGGACTTTCCACATAATGGATTTGCTATCCAAGCAATATTCCATTTCATGCCTCAGGGATGCTTTCGTAACCGACATGCCTGTGGTATGAAGTGTGGCAGTCTAAATACTTCTTCATGCACCTTTAGATGTTAACCTGAATGTAGTTAAAGTAAGCTGCAGTCAACTTGAGCTTGTTGATATCTCCATAGAGCTTGTCCTCAAATGAAGCAGGTGTGGGCCAAAATATCTTTCTCTGTTCTGCAAATATTGGGCACTCCTGCAGCAAATGTTTAGCTGTCATTTTACCAGTTCCACAATTACATTCATCGGTATCTCCTATGATTAGTTTATTGAACAAGTGGTATGCCTGTTATGTCCTGTGCGGAGTCTGAAGATTGCTACTTGTTCTCTTCGGTCGAGTTTGTAATATGCATCATCCTTCTGGTGGCCTGGATGCTCTGATTCCCATTTGGTTCTATAAGTGCTTTTTATAAACCTCTTTGCTTCATTATAGGTTATGTCTGCGTCAGGCTGTGGTAGTCGTCCACACTCTTTTGCTAGTCTGTCAGCCTCTTCATTTCCAGGTATACTGCAATGTGATGGGATCCACTGTATTACAACTTTTTTGGATTTCTCACATAGACCATGGGGTGCTGCTCTTAGGTCAGCTAGTTCTGTGCTATTTTTGCTCTTCAGTATTGAGACAGCTGACTTTGCATCTGTGAAGATAGCTATTTGCTTCTCTTTATTTTCCTCCATCAAGAGCATTTCTGCTGCAGTTTTCAAAGCCTCTACCTCCGTTTTGAAGTTACTTGAAAAAAACTCAGTTTTATTAGGCTGGCTCTACACCAGAGCTCTACTGGTCCGAAGAAAGTTCCTGCCCCTGCTGAGGGTTGAACACAATATCTCTGTACTGCAGAGACATAAGAATGAAACTTACTGACATAAGCCTGGGTCACTGACATTGAGTTGAGTGACCGGGCAGGAGGAAGAATGGAGATGAGAGGGGGAGACAGTAAATTGACTGACCTGGCTACGAGGAAAACAATCAACCCTCAGAAATAATGGGGCGGATATGAGTGGAAATCCCCAGGGGGGGATGGGTCGAAAGAGAGTGGTGTGTTGTGTGAAGTGAGGAGACTGGAAGTCAGTGAGAGAAGAGACCGACTGGGGGTCAGGTCGTTTAAGAGAGAGCTCCGTGTTGTGTTGTTCTTCGAGTGGTGAAGACAGGCCTGAACCCAGAGTGGGTTCTGTATTGAGTGTGGGCCTAAACCCAGAGTGAATTCTATAGTTGAGCAGTGGCTCCAACCCAATGTGTGGGTTGTATTGTGGGAGACCCAGCCGTGGATAGTAGCTGGATTACCTGTCTTGTGGATTGAGATTAGAAGCCAGCCGTGAGAAGGCATTGATGTGTGCTGGTTAAAATTGTGAGGAGGATATTTCTATTCTATGGATTACGTTATGTTCCTGGATGTATAAACCTGTTCCGTTTGTCCGTCTTATTTTTGTAATAAAGGATTATGTGCGCCAACGGAATCTTGTTTCATGCCTGGTGAATATGCACTGAGGGGGTGAGTTACATTGCAAGACAGATATCTCCATTGACACACCATGAGTATCGTTACCTAGACAACGACCATCACACAAAACTTATCATCAATATCATGAACAGTATCATCGTGAGAACTTCGTGATATTATCATGAAGAGAAACGTGTGACAATCTGGGCGCTCGTCACTTAGTAAGGAGTATCTGGAAGGCTACGTACGGTCAAGAACATTATAGACAGTGTTGTCATTCTGAGATATTTGTGGGCTCTTCGCTGAAAGAGAGGAGTTATTATCGGTGTCTTCGTGCCATCAATTTAGACAGTACTGCGTCACGAGATTAACAGCAATTCTTTTGTGTGTGTAAGACGCCACATCGAAAAAAAAAAAACTGTCAGCGCGCGGGGAGGGTACGCGGCGGAAATCACAAGCTAGCAGACAGTTCAAGTGAAGTCCACTACAGGTGATTTGGACCCAACCATATCGCTAAAGCGAATGGGGGTGCAGCGGCAGCACAAAAGTCGGTGATAAAGACACGCCATACAGACTAACCGGGAGAGTCCATTACGGTGACAGGTAAATTTGATACCAGGCAGGAGGGCTGAAATTAAAGACGAGTGTTGAATCCAGAGTGGCGAGGGCAGCGTGGGTGTGTGTAGGACGTCACTGTCGGTGATAATGACAGGATTGGGAACCAAAGATAATTGACAGGTGTGTGTGCTGGAGGCAAGCGCACTGTGTTGTTGCAAGTTGACTGGTCAAGATTAGTCGACGCAGTAAATAGGACGGGTGGGTACACCAGCGTCCAGGTACTGGGGAAGTACATGTTTGGATAACAGAGAAAAATTGGCAGTCGCTAATTTGACGGACAGTTGACTGAAGGGGATAGTAACGTTACCCCTACCGCAGCCGGGTGGGGCTGTCAAGTTTGTGTGAAAACTGTGTTACGGAGGAATTTTTCACTGAGAGATAAAGAGAAATTGAGGTGTCCGGCAAGGCCAAGGCCGTGGACAGTGGAAAGTTACTGAGATGTTCCATAGTGGAACTGGATAAACAAGCTGTTTTTGTGTGAAACTAGACTTTATGTTCGGCTTTGTTAAAAGCCCTTTGTGTTCATTACCTTATAATCAGCAAACATTTTGTCAACGATTGATGACGTGGCATCTCCGCGTACATAGTTGCATACAGTTGCCAAAAAGAACTGACTGTACAGAGTGAAAGCGTTGAACATTTATTGCCATTATTTTGGTCTTTTCTTTTGGGAAATCCATAACATTAATGATACAGCGAAGCGCCATCTCCGCAACGAGAGTAACAACAAATCGAAAGAACACTTTGGATTATTACCACGTACAGAGAAAGTACAATAACGTTACGGATATCACTATCATCTTCAACTTCTGTCGACAGTTGGAACTTTTGATCACCACGTGAATTCAATAACCACTCAACAAAACAAGAAGTCGGTTTGAAATCTAGCGTCGTAGACATTGAATAAAAAGAACTTTTGGCGACGGATTAGTGGGCACATATTTATCGGCCAACGATGTGGACATTCTGTTTGCTGCTCATTGTCTTATAAATATTGTTTTCGGTTGTTAAGCTGTTACTTGTATGTGGTCCAGTGTTTGTCAAGAGTAGGAGATTTGTTGGGGTGTTTCTCGAGAGTCGGGATACAGCACAATAATTTATTTGTCTTTCTGGTGCTTACGATATTTTTGTAAGAAAAACGTTAATGAGTTGACGTATCGTGCAGGGGCATTGAAATAGTCTTAACCAATATCTAGAGCCGAGTTGTCTGACGTCAGATCTGTGTATATTTTCAGTATATATTCTTTTTCTTTCTCTCTTTCTTTTCGTTATATTTACATATAATATTTGTTGAGTTCGGATATATGTTTTTATTGTGATCTTTCGTCATTTCTGCTGTCTAGTGGTCTTGGTCAATTTATATTTTTATTTTACGCGCACTGTGGATGTCTCTACACAAGCTTGTGGTTGTTACTGTGGTTTATTTCTGTGTCATCATCGTCTCCGTGTACTCAGCTTGTGAAGTCTAGCGTTGGATAGTCATCACTTAGTGTTATCATCCATTTGTTTGTATATGTATTGATATGTATGTTTAACAATATTTCCAGGGACTTTATGAACTTTTGGTCATAGATATATAGATATAAGGGAGTATAGGTGATACTTCCCCCCTCACTACCTAGTACTTATAGAGTGACTGGGTGAGTACAGAGTGATATTGTAGCACTACGGATTTACGTACACAGGGAGTGCGGGTGTACTTAGGCAAGTGACACAAAGACTAACAGCAGAGTCTGTACATTTATAGTTGGCTGATTCACAGCAACGTGTCCACAAGTACAAGATGCCTACTTTAATGGATTATATTGAAGCAGGTGAAAGAATAGGCCTGAAAGGTAAAGAGTTACAGGAGTATGCCGAAGCAAAAGAACAACAACAGACGGAAAGAGAGGAGAGGCATAATGAACGCGAGGCAAAGCGTCTACAGGAAGAAAAGTTAGCTGAGAAAGAGACACAAGTAAAACTAGCTGAAATGGAAAACAAACGTCTACAGGAAGTAAAGTTAGCTGAGATAGAAAACAAGCGTCTACAGGAAGAGACACAAGTAAAACTAGCTGAAATAGAAAACAAGCGTCTACAGGAAGAGAGAGAGACACAAATGGAACTTGAAAAGTTAAAACACACAAATGCGGTGGAAATTGAGAAAGAGAAGATTAAGATGGAAGCTGAAATTGCTCTCAGAAAACTAGAACTATCTTCAAAGGGTCAAAGTGAGGAAAGCGGAAAACCTTCGCAGTCGTCACAGAGATTAAAACTGCCATACTTTACGGACCGAGACAACCTTGAATCTTATTTGGACAGATTTCAAGCAAGTGCGAAAGTGTTAGGCATCCCCGAAGAACAGTATGCTATTAGACTAGGGGAGCTGCTTACGGGCAAGGCACTAGACACCATGTTCAATTTACCGGTAGAAGAAAGGAACAACTACACTATCTTACGTCAACGTTTGCTGACTAAGTTCCAACTAACTGAACATGGATATAGGACAAAGTTTAGACAGTTAGTGCCAGAGACAAATCAAGATTTCACAGATTTTGTTAACACTGTAAAGAATACATTTAACAAATGGATGGAGCTTGCAGAAGTAGGGAAAGATTTTAATAAATTAGTAGATCTAATGTTAAGAGACAAGGTAGTATCTGCATGCAATTCTAATTTAGTGGCGTTCTTTGAGGAACGGAAGCCAAAGGACATAGACACAATGTCTCAGTTAGGGCAAAACTACATGACTGCACATCCTAACGTATCTATTGGGAAACTAATGAGTGAGGAAATAGTCTGTGCAGCGTACACTAAACAGAACCAGAATCCAGTTATCAGACCAAGGGCGAAAAGTGTGGATTCAGCACAGAAAGGTGAGCAGCAAGAACTTCATGATAATGGTTTCCGAGGAAACAATGTTGGTAGAGTAGGACGGTACCCATATAGAAGAGGGAACTTCCAGAGACGTCCAAATTATGCCGGATGTTGGAATTGTGGGAGCTGGAGACACAGAGCAGCAGAGTGTGATGCACAACCATCAGATGGACCAACGAACAACACTAAAAGGGAGATTACTTGTTTCAAATGTGGAAAGAAGGGGCATGTCAGCCATCAATGTAGGATGAGAGAAACAGAGCACTCAAATGCAGTGCAAGTAATTGAGACGCTGAACAATGAAGATTGTAGTGGATGCAAACCTCTTTTTGAAAAAGATGGTCAGCCAGTCTTAATATGTGGTCATACAGTAAAAGCAGGATCAGCAGTGCATGAAGGAGGAAGTCTGAAGTTGCATCAGGGATTTGTTAATGATAGACCAGCGTTAACAATTAGGGATTCCGGATGTACGTCTATCGGAGTGAGGAGAAGTTTAATAGATCCCTCGGATTATACAGGGAAAAAGATTAGATGCATAACATTCAACGGCACAGTAGAGTTCTACCCAGTAGCCATAATAACAGTAAAAACACCATATATCACTGGAAGAGTGACAGCGTGTGTTTTGGACTCACCAGTGGCTGATTTGATCATAGGAAATGTTATAGGAGTTAAAGATTGTACAGAAGAGGAAGTAGCTTATTGGGACCAAAAATATAGTGTAAACAGTAATGAGGTAGTTACCACAAGAGAACCTAAATTAGAGAGTATAGCTGAGGTAGAAGAGGCACTTGAAGTAGACACAGGAACTCAGGACAAGGATAGTACAGCTGAGCAGATGAGAATGGATCCCAAATATAGTGCTAGTGAATCCCAGAGACAAGATACTACTCTGAACAAATGTTCCCAAGGGTGTAGGAGAGTAGAAAATAGGCAGTCAAAGAAAGGTAGATGGTGCTTCGAGAGGAAGAACAATGTTCTCACTCGCCGTTTGTCAGATAGTGGAACTGCACGTGGGCAAGGAGCAGTACCTTTAGTACATAGAGACCGATATACTAGAACAGCTCAGGATAGTGCATGTGCAGGGCACATAGGCATAAGGCGTATGCAGCATAAAGCAAGGTGCCAGATATATGGGCCAAGATTAAATAAAGAGTTCAGACTAAACAGAGACTCAAGTGTAACGGTGCAATATGCAGATAGGAAAGTTGAGTCACGTCAAAAGAGTTTTCGTGACATTACTGACCCAGGGCTAGGGATATCAAACAGATGTTGTAATTGTAGAGGTACCATGAGTCATGGGTACATGAAAGGTAGACACAGCATCGACAGGAATCAGAGGTGGGTTAATGAAAGAACAGAACCACCTGATATTGGGTCGGGACACAAATAGTATTGTGTGGTCGTGAAGTAGTAAGAGACCTGTGGTTACATAAGTATAATGCTTTCCTATGATGTATTATTATTGTGTGATGTATTATTATTATGTGATGTATTAGTTCATGCATTGGTACACAAGATAGAAAGTTGTTTGTATTTATGTGTGGGGAATATGGGAGTGTACTATGAGCATTTGAGGTATCATTTAGGGTGGTAGCTAGAGTAAGGTGCAGCCATACTTAGGGCTACCCAGGCTATATGTCTGGGTCACATGTTTAGTAAGTTTTAGTCTCCCAATATTTGAAAACGAAGTTTTCTTTTAAGAGGGGGGTAATGACATAAGCCTGGGTCACTGACATTGAGTTGAGTGACCGGGCAGGAGGAAGAATGGAGATGAGAGGGGGAGACAGTAAATTGACTGACCTGGCTACGAGGAAAACAATCAACCCTCAGAAATAATGGGGCGGATATGAGTGGAAATCCCCAGGGGGGGATGGGTCGAAAGAGAGTGGTGTGTTGTGTGAAGTGAGGAGACTGGAAGTCAGTGAGAGAAGAGACCGACTGGGGGTCAGGTCGTTTAAGAGAGAGCTCCGTGTTGTGTTGTTCTTCGAGTGGTGAAGACAGGCCTGAACCCAGAGTGGGTTCTGTATTGAGTGTGGGCCTAAACCCAGAGTGAATTCTATAGTTGAGCAGTGGCTCCAACCCAATGTGTGGGTTGTATTGTGGGAGACCCAGCCGTGGATAGTAGCTGGATTACCTGTCTTGTGGATTGAGATTAGAAGCCAGCCGTGAGAAGGCATTGATGTGTGCTGGTTAAAATTGTGAGGAGGATATTTCTATTCTATGGATTACGTTATGTTCCTGGATGTATAAACCTGTTCCGTTTGTCCGTCTTATTTTTGTAATAAAGGATTATGTGCGCCAACGGAATCTTGTTTCATGCCTGGTGAATATGCACTGAGGGGGTGAGTTACATTGCAAGACAGATATCTCCATTGACACACCATGAGTATCGTTACCTAGACAACGACCATCACACAAAACTTATCATCAATATCATGAACAGTATCATCGTGAGAACTTCGTGATATTATCATGAAGAGAAACGTGTGACACTTACCATAAACCCAGGAGAGGGCAAGACACTCAGTGAGTCCGATGGCCAGCAAGGAATATGTGGCAGCATAATTATCAAAAAGCTGCACCACGTACATGCCACCCTGTTAAAAAAATGAGTTAAGGTTAGTATCATAGCCTGGGATTCTGAGATAAGTAGCAAATTAAAAAAAAAAAATTTTCATTTTCTTTTCATTGTTTTCATCTTCCCATCCCATTCTTATGCCTTAATTTAGGCACTGTAGCATCTTCTCCATGTTTATTATATGTTGTGTTTTGTGTATGTATTTGTTTGCTGATGAAGGCTGGTCACTGCAAAGTCCTATTTTTTTCCATAATTGTGTTCTATAAAGCTGCATAACTTTGTTATTTTATAGTTTACATTTCTACAGCTTTACTGCAGTTCCACTCATTTGATTCATACTGTTAAAAAAAAGGTATATCTTTAAGATGATTATTTCATTAATTCAAGTTACTCTGCCCAAATACCGGTAAGAAGTTGTATTTCAATGTTACCACAGCGTAAATGTGTGTCTGCTTCTAAACCTTTCTTGGGAAACCTTTCTGCTTCTATTTCTGATTATGACAGCTGAGAGTAAGTGTACCTCCTTCATTCCAGTAATTTTACACAGTCTTTCCTATACTTAATGGACTGCCATGCCACGTTCAAGCGTTGTGGGTACTTTTAGTCTGCAGCCATGCCAGCTTTCTGTCACAATACAGACCAAACTTCAGCTGTCTTCATGATAGTATAACTACTGAAAAAACATGTACCACTAAGAAGCAGTCAGCAACAAACAATGCAAGTTCACTAGCGTATCAAACATGTTGTACCATGCTTGACTTGGTGATCTACACAGATCATGATTGATGAACATCAATATACTCAATCCGCCGCCAAAACGTCACATCATGTTACACTCAGTCTGATGATATAATAAGTCTCCTATTCATGAGTTAAATCATATACTCATACTTGTAATTCATAGTAGACTCTTCAGATATAATTCTTTACAAATACTTCAATGGTGGTACAGCATTCTTCCATAATTCACTGCTGTGTAAACTTTCATAACTGCTCACTCAATACCATACATCCTACTCACGGCTGACATCTGAACCCTAATTCTGGTAGTACACAGTACATGTCGCAACTTCAACCTTCAGTGCTCGACTGGTACCTAAGCATGTGATAACATGCTGGTAATCTTATATAAAGGCTAACCCACTTTTCTCTTAAGCGACTCCATGCTGAGTCCTGAGTGTTCCCTGTCTTATCGTGACTTTGCTCACAGACCATTGACCCTCCTTCATCTGCATCATTCCCTTGTGTCTTAATTCTCTTAGCATAAACATCATCATCACCTCTAATATGAGGGGGCTTCAAATAAAAACCTTAAAAATGTGATAGAAAGTACAATTAACCATGCTATTGTCTTGTAACATGTCAGTATTGTTGTTACATGTCAAGAGGGTTAAGAACAGACATCACGATGCAGATAAACACGTTGATGTCATAAGGACAGTTTAAAGATGGTTGCCCCACTTTTGACAAGCACCAAAGAGCAGCAGCATTCTGTTATCCATTTTTTTAAAATCAGTGAAGGTGTGAAACCTATAGAAATTTATTGGTGAATGAAGGTCCAGTATGGTGATACATGCCTGTCAGTCCAGCAAGTGTATGAGTGGAGTAGGAAGTTTCAAAACGGCGTGACTTCTTGACAGACTGTTACCGACCAGGTCAGGCACACAGAGTACTGAGCCCGGAGTTGATTTTACTACAGGAATCCAAGCACTTTAACGGCACTGGAGGACTTGCATTGAACGCCGTGATGACTACTTTGAAAAATGATACATTTGTTCTATACTTTTTTTAGAATATATTCACCACAAAAAAAAGAAAGATTTAAGGTTGTCATTTAAAGCCCCTTGTATCATCATCATCATCCAGTGTCTTGCTGTCCTGGGCGATCATGCCTCTCCACAAATTGTGATCTCCGACACCATGGATCAATTCGTGTGTTGACTCCTTCCATGTCATGACACAAGACTGTCAATAATGTTTTCACGCTGTCTTCCTATATCTCTTCTTCCATAAATCTTTCCAGTTGTCACAACATGTGACAGTTTTTGTCTTCTCATAATGTGGCCAAGAAATGAGGACTGCCTCTTTCTGATGCTTGTGAGAAGTTGTCTTTGCGTCTCAGCTTCCCTTAAAACATCCTGATTGCTCGTTTTGGCTGTCCAACTAATTTTCAACATTTTTCTATAAAACCACATCTCCAAGGCTTCCAGGTATTCTTTCGCTTGTGTATTAATTGTTCAGGACTTGCAGCCATATGTTAAAACTGGTTCTATGTAATATACAAGAGCGTTTTTCCTAACTTTCAAGGACAGTGACTTATTGCACAAAACGTTCTTAATTTGACAGAATGCAGTTTTTGCTTGTCCCCTTGTATTAGACATGTGATAATCTTCAATTAGAGTGCTGGCCCAGAACAAACTCATGCCGAGCTGTCCAATCTCCTGCAGTTTGCTTCATGTGCTCCCCATATTAATTTCTGTCTCTAGTTTTCTTCTCTGTGCGTTTCAGGTCTCCCTCCAGTGAAAGAAATTTACAGTTATCTCATGTCTCCCTCCAGTGAAAGAAATTTACAGTTATCTCATGTCTCCCTCCAGTGACAGAAATTTACAGTTATCCTATTCTCAAGTTTGCTCAACATGCAACCTATCCAGCACCAGCATCTCTCCTTCACCTCTTAATCCACTGAAATCTTTAGTCCTCTCCATAAGCTCCACTTGAGTGATTATATCATACCATTGTAGTCCTCTGTTTCTGCATGATATGATGATCACACATCTTCTTTTGTTTACTCTGATGTTGAACATATATATGACATGACTATGCAGTACAGTTAAGACATAAACACAGACTAATCAGACATCTATGGCATGGATAATCATCATATCATCCCAGCCCAACTACATATCCCAGCCCAACTACACGACACCCATGACAGTAACCAGAAGCTGGCTGTGCCTACAAAACTAGTAGCTCTCAAACCACTCATTCCATTACTTAAGTGGGGTTAGTGAGCTGAGTTAACTTGTCCAGTGTAACGCTTTTTGTATAAGACACTATCATCCATGCTTCCCAACATTATAGGGGTAATAATAATACTACCCGCACCCAACACTTTGTGACTATTATTACACCGACCATATCACTTCAACATTTCTTACCTGGGTACAGAACGGCAGCCCAATGATGTAGCCAACTATACTTATAATAATAAGTAATGAAGACGAGTTTCTTCTTGCCCGAAAAAATTCTGGAAACTGATCAAGAATCGTGGTGTGCACTGTAGTTACTGTTGCAATCTGAAAACATACAGGGTTAACATATTTGCAATTTATTATAATAAGAAGGGAAGTCAGTTAGCAAGTTACAGATATAGAGACACTGAAAATGGTAGGGGGTAATTTCTAAAGGTGTCATTTGGTGGTAGCATCGTTCAGCTTTATGATTAGCTTTAGGCAACAGACTACTAGATATTGCAGAATGGCTCATAGAGATTATAAATAACAGACAGTGCCCTGTTGTGCAATTATATGGCCAAATGAATATGCTGCAAAAGATATTCAAAAGAACCTACTAGCAGTGTGTGATTTTCATCTGTTTGGTTTACTAAAAGTACCTGTTTTTGCAGCTGATGCAGACATTGAGCATGAGGTTAGAATCTAGCTGAGGCAGTGGGACACATTTTATGCTGTGACTTCCAAAGCACTGAAACAGTGCCCAGACAAGTATATCAAGGTTGGTGGAGATTATGTTAGGAAATAAAGGCAAAATTTAGGTGATAGTTTGAATCTCATTAATTTTTTTCACTAATATCAATTTGCAACTTACTGACTTCCTCTTGTATTGTAATTCACAAGACCAGGACAAGTAAAAACTCAATGCTGGCCAGGCAGTCACGTGTTCAAATCCCTATCTTCGCAGATTTAAAAAAAAAACAATTTACCTCCATTGCATATGGCAATATGCCCCATATTTGTACAGACCAACCAGCACTCCAGGGCTGATGTGGTTAATATCACACCGCTGGCTTTACTTCCCAGAACATTTTCTGGTACCAATTTTAGCCTGGGTCAACCTAGAGTGCAAGGTCAATTTGACAAATCTAAGATTCAGACTCATAGATAAGACCCCCGGGGCAGCAGGCAAGCATGTTAGTCATTGCTCTACCGTGGCTTCCTGATCTATGTTCTTATGGAAACATCCCACATCAAAGGGAGGAGTTTGTTCCCAAGATATCAGGCAAGCTGGTGAGCATACTAGCTACTACTATATTCTTTTTCTGCCCTTTATTCCCCCACTGGGGAAAATGCCCTCTACCAAACCTGCCACGCCGTTCCATCTTTAGTTATCTCCTGCAGCTCTGTCATGTTCTCCCCATATTATTCATCTCTGTCTTTAATTCTCTTTTCCATGTGTATTTAGGTCTCCCACTATTTCATCTACCCTGTAAGTTCCACACAAGAGAGTCTCTAGTTGTACCATCCTTAGGTTTTCTTAAGGTGTGTTGTACCCAACGCCTGTACCACACACCTTGATTTACAGGAATTTCAATACTCTATCTATTACATCTCATGTGAAATAGAAATAGGGTAGAAAATTCTTCACCAACTGGATAGTTTTAAATACCTAGGGCATTTATAACATCAGATGGACGATGTACAACAGAGATTAAGAGCAGAATAAGGCAAGCAAAGGCTGCATTTCAGAAAATGAAGAGTGTTGTATGCAACTATAGTCACTATCACTGAATGTAAGAGAGTACCGAAGTGCTATATAGAACCTGTTTTGCTGTATGGCTGTTAATCTTGGAATGTAAATAAACAAATTAGGAAGAGATTGGAAGCAACAGAGATGTGGTTGTTGGAGACGAAAATGTTGCGGATTCCTTGGACTGCCAAAGTAACTAACAACGATTGCCTAAAAGAGGCTAATGAAACTAGAACATTATATACAACAATAAGAAATAGGCAAGTAGCTTTTTTTTGTCACGTGATGAGAAGAGAGGCATTGGAGAACATTGTAACAACTGGAAAGATCAAGGGGAAGAAAGGCAGAGGCAGACCAAGAGAAATGATGCTGGATGGATTGCGACGGTGGCATAGAGGAATAACAACAGCGGAGTTGATCCAGAAAACCAAAGACTGAGATCTGTGCAGAGTCATGAAAACCTACACCAGTCGGCACTTGATGATGATTACATCTCAATCATGCCTTGAAATAAATTATGTTTATCTTGTGCAAACAGATTTCTTCCTCTTCATCTTTTGTTTGCTTGAAATTTGTCTATAACTGCAATGTTGTCTCTTGTATGAATTTAACTGTCTTTTTAGTTCACTCAGGGGTCCATAGAGTGTATCTTCCACTGCCGTTTCTCTAAGCCAGAAGGTTTGGCTAGGTATCTAATATTTTTGGCAGTCTTTGGATATATGATCTGCTGTTCGCAGTGCCAATGTGCACATGGCTGAATCGCCACTGAATCACCAACCCTGAATTTTGCACATATGTGGTTGCGTAATATATTGTCCTGTTCTGAGGCGCAGGTTTTGTTGAACAGATAAACTGCCTTCTTGCAATCTTCCTGTTGTACATCAGACTAAACATGAGTAACCTACCTGTGTGCCAAGACCTAAGGTGACCAGCATGGCAAAGAACAGCAATGACCACAACTGAGAGACTGGAAGCTTGGTGACCACAGCTGGGTAGATGACAAATGCCAGACCTGGTCCTGCGGTTAATGATGAAAAGTTAATGCTTTAACAACACATGATACAAACAACAGAAAAGTAAGTAAAGTTAAGGATCCTTTATACATGGCTTAAAGGGCATATTAAAGTCAGTTCTTAGTCAGATATGACTGAGCTAACGTATGACTGTAGAAGGTATTACCTGCTTTCTGTTAGTGCTGAATGTTGGCGGCACTCACCAAACCCCACATTGTATTAATGGCTTCGGGCAGAGAAGTGTGACTGGGAGGATACAAGCCTTACACTAGTGCGAGAAAATGCAACCTAGACTAAATGTCATGGCATGACAAACGAGACCCTAAGCCTTGGTCAGTAACTGGTCTCGGATGGAAGTCAGTTAGAGCATTGCTTTGCTGATCCAGCAGCTTCTGTAGCTTGTCTAGCTCCTGATGTATTGGTGTTACCTTTCCTCTGGAGTAAACGAGACAGGCCGAGAGAGGGATCATGCTGCTTGGGCAACACATGGTCTCTAAATTCAGCCCAGGCTTTTTGCTATGGAGAGGTATAACTAACTCTATCTTACAAACTATCATCTGTCAAGACGGCCAGGTGCCAGTCAGTCAGTGCATATTTTGCTAGACCCATATTTGTATAGACCAGTTAGCACTGTAGAGGTGATGTGGTTCATATCCCACTGGCCGCCTTTATTTCCCAAGACATTCTTGGTACCCATGTCATGTTAGGCTGAGTTGACCTGGCTGCCCTGGTCAATTGTAAACATCCACCATGTTGCAAATTTGATCCCATGGCCACAGGGCTGTCAGACAAGTGTACTAGCATCTGCACTTCTGTGGCTCTTTAAGAAGTCAAATACAGATGATTAAACATGAATATGTACACCATGCAAGGTGGAACTTGAAGCTTTTGTTAACCAACTAGTGATGTCTTAGTATGAAACCTTCAGCTCAAGGCTTTTCTTTGGGTCTAGATGGTCTGAACATCAATGCATCAGACTTAAGAGGAACACTCAATCTTCCAGAAATTCCACACCCAACTGATCAGTTCAAGCCAAGCAATGCCAACCTACCAAACAGCTCAAGCCAGATAATGCCAACCTACCAAACAGCTCAAGCCAGGCAATGCCAACCTACCAAACAGCTCAAGCCAGGCAATGCCAACCTACCAAACAGCTCAAGCCAGGCAATGCCAACCTACCAAACAGCTCAAGCCAGGCAATGCCAACCTACCAAACAGCTCAAGCCAGGCAATGCCAACCTACCAAACAGCTCAAGCCAGGCAATGCCAACCTACCAAACAGCTCAAGCCAGGCAATGCCAACCTACCAAACAGCTCAAGCCAGGCAATGCCAACCTACCAAACAGCTCAAGCCAGGCAATGCCAACCTACCAAACAGCTCAAGCCAGGCAATGCCAACCTACCAAACAGCTCAAGCCAGGCAATGCCAACCTACCAAACAGCTCAAGCCAGGCAATGCCAACCTACCAAACAGCTCAAGCCAGGTAATGCCAACCAAACCAGCTAGCCCAAGACCAAGTATTGCATTAAAAAAAAAAACAACTGAATAAATAAAATTTCTTCTTCTTTTTCTGATTTGTTTACCAAATGTTGAATGTGTCTGAACATTTTGGCACCTATTGAGTTGAGTTGTTGAGCTGAGCTAAGAACTGACATCACTGCATTCAAGACATTCCCATATGTGCTCCGTCCCCTCGTTCAACAGCCAGCAAAGAGTCACACTACTAATCGTTCCCACAGCTTCTTGATTGTAAGTTCTCCTGGTCTTCCCTCTCAGTTTTGAGATTCTACCAGAACCCCTGCCAATACCCTGCGATCTCCTTGGTCTACACAATCTACTTCAGCATGCCACATTTTTAGACCATAATTGCCTTTCCTAGTGATTTGCTACTCTTCTGGACAGACTGCAGTGATGCAACCTGTCTCCTGGATCATGTCTTGGGGGTGGCGTACAGGCTTGGTCAGCTCTAGTTTGCTGACCCTAGCACAAGACACAGGTGAAGTGTGAGTAAGTAACAGAAAAGAAGGTTAAACATTTGATGTAAATTAAAAGGTAAAAACATTATTAACTTAAATAACTCTAATAAATAATTACACCAGTAACAACAACAACAAAAAAAAGCAAAACAAAATATATTATTGGATAACAGTTTAAAATTATTTGTCATAGTTACAAATTTACTTGCCATTTTGCAAATTGTTCATGTTAAGCTGTTCAAATGGGCGAACATCTTTTAGTTTTCTTAAAATAAACAAGCTAATAAATTACAGAATTTAAGTTTTGCTATTTCTGATAAACATAATCAGTGCTATAATGAATAATGTAATATACAAAAACATTGAACAAATACCTTGAAAAGATACAACAAGGATGAAAGTTCCAAAAACACTAGGGACAAAAACAGAATTACCACACAAGATGAAAGTTTAGAAAATGTAAAAGATTGTGTGCTGATAAAATAGACAAGAATTTGATGAAAACCGTGCAAAAGGGAAAGGCGAAAGGCAAATACACAAGACAATAGACAGTGGTTTTGATTGAAAGATGACATCAAAAAATGAACTGGAAAGAGGATGTAGATTCTAAGATCATAGCAAGAGACAATATGCTGAAGATCCATTATAGCTGACCTTTCAAGGGAGGATTGCAACTGATCTGATCTCATTCCTATAACAAACAGTGTCACAGCACTCTGTGCAAATAGTGTGTCCTCAGTCTTATTCAGGAAATTGAAAAGGTCTGCATGCTAACAGCGCAATAGTTCAACGGTTGTACAACTATCTGCAGCTTCTGTTTGTATGTATCATATGTCCAGTACATTAGCTTCCAAAGTCAAGCAGTCTTAAGTGTTGACACACATAAACTACTGACACACATAAACTGCTGACTGAAGAACTGGTCATTTATTGTTCCTGATATTTCACTTTGATCCATGACGAGTATTACCATTCTATAGCGGAACATCAGATCTGTCATGGTAGCATACTCCTCCACTGACAGGGCAGACGTTCCAGGAGGAGGATCTCCTGCAGTGAATTTTCTGCCCAGCTTTTTTTTCCCCAGCTCTTTCAGTCCTGTTTGCTTCAATAGTGACTGCACCCTTGCGTAATGATGTACGCCACAAATTTTGGTCTTTGGCAGCAGCCTCCCAAGTGTCGTGGTGAATTCCAAAAGCTTTTAGTGGGATCTTCAGAGTGTCTTTAAAGCGTTTCCTCTAGACGCCTTGGGAGCGCTTACCACAACGCAGCTTGCCGTAAAAATTTTGTTTAGGGAGCCTGTGATCTGGCATGCGAGTCAAGTGACCAGCCCAGCGGATCTGATTCTTCATTAGTAGAGTGGATACTTTAAAACTACAGAGGAGACATCATACCCCTCAAATAATTTGCTCTTTACAACTACAGAGACAGATATCATACCTCTCAAACCAATCTGTTCTCTACAACCACAGAGACACACATCATATTTCTCAACCAATCCATTCCCTACAACTACAAAGGTACACATTATACCTCCCAACCAATCTACCCTTTAAAACTACAAAGGCACACCACATCACACCATCTAACCTGTCTACCCTTTAAAACTACTACAAAGCCACACCACATCACACTGTCTAACCAATCTACCCTTTAAAACTACAAAGTCACACCACAACACACCGTCTAACCAAAATACCCTTTAAAACTACAAAGCCACACCACATTACACCGTCTAACCAATCTACCCTTTAAAACTACAAAGGCACACCACATCACACTGTCTAACCAATCTACCCTTTAAAATTACAAAGCCACACCACATTACACCGTCTAACCAATCTACCCTTTAAAACTACAAAGGCACGTGCCATCACACCGTCTAACCAATCTACCCCCTACAACTACACAGACAGACAATTATATACAAATGTTCTAGTGAGCTCATACATGAAGCTATGCCAGGTTTAATTGTCTCAGATATAAAGGAAAAAGTTCACCAACACTATCTACATTAAATTATACTGTGTTAGTGTTCTGCCCAAGAGTTAACAGGGCCCATGAGGAAGCAAAGAACAGTACCACAGTACCTTACCATGTATGCTGTAACAGATGACTAAGGAGGGTTGGCCCAAGACTGGCTACCTAATCAAGAATAGAAAACTTGAGTGGCAAAATCCAACCACTCAAGAGGAAGTCTACAAAGGACTTGGCGTTAGTTAGTTAATTAGTGCCCTGGGATTATTAATCATCTAATGCAACTTCCCATATCTGCCATGAGTTTATATACATTAAGTTTCCCTATGCAACTCCCTTTAATTTGATATATAATAACATGTATGCTACCTGAAGTCCTAACTATGACACACACCTACTTCCCATTTTCCACCATCCATATTTGTTAGATTGAAAACTACTTTTTGTTGGCACTGAATCAGCATTTGTCAAACTTTTCTGCACATTATTTATTACAGCATTTATTATATCTATCAGGAATAATAAAACTTAAAGCTCTGTATGGAGATGAAAGGTAGCAGAAAAAGTCACATTGTGGACATAGCCTCAGGTCTATATGTTTGGTGAATGGCACACACATGGGGTTGGCTGGCTGGGAATTTGCTGGGAGACTATGAAGTTACAACTTTTAAGACTGATGCACTAGCATTCAGGTTATCGAAGCCCTGAGAAGGGCTTCCCTCTAGTGGAGATAGGCTTGTGTAGAGTCGTTTCTCCCAGCTCTGTACCCAAGTACCATCACCACGAAGACTGTATCACAAAACACTCCTCCTCCTCTCAAGCTCAGAAACCAGGTTATGTGTGACGAAGTCCCCAGCTTCCTCTTCATCTTTTGCTTAAATTGGAGTAAATTCTTTTTAAAACCCTTATGTAATTATAGAAGAAGTTAATTTCGTTTTTATTCCTATATATCTATGTATAGACAGCCCATGGCTATAGCATAAATCTACTGATAATTGATGTTATTACTCTAGTGGGAAATAATACGTTATACTAGGATTGGGGGAGAGGCTGAATTTACAAAGTAGAGTACCCAGCCAAATCTACAAATTTGGCTACGACTATTTTACAATTTGGTCGGATAAATTAAAGGAAACGAACTCCCTGGCACGACCACTTCCGGTCAGGAGAAAAATAGCTAACCTCGTTCTTTCGCAATCCAAAAGTCGGGGTAGAAACATGCTAGTCACTAGGCTCTGAGAAAATACTTATAAAGTGTTAGAGTTTTATCTTTGGCACGTATTACGGCCATAAATATATTTAAAATATATTAGAGAGATTCCTAGAGCAGTGTTTGTACCTGACAAGTTCGGTCAGTAGATTAGAAGGGTAAGGAATAGTTATGTGTACCAAAATAAAATATTGCCGTGTGCGCCCGAGATTTCCGTGTGTAGTTAAAGTTGGAAACCGCCGATAATAGGTTATTTTACCTAATTATTTACCATAATAATTATTTTACCGACTAAACTCGATCGCGTATATTATACTTCGTACAGGTAGTTTACTAAGCACACAGAGTAAAGGGTAAAACGTAACTGTGTAGAAATTACCTTTACATGAGGTTTAGAGAGGTGTAGCCGATTTGAGATGTTGTAAACTTTATAAAGTCGGATAGAACCCAATTTTCGATTAGGCCGTATAGCAGTAGACTAGGCCATACTAATCGAGCCGTTAGTTGAGGAATAACACGGGGCAGTTCCTAGTAATAATATTGCGAGGCCGCGAAAATAGATCTTACTAAACACGCGTAAACAAATGTCAAATACTAGCATGGTAGATCCTAGGCATGTTCGTTAATTTTTATCGGTGATTTCTCACCAATTCGCAGTCCTGTTCTTGCCGGCCACTCCATTAACTTTCAGCCTATCATATTCTATTAGGATAATTACATAAACTGTATTTTAAAATATACGTTATATAGAATCATTATTAATTATATGCTAGGAATATAGCTTCAGAATTTGAACATAAATATCTATAATAGGTAATCTGTTTAATAGATTGTATTCATATCTACCTGTAGATTACTTTGTAATTATTGTATTTTAATAATATAATTATGATATGCATTATATGATTATGTTTAATTATTACTGAATACTTATTACATTCACTTATAAGAAAGCTTAGAATGATTTTATTGAGCTGGTTTCTTAGGTAGTGTTTTACTATTGATCCTAGGATAGGGAATAATAGGGAGCAGGGACAGATAGCTCATGCTATTTTGTTTCTGAAAATGTTATGAGATGTAATCGGCCATCAGGAACAATCCATGGCCGATGCTTACCGATGTCTCGACAGAAGAGTCAACTGCTCTCGCTGTATATATTTCACAGATTTGACACCTTCAGCGCCAAGCTTTAGATGCGCTAACCTGTGGGACTCATTGTGAAGCATCACTCACCATCTCACTTATGCTTACTAACTAGGGTTTACATGCACTGTGTAAGCCGGAGAACCAGAAGATAAGTGGCCAAACTTACCGTTGGCCACCACCACGACCACCACCATCTACATGCAAATAATACCAGCTTTGTCAGGCCATGTCAATGATTAGACTGTTTAGTAGATTCAAACCATAAGATTAGATATTCAATAGAATAGAGGGAAGTGTACCACCCTTTTCATGTACAGGGCTGCCTCCAGTGGAGCACCCAAAGTGTTATAAGATATTAAATATTAATGTGAGTCTAATTTTACAACCTCTAGTTGTTACCTCAGTAACCTTAGTCATAGCTGTGTGAGAAGTACGAAAGTTTGTCGCTTTTAAATATTTTACTCTGTCTTTCTCCGTGTCGGTGAGAGGGATTAGAGTTGGGGGCTCGAGCTTTGTTTTATTTCAGGCAACGTAGCTAGACAACCTTGGCAGACTGTCTGTATCAAACCAGTATAGTTGTACGCCATTCCTGTCTGCCTGAACACTGTCAGAAGATTAGACTTGTTCTGGGACCTTTATTCCGCCTAGAATTACGAGCTATTCAGTCTTGTCTTCTCCAGTGACCTATTTTTCTATTCGTAGAAAGTCTATCCACAGCACTTTGATAGATTCCTTATCATCGTAGCTGACGCTACGCTACAAGTGGTTGGCTATCGTCCGGTCTAGATAGTTCAAACTTTCAATCTTCTTTCACTAGAGATTCTAGTAAGGTGTTGCCTCACAGTAGATCTCAATATTAAACTATACTAAGTAAAACTAGAGAAAGTAATAGTGACAATAGGTAGTATAACATAGCATAACTAAACACTAGATAGCCAATATAAGATAACATAACATAATATAACATAAGTTAACCTGGTTCCAAAAATAGTTAGGGACAATATCATAAGTGAGTGTGGGCTGACGGGTAAGTCCCTGTGTTGTATCGTCAGTTGTGTATGTGCATACTCTCAGTGAATTTATTACTTGCATAATTTCAGGACAGATCACTTAGTGGTGAGTAAGTGTATTTCAGGGTGCTTCACATTATCCCAACTTTGTTACCAAATAATGTCTTCCGAAAAGCCACCTACGAAAGAGGAGTTGAGAGAAGAAGGAGCTTTGTTAGGGTATGAAGGTGTCGAATTGGGCAAATATGTAAAAGAAGCAGAACGAGAGTGGAGAAGGGAACAACGGGACATTATCAAAGACAGAGAGAAGGAAGCAAGAGAGGAAAGAATTAGAATTGCAGAAATGGAATCCAAAGAGAAGATGCGACAAGCTGAATTGGACAACCAGCTGAAGCAAACTGAATTGGACAACCAGCGGAAGCAAACTGAATGGGACAACCAGCTGAAGCAAGCTGAATTGGACAGACAGTTGAAGCAAGCAGAACTGGAAATGAGGAGGGAAGAACAGTTGAGACAGCATGAATTGGAACTAAGGAGATTGGAGTTGCAAAATCCTGATGCTTCCAGGTACAGTAGTGCTAGTTCTCCCCATCACAGTAGTGACATTTCTTCAGGACCGTCTCTCGCCCAAGGATCCATGAGCTTCCCTCTGGCCCACTTCAACCCGAAGGAGGATCAGATGGATGAATACCTTGATCGCTTTGTCATCATGTGTGAAGCTTATAATCTGCCTAAAGAGAAATTTAATATCAAACTCTCCCAAGGACTCCGCGGCCCGGCGTTTGATGTATTCACAAAGCTTCCGCCTGGTCTTGAACGGGACTTTGATACCCTCAAAAATGCTCTCTTACAAAGATTTGAATTAACCTCAGAAGCCTACAAGCTGAAGTTCCGTACAGCCAAAAGATCTCAGGGAGAATCGTTTGCGCAGTTCGCCTCACGACAACATACGTATTTTACGAAGTGGGTAGGACTGAGCAAATTTGATACTACCTATGAGGGGCTACAGGAAATGATGCTTGCAGAGCAATTCAAAGAGGGTCTCCCGAAAGCTCTCCAAATGTTCATAGCTGAAAATGGTGGAGTTAGATTAGAAGAGATAATTTCACTAGCCGAAAGGTATTTAACTGCACATGGTGATGCAGGTACTGCTAAACCTAGTCATACTGATAAGGCCCAAAATAATCCTT
Source organism: Cepaea hortensis (assembly GCA_963921405.1). Classification (NCBI taxonomy): domain Eukaryota; kingdom Metazoa; phylum Mollusca; class Gastropoda; order Stylommatophora; family Helicidae; genus Cepaea; species Cepaea hortensis. The sequence continues at coordinate 58,930,668 of OY992891.1, forward strand.
CCACACAGAATCAGGGGTATCAAAACAATAACTCTGAAGGTAAGGACAACAGGTGGCACACTGGTAGTCCACACCAAAATCCAGGTCATTACAACAGTAAACAGTCATCTCAACCTCAACAACCTACTAGTAATAGAGGGGGGAATCAATATTGTAAAAATTGCCGAACAAATGACCACCATACGAGTTCTTGCAAAAACAAACCCCCTGTCCATTACACGGCTTGTTTGACGTTGGCGGATAAGAACCACCAATGGAGGACCCCTGGGGATAATCAAAGACCTCCAGTAGTTGAGACAGTTACTGTAAATGGGAGACAGGTACCGTGTTTATATGACACGGGTCTGGAGAGTGACGCGGCCATTGCAGCTCACTTGGTGAAGCCTGGACAATTGACCGACCACACTATTGAGTTAAGAGGTGCTACTCTGAGCTCTGACCCAAAACTTGTTAAAGTTGCTAGAGTGAAGGTGACATCCAAATATGTCACCGGAACAGTTTCTGCTGTTGTGCTAGATGATCCAGTATATCCCTTCATGTTAGGGCGAAAATATGTATATCTGGGTGAACCTAAGTCCACAACTTATACATGTGCTATGCAGACCCAGAATCAGGGCACCGCTTTGAGTGAACCCGAAATTCTTATCCACCCATTATCTCGGGAGATTAGGGCTGCCCAAGCAGCATGTCCCACTTTACAATCCTGCTTTGGCAAACTGCCAAAATCTAGAAATCCACCGGTAGCTGGTGATTTCTACGAAAAGGAAAAACTGTTATACCGTAGGGCGGGAACTATGGATCACGTCCACGAACAGTTTGTGGTACCCAAAAGGTATCGTAACCATGTCTTACAAATGGTACACTCCATCTCGGACGGTGGGCATATGGGGATGAAAGCAACCATCCAAAGGCTTTATTTCTCCTATTTCTGGCCGGGGATGACCCGGGATATCAAACGATATGTTAGGTCATGTAAAGAGTGCCATCTGGTTCCACCTACTCTTGGTAGAACTCCACCTAAGATAGGTGATCAAGTGTTGGTATTATCACCCAAGGGGGATAATCCTTTAGATATGGGTTGGCAAGGGCCATTCCTTATTACAGATAAGGAGTCTCGCTCCCATTACAAATTAAACATTCAGGGTAATCCGGAAGTCTTTCCCATGTATTTAATTAGGAACCATGTAGAAAGATTAAATGATCCACCGGTGCATCTGATGGCAGTATCTGTGGAAAATGTGGTCGAAGGGGGAGATAACTCAGAGATGGAGTATCCCTTGACGCCTCAGGAGACAGTGAATGATGTCTCTATCAACCTGGATTCGGAGACGTCTGAATCAGGGAAGATGAGACGAATTCCAGATTCTCATGCCCCTATGCCAACAGATAAGCCTGGATGGATTAAAGGTGACACAGTAAACACGATGATAAACCGTACTGACCCAGTCCGACAAAATCATTTACCTGTTACGGTGCCAACCAGTAACTCTTATTCCTTTAGGGGAGAACACTCTCTGGGAATTCAGAATAGAGAAGATGGGTGGGGACGACCAGGTCGTCATAGGTTTCCATGGAAACGACATCAAGGGAGGAGGTTTCTTAGAAGATGTCTTAGAAACGAAGAAGCAGGGTTTCAGTAGGAATTGTTCTACGGAAGAAGAGGGGGAGACTGGTCCATATGTTCCAGGGTTGTTGGAGTAAGTGCCAACAAAATCTGATGAGTGTGCTGGCTGGAGTAAAGTCCGAAGTCTCGAACTTTACTTTCAACGGTAGGCATATGTGACGAAGTCCCCAGCTTCCTCTTCATCTTTTGCTTAAATTGGAGTAAATTCTTTTTAAAACCCTTATGTAATTATAGAAGAAGTTAATTTCGTTTTTATTCCTATATATCTATGTATAGACAGCCCATGGCTATAGCATAAATCTACTGATAATTGATGTTATTACTCTAGTGGGAAATAATACGTTATACTAGGATTGGGGGAGAGGCTGAATTTACAAAGTAGAGTACCCAGCCAAATCTACAAATTTGGCTACGACTATTTTACAATTTGGTCGGATAAATTAAAGGAAACGAACTCCCTGGCACGACCACTTCCGGTCAGGAGAAAAATAGCTAACCTCGTTCTTTCGCAATCCAAAAGTCGGGGTAGAAACATGCTAGTCACTAGGCTCTGAGAAAATACTTATAAAGTGTTAGAGTTTTATCTTTGGCACGTATTACGGCCATAAATATATTTAAAATATATTAGAGAGATTCCTAGAGCAGTGTTTGTACCTGACAAGTTCGGTCAGTAGATTAGAAGGGTAAGGAATAGTTATGTGTACCAAAATAAAATATTGCCGTGTGCGCCCGAGATTTCCGTGTGTAGTTAAAGTTGGAAACCGCCGATAATAGGTTATTTTACCTAATTATTTACCATAATAATTATTTTACCGACTAAACTCGATCGCGTATATTATACTTAGTACAGGTAGTTTACTAAGCACACAGAGTAAAGGGTAAAACGTAACTGTGTAGAAATTACCTTTACATGAGGTTTAGAGAGGTGTAGCCGATTTGAGATGTTGTAAACTTTATAAAGTCGGATAGAACCCAATTTTCGATTAGGCCGTATAGCAGTAGACTAGGCCATACTAATCGAGCCGTTAGTTGAGGAATAACACGGGGCAGTTCCTAGTAATAATATTGCGAGGCCGCGAAAATAGATCTTACTAAACACGCGTAAACAAATGTCAAATACTAGCGTGGTAGATCCTAGGCATGTTCGTTAATTTTTATCGGTGATTTCTCACCAATTCGCAGTCCTGTTCTTGCCGGCCACTCCATTAACTTTCAGCCTATCATATTCTATTAGGATAATTACATAAACTGTATTTTAAAATATACGTTATATAGAATCATTATTAATTATATGCTAGGAATATAGCTTCAGAATTTGAACATAAATATCTATAATAGGTAATCTGTTTAATAGATTGTATTCATATCTACCTGTAGATTACTTTGTAATTATTGTATTTTAATAATATAATTATGATATGCATTATATGATTATGTTTAATTATTACTGAATACTTATTACATTCACTTATAAGAAAGCTTAGAATGATTTTATTGAGCTGGTTTCTTAGGTAGTGTTTTACTATTGATCCTAGGATAGGGAATAATAGGGAGCAGGGACAGATAGCTCATGCTATTTTGTTTCTGAAAATGTTATGAGATGTAATCGGCCATCAGGAACAATCCATGGCCGATGCTTACCGATGTCTCGACAGAAGAGTCAACTGCTCTCGCTGTATATATTTCACAGATTTGACACCTTCAGCGCCAAGCTTTAGATGCGCTAACCTGTGGGACTCATTGTGAAGCATCACTCACCATCTCACTTATGCTTACTAACTAGGGTTTACATGCACTGTGTAAGCCGGAGAACCAGAAGATAAGTGGCCAAACTTACCGTTGGCCACCACCACGACCACCACCATCTACATGCAAATAATACCAGCTTTGTCAGGCCATGTCAATGATTAGACTGTTTAGTAGATTCAAACCATAAGATTAGATATTCAATAGAATAGAGGGAAGTGTACCACCCTTTTCATGTACAGGGCTGCCTCCAGTGGAGCACCCAAAGTGTTATAAGATATTAAATATTAATGTGAGTCTAATTTTACAACCTCTAGTTGTTACCTCAGTAACCTTAGTCATAGCTGTGTGAGAAGTACGAAAGTTTGTCGCTTTTAAATATTTTACTCTGTCTTTCTCCGTGTCGGTGAGAGGGATTAGAGTTGGGGGCTCGAGCTTTGTTTTATTTCAGGCAACGTAGCTAGACAACCTTGGCAGACTGTCTGTATCAAACCAGTATAGTTGTACGCCATTCCTGTCTGCCTGAACACTGTCAGAAGATTAGACTTGTTCTGGGACCTTTATTCCGCCTAGAATTACGAGCTATTCAGTCTTGTCTTCTCCAGTGACCTATTTTTCTATTCGTAGAAAGTCTATCCACAGCACTTTGATAGATTCCTTATCATCGTAGCTGACGCTACGCTACATTATGATAGATGCAAACCACATGACACGAACACCAATACTACGGACAAAATGTTAAAACTCAGTCGTCAAGGGAGTTCACCAATCAACCAAATTCAATTCCAGTACCCTAGGGATTATCAGGAAAGTTTGATATAAACAATTTTGCCAAATTTCTCCAGCTCTACATGCGGAGGGAATTCAGAAACTCTAAGCTAGAAGTGGACACCAAAGTTTCTCAGTCAAGCTGTCCCCATAGAAAGGGATCCCCATAGAAAGGGGTCAGTCTCAATGATGTTGGAGAGATGACAGCAAATAGTGCTTACTTTCTTAACATACCACATTGCTCATTCATTATTTTCTTGGTGCTCGCTCGCTTTGAACTCAAGTGTATGCCATACACACTACTTCTAGTAGTGCTGGACTAAATCTTGCATGTGGATTAGCTTTTACCTATTAACAGTATCCCTCGCCATCAGGCAAACCCACTCTTACTTCAGAGATAATTGTAATTAACATCCCCAAGTCAAGAACGATAGGTCAACATTTTAGTCCAACTGTCCGGTGTAGGGGTTGAACCCCTTACCTTGGCATCAGCACACCAGACGTTTAAGAACACACATTCTTATCCATTTGGCCATGCTGACCTATGCTCATTCATTTTAAAATACTTCTAGTATCACAGTATCACTTACCATCAGTGGCTACAGTATCCACCGACTGGTGCAGCTCATGAGCCATGTAACCAATGATTGAAAAGATGACGAAGCCAGCAAACACACTAGTCAGGCAGTCAAGTATGGACACAAGGACAGCATCACTAGAATTAGACAGCACACAGCTTTTGTCATGCTTTTGTGTTAGCAGTTAATTTTCCCATGCTATTTGACAAATATCAATGTTCTTTTCCACTGCCAAATGCACATATTAATAATGTTACTTCAACAGAGACTGTTCTCGTGGCCAGGTACAAAATACCACTTCCATAGAGACTGTATTGTGGAACTCTTTTTCTGATCTCCAAGCTTAGAAACCAACACGGTCTGCAAGACCAATACAGAAACTCCACATCTACAGAGAGGCATATTAGGATGTGAGCAAGTTATGATTCAGCACAGAACATACAGACTTGCTAGGGTTAGGCCTAAGCTGCTGATGCTTTCTGTTATTTTTAGGTATTTCATCATCAACAAACTCCAATCTAATGCTTAGAAAGAATTACATTCTCTGTAAAAGATCACTTTCATGCAGCCAGATCATCATCATCATCATCTTCCACTTCTGCCGCCAAGCGTCGTGGGGAGGAATAATTTGCAAACCAGCGCCTGGTGGGCGGCACTGGATAGTGTCAGGCAACCAGATAACGTCATGAAATACAACAGTGTTCTCTGATAGATCACACTTTTCTTTCTTTCACTATTCATACACTATTAAACAGTGTTTGTGGGTTCCTTTGTAAAATATCACCTTCACTGCACACAGATACCACCATAAAGTTATATATTCTCCACGTTAGATCACACTTTTCTCTCTTTTACTAATCATTAACTATTCAAGCTTGTTTTTTTGTTTCTTTGTAAAAAAAAAAAAAAAATCATCTTCCATGCATATAAATCCATAAAGTGCTTACACAACAGACACTGGTCTGGATAATGAAAGGAGGATCAACCTGCGTCTCCTTTCTAATGAAGCTTGTGGAGGACTCAAAACTTTGCAAGACACAAAACTGTAACATCCACAACCATTCCTGGTTTTCCAATGATGGCAAAAATCAGAACCCAAGTCTTGCACTCACTGCTTGGAGAGCTCATAAGTCTGGCAGGAATGTCTGTATTGCTTACAAATTGGGATAGAACTCAGTCATCACAAGCCACCAATTGTTAAAATTGTATGAATATACAAAGACAGATCTTAGTCAGATATGACTGAGCTACCGTATGACAGTAGACGGTACTACCTGCCTTCTGTAGCACAAAATATTAGGCATCGCTCACCAAACCCGATATCCCATATTGTACCAGGTGGCTTTAAGCGGAGGAGTGCAATTAGGAGGGTACAAGCCTTACCCTGGTGCAAGGAAATACAACCTAAAGACTAAACATCATGGCACGTCAGACCAGGCCCTAAGCCTTGGTCGGTCTAGGATGGAAACTCTGACAGGCAGACAGAGCATGGCTTCTGCAGCTGATCTAGTTCCAGACGTATTAGTATTTCATTTCCACAGGAGTAAACTAGGCAGACCGAGAGAGGGATTACACTGCATGGGCATTACATGGTCTCTAAATTCAGCCCAGGCTTTGTGATATGGAGTGGTATACCTCCATTTTAAAAACTATTGTCTATCAATACAACAAGGTGCCGGTCATACAACTCGAATCAATGTGGTTCAACAACAAGGACAAGAATATACATTTTCTGAAAGCTGATTTGCTGATTAATCGCTCCCCATAATGTAATGTGAGCTTTTCTCAGACTGAACTCAAACCAAAGCACAAAGTGTACTCCTTCAAAATGTGTCAGTTTAAACTGGTTAATAGGAAATCTTCCTTGTAAATTTATAAGGTTGACTGGGCTCTCAGGTCAACTCAACCTAAACTGGGTACCAAGAAATATCACGGGCAGTAAAGGTGGGTGGCAAGATATTGACCATGTAACCTTTTGAGTGACCTTTGTTCTATTAAAATTTGGGGCTAACACCATAGGTCCAATGCATATGAAAAATAGGGCTCAAGAAGTGATTTGAGCAGTATGCATCTGAGAGATGCAGAGATATATGCTAGGCAATAAATTTTGCAACTTATTGCTTTGTGTCTTCATGAAGCAAATTGACAACAGAAAAACACTGTCTTGAAGACTTTACAATGGCACTGCATGCTGCTAAAATGTCTACATGTGGTTCTACTTACAAGAGGCAGTTGTTGTGAAACTTGTTGTAGCTGGCCAAAGTGATGAGTCCACCCCAACAGGGGGACAGTGAAAAGAAGGTTTGAACTGCTGCATCTTTCCACACCTGGCTCAGAGAAATTTGAGGAAACAATCAGTCTGTATTAACAGATTGTTTTCAGTGTTAGAGTGAAAGTGTTGGCATTTGTATGTGGGAGAGAGAAAGCAAGAGAGACAGACAGCAAGATAGAGAGCAAGAGAGAGAGAGAGAGAGAGCAAGTGAAAGACAGAGCAAGAGAGAGAGAGAGAGAGAGAGAGAGAGAGAGAGAGAGAGAGAGAGAGAGAGAGAGAGCGAGCGAGAGAGAGAAAGAGAGGGCAAGAGAGACAGACAGCAAGATAGAGAGCAAGAGAGAGAGGGAGAGCAAGTGAAAGACAGAGCAAGAGAGAGAGAGAGAGAAAGAGAGGGCAAGAGAGACAGACAGCATGAGATAGAGCAAGTGAAAGAGAGAGCAAGAGAGAGAGCGAGAGAGAGAGAGAGAGAGAGAGAAAGAGAGGGCAAGAGAGACAAAAAGCAAGAGAATATATATACAGTAAACTAAATGCAATGAACGTGTGAGACTATATACTGAAAACTGAATGTAATTAATGCATTACGTTCTCTTTTTTTTGTTTTTAACCAAATTGAAAAAATAAAACTAGATTAAGAACCTGCAGAGAAACAACAAATACAAACTCATACACTATATTTGAATACTGAAGTCACCCGGGAAGCTTACCCCGGTCAACAAATGCCCGCAGAAGTTGGATATGTTGGCCTAAAGGCGTAAATAAACAGGCACAACACAAAAACGTCAGAGTAAGAGTGGAATGGCCTTTGAAACACCTGGGAAGGTTAACCCAGTCAACAAACACCCGCAGAAGTCAGATGTTTTGATCTAAAGGCGCAATTAAACAGGCACAATACAATTACTCTGAAAAAACACTCCTGATGAACGCAGAAGAAGAAGAAGAATACTGAAGTCACAAACAATAAATTGCATCATTTATTGCCTGACATAGTTTGCTGCATCTAAGCAGGGCATGCTACAGAAACAGATCAACACAGAATACAGTAACACAGTGAATCCTTAATCCTTATGGCTGAAATACACAACATATAGTTTAGTGTTTAAATTTAAGTGTCACCATAGCAGTTTGAAACTGACTTTTTTTAACATGTGTAACATTAACCCTTTACAGGGCAGAGCGGCCATTAGCAGCCGATCGCTTAAACGAGCGGATCGGGCGATTACGTCCGATACTATTATGCATCGTAAAAACGCGATCTCTCAGCTTTCCGACACTTCCAACGGCTACTTTTGCTTTCGCCAATAGCTTGACAACGTGGCCGCCATTTGTAAATGCGCTACTATGAGTTTGAACGGACTTTTTTTTATAGTTTTCGGGATTTTTACGCTGTTTTTCAAAATAGATTTCGGCGATTCTTCAAGTGATAGCCGAGATTTTGCTAGGTTCAATTTAAATGACATTAAAGGGCATGAAGTTGACTATTAATCGGAGTTAGATATCAGTGCAAAGCGTTACTTTGCATTAGCAGTCTGAGTCGGACTTTAAAGAAAGTGATTATGATTCTGAAAATGTGTTTGTAAATTGCTGTATAGATGACGGAAAATCACAAACAACATGCTGTATTTCGTAAATATTTGTGTTCATATATGGATTACCAACAACAATCATGTGAGTAACATATTCTGCATGCTTTTCCCTTCATTGTGTTGTTTATTTAACTAAAATCGGTTGACTAACACCTTATTTGTGATGTTTTTACTAACGCGACCCGAAATTTTACCAAACCTGAAAAAATCTTCCCCGTTCAGGGCTAAAAAACGGACAAGCGTCTGCCCTGTAAAGGGTTAAACTATGTTAACGCCATCATTCTAGGGTAAGCGCCTGTCCTAATGCTAGATGTGTCCACCCTGTAGCAGATGGTTAAGTGACCTCTAGATATGGAGGTTAGCCACAGATAAGTTGAAAAAGCACTCATGGGTCATCACAGGCAGTGATCACTAAAAGAAGGTGAGTTTGTTTGTAGGGCAGCTATCTTTATAAAATACTTCAAACCTCTGTGACATGGCCATTGGAGGGTGAGAGAGGCACCATACACAACTTCTACCCTCTGCTCGGGGGATAAGTGGTCTCGAGGTATGGTGTTCGCCTCGAGTGCTGGAGGTCCCGGGTTCAGGCCCTGGTGAGGACCAGGATTTATTTAAAAAATCCACCTGGACTTCCAGTAATTTCCCCTGGTCTCTGGGTAGTGAGATCGGACGCCCGTGTGTATTATTGTGCACGTAAAAAATCCCTTGGCAGTTGGAAATCGAAAAAGAGTAGCCTAATGGCGCTGCCCGGGCAAAATTTCGAGTTAAAATCTACCCAAAGCATTTCAGGATCCTCACCGATGCAACGGAGTTCGTGCATTGAGTTGAGTTTCTCCAAACTCAGGTTTGAGTTAGGAGTAAAACGGAGCACTTATGGGTTAAACCGTGTGCCGTGATGTTGATCCAACGACTAAACGACTAAACGACTACCCTCTGCTGCCTTGCAGGGTCTGTCTTTGTAGAAAATCGCTAGTGGAGTAAAACCATAAACAAATTGGCAGAAGACTAGGGGAAACCACTGTTTTATTTATCCCTTGTGCTCCAGCCCCCTTGTATTCGGGTGCCAGATCTAAACTGCCTCCACATTCTTCCTAATTTATTTGCTCACCTTACATGACTCACTGCTGCAGAACCCTGCCACATAAATAATCATTATCCAAACTACACTCTCAAAGTTGAGCGTGTAAAAACTTAGTTTTTGAACATGTACACTAAGAGTTAAAGTGTGCTACACTTATATAAACATCATCATTTTCATCCCATCTGCTACATCCGTATAATCATCATCACCATCTTCATCAGGCATGCTACATCCGTATAATCATCATTGTCATTATCTTCACCAGGCTCTTTAACCCTTTACAAGGCATAGCGTCTGATTCCGGCCGATGCCATAAAACGATCGTAGCGTCCGATTCCGGCCGATACTATTATGCATTGTAAAATCGCGATCTCTCGGCTTTCAGACACTTCCGACGGCTACTTTCGCTTTCGCCTACAGCTTGACAACGTGGCCGCCATTTGTAAATGCGATAGTATCAATTTGAACGGACTTTTAAGGACAATTTTTGATAGTTTTCGGGATTTTTACGCTGTTTTTCAAAATGGATTTCTGCGATTCTTCAAGTGATAGCCGAGATTTTGCTAGGTTCAATTTAAATGACATTAAAGGGCACGAAGTTGACTATTAATCGGAGCTAGATATCAGTGCAAAGCGTTACTTTGCATTAGCAGTCTGAGTCGGACTTTAAAGAAAGTGATTATGATTCTGAAAATGTGTTTGTATATTGCCGTTTAGGTGACGGAAAATCACAAACATGCCGTATTTCGTAAATATTTGTGTTCATGTATGGATTACCGGCAACAATCACGTGAGTAACATATTCTGCATGCTTTTCCCTTCATTGTGTTGTTTATTTAACTAAAATCGGTTGACTAACACCTTATTTGTGATGTTTTTACTAACGCGACCCGAACTTTTTCCAAACCTGAAAAAATCTTGCCCGTTCAGGGCTACAAAATGGACAAGCGTCTGCCCTGTAAAGGGTTAAAGCAAAGCAACACACTTCGGTATATAAATATTCAAATAAATTTGCAATATTCTTTTTTAACAGGTAGTTAATGTCAGCGCAGGTTTGTATCATAATTAGAATGTCATGCAGAAGGGGTTAATTGTAGATTATTGGTGTTACACAAATAATTACCCTAACATCAAGCAACTGTTCCCATTTTGGTGTCAGATAATATGCGATACCATTTGCAGATCCTTCTAGAGTCACACCTCTGACCAGTAGGATGGCAAGAACCAAATATGGGAAGAATGCTGTGAAGTAAACTGCCTGGAAGAGAGAAAGGCAACTCATAATAACTCATTCTGTACCAAGCAATGCACCACACATTGATCCTTAGCTGCTAACATGGCCAAAACACATAGAGTATTCTTATACTATTCTTTCAGCCCCAAACAGTTAACCGTGTGCCCACTCTGTGTATGATTCTACTGGGGGAGACTGGGACACTTATGGAGATACCCTTATGCAATTAAAGCAATCTTTATCCAAACCAAAATGAAACCCAGCTGGTACATTTAATGGTTCTGTCCTAGATGACAACACTAGACAATGAGTACTTTAAATGTCCCTGCCTCTGATGTCAACCCGACAATGAGTACTTTATATGTCCCTGCCCTTGATGTCAACTAAAGACAATGAGTACTTTAAATGTTCTTGCCCTTGATGTCAATTCCCAATGATGATTACTTTAAATGTCCCTGCTCTTGATGTCAACCTCAGACAATGAGTACTTTAAATGTCCCTGTCCTTTATGTCAACCAAAGACAATGAGTACTTTATATAACCCTACTCTTGATGCCAACCAAAGACAATGAGTACTTTATATGACCCTATTCTTGATGTCAACCCCAGACAATGAGTACTTTATATGACCCTACTCTTGATGTCAACCTCAGACAATGAGTACTTTATATGTCCCTGCCCTTGATGTCAACCAGACAATGAGTACTTTAAATGTTCTTGCCCTTGATGTCAATTCCCAATGATGATTACTTTAAATGTCCCTGCTCTTGATGTCAACCTCAGACAATGAGTACTTTAAATGTCCCTGTCCTTTATGTCAACCAAAGACAATGAGTACTTTATATAACCCTACTCTTGATGCCAACCAAAGACAATGAGTACTTTATATGACCCTATTCTTGATGTCAACCCCAGACAATGAGTACTTTATATGACCCTACTCTTGATGTCAACCTCAGACAATGAGTACTTTATATGTCCCTGCCCTTGATGTCAACCAGACAATGAGTACTTTAAATGTTCTTGCCCTTGATGTCAATTCCCAATGATGATTACTTTAAATGTCCCTGCTCTTGATGTCAACCTCAGACAATGAGTACTTTAAATGTCCCTGTCCTTTATGTCAACCAAAGACAATGAGTACTTTATATAACCCTACTCTTGATGCCAACCAAAGACAATGAGTACTTTATATGACCCTATTCTTGATGTCAACCCCAGACAATGAGTACTTTATATGACCCTACTCTTGATGTCAACCCCAGACAATGAGTACTTTCAATGTCAGTGCCCTTGATGTCAACCAAAGACAATGTGTACTTTCAATGTCCCTTTCCCTGATGTCAACCCCAGACAATGAGTACTTTAAATGATCTCGTCCTTGATGTCAACCCCCGATGATGATTACTTTAAATATCTCTGCTCTTGATGTCAACCCCAGACAATGAGTACTTTAAGTGTCCCTACCCTTGATGTCAACCAAAGACAATGAATACTTTATACGACCCTACTCTTGATGTCAACCCCAGACAATGAGTACTTTATATGACCCTACTCTTGATGTCAACCCCAGACAATGAGTACTTTATATGACCCTACTCTTGATGTCAACCCCAGACAATGAGTACTTTATATGACCCTACTCTTGATGTCAACCCCAGACAATGAGTACTTTATATGACCCTACTCTTGATGTCAACCCCAGACAATGAGTACTTTATATGACCCTACTCTTGATGTCAACCCCAGACAATGAGTACTTTATATGACCCTACTCTTGATGTCAACCCCAGACAATGAGTACTTTATATGACCCTACTCTTGATGTCAACCCCAGACAATGAGTACTTTATATGACCCTACTCTTGATGTCAACCCCAGACAATGAGTACTTTATATGACCCTACTCTTGATGTCAACCCCAGACAATGAGTACTTTATATGACCCTACTCTTGATGTCAATCCCAGACAATGTGTACTTTAAATGCCCCTGCCCTTGATGTCAACTCCAAGCAGTACCCTAATAAATGGCCCGGTCCTGGATGTTACTTGATGTCAACCCTGTGCAGTACTTCAATAAAGGCTCTGTCCTAGATGTTACTTGATGTCAACCCTGTGCAGTACTTCAATAAAGGCTCTGTCCTAGATGTTACTTGATGTCAACCCTGTGCAGTACTTCAATAAAAGCTCTGTCCTAGATGTTACTTGATGTCAACCCTGTGCAGTACTTCGATAAAGGCTCTGTCCTAGATGTTACTTGATGTCAATCCTGTGCAGTACCCTAATAAATGGCTAGGTCCCAGATGTTACTTGATGTCAACCCTGTGCAGTACTTCAATAAAGGCCCTGCCCTAGATGTTACTTGATGTCAACCCTGTGCAGTACTTCAATAAAGGCTCTGTCCTAGATGTTACTTGATGTCAACCTTGTGCAGTACCCTAATAAATGGCTAGGTCCTAGATGTTACTTGATGTCAACACTGTGCAGTACCTAATAAAGGCTCTGCCCTAGATGTTACTTGATGTCAACCCCAGGTAGTACTTCAATAAAGGCTCTGTCCTAGATGTTACTTGATGTCAACCCTGTGCAGTACCCTAATAAATGGCTAGGTCCTATATGTTACTTGATGTCAACCTCAGGTAGTACTTTAATAAATGGCTCGGTCCTAGATGTTACTTGATGTCAACCCTGTGCAGTACTTCAATAAAGGCTCTATCCTAGATGTTACTTGATGTCAACCCTGTGCAGTACTTCAATAAAGGTTCTGTCCTAAATGTTACTTGATGTCAACTGCAGTGCAATACTTTATTAAATGGTTCAGTCCTAGATGTTACTTGATGTCAAGCCCCTGCGGTACTTTAATAAAGGCTCTGTCCTAGATGTTACTTGATGTCAACTCCAGTGCAGTACTTTATTAAATGGCTCAGTCCTAGATGTTATTTGATGTCAACCCTGTGCAGTACTTCAATAAAGGCTTTGACCTAGATGTTACTTGATGTCAACCCTGTGCAGTACTTCAATAAAGGCTCTGTCCTAGATGTTACTTGATGTCAACTCCAGTGCAGTATTTCAATAAAGGCTCTGTCCTAGATGTTACTTGATGTCAACCCTGTGCAGTACTTTAATAAAGGCTCTGTCCTAGATGTTACTTGATGTCAACTCCAGTGCAGTACTTTATTAAATGGCTCAGTCCTAGATGTTACTTGATGTCAACCCTGTGCAGTACTTCAATAAAGGCTTTGACCTAGATGTTACTTGATGTCAACCCTGTGCAGTACTTTAATAAAGGCTCTGTCCTAGATGTTACTTGATGTCAACTCCAGTGCAGTACTTTATTAAATTGCTCAGTCCTAGATGCTACTTGATGTCAACCCTGTGCAGTACTTCAATAAAGGCTCTGTCCTAGATGTTACTTGATGTCAACCCTGTGCAGTACTGTAATAAAGGCTCTGTCCTAGATGTTACTTGATGTCAACTCCAGTGCAGTACTTTATTAAATGGCACAGTCCGAGATGTTACTTGATGTCAACCCTGTGCAGTACTTTAATAAAGGCTCTGTCCTAGATGTTACTTGATGTCAACTCCAGTGCAGTACTTTATTAAATGGCTCAGTCCTAGATGTTACTTGATGTCAACCCTGTGCAGTACTTCAATAAAGGTTCTGCCCTAGATGTTACTTGATGTTAACCCCAGGTAGTACTTCAATAAAGGCTCTGTCCTAGATGTTACTTGATGTCAACCCTGTGCAGTACCCTAATAAATGGCTAGGTCCTATATGTTACTTGATGTCAACCTCAGGTAGTACTTTAATAAATGGCTCGGTCCTAGATGTTACTTGATGTCAACCCTGTGCAGTACTTCAATAAAGGCTCTATCCTAGATGTTACTTGATGTCAACCCTGTGCAGTACTTCAATAAAGGTTCTGTCCTAAATGTTACTTGATGTCAACTGCAGTGCAATACTTTATTAAATGGTTCAGTCCTAGATGTTACTTGATGTCAAGCCCCTGTGGTACTTTAATAAAGGCTCTGTCCTAGATGTTACTTGATGTCAACTCCAGTGCAGTACTTTATTAAATGGCTCAGTCCTAGATGTTATTTGATGTCAACCCTGTGCAGTACTTCAATAAAGGCTTTGACCTAGATGTTACTTTATGTCAACCCTGTGCAGTACTTCAATAAAGGCTCTGTCCTAGATGTTACTTGATGTCAACCCCAGGTAGTACTTCAATAAAGGCTCTGTCCTAGATGTTACTTGATGTCAACTCCAGTGCAGTACTTTATTAAATGGCTCAGTCCTAGATGTTACTTGATGTCAACCCTGTACAGTACTTCAATAAAGGCTTTGACCTAGATGTTACTTGATGTCAACCCTGTGCAGTACTTTAATAAAGGCTCTGTCCTAGATGTTACTTGATGTCAACTCCAGTGCAGTACTTTATTAAATTGCTCAGTCCTAGATGCTACTTGATGTCAACCATGTGCAGTACTTCAATAAAGGCTCTGTCCTAGATGTTACTTGATGTCAACCCTGTGCAGTACTTTAATAAAGGCTCTGTCCTAGATGTTACTTGATGTCAACTCCAGTGCAGTACTTTATTAAATGGCACAGTCCTAGATGTTACTTGATGTCAACCCTGTGCAGTACTTTAATAAAGGCTCTGTCCTAGATGTTACTTGATGTCAACTCCAGTGCAGTACTTTATTAAATGGCTCAGTCCTAGATGTTACTTGATGTCAACCCTGTGCAGTACTTCAATAAAGCTTCTGCCCTAGATGTTACTTGATGTTAACCCCAGGTAGTACTTCAATAAAGGCTCTGTCCTAGATGTTACTTTATGTCAACCCCAGGTAGTACTTTAATAAAGGCTCTGTCCTAGATGTTACTTGATGTCAACCCTGTGCAGTACTTCAATAAAGGCTCTGTCCTAGATGTTACTTGATGTCAACCCTGTGCAGTACTTCAATAAAGGCTCTGTCCTAGATGTTACTTGATGTCAACCCTGTGCAGTACTTCAATAAAGGCTCTGTCCTAGATGTTACTTGATGTCAACTCCAGTGCAGTACTTTATTAAATGGCACAGTCCAAGATGTTACTTTATCCATATTGTTATTATTCTGAAATAGTGACTACCATTTAAGACTACATTTTGAATTTAATTTGATGATATATTATTTTTTTAATTAATATTTAAAAAAAATAGCAACCCATTTCAAATAAAGATTTCAGTTCAGTCTAAACAACAATACGAAAACAGAAGTAATGATAACCACAAAAAACATAAGTCCTCCATAATGCAAAAATACACTAACCGGAACAATTCTGTAGCAAGTTAATTAGTTCAAATATCTGGCCACTTTTTGGCCACTTTGGTAGAGTATTAAATAGGTGAAATATAGAATTGCTCATGACTAAGCAGCATTCTATAAAAATGAAGTATATTTAGGCAACATATCCTTGTCAATGAATATGAGAAACAGTGTTTGTCTGTCCATTTGATTTCTGACCAAAAAAAACAACAACAAAACATAAAAGCTTCCATCTTGTTCGCCCTTCTTGCTTGGGTAGAAGAGGGGTGCTTTATATTGTATGTTCATATTCTTCTTGGTCCTTTGTAGTCGGGTTCTTTCTTTTGTTGCAGGCATGGTAGGTACCCTATTTACTGCTGTTTTCTTTCATTAATTTATTCATTCGCAGCAAATATCCGAGGCCTTCTCCTTCCTAATTTCCTGTTGTTACTACTACAACTGTTACTGCTTTTATGATACTCACTGTTCTAATTATGATAAGAATCAACTGAGAATCAACCAAAGTCAATTTAAGGATTGCAATAAACATGTTTTCATTCTTTCTTATAGGCTCAGGTTAAATAACTTTGCTAGATCAAATGACTATGATCTGAATGGCAATAGCCAGGATGGCTAAGAAACTAGATATGTAAACATTACTTACTTTGCCAGAAGACCTGATTCCCTTGATTAAACAACTGCAGACAAGGACCCAGGCCAACAGCAAACACAGAGCCAGTTCCCACTTGACTCCTCCAATGTTGCTTATCCCTTCAGAGAGATCGAGTACTGCTTTACTGTAAAGTATACAATGTGTTTTCATGTACATGTTTGTTTGTGTGTATGTGCATAAATATATCTATGTGTATATACATACATTGGTGCTGCGGTAGCGTGGTGGTGATTCTCACCTGCCAACCCAGGGGTAACTTATTCTAATACCTGCAGTTATTTCCAAACAACTTATTCTAACATCTGTACTATTCACTAACAATGTTTTCTGATATCTGTAGTATTTCCAATCAACTTATTCTAAAATCTATACTATTTTCCAACAAATTATTCTAAAATATCAACTATTTCCTAACAACTTATTTTAAAACCTCTACTGTTTCCTAACAACATATTCTAAAATATGTAATATTTCCTAACAACTGATTCTAAAATCTCTACTATTTCCAAACAACTGTACAAATGTACTATTTCCTAACAACTTATTCTAAAATCTCTACTATTTCCTAACAACTTATTCTAATATATGTATGTTTTTCTAACAACTTATTCTCAAATCTCGACTATTAACAACTGTGGGGACAATTTACAAACAACTTACTAGAAGTAATCATCGCTGGCAGACTTGTACTTGATGTGAATGGCAGCTGTCAGCTCCTTGATATAACCAAAGTATGTGTCATTTGTCTGACCAGGCAGGAAGCAAGTATTGTTGTACCAGGTACCGTTCTGCTGTGTACAGTTGTTCATCACCGCTGGATTTACCAGGCAATCTAGTGAAGAGGTTGGAATGCATTTCAATAACACACATAAATTAGATATATCAAGCAGGCTGCAAATAACACTGTGTGAAATTTGAATAACGAAGACACAAATAATAGATTGCACGATTTATTGCCTGGCATATTTTGCTGCATCTCGTCAGGTACATACAGGAGAAATCACATTAATGTAATTATATAAATCCTTCAAACTGAAATGTACAGCACACATATTCACACAGTAATGTCAATTGCCTACCATGGTAATTTTAAACTGTGAAATGGTATTTAGTATATCAGCATTAAACATACATAATGGAGCAATGGATATGGTCAAGGATCATAGACTAAGACGAGGCAGGACCTGGATGGCACAGACAGAACTTTCTTTAAGTCAGGTGTGTGATCTAGAGACCATCAATCGTGAAAGAGAGTGGGTGGAAGTTCCGATGACATGACGGACTGGCACAATGTAATAATAACACTGGGTCATGAGTGCAGATAATGGGCAGCGGGCCGCACTGAGTTTGAAGTGCAACAGCTGATCCACAGCAACACACATCAAGGTGACATAGTCATCTACACCAATGGGTCAGTGGTGAGAAACAGACGTAGTGGCTGGGGCTTTATTGCAAAGGCTAATGGGCGAGTCTTGAAAAAGGAGAGTCTGGCATATGAGACTACAACCTCCAGCATGAGAATGGAGGTGGTGGCAGTAACAGTGGCATTCCGGTGGCTAGAGGAGACTACTGCAACACACGTTGTATTCATTACGGATTCAAAGAGGATGCTAGTAAGGTGGAGAACGGAATGTTTTGTGTGGAATGGCTCTCGTCGCTTCAGAGGTCACAGATCGTGAGAATTGTATGGATATTTTGCCCTGGCCATGCGGGTGTACGAGGGAATGAACAGGCTGATAGGCTAGCAGGGAAGGCACCTCTTGGTGGAATTTTGCCTATGGACAGGGGGGAGGTGGTCATGCACTTGTGGGACCAGGTGGAGAAGGCGGAGGAACAGATTGAGAACCCATATGTGGAAAGAATGAGATTGCAGGGGATCGGCAGGGGTTCTGGAAGAACCTCAAATCTGAGAGGGAAGACCAAGCGAACTTTGAATCAGATAGCGGTGGGATCAATTAGTAGTGTGACTCTTCGCTGGCTGTTGAATGAGGGGACGGAGCACGTATGGGAATGTCCTGAGTGCAGTGATGTCGGTTCTTAACTCAACTCAACTCAACTCAACATACGGAAGCCTCGAGTAACGTATTGGCTAGATGCTTGCCTGTGGGCTAGGTGATCATGGGTTCAAAACTGCATGTATGTGGATTTTAATAATGATCCTGGGCTCCTAGGAAGTCCTAGCTCTGGATCGCACAGAGCTAGAGAAATACAGGGAGAACTAAATATGCATGGAGAAGAGAATTAGAGTCATAGATGAGTAACGTTGGGAGAACATAGCAGGAGCTACAGAGGACAGTAAAAGATATGTGCCAGGAAGTGTCTGATATTGACAGCAATACCTGCTGAGTCTATACAATATGGGTCTAGCACCATATTCCCAATTACCATATGCCTAAGCCATGTACAAGAGCCCTTTACTTTCCCTCTCAATAATGTTGTTAAGCATGGCAAGAGTGTTAAGCACATGACATCATGGTGCAGATGAACATAAGGACAGTTTAAAGATGGCTGGCCGCTTTACCTGGCCTAGGAGTTTAATATCTTTCTCCGTAATCCTGCATATTCTCGTGAGTAACGTAATATGCGCAAGAATTGGTAGCGGTTCTCGCTGCGTTGGTAACTTATGGAGTATGTGAGCTGGTCGCTCACAAAGCAATGGCAAACTACTGAGCGTAATTTTGCCTAGTACATCAGCAGCAGCTGAAAAATGCTGATGTTGACTGCAATGTCCTGTAAGGGATATGCCAAAAAAAAAAAAAAAAGATGGCTGTCACATTTTTGACATGCACCAATGGAGCAGTGTTCAGTTATCCATTTTTTTATCAGTGAAGGGGTGAAACCTATAGAAATGCATCGGCAAATGAAGGTACAGTATGGTGATGCATGCCTGTCAATCCAGCAAGTGTTTGAGGTGAATAGACAGTTTCAAAATGGCGTGACTTCTGTGGCAGATTGTTCACAACCGGGTCAGGCACACCGAATAGTGACCCCCAGATAATTTTTTCTACTGGAATCCAAGCACTTTAAAGGCGCTGGAGGACTTGCACTGAATGCAGTGGTGACTACATCGAAAAATTATACATTTGTTCTTTAATTTTTCAGAATATATTCACTCACTCATTGGCACCTTGCCATCTTGACAGATGATAGTTTGTTACATTGTTCTTCAAAAGGGTATAACAGCTAAAACCCATGGCGATAGAGAGTGTGATTAATCCGACCAATATTCACACACACACAAACAACACATATAAGGTTTTCATTGGAAACCCCATTGTATATCATCATGGTTTATTTGTTGTGAATCTTCTGGATGACTGAGCTTTTAACAGTTCAATCCAATGCTTTGGCAGTCACGTCATCTTAGTCCTGAAATGGGTTCACACTCTTAGAGTGAGGCTATGTGTAAACACTTGTTTCCCAACCAGGTACACAAGTAGGATTTCCACAGAGACTGTTTTACAGAGGTCTCCTTCCACTCTGCAAGCGGGATGTGCAAGACCGGTACTGAAACTTTACGTTGGTGGAGAGGCATATTAGGATGCAAGCAGGACATTATTCAGAAGAGCACATACAAACATGCATTTTTTCCATTGCAACATACTCCTGAGAGACCTGGACACTTACTAAACAAGACGAATAGCACATATATGCTTTTGAATATAAATGTTATAGACAGATGCTAAGAATATCTTGGATACAGAAAATGACAAATGCATCCATACTTCAAGAGCTGAATATTGAAGACAGTTGGCTACTAAAGATAATAAAACAAAGAAAATTTAAATATTTTGGTCACTCGAAACGTCATGATAGTCTGGACAGAACAATCATGAAGGGGTATAAGCCTGGGAAGAGAAGAAGCGGAAGGCCACAGAAAAGATGTTGCAGGATGTGGTACATGATCTCCAGATGGGTGTATCAGACACTGGACATCTTGCTTATGATCGACAAGTTTCCAGACGGTTGTTATGGGAGGGATGTTTTGAAAGGGACATGCTACTGAATGAATGACATACAAACTGGCTGGAAATAGCCCTGTGTGTTAGGATGCTGTGGAGAAGTCACAAGCACGAACTTAAGTACATGCCTTACAAGACCCCAAGCCAGTTGAACAGAAAGGCAGGGGTCTTTGTAAGGTATGTACATGAATCTGTGCTTGTTTTTTTCTTCACAGGACTCTAACATACCTCTCTGTTCCATATTATATTATCATATCCTGCTGCAGTTAAAATTTTTCTCATAGGATTAGGCCTAGGTTGTCTTTCTTTCTGCCAAGGGTTTGAGGTATTTCATTATCAACAGTAAGTAAATAACTCTTTAGATGTACAGGGTATATGGTGCTAACCCCATGGATTGATAGTTTAATGGGCACTTGAAGTGTGGTCAATATCATACCTGCTCCCTTTACATCCCAGAAAATATCCAGGTGCCAATTTAAGCCTGGGTTGACCAATTTTACAAAATTCCCACATCAAAGAGGATTTGAATAAATTGTTTTGTTTATTTGCTTGCTTGGAACTCAAGTGTAGTCTATACACATACTACTACTGATTTTTGTGTGTGGATTTATTTTTTTTCGCATATCCTTACAAGACATTGCAGTTAACACCAGCATTTTTCAGCTGCTGTTGATGTCTTAGCAAGTTTTACGTTCAGTAGTTTGCCATTGCTTTCTGAATGACCAGCTCACATACCTCTGTAAGTAACTAGCGTGACACGATCCGCTGCCGAATCTCATGTAACTGTGTTTCGTACGTGAGTATACGGGATTACGAACAACGTCCTTAACCCCTTCACCAGGGAGACCGGTGTGTGTGGATTAGCTTTCCTTATTACCAGTATCCCTCGCCACCAGGCAAACCAACTCCGAGACTTCTGAGGTACTTGTAATTTACGACCCCCAGTTAAGGATGAGAAGTTGACATTTTAGACCAACTGACCGGTGTAGGGGTTGAACCCATTCCCATAGCATCAGCACACCAGAAGTTTAAGAGCAAGTATTCTTATTCATTCAGGCATGCTGACCGCCGATTCAAACCCATGACCACTGGAATTGTCAACAGACTCAAACCCAATGTGCACAAGGAGAACATATAATAGAGCTATACATTTATTATGCAAACAAAACAAAGGAGAAACTGGAATAACTCAACAGGTCAATATTAACACCAATTTGCTTTATAAACACTTCACATTAGCTATCTAGTTTGTTTTTCAGCAAAATATTCTGAATCTCCAAAATTGCAAAATCTTGACTTCTTTTCCTGATTTTAACTCTTTCGCTCCCAGACAGTTGTTATGCTAATCTATTCTTCCCTTGTTATTAATTCAACACTGTTTTAACTGTTTTTCACTGAGATGTTTATTATCTGTATTTAACAAGCTGCCTTTTATCTCCCATTGAAGCACAGGTGCTCAACCAGCTAATGCCAATCCATCCTATCTGTTGCTGTCCCCAGCAGCTCCTGAAATGTTCTCCCAGTATTATTCATCTCTGTTTTTAATTCTCTTCTTTGTGTGGTTTAAGTCTCCCTCAATTTTTATTAACAATTTAAAATATCACAATTTAATGCAGCTTTATGAAACAAAATTACGGAAAACACAGGATGTTGTAGCGACTAACCTTCATCGGCAAACAAATACATACACAAAACACAACATATAAACATGGGGTAGTCACTACATTAAGGTACAAGAGCGGGATGAGAAGAATGGAATTATGAAAAAAATATGGGATTCTGAGATATGTACAGTCACTACATTGACTACAGTGACTAAATTGAGGCATGAGAAGAATGGAAAGATGAAAAATAAGAACAGTGAAAAGAAAATGAACAAAATGTGCTACTTATCTCAGAATCCCACGTGTTTATTGCTCTGTGGGATCCACAGAAAGGACTTCCTTGTTAGACTATTAATAGGTGTCACCGCCTCACTTGCACATTTAGTAAAGGGCTGCAATTCCAGCCCAAGGGAAACCATTGAGTCGAGCAGGACCCGAGTAATCTAGAACCTTCTCGAAAGAGATGGTCACCCAGTCCATGATTCCGTGGACACTGATGTGGCCCGCCTAATGCGGGGTCCACGAGGAACTCGGACAGAGTTACCGCCCGTGTCGAGTTCGGACACGCGGAGACCGGGAGAGGACAGACGGACTTGAGAGAGGCAACAGGGCCTGCCTTTGAGGGACTCTATAGATATCAATAGATATATAGACATAGGCTAGATAGTTTGCTAGACTGTTAAATGATACTTATGTGTTTGATGTTTACTATTTGGGAGATGTAATATAGCGCGGGTCTGTTTACCCACTGCGCCAACGCATACTGTATATGTAAATACAATAAATATTCGATCTCATAACGAACAGATTTATTGTTGCCTGTATGAACCCAAGTTTAGTTACCTAGATACGAGCAAGACTATGACAGGCTTTTTGGGGACTAGTTTTCCGGTTTTGGCATAGAATGTTTTCTTAAAAACCTATTAAATGCCATGTAAAATTAATTATTTAATCATATCACACTGATTTTTGATAAAACATTGATTTTTGGTAACACATTGATTTGTTTAAATCAAAGAAATTGTTAACGTTACAAGGTTACATAGAACTAGTAGCTATCTAGCGATAAAATAGAAGTAATCTGAGTCCCTCGGCAATGTCTCACCATTGCCTCCACAGCGCCTCTTTATTTTGATTCTGTAAACAATTTTTTTTTGACATGTTACTATTTTGACATTTTTTTTTTTTTTTTTGGTGACAGTCACTAATGTTTTCTCGCTCCACGAGCAGATTGTTCCGCAACAAGTGCCGCGTCCAACCGATGAAACCTTTCCAACAATAACGAGAGTGCAAGATAACATCGAGGAGCTTCAAAATTCAGAGCTAAGTTTCACCTCATACTCATTGTACTTCTAAGCTGTACTTCTCATGTTTCATCAATGTATTATTTTGTATCATATTGATTTCGTTGCATATTCATGAAATTTTCACCAACATAACCTTGCATTTTGATTTACACATTAATAAGTAGGGGAGTTAACCAAATTTTCGACCACACAACATATTTTTCTAAAGGGATTTAACTCTATAAACTTAACAAACAAGTAAAACACAAAATGTCTAGTTTAGATCAATGCATTGAGCAAGGAATAAAGTTAGGTTATAAAGAAGAGAAACTGTCAGAATGGGCACAGAAAACACACGCAGAAAACATTGCCCGTGAAGAAAGAGCGATAGAACGAGAGGAAAGGAAACTGCAAATGCAAGCAGAGGAAAAGAGATTGCAAATCGAGGCCGATGAAAAGAAATTACAAATGCAAATACAAGCAGATGAAAAGAAAATACAATTGCAGGCTCAAGCAGATGAAAAGAAAATACAATTGCAGGCTCAAGAGAAACAGATGGAGCTTGAGGCCGCCGCCAAACAGGCCCAACTAAATGCCGAGACACAGATTAAACTAAAACAGATGGAAATGGAGGCCAACGCAGAAATATCAATAAATAAGTTAAGAAGCAAAGAAGAAGAGCAAAAATATAATAAATATAAAGGTCTCGTGAAGGCTTTCTGTTCTGGAGATTCCATCTCCGCTTACTTAGAAAATTTTGAATGTCTCATGTCTCATCATAAAATCAGTAAATCAGATTGGGCATTTATTCTAATGAGAAATTTGGCTCTTGAACCACTGAAAGTAATAGAAACAATACCACAGGAAATGCGAAAAGACTATGAGTACCTAAAACAACGCATTCTCCAACATTTTTCTTTAGACACTGCAGGTTACCAACAACAATTTGCCAAATTATCTCCACAACCAAACCAAACCTTTATAGATTATGTCAGTACAGTCCAAGACATATGCACAAAATGGATTAACTCGGCTAAAACCAACAATAGCCATGATAAACTTAAGGAACTAATTATAATAGATAAAATAGTTAGCACCATCCCCACACCTTTTGCCAAGTTCTTAAAACAAATGGATTGTAAGAGCATTCAGGAAATCGAGGCGAAAGGGAATGCATTTTTTACAGCGAATAGGGATATTTTTCAACATAATATAAGTCACAATGATACAGCAGCTGCAGTAGTGAACACCAAATACTCCAAACAATCACAGAGCAGATTTAAACCACGATCCAATGTCGGTAAAGTAGTAAGGTGCCAATATTGCAATTTTCATCACGACAGTTACGGTATGTGTGACAAATCACCCACCTACCCTGAACACCTCAAAAAGATGGTAGAGAAGCAAACAGCTAAACGCATGGCTTACCACAGAGCAATTAAATGTTATTTCTGCAATAGCTGGGGTCACTATAATAAAGATTGTCAAGGCCGAAAGTTATTGAAACAGGCCAATGCGGCATTAGTAGAAACTTAAATATTGAGCACAACCCACTACTGGCAACGCCGATCGCATTCTGGTATGAAACTAAGGCCTATCCACGTCAATATGGAAGCACTATACTCGAGTTTCGCCCTCATTTGAGCTCGTCAGTAGTGCATATCCCTGACCGGATCCGGAAACAGTCCCGGATCACGCGTGTGAAGCGGGTGTGTCCACACCCGCTTCACACGCGTGATCCGGGACTGTTTCCGGATCCGGTCAGGGATATGCACTACTGACGAGCTCAAATGAGGGCGAAACTCGAGTATAGTGCTTCCATATTGACGTGGATAGGCCTTAGTTTCATACCAGAATGCGATCGGCGTTGCCAGTAGTGGGTTGTGCTCAATATTTAAATTTCAAATCCCGAAACAACCACATAATCAATTAGTAGAAACGTCGACTGACGAAGAGCTTGAGTCACTAAATGAATGTGAAAATCAACACGACAATGAAAGCGAGCTTGGGAATGCTGTACTCGTCATCAACACCATAACAGACAGTAAGTGCAACACCTGTACAAAGTTCCAACTTGACACAACACTACATTGTGGTCACATAATCCCAATTGCAAATGAAATAGCTAACGCTGCCTTATCATCTACAGGCAAGCTAGTTTTTTATACAGGGTTTGTTAACAACAAAAAGTGCACGTTAATTCGTGATTCCGGCGCAACTCTCTGTGGTGTGAGGAAGACATTAATAGACGCTAAAGACTACACAGACAAACATGTGACGTGTCGCACATTTTCAGGTACAATAGAGAAATACCCCATTGCTTTGGTCAAAATTCAAACGCCGTTCATATCGGGGCGAGTATTGTGTGCTATCCTTGAAAATCCCGTCGCGGATATTATACTTGGTAATTTACCCAACATACATCCATGCTCTGAAAGAGAAATAAAAAGTTGGGAGCAAAAGCACGGTATCCACCACAGAAATAGCGACACAAAAGAGAAACACCATTCTTGCTTGTCTCAAACTGCCAAAATACCAAGGGAGACAACCACTGAGGTAATTCAGGAAGAATTTACCGAGGTGTACAATGCAGGGGCGGTCGAATCAAGAAACGATACGACCGAATTAAAACCTCGAATTGAGGATGCGACCAAACTACCAAGTACCGAACCTGTAAATGTGCAACAAGACACACAACACACAAACGCAATAACACGACAGACAACCCACAAACCCAACACCGACCAACTACAGGAATCACTAGAAATAGTAGCGCCAAACTCAACTAACATCAATTTTGGAAATGAACAGAAAAATGACCCTACACTAGCACCATACTTTAAGTTAGTAGGCCTTAAGCCAAAATTAACAAAGAACGCATCGTGGACATTTAGGCTACAGAACAACATCTTAACTAGATTTTACACAACAAAGCAGACCACAATACAGCAAGTACTGTTACCACAAGCACATCGAAACAAAGTTCTAAAAATAGCCCATGACTCCCCTTTTGGAGGTCATATGACATACGAAATGACCAGGGCTATTGTCCTGACCCAGTTTTATTGGCCAAAGTTTGACCAGGATATTAAAACCTTTTGTACATCTTGTGTTATATGTCAGAAACTGGTCAACAAGGGGAATAACCCTACTGTATTCTCTTTAAATGGAAATTTGGAAATATCACATGTGAATATGTTGAAACCATATTATGTTAGACAGGACAATGAGACAAATAAACTGACTCAACGAACTGATAACGGAGACGAAACGACAAGGTCCCAACTAAATGACACCTCGACAAACGAAGCATCGTTAACGACACACTCTTACGACGACGAAAACGACGAAGACATATGGACATTACCGACAATCTGTGATATCGACATCGACTACAAATTTGACGACATATTGACAACAATTGATCTCGACGACGACGACAATGACATTGAAGACAATTTACAAACAGTGGCATCTGTGGTAAATCAGACAGACGTGGACAACACTGAAATCCCTGTACCAATCATGACTGACGACGGAAGTATAAATGACATACATATCTCTGACACTTTGACACAACAACAGCGACAAGACATTTTGACTATCCTTGACGAATATAAATCTATCTTTTCTAACAGACCTGGACGCACTGATAAAATAACACATTCAATTGTGCTGACAGATCTGAGACCGGTCAAATGTAGACCATATTCTATTCCTCTCCATTACAGATCTAATTTAGATAAAGAAATTTTAGATTTAGAGAAAAATGGCATTATTCAAAAATCGATGTCTCAATATTCGTCACCGATTGTTCTGGTGAAGAAAAAGGACCAGACAATTCGCTTGTGCATTGACTATCGAGTATTAAATACAAGAACAACAACGGATGCAGAGCCAATGAACAGCTGTGAAGATCTTATCTTAAATATGGCTCAATCATCCTTATTTTCTAAGACCGATTTAGCTAAAGGATATTGGCAAGTTCCATTACACCCTTCTTGTAGACATATAACAGCATTCGCAACACCTCTCGGCTTGTACGAATGGCTATATCTTCCGTTTGGGCTCAAGAACGCACCGGCCACATTTGTAAGACTAACAAGATTGTTATTACACGGAATTAATGACGTAGTTGCTTATATTGATGATATATGCATCCATTCTTCTGATATGACTTCTCACTTACTCACCCTTAAACAAGTCTTCCACCAAATCTCTCTTTTTGGACTTACTATCAAACCTTCCAAGGTTGAAATAGGTTATACACAAATAGACTTCCTTGGTCATAGAATTTCTGAAGGAAAATTATTGACTGATGATCAAATTGTTTCCAAGATCCTTAAGCTAGAAGTACCTACCACAAAGAAGCAAGTTAGAAGTTTACTAGGTCTGATTAACTATTATTCTAAATTTATTCCACATTGGGCAGAACTAACCTCAATCTTTTCGGATATGTTAACTAAAAATCATCCATCAAAAATTTGTAAAAGTACCAGCTTAGATGATGCAATGTGTAAATTGAAACATATTTTTTCTAATCCACCAGTCTTACGATTACCCAACATAAATTTACCCTTTATTTTGACCACAGATGCGAGCGCTATCGCAATAGGAGGATGCTTGATGCAGGAAATGGATGGCATAAAACACCCAATTCTCTATGTAAGCCGCAAACTAAAGAAGGCTGAGACTCGGTATGCCACAGTTGAATTAGAGTGTTTAAGCCTAGTGTTTTGTATATTGAGATTATCGAAGTTCCTCTTAGGGAGTCACTTTGTGGTCCTCACTGACAGTTCGCCATTATTGGTCCTTAACCAGGGGTCGCCTAAAAACCATCGGCTACAAATATGGTGTCTTCTACTTCAAGATTTCGACTTCGAAATCCGCCACATCAGAGGCACCGACAACATTGTGGCTGACCTTTTGTCACGGCAGGTGAATGCGCCAGTAGAATGACTCTGATCACATCGACCATTAGCCATACTATAAACTGTGATACTTTTAGTCGGTTGCATATTACAGTGGAACTCTACACCTGCTAGAGTACTCTCAGTGATTAGTTGAATTACGACACCCAAGAACATGATACGTTACTTTGAGAACTATACCATCAAGTGCCTAAGCGCTAGAACGATTCCAGCAAGAAACAGT
Source organism: Cepaea hortensis (assembly GCA_963921405.1). Taxonomy (NCBI): domain Eukaryota; kingdom Metazoa; phylum Mollusca; class Gastropoda; order Stylommatophora; family Helicidae; genus Cepaea; species Cepaea hortensis. The sequence goes on from OY992891.1 coordinate 58,959,523, forward strand.
AACTGTGTTTGTGTCAACCAATAAGATCAACCAACGAACTAACTCCGAATTCTGTAAGAACTCGTTATATAGGACATTAAGAACATGCCATACTTGTTGTTACTACGTAACTTTACAAACAGCCGAAACAGAACCCCATCGACTACGACACTCAAGAGACAGCCATACTAGCTTTACCATTCATGGCATAACACGCTAGCGACAGGAGGACGACGCGCACATCATCGTTGGATTTAATTAATTAATTAGTTTAGGATTAAATATGTATTATATTTCCATTATTGTTGTATATAAATTGTATTCACCTGTAATTTGTACATATTCGACATTAATATTACAGGCGGTACCATTCCTAAGCTAAAGAACCGTCCTATACAATTGTCTCTATTTAAATTAGAACCCATTTGTGAGTCATCGTACAAGAAGTACGTATTTTCTTAAAGGGCAAATATCGCCTAGCCCATTTTTTTCTAAGGGCAATAACACTTACCTCAACTTTAATTATATATTTTAACCAAATACTATTTTTAATGAAAAGTGAGTGAATGACTGTGTGAATGGATTAAATGAGAGAACGATACACTTGGCGGACAAATTGTACGCAAACCGTATTTATTTTAATTTGTCTGCGTCTTTCATGTAAATTGTATGACTTGTCTAATTTGTGAATACATGTGTAGTACTTAGTTTAATAGTGAGTTAATATACTTAGCTTAGCAGTTAGGATACATCTAAGCACCACTACTTGGAATGCCTGTTCATGTATTGCACACAGTGCAGTAGTTCATGATTGAGGTTATCCCAACTCGTGACGCTTGGAATTACACCACACATTCAGCACACACAGTACACAAACCTTAAAACTCAACACTATCAAGTTAAAATACAGTCACTTTATTAGAAACATCAACTTATTAGTCAAAGCACACTAACAAGCCAACAGGGACACTTGTAGTATGAGGGGGATAAAAGAACAAGGTAACTACATATTTAGCATTATATAACATACGGGAGTAAAAGTGTATAGAAATACACACACAGATCAAGATTTGAAGGTGTACTTATTTAGCCAAGACTTCGGTCTTGTTAACCCTCTATTATATAGGGGTTATTTGTCTGGGTACCATTTCGGGTACTATGAGAAGGGCAAGTTGTAAATACAACTACTAAAATGCCACGTAACTTCGGTCTGATAAGCATATTTAAGCACACGAGAGACAGGGATCTCTGCACCAAATCAGACAAGTGTTGTATGGTAGAATACATGAGTTTTTAGTGCTAATAGGTAGGTTGCCAGGTTACTATCCACCAAACTACAACACCAACTGTATGTGATTCGGTGACAGAATTAGAACAGATCTAATTCCCAACAACAAATCATGTCACGGGGGAGGAGGGATCCTGTCACCGCCTCACTTGCACATTTAGTAAAGGGCTGCAATTCCAGCCCAAGGGAAACCATTGAGTCGAGCAGGACCTGAGTAATCTAGAACCTTCTCGAAAGAGATGGTCACCCAGTCCATGATTCCGTGGACACTGATGTGGCCCGCCTAATGCGGGGTCCACGAGGAACTCGGACAGAGTTACCGCCCGTGTCGAGTTCGGACACGCGGAGACCGGGAGAGGACAGACGGACTTGAGAGAGGCAACAGGGCCTGCCTTTGAGGGACTCTATAGATATCAATAGATATATAGACATAGGCTAGATAGTTTGCTAGACTGTTAAATGATACTTATGTGTTTGATGTTTACTATTTGGGAGATGTAATATAGCGCGGGTCTGTTTACCCACTGCGCCAACGCATACTGTATATGTAAATACAATAAATATTCGATCTCATAACGAACAGATTTATTGTTGCCTGTATGAACCCAAGTTTAGTTACCTAGATACGAGCAAGACTATGTGTGTTTTATCCAGGATCACATTTTCTACCGCATCTCTTGATTGGCTGGAATTTGTTTATTTGTCTCCATAAGCTCCACATGAATGATTATGTCATACCATTCGTATCCTATTCTGCAATACATGTCGTGGAATGTATACTTTTGTAGTTAGAAGTTGATTTCCATTAACTCCTTCTATCCCAGCCAGTTGCTAAATTAACCCTATTCTATTCCTGGTGATTTGATGTGAGCAAAAAGCTGTTATTTACTTGAAAGACATCATACATATGATCTCATACTTGTTTAATTTGACAATAACCAAGCTAACAAAAGTACAAAAATCAAGATTACTTTCAGAGCTCCAGTCTCCACAGTAACTCCATGGCAGTTGTCTGTTGAAGGAGGCAAACAAATAGTACAGCGACCAGGCTATGATCATGTTGTAGTAGATGGCTATCAGGCAGGAGACTGTAAACATGGCCCACCCTACTCCTGGATTTACAACCACAAAATGAAATATACAGTGTATGTGATAAGAAAAGTAAGCAAATACAGTCCGGTAAACAAGCAAAGAGTTGAGATATTTAAATTGTTTGTTTGTTATTTTGTGTGTGCCTTAACTCCTTTTGAACTCAAGCCTAGTCCATACAGATGCTACTACTACTAGTCCACTGGACTGATTTTTGCGTCTGGATCAGCTGTCTCTCTATTACCATTGTCCCTTGCCATCAGGTGGACCCACTCCAATGTCAGAAGTACTTGTAATTTACATCCCCAAGTCGAAGATGAGAAGTCAACATTTTAGTCCAACTGACCATTGTAGGTGTTGAACCCGCTGCCTCAGCATCAGCACACAGGATGTTTAAGAACGAGTGCTCTTATCCATTCAACTAAACTGACCCTTTTAAGTGTTAGTGTGTCTAAGGTATGAAAGAGAAATGAATTCAATTAGATCAAATGTTCTGGTGTATCTATAACCTAAGATCAGTTGGAAGAAGTCATTACTACTGTTTATATGTGAATGTAGTGGACTGGTATTCACTGTAAGACACTGTTCTTGTAGATGGAGTCTATAATGTCTGTGAAGACTAGTGACTTGCGGGTGGGTATCCAATGACATCATGCAAGCCGAAAGGCGACGTGGTGTAATTCAACTACCTCTTTTTGCATCACCGATATGAGGAGGTTTTGCGTACTAATGATTTTAAATTCCTAGATTATTTCAAGATTGCGATAAAACAAACTGATTACGGAAAATTGTATTTCCCTCCAAGCTGGACAAATTCTGGTTTCTGAAATTTACGATATGAGGAGGTTTTGCGTACTAATGATGATAAATTCCTAGATTATTTCAAGATTGCGATAAAACAAACTGATTACGGAAAATTGTATTTCCTTTCAAGCTGGACAAATTCTGGCTTCTGAAGTTTTTTTTTCAGCCGGAGTTCCAGACCGTCTTTCTAAGACGTAAGTAGACTCATAAATCCTATTTTTTATAGATGCTGGGCTTTATTCTACTATGTATGATTCAATTTAGCATCCATTTTTACGTGTATTTTGTAGTTTTTGACTATTAAAGTTAGCAATTACATCTCAAACTGACATTATGAAGATCACATGCTGTAATGTGATATTTAAATGGTGGGATATACCAGTTTTCCTTGTCGTACTTCAGCAATAACCATTTAATTTAGTTATGGAATATTCACAGCAAGTGCAATGCCAATGAATGCACATTTGCATTCAACACCCATTACAGTATTTATGCGTAATGTTTCATCACTCTACAAGGACCATATCGTTGATAATTAAATACATATTGCAGTGCTCACCAAACCTGACACCCTGCATTATGCCAATGGCCTTGGGCGGAGAAGTGCAATCGGGAGAGTGCAAGCCTTACCCTAGTGAGAGGAAATGCAACCGAAAGACTAAATGTCATGGCTGGGCAGACCAGGCCCTAAGCCTTGGTCAGCAACTGGTCTAGGATGGAAGCTCCAACTGACGGACAGTTAGAGTATTGCTTTGCTGGTCCGGCAGCTTCTGCAGCCCAGGCTTTGTATTATGGAGAGGTATAACTCCATTTTACAAACTATTGTCTTCCAGATAGCAAGGTGCCAGTCATATATATGTGTGTGTATGTGTGTCTTTATGTGTGTGTGGATGTTTATGTGTGCATGTATATATACACAGTTGTCTGTCATACATTCATATACACATTTATATAAACATTCATACAGACATTGAGTTGAGTTGAGTTAAAAACCGACATCACTGCACTCAGGACATTCCCATGCATGCTCTGTCCCCTGGTTCAACAGCCAGTGAAGAGTTATACTACTAATCGTTCCCACCGCTATCTGATTAAAAGTTCTCTTGGTCTTCCCTCTCAATTTTGAGATTCTTCCAGAACCCCTGCCGATCCCCCGCAATCTCATTCTTTTCACATATGGGTTCTCAATCTGTTCCTCCGCCTTCTCCACCTGGTCCCACAAGCGCACGACCACCTCCCCCTTGTCCATAGGCAAACTACCACCAAGAGGTGCATTCCCTGCTAGCCTATCAGCCTGTTCATTCCCCCGTACCCCCGCATGGCCAGGGCAAAATATCCATACAATTCTCACAATCTGTGACATCTGAAGCGACGAGAGATGTGTGACCTAGAGACCATCAATCGTGAAAGAGAGTGGGTTGAAGTTCCGGAAGACATGACGGACTGGCACAATGTAATAATAACACTGGGTCATGAGTGCAGAGAATGGGCAGCGGGCCGCACTGAGTTTGAAGTGCAACAGCTGATCCAGAGCAACACACATTTAGGTGACATAGTCATCTACACCGATGGGTCAGTGGTGAGAAACAGACGTAGTGGCTGAGGCTTTATTGCAAAGGCTAATGGATGAGTCTTGAAAAAGGAGAGTCTGGCATATGAGACTACAACTTCCAGCATGAGAATGGAGGTGGTGGCAGTAACAGTGGCATTCCGGTGGCTAGAGGAGACTACTGCAACACGTTGTATTCATTACGGATTCAAAGAGTATGCTAGTAAGGTGGAGAAAGGAATGTTTCGTGTGGAATGGCTCTCATACAGACATTAAGGAATGAGAAGAAATAAACTGGAGAACTTGATGACAAATGACAAGATCGAGGGTAAGAGAACAAGGGGAAGGCAGAGAAGTAAATATCTGGATGGCTTGGCCACATGGTATGGTTGAGACAAGAACACTGAGCTGATCCATGACTTTGGTGATCGTGTGAGATGGCGAAACATGACCACCACGCTTTTCGGCATGGAACATGATTATACTGCACTATCATGGTGTGCTGATGCCGATGCCCTTGACAACCCTGCAAAGGCATCGGTTACATGGTTCTCACTAAACAACCATATTGTGGAAACAGACCTGCCGGCAGTAAGAATGGATGGGAGCATTTTGAGTAGAACCCAGTCGTTGACATATCTTGGCGTGAGGCTTGATCGTAGCCTGTCCTTCAGAGATCATGTTGATTATGTCATAACGAAGGCTCGAAAAGGTTTGTCAGCAATGAGAGTCATGGCGACTGCCAATATCGAGCAAAGACTGCTAATACTTCTGTTCCAAGGACTTGTGCTTTCACGCATCGAGTATGCCCTGGCCATCCTCACTGTCAGCCCTACACAGATTGGAAGACTTGAAAAGGTACAAAACGAAGCCATGCGCATCATTTTGGGCTGCACGAGAGACACCAGCTGTGTAGCAATGAGATACCACCTTGACTTCCTGACAATGGAACACAGGATCAAGATCTGGAGAGCTCGTGCATACTTAAAAATAAGTGCAGATGAGCAGCACCCTCTGCATGACGCTATATTCAGAGAAAATGGTGACAGGCTAAAGAGGGGCAAATCATGGATGGGTCGGGCGGAAGATGTCGTCAGACAGGTCTGCAGTCTTACCAGTATCAACCCCGGCAAGGAATGGGTGCCGGTGCCTCCAGCTTTTAAGTGCACTTTCTCCTGCATTATCACACTCGACAGACGGTGCAGGGAGCAGAACCCTGCCGCTGTCAATGCAGAGGTTAACGCGCTCATCTATGAACACTCAGATAGCCCCGAAGTGCTCATCTATACAGATGGATCTGTTGTAAAGTAGCAGAGAAGTGCGTGGGCATTTACAGCCCGTTCAGCGGGCCGAACCATTCAAGAATCCAGTGGTGCCCACTCTATGACCACGAGCAGCATGACGATGGAGGTGATGGCAGTTACACAGGCTTTTATATGGCTGGAATCACAGCATTATACCAACGTGTGTGTACTAAATGACTCAATGAGCATGATTCAGAAGGTCGAAGCTGGAGCTGTACGCAGACAGTGGACTGAGTCGCTGCGGAAGTCTGTTGTCCGTAAAGTCACCTTCATCTTCGTCCCGGGACATGCGGGAGTCGAGGGAAATGAACGAGCTGATAAACTGGCTGGCTCTGCACCCCCTGTAGATGGCCAGCCCATGGATCGTGCCGATGTTATTAACGCCCTTAAAGATATGGCGAGAACAGAGGACTTTGACGTCAGTGATTCCACATCGCTGTCCAGTATGAAAGACCTGGTAGTAAGAATCGGCACAGCCAGATGCGAGAGGTACATCGGGAAAACAAAGCGCCTCGTCAACCAACACAGAACTGGCACTTAGCCGCCGGACGCTGATGCATATGCTGGGGGGAGGCTCTGAGCACCTCTGAACATGTCCGGAGTGCAATGAAGATACCCCAACTGATAACTGATAACTGATATACTGCACTACTTTTGTCTTTTCTGAGAAATACTAAAAGTAAAGTACACCTGTGATGTGAAGATCCATCTAGAAACAGAGGGGGGAGGGGGAAGAAAGAAAGAAAAGAAAAACCAGCTCTGTGCTCTCTCCAGTTTCTGCACCATCTGATTACTGATTGTCTAACTGGCGCATTCATGCAGTATCACATAAAAGCTTGCATAGAACAGAATTTCAGCACACACTTACCTTGAAATATCGGCGAGACCATCCATATTGACACCACCCCAGAACTTGCAAACTGACCAAAACTGAGCTCCAGAAACACGAGAGGTATTCCAGTAATGAACAACATCACAAAGAAAGGTATTAAAAACGCACCTGTAGATATTCGAAACAATGTATTCTGTTAGTGAATGTAAACACAGAAGCCACAGACAATATGTTGCACGATTTATTGCCTTGCACATGTCGCTGCATCTCGTCAAGTGTATGTATACTGCAGAGTTATATATCATGTGAAATGAATAAATGAATAATAGTATTATTAATAATACTTAAACTGAAACAATTAATACACATAGTCACATTTATTGACAATACAGTATAAGTATTGTTCGAATGTGGAACATCGGTTATCCCCAAGATTCACTCCATATGAAAAGAACTCTGCAGTATGTACCTGACGAGATGAAGCGAAATATGGCAGGCAATAAATTGTGCAATATTTTGTTTATGGCTTCTGTACTTAACTCAGTAAATATAACGTGAGTCTCCGTGGCGAAGTGGTCAAGCCGTCTGACTCGGGTTCCGGAGGTTGTGGGTTCGATTCCGGAGCGCGAACCTTGGGTTCACGAGTGCATTTTTTCAGGAGACTCCTGAGGGTCGTCGCTGGAGCTACGGGCTTTGTGCGACGCTTTCTACGCTGCGTAAAGAGACTGAACCATATTGGATAAAACCCCGGTGCAATGAAGTCGACTCTGTCGACTTTTAAGCGACTTTTTAATCTGTAGATATGTTGAAATAACTTTAATAAGAAATCGATCCAGTATTCGTATACATGCTACAATGTTTATAATACTAATGCATTAAACTTATAATACATAAACAATCATAGCTATATAATAAACAAAACGTCTATATTCATACATTCTAAATACTATAATATTAAAACGAAGTCTGTAGTATTATGTACACAATTTCAGGAGTCTCCGTGGTGAAGTGGTCAAGCCGCCTTTCTCGCTCTCCGAAAGGTTGTGGGTTCGATTCCGTGCTACGTCTCTCGGTTAACGAGTGCATTTGGACGTGCTACTTAATGAATTAATAAAAGAATAATGAGAACATCATGAACAGATAGAAAGCGTAATGTAGATATCTTGAAAAAAGTCAACTCACAAAGAGAACTTATTACTTGCATCAGAGGAAATCAGCCCAAATTAATTGGGTATTTCGTGAGAAGAGATCACTGGAAAAGATTCGACAGCGAGAAAGATGGAGAGAAAGATAGGCAGGTGCTGAGAGAGAAGACGCTAGACAGTTTGACATCATCGCATGGAGGAAAAATCAGTATCGGAAATCCTGAAATTGAGGCAATCAAGATACTAGATAGCAACAGAGAAATTACTAAATACCAGCCATGGTATACAATCTGTGGTGCTATTGACAGATGCAAAATCAGTACTCCAGGCGCTCCTGTCTGGGAAATTGTCAGTACTAAGGACACTACTTTCTGAACTTAGCAGTCAGCAAAAGGTCACCATACAGTAGATACCATCCCACTGTGGAGTACCCGGAAACGACAGAGCTGATCAATTGGCTAATGACGGAGCAAAAGAGGAACAGCCTGATGTGCCCATTACATACCACCAAAAGAAAAGAATGATCAAATCAGTCAGAAGACCACCAAAACCTGCTCAAGACGACTACCACGTTATGAACAGACCAGAACAAGTCATTATTCTGCGCCTTAGAACAGGACACAACAGATTGCGCAACCACATGTATACAAAATTCAAGATTGGTGACTCAGCCATGTGCACATGTGGATTGACGTCGCAGACAGCAGAGCACATACTCCAAGACTGCCCAAACTACAACATAGCCAGGCGAACCTTCTGGCCTAGAGAGACAACAGTGGAAGATAAACTCTATGGACCGCTGTGTGAACTAAAAAAGACTGTTAGATTCATACAGAAGACAACATTGCAGTTATAGATGTATTTCAAGCGAACCAAAGAAGAAGAAGAAGAAGAAGAAGAAGAAGAAGAAGAAGAAGAAGAAGAAGAAGAAGAAGAAGAAGAAGAAGAAGAAGAATCGGAAATGACTGGTAGTATACGAGACAGAAAGCTGTGAAAACACAAGATAACCAACGCCCACACGGCACAGACTATACGAGAGTTGAGTTGAGCTGGTTTGAGTCCAGATCCGACATCACAGCACTTGGGATATTCCCATATGTGCCCCGTTCTCTCCGGTCTCATCTGCAACAGTTAGTGAAGAGTTAGTTAGTTAGTTAGTTAGTTAGTTAGTTAGTTAGTTAGTTAGTTAGTTAGTCGTAGTTCCAACCTCATAGCAACGGGTTGTCCCCATTATGCTCCGTTCCTGTGCCAGTGAATATCGCACAAAAACACTCCCCACTGCCCAATGTGGAAAAGACAGGAGTCTCGACAAACAACAGCCCGCACAGATACACTGTGCATAATGCCGCCGCCAGAATGTCAACACAATAGTCTCCAATACCAATGGTACCAGTAGCAGTATGATTACATGTTCGTCTTACACAGAAAATCAATTGGGGAACCCGTTGAGGCCAATGAGACAGTTACATAAATAAAAAGATAAAATATTTTTTTATTTATTTATGTAACTGTCTCAGTGGCCTCAACGGGTTCCCAAATTGATTTTCTGTGTAATATGTGTACAGCATTAGAACCGACCAATCATTTCTCTTCTTTAAATGTTTGTTAATATACTCGACACAGCATTATGGTCCGATGTGTTTGTGTGTTTGTTATTAAGCCTATGCTGATTTAATATAAAATATAAGATTTATGGTGCTTATCTCAATGGTTTGATACGAATTCTGTCCGTATTCCATAGTTGTTTGGTTCATGTGTATGACAGACATGACTAATGAAGACACTTTTTTTTTGGAGTGTCTAGTTGGTCATGCGTCGAAGTACACTTGTTCCTGCAGGGAGGTGCCGTCGTCATTTGGAGGTGACAGGTTCGAATCCCGGTCGGTAAATATCGCTTTCAAATTTTATGTTGTCTAGTGCGTCCTCTGTCTCTACTTCCTTCTTCTCCTTCTGTGAGCGCCAAACAATACAAAGTGTGTTTATTTATGTAACTGTTATATGTCCGTCTGACCTTTTCCTTAGAGTTTTGAGTGTCGGACAGATCCTCTGGTCACTACCTGCAGCACCATTCTATCCAGCTCGTGATAATCTACCCGTTCTTCTGCACTATACACACGATCACAAAGGGCCTCGACCACATCTGCCTTAGCATGCACCAAGACCCCGCCGAGGGGTGCAGACCCAGTGAGAGTGAATGCGTAGCCAGCACCATCCCCCACCCCCGTCTCTGGTTCCGCTTTCATTTTTAAAAAAGTAGCAAGATATGGCCGAGATAGCTGGGAAAGGAGCAGACTGCAGTGGATGAACATGATAAATCTTCTGTCTTGCCCTGCTCATGCAATCCACACCACAATGCTAGTTGAATCTGTTAGTTTCATCCATCCGCTGTCTGACCTATGACCGTCGTAATGATTCCTCCATAGCCTACCTAAGCTTATTTGTTACATGCTTAGGTAGTTAAGTTATTTAGTTGCATATATTTTCTAGAACGTCGCAGTCAACCCCTGCATTTTTAGCTGTTTGTGATTTCTTGGCAAGTTTACGTTCAGTAGTTTGCCATTGCTTTCTGAACGACCAGTGCTCATAAGAATTTAAAAAAGCTTGCTACTCATCTCAGAATCCTAGGCTATGATATTGTATCACAGCCAGGGAGACAGCTTTACATAACAGATTTACGAAACATAATAAATAATTTTTTTTTCACGTTCATTTTCTCTTCATTTTTCTCATTTTTGTTAATCTGTTTATTCTTCTCATCTCGTTCTTAAGCCGTAATGTAGTCACTCGAGGATCTTCTCCGTGATTATATGTTGTGTTTTGTGTATGTATGTGTTTGCTGATGAAGGCTAGTCGCCGCAACGTCCTGTATGTTTCGTAAATCTGTTATGTAAAGCTGTCTCCCTGGCGAAGGAGTTAACGACTTTCTCCGTAATCCCGTATATTCACATGAGGAACACAGCTGCTCGAGATTCGGCAGCGGATCGCGTCGCGTTGGTTACTTACGGGGTATGTGAGCCAGTCGCTCAGAAAGCAATGGCAAACTCAATCAATCAATCATGTGCCATGCCGGAAAGCGTGGGCGGTCATGACTCGCCATTTCACTCGATCACCAGTGTCGTGGATCAGCTCAGTGTTCCTGTCTTGTCCATGCCATGTGGCCAAGCCATCCAGGTATTTTCCTCTCGGTCTGCCTCTTGGTCTGTTCCCTTCGATCTTGCCAGTTGTCACCAAGTTCTCCAATCCATTTCTTCTCATAACATGTCCAAAAAATTTTGACTGTCTACGTCTAATTTCTCTAATCAGTCTACGATGTTCATTTGTCTCCTGTAGTACTTGGTCAAACGACAATGGCAAACTACTGAGCGTAATCTTGCCAAGAACATCAACAGCAGCTGAAAATGTTGGTGTTGACTGCAACGTTCTGGAAGGGATATGCAACTTTAAAAAAAAAGCTGCATTACTTTGTGTTATTTTATATCGTTTGCTGTCCAAATGGGAAGTTAAACGTGGCGATATATTATCTTTCGGCACTGAATCATGTTTTAAAAAGGTCACAGAAAGTAAGCTGAAATATTCATGGGAGAAGGTGCAAACTATAGATACAATTAGTATTTTAGCGGCTGGCCGAGTGGCTAGCATGCCGGGCTCTCATTCGGGAGACCCGGGTTCGAATCCTCGGTAAGGTGTGGAGTTTTCCTGTTTTAAGCAAATAGAAAACTCAAACCTGCACAGTTCGCGGCGACTGCACTAGCCATGCGGCCTTAATTCCTCAGGCTCAAGACTTGCACCGCAAGGTACTTATAGGCAGTAAATGACAGCTTACCACCTCCATTTTTGTAGCAGACGTATGGAAACCGCCAGACATTGCCTAGACCGACGGCGTAACTCAGACAAGACAAGACAAAATCCATCTTCCGTGACCAGTTTTGTCTGGAAACTTCCTGCTCGCCTTTCTGAATGACGTTCCCATTGTGGCTACAGTCATGAGGCATGAGGGAGAAGGTCTTGTTGGATTTTCCCATGGTAGTATTGCAGCCACTGTGTGTTCCCTGTAGAAAGAGGTTAGAAAGACACTGTTGTTGCACGTGAATAAGGGATGTATTAATAGTAATAATACTACTGGCACTTTGCCGACTTGGCAGACAATAGTTTATTATATTGTGCTTTAAAGAGATATAATAACTACAACTCATGTTGGAGACCAGGGATGGCGTTATACTTCTCCATATCACAAAGCATAAGTTGAAATGAAGAGACCATGTGTTGCCCATACAAAATGACCACTCTCTCGGCCTGCCTAGTTTACTCCAGAGGAAAGGTAACACCTCTACATCTGGAGAAGACAAGCTGCAGAAGCTGCTGGACCAGCAAAGTAATAGTCCTAACTGTCCACCTTTCGGAGTCTCGATCGTAGACTAGTAACCGACCAAGGCTCAGGGCCTAGTCTGCCCGGCCGTGGCATTCAGTCTTTAGGTTGCATTTCCTCACACTAGGGTAAGGCGATCCCATTGCGCTGCTCCGGCCGAAGCCGTTGGCACAGTGTAGGGTGTCGGGTTTGGCGAGTGCCATCCAACATTCGGCGTTAGCAAAAAGCAGTTAAAATCACTTTACAGCAGCGGCAGCAGCAGCGGCGGCGGCGGCGGCGGCGGCAGCAGAAGCAGCAGCAGCAGCAGCAGTACACATGTCCTTATAATTTTCTTTATTCCGAAAGTTCTTTCTTTCTTGGGAAGGATATTGATGGAGTTGCATCCACGTACATAATCAAGACAGCACATAAGAGTCAGGAAGCATTTTTGATGCTGGATGAACTGAGACGGTAACATGGTGGAATAGCATCAAATAGAATTTATTTAGTATACTAAGTAGCTAGGTCTACGGAACACCAGAACGAGCTGGCCTGAACGTAATAATGATCGTAAACGATGAATTAATCTTCCACCACTTCGAAATGTGGAATAATAGACATAGTTAGGTAGCAATGTAGACACCACAGTAAACGGGCAGATACTAGAAAAAGTAACAAGTTTCTCTTATCTTGGACATATAATAACAGATGATGGCAGAAGTGAAATGGAAATCAAAAAGAGAATAGGAATGGCTAAAAATGCTTTCAACGGCATGAAATCAGTATTAACACCTAGAGAGATTAATAATGCATTAAAAATGAGAATTGCCAAATGCTACGTATATTCAACGCTACTGTATGGCGCGGAATCCTGGACATTGAACAAGCAACTAGAAAGTCGCATAGAAACCCTGGAGATGTGGATATACAGACGAATAGGTCGTATTTCATGGGAACAAAAACAATCAAATGCAGAGATCCTAGAAAAAATGGGAATGAAGAGAGAGAGTTGATGGGAGAAATAAAGAGGAGACAAGTGAAATATTTTGGCCACGTTAAAAACCATATTGGAAGGCAAGGTTGAGGGCAAGCGAGCAAGAGGTAGACAACGATACAAGTGGGGGGATAACATCAAGAGATGGACAAACATCAGCCTGACAGAATGTACAGTCAAGGCGAGAGACAGACAGTGTTGGAGATCCATTGCAAGCCAACCTTCGGAGACGGCACCTGATTGATTGATTGAATGTAGACAAAGTTGAGGGAACAATAGAAGTATAAATTGATTCAGTGCCAAGCACACAGTGTACATTTGGACCAAAAATGGCACATAATCAAATGAACCAGTATTACAGTGCAAACCGCTTAAGGCGATATCGGATGTGGCGAAGTTATGTTGTGAAGAACAATATTGTATTCTACGCTGTAAATGCTACGTGGCAAAGGGCTTACGGACGCAGTTCGTAATGCAGCATACCCGCGTTCGGAACTCAGCCCACGGGCGATTTGGCAGCAGACCGTCTTGCGTTGGCTTTTTACGAATTGGTATTGGTGCCGGTCGTTCAGAAAGCAGTTACAAACTACTGAACGTAAACTTGCCAAGATATCACATAAAACCAAAAAATTCTGGGGTTGACTGCGACGTCCTGCAAAGGATTTGTAATTAACTTTAAATGCATTACTATTTCAACTATTTGCCAGAACTCTTATGAGATGAATTTCTGATAAGAAGAACAATTTTTTGCGTCTCAGCCTAGTTAGCCTTATTAGGTCTGCACTATATAATGTAAATTTCCGTTCCATCCATCCATCATGTGCCATGCCGATAAACATGGGCGGTCATGTTTTGCCATCTCACTCGATCACCAGAGTCGTTTACCAGCTCCGTGCTCCTATCTCCACCATGCCACGCGGTCAAGTCATCCAGGTATTTATTTCTCGGTCTTCCCCTTGGTCTCTCCCCTTCGATCTTGCCAGTTGTCACCAAGTTCTCCAATTCATTTCTTCTCATAACATGCCCAAAAATGTTGACTGTCTACGTCTAATGTTTCTAATAAGTTTACGATCTTCATTTGTTTCTTGAAGGACTTGTTCATTGGTTTTTCTGTCTGTCCATGGTATTCTTTGTATTTTCCTCAGAAACCACATGTCCACAGCCATCAGATGTTTTTTTCAGCTTGTCTGCTCATTGTCCACGCTTCACATCCATACAAAAGTATAGGTTCTATGTAGCACTTCGACTCTCTTTTTCTCGTTTCAGTTGGTATCTTTTTATTGGTCAGTATGTTTTTCATCTTGCAAAAGGCTACCTTCACAATGGCAATTCTTGTTCTAATCTCTTTAAGGCATCTCCCATCAGATGTTATGACTGTTCCGAGATAACTGTACCGATTCACTTGCTTAAGAATATGCCCATTTACTCGTATATCACATTGAGGTATTTCCTTCTTCCCAGTGACGACCACAATCTGTGTCTTCTTACAATTTAATTCTAATCCTAGTTGTTCACTGTGTGCAACAACCGCATCTACTAAATGTTGCATGTCCTGTTCATTGTCTGCAATCAAGACTGTATCATCTGCATATATAATGTTATTGATGTATCGTTCCCCAATGTTGATTCCTTTCATATCCTCTATATTTCTGAAAATATTTTCACTGTACAGGGAATAACGATCTGGAGACATTACATCCCTGTCTCACAATTCTTTTAATAGGCTGATATTAACCTACTTCATTATCAATTCTGATTAATTTCCGTTCACTGAGCAATAAAATTGCGGAAAATACCATGAAAGAAAACAGATAACACGATGGCCCCAGTCTGGTGCTATATCGTCCTTCTGCCCAAATTGATATTTGGCGTTATATTTTCCTTCGGCACTGAATCAGTTTCAAAAGAATATAAAAGGCAGGAGACACTTTCATAGCACTGGGAAATATGTAAAAATATGTATAAAAGGCAGGAGACACTTTCATAGCACTGGGAAATATGTAAAAATATGTATAAAAGGCAGGAGACACTTTCATAGCACTGGGAAATATGTAAAAATATGTATAAAAGGCAGGAGACACTTTCATAGCACTGGGAAATATGTAAAAATATGTATAAAAGGCAGGAGACACTTTCATAGCACTGGGAAATTTGTAAAAGTTAACAGAAATCAAACCTAGCACCAGACATAGAATATGTAATTGCTAAGTTAAATAAGTACTGCTGACGATTGAAACAATCACTAAATAGTAACAGATACAAACATTCACCAACTAGTACCTGCGCGTGATAGAAAGGATGAAATCGCTCGAAAGTATCATTAATGTGGAGCTTTTCGAGACTTCTAAAATTCCAGCGAATCTAAAGTTGAGTAAAAAACAAAAAACACTGACAAGAGAACATTTGATAATAGTATAACTAGAATGTTTTTTTTTGTCTCTGGAGCCCACAAGAAAAAAGAATTCTAGGGAAACCTAGACAGAGGAAAATTAGAGACAGGGGTGAATCATATGGGGAGGACATAGAGGGAGCAGCAGGGATGGCAGAAGCTAGGGCGGTTTGACACGATTTCGTTGATGCCGCACGCTTCATTGCGGATACAAGGCAGAAAAAGAAGTGGAGAATATTAAAAATAATGCAAGAGTGTGGAACATTCTGTCCAAGCCTACAAAAGAAGAGGCAGGGGAAAAGAGAAAATAGGTCACTCAAGATTACGCGTGACCAGATCACGCGCTCCAGATTTTTAAACATGCCAGAATGGGAATGTTACATCTTAACTGTCAGGAAGTGCATGAATATGGTATTGCTTGTTTGACGCAGAGTTATCACATTCAGCCTGCTGTTTTAAGATATAGTGCTGGGGTAATTGCGCCAGAAAGAGCGCACGCGCGCATGTCTGTCTGTGTGTCTGCCTGGACAGGAGGTCAGACAGACAGAGACGGGGGCAGAGACAGGGAACTGAGAAAGATAGAGAGATGTAGAGACAGAAAGAGATAGAGAGATAGAGGCAAATAGGCAGATAGGTAGGCGGGTGGCCTGACTGACTGACAGACAGACAGACAGAAAGACAGACAGACAGACAGACAGACAGGCGGGCGGGCGGGCGGACGGTTGGACGGATGGCTGGGTGGGTGGGTGGGTGGATGGATGGATGGATGGATGGATCGATCGATCGATCGGTATGTAGGAGGTAGGTAGGTAGGTAGGTAAGTAGGTAGGTAGGTAGGTAGGTAGGTAGGTGGGTGGGTAGACAGACAGACATACAGACAGACAGACAGACAGACAGACAGACAGACAGACAGACAGACAGATAGACAGATAGATAGATAGATAGATAGATAGATAGATAGATAGATAGATAGATAGATAGATAGATAGATAGATAGATAGATAGATAGATAGAGATGGATGGATGGATGGATGGATGGATGGATGGATGGATGGATAGATAGATAGATAGATAGATAGATAGATAGATAGATAGAGATGGATGGATGGATGGATGGATGGATGGATGGATGGATGGATGGATGGATGGATGGATGGATAGATAGATAGATAGATAGATAGATAGATAGATAGATAGATAGATAGACATCATAAATAATGTTCTACAAACGAGGAAATACAATAAAGGACTTAATGACACCACAAGTAATTTTTAAATTAGGAAATAAAATATAGCGCCAAATAGCACCACAAGTCATGTCCTTTAAACTAGGAAATAATATACAGCACTGAATGCCACTGTAAGTAATGTTTTTAGTTAGTTAGTTAGTTAGTTAGTCGTAGTTCCAACCTCACAGCAACGGGTCATCACCATTATGCTCCGTTCCTGTGCCAGTGAATATCGCACAAAACGCTCCCCACTGCCAATGTGAAAAGTGGAAAAGACAGGAGTCTCGACAAACAACAGCCCGCACAGATACACTGTGCACAATGTTCTTTAAAGTAAGAAATAATATACAGCACTGGATGCCACTGTAAGTAATGCTCTTTAAAGTAAGAAATAATATACAGCACTGAATGTCACTGTAAGTAATGCTCTTTAAAGTAAGAAATAATATGCAGCACTGAATGCCACTGTAAGTAATGCTCTTTAAAGTAAGAAATAATATGCAGCACTGAATGCCACTGTAAGTAATGCTCTTTAAAGTAAGAAATAATATGCAGCACTGAATGCCACTGTAAGTAATGCTCTTTAAAGTAAGAAATAATATGCAGCACTGAATGCCACTGTAAGTAATGCTCTTTAAAGTAAGAAATAATATGCAGCACTGAATGCCACTGTAAGTAATGCTCTTTAAAGTAAGAAATAATATGCAGCACTGAATGCCACTGTAAGTAATGCTCTTTAAAGTAAGAAATAATATGCAGCACTGAATGCCACTGTAAGTAATGCTCTTTAAAGTAAGAAATAATATGCAGCGCTGCATGACACCACAAGTAATGTTCTTTCAAGTAAGAATTAATATACAGTACTGCATGACACCATAAGTAATATTCTTTATATATAAATAATATACAGCACTGCATGACACCACAAGTAATGTTCTTCAAACCAGTAAGTAATATACAGACAGCAATGAATAAATAGCTCCACGGTTGTTGTTTTACTAGCTATGAAGTAGCTTACAGTACTACATAGCACCACAAATAATTATAAAAGAGTTTGTGCACAACAAATTCGTGCTTTTCTATGGCCAAACCTCAAACAACAAGCAATATTCTGAGCAATGTTCTGAAAGCAAGGAAATAATATGCATAGCCTGCAATTACGGTGCATTTATGCTTTTTTTCAGCAAGTTGGTTCTCATTTACAATAACATTTTGTCTTTCCCATGCATTGAGGTGGAGTCTGTTGTCAAAATAAAATACCTAAAACCTGTTTAGGAAGATTACCAAACTAAGCCTAATTCTGGCCAATTCATAGGAATTGTGCTAAATCATGACTATGTTACATTTTAACTGATACAGTGCCGAATGATAATATATCGCCAAACGTGACATCCCATTTGGACAGAAGGATGATATATCGCTTTGCTAGTGTCATCGTGTTATTTTTTTTTTTGTTTCGTTGTATCTTCCACAATTTCAATGCTCAGTGAATGGAAATTTGCATTATAATACTTGTTAATTTGACTGTGCACCATGTTTGGTCCATGCCTACTTTCTGTTTGACACTGAATCCCTAGATATGTCGCTTGTAAATGTAAATTTCCGATATTGGTCTTTTACACTCTGCTGTATTCTGGGCTTGGAGAGTGTAAACAATATAAAATAACACAAAGTAATGCAGCTTTACATAACAGAATTACGACACATACAGGACGTTGCGGCGACTAGCCTTCATCAGCAAACAAATACATACACAAAACATAACATATAGTCACAGAGAAGACCCTCCGGTGACTGTATTAAGGTGTATTGCAATACCAAACTCAGGATTCTGAGGCAAGTAAAAACTTTTTTTTCCTTCAAATTTTCATTTTCTCTTCATTGCTTTCATTTTTTTCATCTTTTTATTCTTCTCATCCCGTCGTCACGCCTTAATGTAGTCACCGGAGTGGCTTCTCCGTGACTGTATGTTGTGTTTTGTGTATGTATTTATTTGCTGATGAAAGCTAGTCGCGGCAACGTCCTGTATGTGTCGTAATTCTGTTATCTAAAGCTGCATTACTTTGTGTTATTTTTATATTGTTTACATTTTCACAGCTTTACCGCAGTTCCACCAAATTTTATTCATGGGCTTGGAGAGGGGAAGCAGAATTCTGCAGTACAATCCTCGGTGAACTTTCGTCCCGGGTGGTGAGAAAAGTTCCTCTACTAACCTCATTTCGATAGATGTAAGCCCTTTTGATGGCCTAGACGACCTGCGCGACAAAGCATTGGATTTAAAACCGACAGTATTACAGTATTAATATCGACAGTATTACAGTATTAATACCGACAGTATTCCATGTAGGCGTGGGCAACTGCATGGGTCAGAAAGAGTTAAACTACAATTTAAACACAGTTATTTGTATATTTTATACAGGACCTCGCAGTCAACCCCAGCAGTTTTTGGATGTTTGTGATTTCTTGCCAAGTTTACGTTCAGTAGTTTGCCACTGCTTTCTGAACGATCGGCACTAATATCATTGTATGAAAACCAGCACAGGGATATCTGCTTCTAAATCTCCCGCAGCTGTGTTTCGAACGCGGTAAGCGGGATTGCAAATTGCTTACGTGCAAATTGTCTTCGCCAACAACAATAACCATTAACTTAATTTCGTTACCAGTTCGAATTCACTTACCAGATTTGTGGTTATATGAATAACTGCTTTGGCACACCCACCAACGAAAAATGGAAATAATATACTTGTATGAATACTCAACTGATATTATTATAGATTATAAAAACAACTTGCCTGAGTTTTATATTTTCTTTTCCCTTCTTTTGGAGCTTACACATCACGTGAAGGCGCTGGAGATCTCGAGGTTAGTGGGTAATGCTTGTGTGTCTGTAGCACGGGCGAAAACAAAGAGGGAAAATGGGGACGGTGGAGGTTAATCCCCTGCTTGTCTTGCTGGTAGGCCAGCCATTGAAATGTGGGAACGTAATTGGAAAGGGCGATAATGGTCGTTGTGTTGAGTGATGTCAAATGATCAAATAGCGTTAACGGACAAGGAATAGTTACGTAAGTAAGCGTAGCTTGGTGTTGCAAGAAAGACCAATTGGGGCACCTAAGCTTGTAATTTTGAAAATGTAGATGAAATTATAGACTTTGAGTGCGTAATTTAGGACAACGAACACAGCTAGACGAGACACATGCGTATAGTGTGTCGGATGAGTGTTGGATGAGGGAAGCCGAGTCAGCACAGTGGCTTGAACGATTGCCTGCTGGCCGGGTGGTCATGGGTTCGAATTCACACCGAGGGAGATTTGCAAAATTGACCTGGATTCTCTGGTGGACTTAGCCCAAAATGGGTACTCTATCGGAATCTGTTAACAAAAGGTTAACATACTTCGTTTGCATTGCAAGATATGGTACAGTGAAATGTAAGAATCATCTTACACGACTTGGTGTGTATTGAGTATATGGTGTTTCTTGTTGTTGTTGTTGCTGTTGTTGTTGTTGTTGCTGTTGTTGCTGTTGTTGTTGTTGTTGTTGTTGTTCTTCTTCTTCTTCTTCTTCTTCTTCTTCTTCTTCTTCTTTTTCTCCTCCTTCTTCTTCTTCTCCTTCTTCTTCTTCTCCTTCTTCCTTCTTCTTCTTCTTCTTCTTCTTCTTCTTCTTCTTCTTCTTCTTCTTCTTCTTCTTCTTCTTCTTCTTCTTCTTCTTCTTCTTCTTCTTCAAGATGAACACCTGTCTGATCGTATCCTCCGCCTGAGCCATCCATGATTTCCCTCTTATCAGTCGCAGACCCTTAACTATGTCCAGCTCTTCATGCAACGGGTGATCTGTGTCAGCAACTACTCTGAGGTATGCCTTCGCCTGCATCACCTTGAGAATACCAGCATCAGTCAGTTTATAGTTTTCATTGGGTATCAGTAAATGTTCTTGGAAGTAAAAGTTGGTCGATGTGATACTGGCCACATTATTCACCGAGTGCCCATTGGCACAATATACCCAGTAGGCCTCAAAGCGTGTAAAACGTCTTTCTTTTTCTGGCCTTTATTTCCCCATCAATCAAGACACACCCAGCCTTTCTACCTTTTGTTATCTTCTACAGCTTCCTCCAAATGTCCTCCATGCTCAGTATTATGCATCTCTGTCTGTAATTCTCTTCTCAGAGTTTTTTTTTTTGTTAGGTCTCCCGCTGTTGTGTTTGCTTTGTGGATTTCAGACAAGAGAGTGTATAATTATATTGTCCTCGTGTTTTCTCAGTGTGTTTCCTATCCATTAACAGCTTTTCTTCATCTCTTGATTCACTAGGATTTGTTTAGTTCTCTCCATGAGTTACATTGGCGATTCTGTCATATCATTTTATTTCCACTATTCTGGGCAGGCGCCAATTAATAAATGTTTGTAGTATATTTGTAATTCTTTTAGTTGTTTTCCAAGCTTCTGGCCCATACGGTAGTATTGATTTAATATTCGAGTTATGCCCCTGCCTTCCCTTGAGGGTTGACCGTGATGTCTTTGACGGTTCTACCCTGACCAACTGAGATGTGGGCGACACCACAATAAAAATTCTAACGTGCCTCGAAACCAAACCCGAGGAAGGCTAACCTCATTAATAAATGCCCGCCGAAGTCGGAAGTGCCGGCCTACGGGTGGCAAAATAAAAATTGGCACTACGCAATGACGTCGGAGTGAAATGTCTTGTGTGGTCTGAAAAGCTCTGACTAACTAGTCTTCCAAATGTCCTTAACGTTCGGAACAGCTCTAACTAGCTAGTTTCCGATTGTCCCTCGTGTTAGGAACAGCTCTGACTAACTAGTCTTCCGAATGTCCTTAACGTTCGAACAGCTCTGACTAGCTAGTTTCCGATTGTCCCTCGTGCTAGGAACAGCTCTGACTGCCTAGTTTTCCGAATGCCGCTCGTGTCCAGGACAGCTCTGACAAGCTAGTTTTCCGAATGTCCGTCGTGCCCGGAACAGCTCTGACTATATTCTCCCCGATCACAACTACAAGCACATGTCTGAATCGAAAACTCGCTGAGTGGATACCATCTGCAGACCGGTCTGGTTTGTGGGGGAACGGCCCGGGGCGAACGAAATGTCCAATATATTGAAGTGAGGAATTAAAGCAGCCATGAGCAGGACGTGGCGATTCCCTCGGTGAGCCCAGCACCAGGGCGTTATGTGTCGGCTCTGCAACTATGGAAGCCACCCTGGCTGGCGGAAAATGCCATGGACTGTCCCTGCCTTCCCTTGAGGGATGATCGTGAAGTCTTTGACTGTTCCAACTTGACCAGCTGGGATGTGGACGGTACCACAAAAAGTGAGTCTCCCAGGAATGCAAACCTGGTCAAAAATGCACGCTAAAAGTCGGATGTGTTGGCCTAGGGGTTTCGGCCCAAGGGTGCCTAACCGGACACACCGCAATCACATCTGGAGAAAAAAAAACACTCCGGATGAACGCAAAGAAGAAGATATTCGAGTTAAATATTCTAAGTTTGGTGCTAAATGTAACTTCCTTTACTTCCACTCATTCCTGGTCCTATGAAATCTGCTTTTACCGTTTTCATTGTTATTTTTTCCCCCCGCGTTTCCATCCTGTTTCAGGATATTGCGGTCAACACCAGCATCTTTCAGCTGTATGTTGATTCCTAGGCTAGATTACTCTCATCAGCACGCCACGACTTTCTGAGCGACCGGCTCCATACTCTCATAAGTCACTGGTGCGACTCGAACCGCTTCCAATTCTCGTGCACTCATGCCAACCACGAGAGTATTCGGGGTTACGGAGAAAGCTGCTAACTCCTCGGCCAGGTAGCCGGCATTGTTATTTTAGTATATATATTTCCACAAATTTGTCCATATTGCTTCCGAAATAGGTTTATTTATTTATTTTATTTAGGCGCTCGCTCGCTTTGAACGCAAGTGTACTCCATACACACTACTTCTAGTAGTGCTGGACTGAATATTGCGTATGGATTAGCTTTCCCTATTAACAGGGTCCCTCGCCATCAGGCGAACCCACTCTGATTTCAGAGATACTTGTAATTTACGGCCCCAAATCAAGGAGGGCGAGAGGTCAACATTTTAGTCCAACTGACCGGTGTAGGGGTTGAACCGCTTACCTCGGCATCAGCACACCGGATGTTTAAGAACACGCGTTCTTATCCAGTCGGCCATTCTGACTTCCAAAAATAGGTGCATGATTCCGCTTCTTGACGTGTGGTTTCCCCGCGGGAGATCGGGTTGTCATTTGCTTGGTTTTATCTTTGTCTTATTTCGTTGCTCCGTGGCTAAGGTTTACGGACGCAGTTCATAATGGCGCATACCGCGTTAAAAACACAGGCGCGCAAGATTTGGTAGCAGACCGCCTTGCGTTGGTTCATTTACGAAATGATATAGTTGCCGGTCGTTCAGAATTCAATGGCAAACCACTGAACGTTAAAAACTGCTGCGGTTGACTGCGACGTCCTGTAAAGAATATGCAGCTAACTTTAACTTATTTCGATGCAATTTTAGACTTAATTGTTGTGACATCTCTTCAAGCGTAATTAGTTTATTATTAGTGGTTGATTTTTTTTTGCACATCCCTTACAGAACGTTGCAGTCAACGCCAGCATTTTTCTGCTGCTGTTGATCTACTAGGCCAGATTACACTCAGTAGTTTACCATTGAGTGGCCGGCTCACATACCCCGTAAATTACCAACGTGGCGAGAACAGCTACCGATTCTAGCGCAGGTAACGTTACTCACGAGAATATATGGGATTACGGAGAAAGACGTTAACACCTGGACCAGGGAGACCGGCTGTGGTTGATTACATGTATGTAAAAGAACCTTTAATTAACGTTTAACGTCTTGGCAAACAAGTGCAAAAACTACTAAGCCAGAATGGCTTAAATCGCCGTCCCCCCCCCCCCCCCCGCATATCCTTTACAGGACATCACTGCCAACATCAGCATCTTTAAGCTGATTGTTGATTTCTTGGCAAGATTACGCTCAGTAGTTTGCCATTGCTTTCTAAGCGGTCGGCTCATATACCCCATCAGTTACCGACGCAATTCTAACCACTGCTGATTCTCACCGTCGTCACGTTACTTATGAGAGTATATACGAGATTACGGAGAAAAGTTGCTAACCTCTAGGCCAGGAAGCCGGCATATATATATATATATATATATATATATATATATATATATATATATATATATATATACACACACACACCCCACACACACATATACACCCCTAAAATCCCCCCCCCCCTTGAATGTAAATCTTGCCTAGTACATTAACAGCAGCTGAAAATGCTGGTGTTGACTACAACGTCCTGTACGGGATATGCAACATAAAAAAAAAAAACTTGGAATGAAAAGAGAGTTGATGAAAGAAATAAAAAAAGAGGCAAGTGAAATAGTTTGTCACGTTAAAAAACATGACAATCTTATAAAAACCATACTGAAGGGTAAAACTGAAGGCAAGCGATCACACTGTAGACAACCATACAAGTGGGACGATAACATCAATATATAGACGAACATCAATCTGACAGAATGTACAGTCAGGGCAAGAGACTGACTGTGTAGGAGATCTATTGAAACCAACCTTCATTGTGGAGATGGCACCTGATTGATTGATTGATTACTTCTGATTGTTGTTTCATGTAAACCTAGAGTGAGGAAACCGTTCACTAATTTATCATTCCTGTGAGTGGTTTAAGTTTTCTCTCTGCATATTGTGGCGGTGTTCAAGATAATGCTTTGAGACAACTCACCCTCACATGCCATGCAGATATTAGATAAATCCAGGCCGTCATAGTTAACCATCTCAGGCGATCACCAGAGTCATGATAACCAGCAGCGGTAAAATTGTACATACAACATTGAATCTGTCATACAACATTGAATCTTCCTTACAACAAAACTAATACTCAATAATACATTGTTATGCATAAAATTTATTTCTTGCAACTGAATGAAAAGAGAAAACAAGTTTGACCCGTACATCCTACATACATTTCTATACATCCTACATACGCTACTGACATCTCTGATGTGCTTCCATATGATATCTCAAGACATAATAGTAGAAACAGACATATTACTTATCATTCTGCATATGTTCATTCTCACATACTTATCATTCTAGTTATCTCTCTCTCTCATCTCTTGCTTGTCATTCCCAAATACATATTGTGTTATCACTCAAACTTTCTAATAACCCTTCAAAAATTACACATACATCATACACACATGACTACACAACTCATATATACATAACCAACATATAAATTTGTCACGTATTGCATTCCCTCTCCATACCTGTTCAACATTTGTGCAACAAATGAAATAAGAAACGTCAAAAATTATGAGACCAGATTTGATCCACTAATAATTGGTGCAAATCCAGTACCAGAACTCAGATATGCAGACGGCATTATTCTTCTCTCAAATAGTGATAAGGGATTAGAAGGGTTAATGATTCTTCTCTCAAATAGTAATAAGGGATTAGAAGGGTTAACATTTTCTCCGGTGAATTCGGTAGAAGGTTTGTTCTTCACGCCGGTCAAATGGATTTAAATGTTGACTTCTCATTCTTGTTTTATGAACATAAATTAAAATTACCCTAGAAGAAGAGTGGGTTTACCTGATGGCAGGGACACTGATGATAGGGAAAGCCACAAGCAAAAAAACACTCCTTAG